>QEPC01012913.1:4571937-4592712 GCA_003113815.1 Sphenodon punctatus
GGTTGCATTCACATCAGAAAAGATTACACACTAGTTAAAACCAGTACGATGTTGCTTTCACACTGCTGTTAAGTGCGGATTTATTGAAAACGGACAGCAAAAAGGTAGGTTTGAGTAGCTTTTCAACACGCATTGCTTTAGTGCAATATTGACTCCATTTAATCGAATTTAAGTGTTCAGACAGGCATGAAACATTCGTTTTTTAAAAAAAATCGCACAAATCAGAACGTCTGAATCCCCCCTTAGTAACTAAACTATCTAAAATAATCAGGCACAGTAAATGCTCACATGTTCATGCTTAATGAAAACTGTGCTAGCAGTAAGTAAGGTTCATGTGAACAGTTACATCAACTAGTGTAATAATTTAGCCAGATCCTGCAGAAAAATCTCTTTGAAACTTCACCTAAATTAAAAAAAGGTCTGGCACCTTGATATCAGTGGATGCTTCATTTAGATGCAAGAACAGGCCTTAAACTTCTGTTATTATGTCTACTATTATTTTTTTATTACAGTAATGCTTAGAAGCGCTGGCTTAGATTGAAGATTGAGTGCTAGATGAAATACAAACACATAGGAAATGACGATCCCTTACAGTTTCACCAACAGACGTTTGTCCAATAAAAGATGCAATCACTGTGTCTCCAGCCTCCTTTAAACCAAAGCAGGCAAAATAGATATAAAGTAGGAGGGAAAAGAGATGCAGGGCTAGCTTTAATACAGGGCAACTTTTATCTAATTCTGGGGACCCCAAAGTGGCTCCTTTTTCACTAGGGCAGGATGTGGACCCCCCCCCCCACTCCCTCCCATTGAGGCCTGAAACACGACCACCTCTTGGACCCTGCAGAAGGTGCCCTCAAGGGGATGGGACCACCAGCAGATCGATATTTTATCTTTGCCCTGGGCCCCACAAATTCTAAGACCAGCCCTGCAGAGAGGTAAAGTGGCAGGGCAGAGCCAAAGCTCAGACTGAACATAGGTCTCATGAGTCCTAGCTAGGTGCAGCATCTATGCCTCCCTGTTTTCTCTTACATAAATTCTTCTCATCTATACTATTAATTCTCCTCAAGCTAAGTTGTCCTGAGGTTCCTGGAGGCCCAGGGCACAATGCCAGTTCTGGAGCACCAGGGAGGGGAATCAGCAACTAAGGGTGTTTGGCAGCAAGCAAGGTGGGGAAGGGGAGTCCATGGCTGCTGAGCGGCATGGCTGCTGGGCACCCACACACATGGAGTGCATGGGGAGGGTTTCACATGGGAGACTCCCAACATGGCTATCCTGACCCTGGAGGCAGCTGCTGCACATGTGACCAGCCCTGTACGGAGTACGCCTGATTTTTTGGCAGTGCTCTGTGCATGGCCATGGGTGGCTGGGGTGTGGCTGGCCCCACCTAGGACTTGGGGGCAGGGCTCCTGGGGTGTGGGATGCAAAAGGGAGAACTTGTCCAAGGTCTTTCACAAAACAGAACCACACATTGAAATTGGAATGTAGATTTGAACATACTGGATTGTGGAACAAAGGGCACCGGACTGCAGGATCATAGCATGGGCTAGCCGCCAACATGCCCAGGAAACGGCCCGCCCGACCAGACTAAAGTGGACTAGTATGTATGGTAGCCCCGCTCCAAAGCGGCCACCATTGGTTGCCATGGCTACCTATCATGGGGTGGGGCATTCGTGTGGCTTCCCACCCCCTGCTCAGTTGCATGAATGTTTGTTCTGCAGCTGGACCCAATCCTGTCTGGGTTGCCAGTGGCTTCCCAGTCTGGAGCGGTTTGTGATGGTGGTGCTCTGCCTTCACATGTATTTTCTCCCAGAATATTTAACCAACTGGAGAGTTCTTAAGTCATAACCCAACACATGAAGATAATTTTGACAAGTTATTGGTGTCCTTCAAGAATAGTTTGGATTGGTCCAGGATAGAGTTTGACAGGTGGCAGTTATTTTATTGGAGAATGTCAATATCATAATTAAAAGATGTTAAATTTACCAAAGCAGCTGCATTTTGAGCTGCCTAAAAATGATTAGGATCATTGGCAGGAAAACCTTATAAACCAGATTAGCCGCTGAAGTCACACTGTACACAAGATGAGGATCTGGCTTTTAGTCTCAGTTTATCCCTGATTTAACATAAATGGCATAAGGCAAAGTCCATCCCTTATGTAACTAGGTGTTGCAGTTATCTAGTAATGAGCTAAGCTTCAGAGATGTCTGACACTAAAGACAGCCAAAAAAGCAAGTACTAATCTATGTTATTAGGCCTTGCATGAGAACTGTCCCTGATATGTTTATAAGCTAGAAGCAAGATGGATGGAGAGAAAAGATCTGCAAGCTTGGCAAAATCAACTCCCTCCAGCAGCCAGAGGGTCTCTTGAGGAGGAAGCCTGCCCCCCCCCCCCATACTTTGTAAAGTGCCAGGTTCACTGCTGGCACTATATAAATGTTTGTTAATAATCATACTAATACTACTAATAAATTCTGTTTGTTGCTAAGGCCTGTTGCTTCTCCCTGTATAACATTGCTAAATTCCTGCCCTTCCTTACTGCTTTCACTGTGAAAACTCCAATCCATATGCTACTCACCTCTGACCTTGACTAATGCATCTAGGGCTGCCACTTTTTGCAGTTTGAGCCTGAGACTCCCATTTTGGCCTATGGGAGTCTCAGGGTCAAACTGCAAAAGGTGGCAACCATAATGGAAACCTCCTTCTTACTAACCTTCCAATTTTCACCATGACCCTGTCATTTCTGTTCAACCCCTTCTGTTCTCCCTCCACTGGCAGACAGCACTGACTGGCTTTGGGGGCAGGAAGGAATGGGACCTGTACTAACAAGGATAGGAAAGGAGGAAGCTCCTGGAAGGAGCGGAGGGAAGGGATTCCATTATTTTTTTGTTGCACCAGGGGCCCATTCCAACCTAGCTATGCTTCTAAGTAGCATAGTCACATTAAGGGTGAAAACAGATGTGATGCTAACTCCATTTTAACACCGTTTTAACAGGGCTGCATAGGGCTGTATTTGTGCCCTATGCAGCCCTGCAACATGCATAAGAAATGTTAAAATGGTGTTAAAGTGGAGGTCATGTCTGTTTCACCCGTAGTTAACTTTGCTTTTATCTACCCTGATGTAATTTTCTCTAATTAAACAGGGCACACGGCAGCCTTCAAAGCCCATTAGTTTTACATTGTAGAGTAAGCATGTGAATTGAATACCCGTGAAAAGGTCAGGTTTTCCATGTGAGTGGTTGGCCATCAAATGAAAATTGGTATTTTTCTAATTCTAATAGGCAGCTAAACAAGCATTCTGGCTGTTGTATGCATAGGTATACTCTGGCATAACACAAATACAGAAGGCTCTGGAGAAGAAACATCATTTGAATTTATTATTTATGCATGGCCTGATTTTCATAAGTGCTGAACACCTTTCTTTTCCATTGACATACATCCTAGTTAAGCACCCCTGGAAATCAGGTCTTCTGAGACAAAACCTAATCCATCCCTAGGCCAGGATGTCTCCCATGAAAGAGGAACTGCTGCAGATCTCCCCCGCCCCTCCAAAGGTAGGGTTTGCCAAGCATGGCACAAAGGGGTCAGATGAAGGGGAGTAATGGGCAAGTCAGATGAAAGGAAGAATGTCTTTCACTGAATTGGATTTTCTTTTTCCCACTTGTACTCACCTTTGTGTAATGGGTCCCAGAACCTACTATAGTCATGAGGTAGAGTAGCATCAGTGAAACATATCTTCCACCAATTTACATTTCATAGGGAGGAGGAACAATTTCCATCTGTGTCAGGCCACTGCCTATCCTAGTTGGAGCACATTCCTCCAGCTGTTGAATGTTGGCATGTGTCCCACTGAAATGAATAGGACTCCCACCAGTGCTGAGGTCTAGTGCCAGTGCTAACAGCTGCAGGGTTGCCCTGTTGTTGTGGATACTGGACAGAGGATTTGTCTCGTAGTGCTATAGACAAGAGCATTCCTAAGTGGACAAATAGAAGTCATTGTTCTTGCTCTGAAAGGAATAGTCTTCTTAGTGAAAACATGACAACATTCTCCACAATAATGACCTAGCTGCTCACTTCTGGCAACAGGCATGCTTTCTGAGCTGACACGCGGATTCTTACAACCCTGGCCCCCTAAGCCCTAGCCTAACAAATAGTCCTTTGTGCCTGGCAAGTGAATTATTTATATAACGTTTACAGGCCTTCCCATACCGCTGTATTATAGCCCCACTGGTGCTTCCCAGTTCTTCAGCCCGATGGACACAACTCATTCCATTGGACCAGTGTCAGGCTTTTTGCATGCGCCCCTTGGGTATGTCTCAGACTTTCCACTGAGGGAAGTCCTGGCCCCTATAAAGTGTCATGACATCATGGCACTCTAGGGGGGCTTAGCCATGTTGGGAAAGGGGCAGAATGGTGCTTTAGCTCTGCCTCTTTCTGGCATAGCCTAGGTCCTAATGCTCTGGTGGTGGAGAGGGGAAGGAGGATCCCACAGATTCACTGGACCTTGCTCAAATGAGCATGGTTGCATTGGGGACAGCATTGGGCCTGGGTTTGGTCTAAATTTCTGGCCTGAGCAGGGTTCTACTTGCCATTGCTTTTCTCTGAGGGAGCAGGTTAGAAAGAGAACACTTATACAAAGAGCACATAATTGAGGAGACTAGTAACTGGTGGCTTGCTTTTTTTATTTTTTTAGCTACTGGTTCAATGAAGTAAAAATGTCTGTATGCAATCATGAAAAATTACTGGTATGATAAAATTTAGGTGCTAATATTGAAAGTTGGAGCAACTGTTCTGCTGTTATATTAAATGCAAGCGACACGTGGTAGAAGAGAAGGGGCTAGATTCCTTAGGCCTTATGTCACTTTGCTTCTTTTACTAGGTCATTTTGGCTCCTCAGTTGCCTCTTATTTCATATTCTTGCGTTGGATGTATGGAATAAACATGATTATGTTTGGATTGTCCTTTGGTCTCATTATGGTGCCTGAGGTGAGGATGGATGATTTAGCATTATTAAAGATTGTACTTATTATTATTATTATTATTATTATTATTATTATTATTATTATTAGTAGTAGTAGTAGTAGTAGTAGTAGTAGTAGTAGTGTTGTTGTTGTTGTTGTTGTTTTGTTTTGTTTTGTTTGTTTGTTTTTATTTTAAAATCTGTTTTTCTTAATTTTGGGGGGGATGCAAATATTATGTGGAATATGTCTTAAATTTGGAAGCTCATGAGTAAAATACACAGTTTTTACTAGGTTTGAATATTATTGCCATCCATGGGGCCACACAGCAGCATTCCAAATTGGGCTTAATTGGAATCTGAATTATACAAGCCTGTACAGGAATGAACTTTAGTTAGAGAGACTATCCTAAGTACTTGAAAATAAGTGCCTTGGATACTATCATGCCCATGTGGTTTACAGAGGACAAGATAGTTTGCATTTCTTCCCCACACACAATGGTCTAAATTCTGCTTTCAGGTACAAATTTGTCAATCTAGAATAACGCCAATGAAGAGTTACTCTGGATGTACATTTCTCTGGGTGTTTTTAGGCGTGCATGAAAATCACATGGGTTTGCAATCGTTCCACTCCTGCAAAAAAGAAGGCAGTGCTGGAGACCACGGGATTGCAACAACACATCCGGATGGGAAACTTCCCATGAGAATCACAATCACAGCATTTTTAGACATGCATAACGAGCAATTTGCATGAGTCTCATGGAAGTTTTCAAATGCGCGGTTGGAAACCATCGATATCTAGGGTTTCTGGATGTGCATTAATATGCGGACGTTTCCACAAGACTCGTGGGAGAGTAGTTTACACGTACAGGTAATTCATGGAGTTTATTGCTCTCCCGTGCAAGTACTGTCTTGTCTAAAAATGCCCTGTGAAAAGCTGGTCTTGGCACTTAATGGGTGTTTTTAACATCAGTGGTGCAGAATGGAGGCCTAAATGAGAGCAGAATTTGGCTTGTACCGCTTTCACACCTGATGTTCTCACATGTTTTGACTCTGGGAAAGAATCTGTAAGCCCAAAAATGCATGGGGCTCGTTGGGTGAAAATACCTCCTGCACGGCTTTGCTGGTGATCACCCGGAAGATTGCAGAGTGGATTCACCTACTCTACAATCTTCCAAGTGATTGATGGCAAAGCCACACCGATGCGGAGAGGGGCGTTCACACCCAATGAGCTCCGCAAATATTTTGGCTCCCAGATTCTTTCTTGGAGCTAAAACATGCGCAGAATGTCAGGTGTGAAAGCGGGATTAGTGTTTTCACATATTGGGCAAACATCTCACAGCTTCCAGGAGCTTTGCCGTCATCATCTGAAGATTACATGTGCATATACGCTCCAATACACTTCTGTTACGATGTCAACAAAATCCAAAGTGTAGGAGACATGAGCTGGCACGACAGAAATGATAAAACCTGCTGATAACATGAGTATCTTTTAAGCTCTTCATAGCTGTTGAACAGCAGCTTAGTGCTCTACTGTGTTCAGTAGAATGTTTTAATTAAAAAAAATCTATTACACCTTTGTACTAAGCAGCAATGAATAGTGACAGCTAAAGAACAGAAAGGATGTATCATTGAGGAATTAAGTATTTATTTTATTTATTTATTTATTTAATGGATTTCTATACCGCCCCATCCTGCGATGCAGCTCGGGGCGGTTTACAACAATAAAAACAATTTAAAACTTTTAAAATACAAATATAAAACATATAAAACAGGGCAACATAAAATAATGAGTAAATAAAAGGTGGGGGATTAAAAATCACCCCCCCCTCCCTCCCTCCCAAAGGCCTGGGCAAACAGCCAGGTCTTACAGTTTCGCCGAAATATCAAAAGGCTTGGGGCCTTTTGTAATACGAAGTCAATTGCCAGTTGGTCTGTTTGCATGTTTTAGTTTTGCTTGTTGGGACTGTGTTTTAAAATGCTCTCTCTTTTCCCCATTGCTTGAATCTAGGCACTGATGGGAAAACCCCATGGCAGCTTACCTAGGAAAACAGTCCCAAGAGCCGAAGAGGCGAGTGCTATGAACTTTGCTACTTTGTGGGACTTTAGCGTAAGTGCGCACTATTCCAATACCGCCTACTGCCCGGACTCTTCTGATTTTCAAAAGCTGATACTGAAGCTCTCAATGCTTCACTATTTAATGTCAGGTGGTTTAATATGAAATATCTCAGGACCGAACAATACAAATTCATATTTTGGAGAATGTTTTCTCTGTCATTCCCCCCTCCCCCTCCCATCTGCATGCAATTTTGTTCTGTATGTCTGCTGTCTGTCATGGCTTATGGAATGTTTTTTAGTGCCTTAAAAGGAAAAGGAATATTTTGAGGTATCTGATGAGCAGAGACCAGTGTTCACTACGTTTCCCCCATTGCTCCAATGGAGAAAACAAACACAGTGAACACTGGTCCCTCTGATGAGTAGTTTAGTTTATTATGGCTTCGCCTTCGCCATAGCCTGAGTACATATATATACAATTACAAGGTCATAGGCAATTAAAATTAAAGGATAAAATAAATAAAAACACAACAAAATATCGAATAAACAATACTGTATCCATTAGAGGTGGGACCCCAGGGCAATTAACGACTACCGGATTTACCGGATACCGGTTTTCAAAAAACCGGATTCCCGGATTAAATCCAGTATACCGGTACCGGATTTATACCATTGATTTCAATGGGGCACTGTCCCCATTGAAATCAATGGAATAAAAAAATTCCTCCCCCCTCCCCCTCTCAGGCTGTGCGGGTGGAAGGGGGGACACCCCCCACCCACCCTGCCCAGCCTCGATTTAAAAAAAAAAATTCCCCTAAGTGTCTCCGCCGGCACCCAGAGCCAGCCCAGCACCAGTGGCCGTCCCAGCAGCAGCCGGTAAGTATTAGTACCTGATCCCTGGTCAGGTACTAACACACACATCCTGGGTTAACACACACACACCCACCCCAGGGATCACCCTACTTCCAACAAGTTCCCACCGGGATCCTACCTTCCAGTTCCTTGAGCTCCGGGTGGCGGTGGCGGTCCGGAGGCCTCAGCGCCGGCTGTGGCTGCAGGCTTCAGACGCTGTAGACCTTCCGGGGAACTTCCGGGTTTACCCGGAAGCCCTACTAGCGTCTGAAGCCGGCAGCCACAGCCGGCGCTGAGGCCTCCGGACCGCCGCCGCCACCCGGAGCTCAAGGAACTGGAAGGTAGGATCACGGTGGGAACTTGTTGGAAGTAGGGTGATTCCTGGGGTGGGGTGGGGTGTCAAACCCCACCCCACCCCAGGGATCATACAGTACAGGTACTAATACTTACCGGCTGCTGCTGGGATAGCGGATGGTGCTGGGCTGGCTCGGGGTTGTCGGCGGAGACACTTAGGGGAATTTTTTTTTAAAATACAGGCTGGGCAGGGTGGGTCCCCCTTCCACCCGCACAGCCTGGACTTGGGGAGGGAAATGCAGGTTTTTGGTGGGGTTTTACATTGCGGCCATTCTTTTGAATGGCCGCAATGTAAAAAAAAAAATCCGGTACCTGGAATCTGGTAACCGGGCCGGATTATCGGGTTGAATCCGATAATGCCAGTACGCCCAGTACTGGCATTATTGGATACCGGAAAATCTGGTAGTCCCGTCCCTAGTATCCATAACAAGTACATTGTACAACCCGCTTCCGGTTGCTCTAGGTAACAACTGATAAGGAGTCCATGTTAGCCAGACTAAATGTACCAAATCTTATTACACACGCAGTTCAAATCCTGTGGATTTCTGCAAAATAATCTACTTAAGGACAAGGAGGATATCTCAGCAAGATGGACCTATACCCCACTTTTTGGGCACTCCATATTACTGAGCTCCTTTAACTGTGCTCTTATTTCCAGCCTCCTTTTTCTGGCCAGCCAGACAAATATTGCTATAGTGTTGGTCTCTTCCTCAGATGTCAAATTAAACAATGATTCAAAAGCATCTGGGCCACGCTGTCCCCTCTGGTTCATACAATGGAGATGCAACCAGGTAGATCTCAAGATTTGATAGTATGGACATCTCAATATGAAATGCTCCACTGTCTCGACTTCATCCATAATACAAGAACAGCAACGCAGCTCATATTTAACGCCCGCATATCTACCCTCTACCACTGCTGTTTGGATAAGCTGGAATCTCAGTAGAGTGTAGGATCTATGGAGGACCTTGCTTGGTAACTGATCCAAATAAGGCTCAAATGCAACGGTAGTCTTAATTACCTTTAACCATGGAGCTACTCTCCAGTTATGTAGTATTGCAAGGTCCTCCTGTTTAGCTAGGTCCCTTAATCTACAGTCAGCCTCTCTTTTGATCATCCCAACTGTTTTTGGGAGCAGGTACGCAAAGAAGAAACCCATATTTCTTAGAAGGAAAGCCAGATACTTAAGCCAAGGATAAGTTCTAGCCTCCCTATGATCAAGTTCCTCCATAAGGCACTGAGTAGGCAATACGTCCCCACCTTGGGTCAAAAGTCTGAGCCAGTATTTAATAAAGGCCCTCCTTCCATAATACTCAATAGACAGGAGACCTGTCTCCGCTCGGATGACTGCTCCCGGGACGCTGTTCCCCAACCCAAGCAGCTGGCGCAGAAATTGGTTTTGCACCCTTTCCAAGCTCACCACGTTGGGGAATGGTACAATCTCCAACCCAAATGTCACTGAAGGATAGACTTTAGCTGAAAAGTTTGTACAAATGTGTACAGCGGGATGTTTTGTGACAAGTTTATGGCCTTCAAAATGCCGCGTGCTGCCCTAGTTGCCTTATTAACCCTATTTTGGATATGATTGCACTAGGTTCTTCTATTAGAATATATAACACCGAGGTACGTGAAAGAGTTGACTACAGCCATGGTTTCTCCCTTGATTGCCCAGCTATGTTTAGAATGTTTCCCTCCTAGGGCCATGATGTTAGATTTCCCCATGTTAATCTTCAATCTATTAGTTTTGCAGTACGTCATTAGATTTTCTATCAGTCCTCTCAAGCCTTTCTCGGTTTGAGAGATCAGGACCATGTCATCCACGTACTGGAGCGCATAGAGGGGGAAAGCCCTAATCCTAGGGGGGGGTTGAGATTTTCTGATTTTATGGAATCCACCAGATCCGAGATGTACAAATTAAATAACAGTGAGGCCAACACACACCCCTGGCGTACTCCTCTTGCAATTGGAATAGGAGAGCTCAGTCTATTCATTTTCCCAAACCTGACCCTGGTTGTATTATTAGAGTGTAATTGGACAAAGATTGTTAATAACTTATCATCCATACCCTTCTCTTTCAATTTGGACCAGAGATTTCCTCGTGGGATAGAGTCGAATGCCTTCGTAAAATCTACAAAGGCCAGAAATTGTCTTCCCTTCCTTATCTTTGTGTATTTGAGGATAACATGCTGCAAAATATAACAGCAGTCCATTGTTGAGCACCTGCTTCTTTATTTATTTATTTATTTATTAAATTTATACCCCGCCCCTCCTGAACAACAGCTCAGGGCGGCTTCCAACAATAAAAAACAATCTAAAACAATCCACTTAAAAATTCCATATAAACATTTAAAATACCATATAAAACAGGGCTAGGGATATAACTTACATTGGGATAGGGGAATAAAAAATCACTACCCACCCCCTCCCCAAAGGCCCGGGTGAACAACCAGGTCTTGCATTTCCACCGGAATACTAATAGGCTTGGGGCCAGGCGGGCCTCCTCCAGCAGGGAGTTCCAAAGATGTGGCCCAGCCACCGAGAATGCCCTCTCCATTGTGGCCCCCCGCTTTACGCGGGGGACCTCCAAGAAGGCACCCCCGGCAGACCAAAGGAGCTGCTCCAGGGCTTCTGAACCCAAACTGTTCCCTAGGTATTAGATCTGTCTCATCAACCCATTTTTGTAACCTTACAAGGAGCAATTTGGTGTAAAGCTTTTTCACAATGGAGAGAAGGCTAATGGGCCTATAACTGTCAGGGTTTGAGACATTACCTTTCTTATATATAGGTAACAGCCAGCTCTTGCCCCAAGATTCTGGAACTATGCAAGCATCATTTATTACCCTAAACAATTTGTATAGGATTAAGGACCACCATCTGGGAGCAGCCTGCAGGGTTTCTGCGGTAATGAAATCAGGACCTGGTGCCTTGTTCGGTCTCAACAATAATATTTGCTCCTCTATCTCTCCCACAGAAAATTCCAGCACTATTCCAGATGGAATTCCACACCTACTGATCTCTAGGGACCCTTCCCGCCCCCCCAATTGAAGGTCTTTGTACAGGGATCTGAAAAAATCTTCCCAGATGGTATTCGGGACTAGAGCATTAAATACACTCTGAACCGGTTTTATGATATAATTCAGGAGTTTCCAAAAACGGCTCGAATTCCCTGTTCTTAAAACCACAATCAAGTTGGTTCACATTAGACTATAATAAGCCGTTTTCTTGACCTTCAGTAAAGATTTGTAAAACTTCCTCAAATTCACAAATTGGGCCCATAGGGTCTGGGATTGCTCCCTCACCCAGAGTCTCTTTGTTGGCTTCCCTACATTCCTGGTCATACCAAGGACACCTTTTCCTTGGCCGAGACCGCATAGGGGTCAACAAAAGATTTTCTCCGAAATAAGATATGATATCTGCAAATTTTTCAAAAACACCTTGGGAGTTAGGCCTTCCAATAGAGATACTTCCAAATTTCTAAGGGATTCAGACTCACATAAATTGTACACTTTCGATATTAGCTGGGGAACAGCCCACCTTTTTAATCTCTGTGAGTTCTCTATTTCTGTAGCTGAACTTGCATCATCCCACATGTGGCTCTGAGTTCTAATCTGTGCTATTAGTACAGCATGGTTGCTCTCAGGTCTAACTTCCAGGGTAAGATTGTCAAACCTATCCCAACAGTGGGAATCCGCAAGGAAGTAGTCCACTGTGCTCCTTCCCTGCGAGCCCACATAGGAATATTCTCCCGCTAGATCACCTGAAACCCTGCCATTCAGCACAATAAGGTCCACTTTATGAACCAAGGAAAGTAGACATCGACCCAAATCATTAATTCCTTTGTCCCTAGAACATCTCACGAAGCCCCAAAATTCATCTGAATCATCCCCTTTGGTTTCTTCCCCTATCCGAGCATTCCAATCTCCAACGAGAATAAAACAAGCTTGTGGGAATTGTTCCTCTAACAAATTGATTTCATTTTCCAGGGCGGACAAAACGTCCTCCTTATAGTAGGGGGAGGATGAGGGGGGAATATATAGACGGTAAACAGGATGAATAAATCCCAACTGGAAAATTTAAAGAGCGCTACTTGATACTCGTCTCGCCTAACAGGAATGAGCTGGTACAGATGAGCCCAGCGGTTTGCTATCATGGTTATCAGACGCCCCCCCGACACTCATCCCTTTCGCCCCAATTTCTGGCCCCCTTGTGAAAATAGCCCCAAATTCCCCAGATTTAAGTTTTCCCCTTCCCTCAACCAGGTCTCCTGCATACAGATAATATCAAATTCTCCCATGCGCTCTACCTATTCTTCGTCTGACACTTTAGATTTGAGCCCTGCAATATTCCAAGAGGCTAAGTTTATCACTCCAGTAGCCAACCCCCCAGTTAACTGGCCATTAGGCCCAGATAGATGCGTCCCATTCCTTAAACAGTCAGCTGATTGCATCCCTAAGGGGAAAACCCTTTCAGCCTCCTGTCAATCTGAAGCCTGTCTCACCTCCAGTAGGCTAGGGCTAAGATGCACAATAGCCACATTGAATTTATTTTTATTTAGCATGGGCTTTTGCCATGGCTAACACAAAAAGACATACAAACAGAAAAACATACAAAAACAGGAACATCAAATATATATAAAATATGGCAAAGCATATTAACGCCAAAAACTGAAAAGAATCAGTAAAAATGATAATATACTATATTAAGGCGCAACCAAGTTACCAAATAAGGCCAAACATCAAAGGAGGTACAAAGTAATATGCCATTCGCTGGAAATTGACTTGATATAGATAGTTCGTATTAAGTCAAACTAAATATAATAGTGGCATAGTACACCCCGTCGGAGCATAGCCTGTCTCTTATACACATCTAGATGTGTTAAGTCAAACTAAATATAATAGTGGCATAGTACACCCCGTCGGAGCATAGCCATCTAGCCAGCTTTACAGTAGTGCATGAGTTAGTAATATAAAATGAAATCTATTTATTTAGGCATAGTTTTCGCCATTTGCCCGTTCTCGAAATCATAATCAGAATAACATAGAACAAAGTTATAAAGTTCCTCAGTAACTCTTATAACATACACTGCTGCCCTGAGAGGTAGCCAAATTTAACCATAACCTCCAATAATGACCTTTTAGGAAAAACAAGTACGTATAGGGGACCTTAATAGGGGCTCACATAGTGCTGATTTCAATTTACATAATATCCTGCATCGTACATTTTATCTTCTGGATAGGGTTCCCCTATAACCTCCCTACCTAAGATTTAGCTTAGTTGTTACTTTTCTGTATAGGCTCCAATTTGGTACAACTCCAATCCCTTGCCATTGGCAGCACAAACCTACTGGGGAAAATCGTAATTATTCTATCCTTCAAATAATAGTTTGCGCTTTTGAGAGGCCATCCATACAAAAGTTGCAAGGGCAACTAAATCCTCCTTTTTGGGTAGGGAAAGAAGCCTCCTATATCCATGACCAGGCTCCATATGCCCCCAATCGCTGAGCAGGGGGTGAAGCCAAACGACCTTGAGCTCTCGGTAGTGGGGGCAGAAGAGCAAAAAGTGCTTAACCGTTTCCACCTTTCCCAGAGGGCAGGTGCACAATCGGTCAGCATATGGAATCCTCCTATATCTCCCCTCAACCACTGCCGTCTGGACGAGATGGAACCATAGGAGAGTATAGCTCCTTCGCAGTGTACGATTTAAAAGAGCATCAAGATAGTCCTCTAATCCCCAATTAAGTTTGACTAAACCAAGCCCGGGAGCAGCCCTCCAACCCCTAATGGCTGCCATATCCTCCTGGCAAGACATATCGTCTAGCCTAATGTGGACATCACTTATAATAGCTGTTAAAGGCTTGCCTAAGAAATGGGCAAAAGAGAACCCCTGAGTCTGGATAAGATAGCCCAAGTAATTGAGCCATGGATACCCTCGTGGGCCTGAGTATACTAATTCCTCATACAGGCATAATCGGGGAAGCGATTCCGCATGCAGGGAAAGCAATCTTGCCCAATATCGGATAACGGCTAGTTTACCCTATAGCTGAATAGGGAAAACTCCTGTCTCTGCCCTCAACACCGGCCCTCTCTCCCCACTTGGAGGATCCTACGCAGGAACAAATCCTGGATTCTTTCCCATGGAGTTATTATAGGATACGGAATAATATTGAGGCCGAAAACAGCCGAGGGCGGAACTTTTACTCTGTACACCTGAAGGAAAGTGGAGAGTTTAACTCCCTGCGAAATATGGGCTGCCCTGAGCAGGACCCCAACCAGTTGTCCTGTTTTCACTGCTCGCCCCTGGGTGTGCTTTGCCCATGTGCCCCTATGTTACCCCCAAATATGTGAAGGCCATTACTACTTCCAGTGGATGTTTCGCAATTTTCCACTGTACTGATGATTTGCGGGCCCTCACTATCATGACTTTAGATTTTGGGGGATTTGGTAGTAGCCCATTCAAGGAACAATATTAATCGAATCCCTGTAATAAGCGCTGTAGCCCCGCTGCTGTTTGGGAGGTTAGCACTAAAACATCCGCAAATTGCAGCATTCCCAGCTGTCGCCCACCAATTGAGGGAGCATGCATATTGGGTTCCCTCAGACAGTTCACAAGGTCTGACAAATAGATGTTGAACAATAGTGGAGCTAAAACGCACCCCTGTCTAACTCCCCTCTGGATAGTTATCTCTTCACTTAGGTAATTCCCTATTTTAACTCTCGCTCGGTTGTTGGTATATAATTGGATAATGAGTGACAGCAACTTGCTGTTAATCCCCAAGATGGTTATCTTTTCCCATAGCCTTGCCCGGGGAACATATTCAAATGCTTTGGTTAAATCTATAAACGCCATATACAACTTGCCCTTCCTGATCTTATGATATTTGTGGATTAAATGCTGTAATATGAAGCAACAGTCAGTTGTCGATTTTCCTTTGCAAAAGCCAAATTGCTCTTGAGGGATAATTGGCTGGTTCTCCACCCACTCCTCAAGTTGCTTCAGCAGGTATTTGGCGAATACTTTCCCCACGACTGAAAGCAGACTTATTGGGCGATAGGAGGCAGGATCGGCAGCCGAGCCTTTTTTAAAAATTGGAATAATCCAACTCTGCTGCCAAGAGAGGGGGATCCTCATGTACCTGCTGATGCTATCAAACACCTTCCTCAACAGGAGTGCCCACCACTGTGGTGCTGCCTGCAACATCTCTCCAGTAATGCAATCTGGTCTGGGAGCCTTATTGGATTTTAATGCAGAAATCAAATCAAGAATTAAATCACTGGAGAAACCCGCCCCCCTCCACTCAGGAGGCGGGGGCGGCTCGCCCCCCCTACTAATTACCGGGATCAGATCATCCAACTCAAGGGGCTCCTTATACAATTGGCTGAAAAAATCCTCCCAGGCAGCCCTAGTCACCTTTGGGCTAGTAGCCCTCGCCTGGGGATTAATCAACCCATTAAGGATATGCCAGAATTGGGAAGAATTCCCTATCCTCTGTGAAACTACCAAACGCGCCCATGCGCCATTGTAGTAACTAGCCCTCTTGTTCTTTAGTAATTTCGCATAGGCTGTCCTATCCCTTAAATACTTCGCTTGGCTTCCAGGATCATAGACTCTGACCCAGCGCCTTCTAGAGGCAATAAGCTGGGTCTTTTGTGCTTTACACTCCTGATCATACCATAGTTGTTTCTTCTGGTGGGATTGTTTAGCTTCCTTTACCAGAAATGCCTGGTGAAAGCTACTAATGAGTTCTTCATAGCTCTGCATGAAAATTGGAAAATCCTGTGCAGCCGTTATTCGGGAGCTCAACCCCTGGAACGTGTTGGCAGCGCATAAATCATACACTTGGATAATCATTTGGGACTGGGGGATCCTTCTAACCCTTCCAGCTAACACCCCCTAGGAGTATTCCTCATCAATAGTGGTCGCCCGTCTCTGGCCTATAACATCCACGCTAAGGACTAAATGGTCACTCTCTGGTCTGGGGGTCAGCAAACAGTTAGTAAATCTACCCACACATGCTTGACTTGTTAGGATTAAATTGATGGCGCTCCTTCCGTGAGGGCCTATGAAGGTGCTACCCCTTACTGGGTCTCTAATCAAGTCCTCCCCCACTATTGTAAGGTTAGCGTTATGTATAAGAGCTTCCAGGTGGAGCTCCATATGATTTCTACCTTCCAGGGGCACTGAGCATTCCCTGGCCTCGAGCTCATAGGATACTTCCCCTTGTCCAACTCCCAGGGGGATATTAAAGTCCAAGGCTATAGTGGCCTGAGGGTATTGATCTTGTCTTTCTAGAATGGCTTCCTCAAGATTTTCCCAGACATTCTCTTGATAATACTTGGATGTTATAGGTGGTATATATATATGTTAAACAATAGCAACCATTCAGTCTGACTTGGCCTTATTTTAAGTAGGGCCTGCTGTATTTCTGGCCTCCTTGAGAATAGGGTAATTAAATTTCCCCCAAGCCCCTTAGCTGTAAGTAATACTAATCCACCTGACGGCCGCCCTGTACTTCCCTTTTTTTTGACCATTATGGAAAGTCCCTTCAAATGTTTGCAGCTGTATGGGTATCTCCTGCAGGAGTCAAGTGTCTTGGAGACAAATTAAATCAAAGTTGGACAGAAATTCCTCCCAATCTGGATCATCCAGTTTGACCCTAAGGCCTGTGATGTTCCAAGAGGCCATTCTAAGCAGGCCTCATAAAAGCTCCTGGACTCCTCCCCTATCCAACTGCCCTGGCTCCCCAGAATTTCCATCCTGGACCTTAACCCCCTGGTGTGGATTCCCATCAATAGGTCATGTGGGAGTAGAGGCTGGAATGATTAATGACACTTCAGCATTGACCACTGCAACATTACTGGCTCTACTCCTACTTAATGGGGATTGTTCCTGCTCTATGGGGCCTTGGTCCAGAATATTTTTGCAAGGGGTCCCCTGTTCCAGGTCATCCAAATATCGTGCTGCCATGAAAGCATCTGAGTTCGCTTGTAATTTAGACATGGAATCGGCCGGGCCCAGGGAAGACACCCTATAATCCAAGGTATAATATTGGATCTTATCCTTTATAAGCTCCATCCGTGACATGAGCTTATCCTGGTCCAGAATTGAGAGACTGACAATAAGATCGCTCAACATTTTTGGATCCCCTACCTCCCCTTCCCCTACCAAGAAGGAGCCAATTTTCTGGGCATTGGATACCATTTGTCCCTGATATCCCCTTATTCCTTGGGTCATTTTGCTCTCCAATCCTCCTTGGTTCCCCTGCACCCCCTGATCAGTCTTCCCACCATCTCCTGAGGTCCCCAATAATGTTGGACGATTTATCTCATTACTTGGCTGGTCCACTCCAGTCTCAAAATCCATAAGCTCCATAGACACAGCTAGAAGCCCAGTGGTCCCTGGTTGTACATGTGTGATCTTAGAGTTGGGCACTGCTGTTATCTGGATCTGATGGCCGTTAGGCCCCCCCTCTACATGGCAAATAGTCTCAACCTGTCCGCCCTCCTTCCCGGTTTTCCCCCTGCTGCTTTTCAGGCTGGATTCAATATAGGGTTTTCCATCCCTCACCTGATCAGTACGTCCCTATACTGCTCATAGTTCCCTCTTGTTCCTGTTGCATAATACAGCACCCTATCTATAGAAATCCCTCTACTCAGTAACATCTTTCCAGCCTTAAACAGCCGTATAACCCAATACTGATGGGTAAATTGGAGTCGCAGCCTGACCGACCAACCTTGCTTTGGGAGATAACTAATTGCCTTAATATCTATCCCCCAGATGGTTTTCCTGAGAAGGTAACTTAGATTAGCTATTACCTCATCCTTTATCCCCCAATTTGTGTCGCCCCATCATAGTCCAGACCCACGTACAGATAAATCTCTGTGTCCTGAATCCCAAGGAATCTCCTAGAGCACGGGTAAATAAAAGTTCTATTTCTTCCCCCCATAGACTCTTCTGTGCATGGCTGATAAGTGCCGTTGTTAGTCTCGAGGCTAGGCCTCAGCTCATCAAGCCTTGCCAGAATCTCACACAGCTGAGACTTAACTAAAGCCATCGACTCGTCCAAAATGGAAATGCTGGTGAAAAGAGATTCTACAGTTCTTGCAATTAAATCAGTCTGGCAGGCAAGCTGCTGGTCCCATTTGCAGCCCTGAGTGGGGAGTCCCCTTTAGTGGGAACACCCCTCCACCCCTTGACTATGGTGGGCTTCCCTGTCCCATCAGGATCTCCACCTGGTTCTTCCAAGGGTAAAAGAGGGTCCTGCATTTGCAAAGGGGGAATACTTGTATCCAAAGTCAATCTTCTCCATCTAGACTTTGTCGGGAGAACTTCCTCCGATGGAGGGGAAGGTGACCGTCGAGGTCTCTTTTTCTCCATAGTGGGGAGGGCCTCCATCTTCCCAGACATGTCCGGTAATATAGTCCCTGCCCTGCGTGGCCCTCGCCTAAGGCCGCACGCACAAGGGCGTGTCAAGCCCTTAGGAGCGCAGCTTGCGGCATGCACCTGCGGAGCCCCGCAGGGCTGGTAGAGCTTTTATCCTGTTGGGCTGCCCCTTACTTCCGGGTCTGTCTCTTATACACATCTAGATGTGTATAAGAGACAGGCACAGGGTCCAAGGTACACACTCTCTGCTCCCCCACCGCAGGGCTGGTAGAGCTTTTATCCTGTTGGGCTGCCCCTTACTTCCGGGTTCCTCAGGCTCCGCCCTTGCAGCCGCATCAGTCACTCCTCCCAGGGATTCCGCTCCACAGCTCCAGGCTATCCAGTGGCTCACTGAGCTGTCTCTTATACACATCTAGATGTGTATAAGAGACAGGCACAGGGTCCAAGGTACACACTCTCTGCTCCCCCACCGCAGGGCTGGTAGAGCTTTTATCCTGTTGGGCTGCCCCTTACTTCCGGGTTCCTCAGGGTCTGCCCTTGCAGCCACATCAGTCACTCCTCCCAGGGATTCCGCTCCGCAGCTCCAGGATATCCCGCAGCTCACTGAGTTTGCGGCTGACTCACCACCGGCCGCCCATGGTTCTCCATCAATGCCCCGCTACCACCTCCTCTCAGCTCTCTGCAGTGACTGCTCAAACTGTGCAGGGTCCAAGGTACACGCTCTCTGCCCAATAGCCACGTTTGTCCCCATTGTACCGCTCTGCTGTTGAAGGTTATTGTCCCTTACACCTTTAGGGTACTGTGCCTCCTTCAGCTGAGCTTCAGGGATACTATGTCCTTTAAAGAGGCTGCCTACTTCAGCCAAGCCGAGATAGCGAGCTGCAGTCATAACTTCCAGATTATTCTCAGGCTTATATGGAGTTGATGCATGCACCAGTTCTGGGGCTTTGTAATTAATTTCTCTAAGTTGCAAGCTGTTCCTTAATTGATCAAGCCTTTGTAATAATATATCTTGATCTATGGGAGGTAAGTTATTAAATTTGTCAGTAACCGGGAAATTCTCCACCGTCCCTACAGTACCCAGGGGGAAAGTACCAATTTCATCCACTAGATGCTGTCTCTCTTCCCCAGTGTGTGGTTTCCCTCTAATATCTAAAAGGGTAGCCTCCTGTTCCACCTGTTGATTAACATGGTTACCATTGTTAGGTGAAAAGCAGTTATCTGCCAGATCCATAAGGTCCCCAGATCCCAACTCCACTCTTTGACCATCCCTACTCATCAGTAGGCTGACTCAAAGCCTTGCCTGCCCTGAATGAGATGACACTCATTGTATCCCATCAGAAACTGTCTCCCCTCCTAAATCCACTTAACATGGAAGTGTGTCTGTGAGGGGACCCCTGCCACTGGGCCAAATCAGGTCTGTGTCTGTTTTTTTATTGGTTCTTTTGCAGTTCCTGGATCTGGCCAACAGTTACAGCCTCTACCCCAGAGAATGGAAGGACTGTACTACTTGGGGGAAGACAGCAGAGATGAGGGTATGCTCTCTAGAGAGGGAATGATCTTCAGGCCAGATCCTGGGTTTGGACCCTCCCCTCCATTTCCTTGCCTTGAATCCCCACCCAATCAGGCATTGGCTGTTTTTATTAGGGGTGGGACATCAGGTCAAATACGGGCTACTGGATTTACCAGTTACCGGATTAAAAAAAAACAGATTGCCGGATTTGTACCGGTTTACCGGTACCAGACTTGTTCCATTGATTTCAATGGGGAACTGTCCCCATTGAAATCAATGGGAAAAAAAACCCTCCCCCTCCCAGACTGTGCAGGTGAAAGGGGGGGCACCCCCACCCACCCTGCCCAGCCTGGATTTTTTTTTTTTTTTTTTAACCCTAAGTCCCTACTAGTGCGGGCTCCGGGACACCGCTGGCGACCCGGAGCCTGCACCAGCAAGTACTAGGGTGATCCCAGGGGTGGGGGTGGTTTAACACACACACCACCCCAGGGATCACCCTACCTCCCCACCCAGGGATCGCCTACCTTGCGCTCCGGGCGGCGGTGGTCCGACTCCGGTGGCTTCAGCGCTGACTGTGGCTACCAGCTTCAGCGCTACTAGGCCTTCCAGGGAAACCCAGAAGTTCACCAGAAGGCCTAGTAGCACTGAAGCCGGCAGCCACAGCCAG
>QEPC01012913.1:4592796-4657539 GCA_003113815.1 Sphenodon punctatus
GCAAGGTAGGCGATCCCTGGGTGGGGCGGTAGGGTGATCCCTGGGGTGGGGTGGGGGTGTTAAACCACCCCCCACCCCAGGGATCACCCTAGTACTACATACCTGTTGGTGCGGGCTCTGGGTCACCGACGGCGGCCCCTTCCACCCGTGCAGTCTGGACTGGGGAGGGAAAGTGGGGGGGGGGGTTTGTGGTTTTTTTTACATTGCGGCGATTCATTTGAATGGCCGCAATGTAAAAAATCCGGTACGGGGAATCCGGTAAATTACCCCGGCTTACCGGGTTTAATCTGATACTGCCGGTACACCAAATACCGGACAGTATCGGATACTGGAAGATCCGGAATTCCCACCCCTAGTTTTTATATGAAATGCAACTACTGTATGATCACTCATCAATCTCACATCCAAATGTCCATCTGAAGATGGTGTGTGTGTGTGTGTGTGTTCCTGTGACCCATGCAGCACCCACTAATGACCACGCACAGGGCAAGAGCACCAGAAAAAAAGCTGGAGTGGCCTGTGCAGGGGAAGGCAAAGCAGTGCATGGGGACAGACCCCATGTGAACTGAGGCGCCCACCCATGCCAGCAGACAGGTCCATGGCCCCACTGCCCCCCTCCCCCCATCTCAGCCCCAGCCCTACAGGGAGCTCTTAAAGGGGTAATAGCTGCTTTGGGTGTGTGTGCAGTAATAGTTGATTTGGGGGCCAGTCGGTGGAGGTACGAGTGCAGAAAACGGTCTGGGTGGTTGTGGTGGCCACCCAGGCAGGCACCCATTAGAACTAACTCCATGTGTGTGTGTGTGTGCTCTGTGGCTTTACCACTCAGTGGACATGGACCCCCTTTCAGCCTTGCTCATTTAAAAATGGCCATTGTATCAACTTGCCTCCCCCCCTCCGCTGCATCTCTTCATCACACCCATAGCTTCCTCCTCATTGCTGTTTCACATTATGCTTCTATTTTGGCACTGAAATAACTTGGACTCGATGTATTAAGCATGCATATGAAACATGATCATTTGGGGTGAAGTAGGTCAACATCTTTCCATATTTTTTGGTGTAGCCCATTGGCCATTTCAAAATTTCCAATGCAGCCACCAGAGGAAAAAGGAGGTTCCACAGCTCGGTGCAGGACAATAGCTCGGGGTAAGTGCTCTGCAGCTACAATGAAAGACAGGAGGAAAGGAACTCCCACAGAAACAACTGGGAAACATGCCTTTTTAGGTCTCCACCACAGCTAATGGTTGCTCACGAAGGGTGTTAACAAATGGCATGATAACCACCCATGACTTGGTGATGACTTGGTTGTTCATGAAAATGTGTTCACGTGCTGTCCCCACCTGTGGCGCTGTGACTGGAGATGCAGGGAATGCGATGTGGGTTAATCCTGGGTAATCCACCCACATGTGGGTCATTTTTTAGGCTTGCACTTGTGGGCAGCCAGACCTCCAGTGCCAGAATCCAGAACTGCTGTGAGGCTGGGCCAGACTGACATCAAATAAAAGATGAGCAAGCTACCAAAATGAGAATGGAGCAGCTGCCCAAAGAGATTAGGAGACAGGAGAGGATTTCAAGCTGAGAGAGAGAGAGACCTTCAGTGGAGGCTGTCTGGGTGGTTCTCCTCTTCTACCTCAGAGGAGTGTGGACTACCAGAAAAGCTCTGGGCTTATTAAACTAAACCTACCAGGGGAACCATGCCATATAATATTGTGCATAATTAAACAGGGTCTTTTCTGTATGGGTTTGCCCTTTCTGTATTAAACCTTTCTTTAGCACTAAATTTTCTTAAGTAATGAAAGATCTGGGAAAGCAACGTTCTGCTTCTTTTTGTCCATCTTCAAAACGTCTAAACTCTGTGATGGTGCCTTTGAGAGTGGGTAAACTGAGAGACGCTATTGGGGCACATTAAAGAAAAGCGTGAGGGCTTGCATGAAGCTTTGGGTTTCCCCTAGAATGTTTGCTGAGCAGTGACATGTTCTTGGGTCCAACGGCCGTAATCGGCTTTTAACCTAATATGAAGTGAGGTTGCAGAGAGTGTTGATGGTACCAGCATGGTGACTCCTGGAGTAGTGAACAGAAATAAACTGAACTTATTTCATTGATTCTGAATATAGATGCTCTCTTGTACTTAAAAACAGAATATTAGAATATTCCATTTCCAAATACACATTATGAATCAAAAGGAGAGAAATCTGGGAATTCATACTAGGCGTATATCCACTTGCCCCAGTGAAGTGTGTGGATGAATTTGTCCACCTCTGAGTGTGTGAGTTTAGATCCTTGGTTGAAGCTGCCATATGAGTAAAGTAAGTATATACTTTCTGATTTCTGTTAAAGATAGAATTGAGCTCCACGTCTTGTCATGTAAATGTTTTATTTTTGGTGACAATGGGTATTTTCAAACGATACGGGGCCCTTTGGCCCCGTACCGGCACCACCGGCTTCGTTCCCCGCCGGGGTCACCCCGTAACGGCACAACAGAAGTGCCGGGGGGATCCCGGCGGGGAAAGTGGGAGGGGCCGGGGCCGCACGGCGCAACATGCGGCCGCACGGCCCCGACCCCTCCACGCACCCCGCTGCCCGCCCTCCGAGGAGACGGGCGGGTGGCGGGGCCAATGCGGCCGCCGCGTCCGGCCGAACGTGCCACGGCCAGGGATCCCACCGGGGATCCCGGGCCGTGGCGCGCGGCCAGACGTGACTTTTCCTTGGTCACTGCCCAGGGTCCGTTTGACCACGCTTCCCGGGACCTTCCCCCGGCTAGCCCGGGAAGCGTGGTTCAAACGAACCCCATGTGGGGATTGACCATGGCCAACATCTGACGCGCCGCAAACAGACGTACGAGACACGGTGACCACAGGTGGGTATTCACCGTGGTTCACCGTGATCTCGTAACGTCTGAAGACACCCAATGATAGAGCTGTTATTGCTGCTTGCATGTGCATCCATTTAAGAGATGAACCTTCTGTACTGAAAAATTGAAGGTGGACCATACTGTGAAGCCTTTGTCGCCATTTAAACCAATGGAAAAATTCATAATGAGCTCAGAATTTCATCCTCTGTCATGATGACTTTCACATTTTTGAGATTATATATGAAAGAATGCAAATGCATGGAGACCAAATTGTGGGGAAACTGCATATTAAAATATGTCCCTACAATAGTGTCTTAGTTAAAAGGCACTGGAAGTGGAGCAGGCTAGCAGCCGATAGGATAGGGGTTCCCAAATGTTTGCCTGCATGGCACCATTCTGAGGCTTAACTATAATCCTGTGATTCCAAACTGCCACGTATAGCAGCCAAATAACACCTGAGGGAGAAGGAGCAGGGTGGCGGCCTCTGGGGTCAGAGTCCCTAGAGAAGTGTCTGCCTAGCTGTCCCAGGAACTGAGAGCTGCCTTCAGGACTAGTGCCCCTTCCCAGGAAGTGCTAGCAAAATTTTGCCGCTGTTCTTGAGACCCCCCTCTCCTACTGGCCACACAGTGGGGAAATCCCCACAGAAGTGCTTACCCTGGAGACCAAGAGCCACCTCAAGAGCAATACTGCACACACACACCCCACCCTCCACAAGCAGAAGAGTGCTGCTGATACCTGTAAGGCTCCCACCAAGGTCCTTCCCCATCCACTGGCCTAAGGAGCCTTTGAGCAGCAGGGGTGGGGCCAGTCAACATGAATGGTGCCAATCCTGCTCCTGAGGGCAGCTCTCAGACTCCTACCTCTCCCTAAGAGGTGCTTCTGCGGGTCCCTCCCCCCTGCAGAGCCTGTGGCAGAAGGGCCGTGTAGGAAGTGCCTACTAGTCTACCTCAGGAGCAGTGGAAGAACTCTGTCATCGCTCTTGAGGCTACCAGGCTTGGTGCTTCCTGCACCCTACCTCCAATTGTAGGGTCTGGGGTGGCTCTCCTACCCTAAGGCCAGCCCTGTCCAGTACCTTTTCCAGACCCTGTTGCTTCTCTGCAAGACCCTATTTGCAGCTGGATGCAGAAATAGCAATCCTCAGTCCCAGGGTGTTTATAAACGCACCTGTTTTCTCCCTGGACTTCACAGTCTGGATTCAGCAAACTTGCATGGCGGGAATTTAGACACTCCACCCCGCCCCCCCCACGTTGCCTGGGATCCACTGTAAACAGGAGCGCAGAGTGACTCCCACACGTTCTGAGACCTGTGTAAAACCTCTGCTATTGGGGTTTTACAGGTCCAGGTTTCAAAATGTGTGGGAGTCGTCCAGCAGTACTACTGTTTACAATTGCACCATGGCAATTTCCAGTGGAGGGGGGGGAGGGGAGTATCTAACTCGCCCCCCCCCCCCGAGTTTGCTGAACTTTGATGCCTGGGGGAAAAAAGGTGCATCTAAAAATACCCCCAGTATCTCCCCTCTGCTGGATTTGGCGGTGATCAGTTGAGAGATAGGGACTGTCAAAACACCTCCAGTGGCTCCTCTGAATACCTTCCATGTTGTGATGTCAAGAGATGTGACTTCTGGGGCAGGCTTGAAGACTGGCACCTCTTATTTTACAAATTAAAGCACTGCGCTGACATAAGAGAGATGGGTGGAGACAGATGCAGGAGAAAGAGGTTGCTAAGGGACTGATGACCTAGGAAGTGAACTTAGCAAATAGAATGAAGGCTTAACAACAGCTGGGTGCAGTACTTGGAAGCACAAGGCATAAGTGGGAGTCACAGAAAAAGAGTTACTTCTAGGAACGGGGGAAGGTACAGACAATAGGAAAAGGAAGAATGGCACTATCAAAAGAAAGCTCCTAAAAACATTCCCAAGGAACTCAGAACTCTTTAACCAGGCCAAAGTTATTATGGAGTCAGAGGTCTTTACTCTAGAGGTATTTTAAATTTCCTTTCTGTTCTTTTCCCCATGGCAATGCCTGGACCCCAATAAAAGGATATTCTGGGAGAAAATTTCAAGACTTTGCTCTGTCTCTCTGAAGAGTAGAAAGGGCTAGGGAAAATTTGTGGTATCAAAAATGTTTATTGCATTAATAGACTTTGTTCAAGTTTGCAACAGTTTACCTCTGGTTATTAATATAACGCAGTGTGCTCTTGTCATCAAGACCATTGCTGCTTCCAGATTGCTGTTGTTTTAATTCATTTTTTCAGTCTGAATTTATTTGTATTTAATATTTATGAATTCTGCAGATTAAACAACGGAAATGCACAGCCATCAAAGGATGTAAGGGTGTTTTCAGACGTGATGTTGGGCATGGATTACTGTGTCCAACGTCACTTTTAAAAGGGGCTGCTAGATGTTGGCCTGGGCCGTAGCATGGGCCATGGTGGTGCTTAGCCTGGGCTGGTCCTTGGACCATCCCCAAGGAACAGTCCAGGCCAAGCATTACCACAGCCCATGCAGTGGACGCCAGACCGGGGTAAAGGAGGCCGTCATGTTTGATGGCCTGCTCACACTTACCCTGGTCTGGGTCTGTGGCACTTCTGGGCAGCTATGGCAGCCTTATAGGCTGCCTTGGTCACCTGTCCGTGAGGGAGACAGGCCGTTCTGAGCAGCGCAGGGCCGTGGCCATGTGGATGCATGTCCGTATGTCACCCTGCCCTCTCCTCGCCCATTCCCTGACCTGGCCACCATCATGTTTGTTCGATGGCTGGGCCAAATCGTACCCAGAGTGAGGGCCCTCAGTCTGACAGGATTAAAGTGTGGCAGTGCTTAGCACTGTCGTGTGAAAACACCCAAAGATTATAATCACAAATTTCACTATGCAGTGTATGGTCATTTGCGTTTTAGGTGGCACTGGAGGAGAGCAAGAGAGATATTTATTGCTGCCACTTCATGACTAACTGACACTTCATGCAGCCAGCTATAATAGAACAAAATCTAAGGAACAATATATTTAATTGCACCTAGTATGGGTATTATATAAAGGTTTAAAACACGTATGGGGACACTATCTTGGCAGAGCACCATGACTTAAAGAATACTTTAATACCCTGGGAAATGTAAACAGTCATGCAGAATTGAATGTCTTTACAGAGCTGTAGTTTGGCAATCCAAACTCAGTATGAATTTGAAATGTAGTTATGCTATTTCTTAATAGGCAAATATGCAACAGCAAGATATTTAATATGAACATAACTCACAGATGGTTAGTGCTATACTAATAAATAATACTAAATAAATATAATAATACTTTTAATATCCCTCATCACAGAAGAAAATGAGTATTTTGTCTGGTACACTTGAACCTCTCTTGCCGCTACTCCAATACCAAAACAGTTGAGCAATTACATTACCAAACCCAAGAATCTACGAATATTAATTTACCATGTATTAATCTTTCATTTTAACCCATGAACGAACTGCAAATTTGGCTTAGGAGACAACATTGTGACTATTTTCAGACATCTTAACAGTCACAATAATTCAAGTGCCTGGGTTGTGATTAAATGAAACAGAACAATGTTAGCCTAGTGACACTATATTCTACTAATGGATTACTTTTAAGAAATAGCAGCAGAAAGAAAGAAAGAAAGAAAGAAAGAAAGAAAGAACCTTTTAGCTGAGGAGAGACTAAACCCTTCTGCATTAGTGGAGTCAATTAAGAAAACAATCATGATCCATCAGTCAGTACAGTGGCAAATTACACTTCCGCATACTAAATACTGCTTTTTGATTTGAGTTCATGATGCCTATTGCAACTTTGGGGCTGCTGTGCTGTTCTTCAAAGGATTTTCAATAGAGTGGTCTCCTACAGTGGTGGATGTTTATTCTAACCAAAAGGCTGAAAGGAGCCTTCTCTGGCTTGAGTCAGCTACTTTTCAGGCATCATGAGCTGTGAACACCTGATAGTAATCTTCTAGACAGTAGCAAGCCAAGCCAAGAGAAACTTTATGCATAATACCTTTATTCTTAAAAAAGGATGCCATCCGTTTAACTGTGTGATATCAGCGTAATATTCTGGTGCATTTGTTTCATACTCTTCACCCCATAATAATGCAGACTGTATGTACATTGTACAAGACCCATTTCATTAGTCCCATGAAATGCAACCACCTTAAGTTGCATATTGTTCCATATTAAGTGGAATATGCTCACTGTTTAGTTATGAAAGACAATTCTATGCAATCGTTTAGGCAGGAAGTAAAGAACTTCCTATCAAATTGTAAGGGAATTGTGAATTAGAATTTGTCTAATATATTAAGGTCTTGTTCATGGGAATGGCATTAATCCACATTACTTTTTAAATTTGTCTTAAACTACACTAGTTTAAGAAGCTCTCTTCAAAGAACTTATACCTAGCATTACTGGTGAGCTAACACTGTTTGTATCTACTGCAATAGTACAGAAGTGCATTGGGATTTACCCTTGTTTCCCAGTAGGTGTGTTTGGCTGGATAAACTAGAAAATTAAGCCAAACTGAATTTAAATTTTAATAAATCTTGGGTGCGCATGGTCCCAATTTAAAAACAGGTCAAAGTGAATAATCTGGATTAACTGCATTGCATGAAAAAACCAGTGGGACCTCTTACCACTGCATTTTGTTTAACTGTGTGACTAGATTAGTCTTCAGGATGAAACACTTCTGATTCACAAATACCCTGCAAGTGTAAGAACTCAAGCCAGGGTTTAACAATGGTGCTAATTCTTTCCTGCCTGTTTCTTGTAACATGCAGAGGGACACTTGTCGCACCCCAATAAGACACGGAGACTTATATTGGATTGAAAAACTGGCCACACTCTTTAATCAAAATAGTCAACAATTCAGAGTGGTGGGGAAATTGCACTAAGCAATTCTGGGTCCAGTATGCTAACTACATAACATAACTTTTTAACTGTAGCACTGTCCCGGACATGCCTTCCAGTAACAGTACCCCAACATCAAACATCCCCTCCTTCGACAGTGCCAGGGCCTTGGCCGAAGGGGGGACAGGCCCAATTCTGGGCTTGAATAAGGAGTAAAGTGTCTGCAGGACACGAAGACAGTGCATGTCCCTACTAGTCCTGCAAAACACCCCTCCCAGGGCGATGACCCCCATGCATGCGGTGCCCTGCATTACATTGGGTATCACCTCCCCATCTCTTAAGGAGATGACTCATAATCTCCTATTTCCTTCATATTTATCCTAACCATGGCATACTGGACCCCTGCAGAGTGCGACAACTCATTCCCAATATGCATTTTCATAACTTCTTTTCCAATTCTGTAACGATAATTCTTTATTCATCTAATTAATAGAGGCAAATTACCCTATTTATGGTAATAAACACACCCAATCATATTCTAATCGGGGTAAAGCCAATTATCAGATATTGTTTTAGATTAGCCAATCAAGTCTATTTAACCTACTCTTACACTGCTGAGGAGGTGAAACAAGCAACCCTTTGTAAACTAAAGGCTAGTTGCCAAAATTCCTCCTCGGTTCCCTAATGGCAACCAGATAGACCAACAGTGCTAGAGGGGAGGTCGGTAGGGCTGACTCTTCGGCTTCCACCCCTACAATGGTGCTGCTCTCCGCGCCCAAGAGGCTCACCACCCCCCACAAGGGGCGGGCCTCCCTGATCCAAGCAATGCGCTCATGTGCATGCGTCACCTGAGTGGTTGCCCGGCAACCGTCTCACCATAGCGAGACTTCCTCCCAGCCTCTCTGAAACAGCCCTTCCCTCTCTGCATCCAAAGGGGGGGAGGGGGGCAACAATTTCCCCATTGCCGCCATTTGGCAGCAAAGGGGCCTTGTCGACACACCCCAGTAAGAAACAGAGACTTATATTGGATTGAAAAACTGGCCGCACTCTTTAATCACAATAATCAACAATTCAGGCCGGTGGGGAAATTGCACTAAGCAATTCTGGGTCCAGTATGCTAACTACATAACATAACTTTTTAACTGTAGCACTGTCCCGGACGTGCCTTCTGGTAACAGTACCCCAACATCAAACATCCCCTCCTTCGACAGCGTCAGGGCCTTGGCCGAAGGGGGGGCAGGCCCAACTTTGGGCTTGAGCAAGGAGTAAAGTGTCTGCAGGACACGAAGACAGTGCATGTCCCTACTAGCCCTGCAAAGCACCCCTCCCAGGGCGATGACCCCCATGCATGTGGTGCCCTGCATTACATTGGGTATCACCTCCCCATCTCTTAAGGAGATGACTCTTAATCTCCTATTTCCTTCCTATTTATCCTAACCATAGCATACTAGACCCCTGCCACTAAGGGGTTGTTGACCTCAATCAACACTGACCCCCACTACCTACACAAGAATTAGCGATTCCAGATGTCCTGCCAATGCAGCCAGGTACATCTCGTTCCCTTGATGGGACAAATGAACACCATCAGCCCGATACAGGTCTGTCCTTGTATGCAGGATCCCATTATGTCTAATGCTAGTGCCTCTCAGTCCCTTTATAAACCTAACAATTTCCCTATTCACTGTTTTTCTAGTCCTGTCAATTTTACCTGGGTTCTGTGCTTTGGCCCATTTCACCCTGGGGACTAATTCAGTCCAAACTAACTGTACCCCTTCATACTGTTGTTTAATTGTACTTAAATCTTCCTTGATTTTTATTATTAAATTGATTCCTTTCCGTGATGGCAGGTCTTTTTCTCCCAAATGAATAACAAGTATATGGGGGACATTTGATTTCCACAATCCTTGAAGCGTTGGAATAAGATGATTTCAAAGCATCCAACTTCTCCCCATCCATCTAAGGTCAGCCATTTCTGCAAGACCCAATTGCAAACCCCAAAAGGTCTTTGATGCTGCCACACTTGCCCACCGCATGAGGCTGTGCATGTGCCCCATGATCCAAACCACTCTTCACCCAGCCTGGGCGGCCTTGCCTCCTGGTGAAAAGAGGAAATTCCCATTAGTAATGAAAAGGTCTTACATTTTTCTTGTACGCTCCTGAGTGCCATCTCCCAACTGACTTGATCGCCTCTTCTGGTAACCCCGCGGCAGCTGCTGTTGTGGCAGCCCCTATCCTAAAATAATGTGATCCAAATTTATTCCCCAACAACCCAATTTTTTCCAGTGTTGTCCTAAGGATTGATGTTACCTGGTAACTAGTCGCTGGTATACCTCCTTTATGTATAAACAAGGCCCCCTGAATACGGGTTTGCATTCACACGTAACTCTGCAACTGGCCAACTGGGTATATGGTTTCTGGGCCTCCTTTAAACAATTCAACAGTATGACCCCTATTCTGTTGATCGATCTTGGAACTTCAAAGCCTGAGCAGCGCTTTATTGCCCCTGATTTCCAAGTCCCCCATCCCCAGGGCCCGATTAGAGGTGTCCCTATGAGATGCACATGCTACTTCACTTATTCTGAAGCCTCCAAAATACATTGTTGTGTATATTGCCATAAACAATTGCCTCTCGTAGTTATCATAACAGGTACTAGGTAAGGCCTCCACCAAATGTATTAATATTGGTGTTGTTATTGGGAACCGTGAGATCGCTGGGGCATCCCTGGATCTAGCCCATGCCTTGCACATATGCTTTAAATAGAAGCCCTTGTCTGGTGGGGGGAAGCCCTTCAATCTGCTGACAAAGGCCAGGACTGCTAACCTTCCTGTTATTGTACCCTCCGCTAATCCTCTTTTCCTCAGGGCAATTGCATACTGTATCGCTTCTGGTTCTGTAATTGGGAAACCCGTCCCCCACCCCTTATCCATCCTAAAGGTTTGAAAGTCACGGAAGGCCCTACTGTATGCTGCCTGGGTTCTAAGGACGAGGGATCCCTGCACGATGGATTACATTTCTAATTCCCAATGCTCCAGAGTCCCGGTGGTAGAGGGTCTGGGTGCGCACATGCTTCTGGTACTAGTTTTCGAAAGCGGTCCATCTGGAACTGAGAAAGGACATCAGCAATGCCATTGTCGATTCCAGGGACATGCCGGGCAGTGAAAAGAATATTGTATTTCAGGCACACCAATACCATAGCCCTGACCAATGACATGACCCTAGGTGACCGCGATGAGAGTGTGTTCACCACATATACAACTGCCGCATTGTTGCACCAGAATAACACAGTGAAATTGGTGAATTGACCAGCCCACAACAGTACCACCACTACGATGGGGAACAGTTCCAAAAAGGTGAGGTCCTTGGTGACACCCTCAGTGCGCCACTCATCAGGCCAGGGGGCCACACACCAGCGCGTCTGAAAGTACGCCCCAAATCCTGCACCCCTTGCTGCGTCTGAGTGTACCTGCAATTCAGCCCGTAGGAGCCATCTCTCCCTTCAAAAACTTAGCCCATTGAAACTTTCCCAAAAAGCCAACCATACCCTCATATCTTTCTTCATGTCACTGGTGACCCTAAGCCAGTAATGCGGGGGTAGATCTCCCTTCAACTGCCCGTACAACCTGGATAGGAATGCTCTCCCTGGAGTGACCACCCAGCATGCAAAGTTAAGGCTCCCTATTAATGATTGTAATGAATGCACAGTAATTTTTCGAGCTGTCATGTAGTCCGGGATCTTTTCTTTCATACTTGCCAACTTATCCTCTGGTAATCTTGATAGCATCCCCTCGGAGTCTAACTTGATGCCCAAGTAGGTGAGCTTCATTACTGGCCCCTCGTTTTTTTCAGGAGCCAAGGGGACACCTAACTCCCTAGCCATTTCTTGAAACAGCTGCAAAGCAGCCGCGCAATCCCCATACTCGGGGTGCCCAATTATCAAGAAATCATCAAGATATTTTGTTACGGCACCAGCTTGCAGTCTCCCTGTGAGAGACCCAGGGAGGTCTCTCCGATATCCACACTCGTGCCCCACAGTCGCAAGGACTCTTGTAGCTTCTTAATGGTCCCTCAGGGTCTTATATTGGCTATGGGAACAGGCTACGAGAGCGGTTCCCAGCCGAAGCTCATCACAGGGACTGGCGAAGAACAAGTGCCCACTCTAGGTATCCACTCACCCCCAGGGACCCAGGGAAGGGAGGTGAGGTTCAGTGGTGGTTCAGGGAAAGGGGAACCGGGGACCCAGGAACTCCAAGCAGGTAGGGACAGGACACTCTCGCAGGGACAAGGGGGTAAGGTATTCTTGGGAAGGTCAAGGCTCACACTCTTACCAATCACTCGTTGCTCTCACTCGCTCAATCACTCACCTTGCTTTCACTGCATGCGCTCACTCTCTCTCTCTCTCTTTGTCCTAAAGTCTCGCACTCCACACCAACAACAACGCTCGGGGGCCGGTCTCACGGCACAAGGTCCGATCACCAGCAATGGAGACTGCTTTCGTGCTGCTTAAATAGCCCTGGCTTGTTGTCTTGCCTGAAGGCGTGTGGAACGCCGCAGCCCCACTTCCGGGTCCGCCCCAGGCATGCGCTGTGACTCCCTGGTTGCCGGGATACCCAGGGACGCCGAGCGTGTGTGTGTGTCCTCTGGGTCAGGTGCTCCTGACGCATGCGGAAGTGCGGGCCGGTGCGGAGCCGAGTGGTGGCGCCGGAGGGGAAGTGTTCCCTGCAAGCGCCACCAACCCTGCATCCTTCTTCTCCCCAACCACGGGACCTGACACTCCCTTGAAAAATCCACTCTAATAGTGAACTGAACCGCTCAAATACCAAAGAAGATATTGAGCAACCCATTGGCATGGCTCTGTTGAAAAAAATACTGTCCTTCAAATTGGAAACCCAGTAGATGAAAACTTCCTGGGTGTACTGGTAGGAGGCGGAATGCAGATTTTACATTGCTTTTGGCCATTAGCGCTCCCCTTCCAATGGCCCTCACTTTTTAAACTGTCTCATCGAAAGACGCGTACTTAATGGTGGTCAATTCCTTCGGGATGGCATCGTTGACTGAGCTACCTCGTGGGTGGGACTAGTGGTGTATCAGGAGATATTCGCCCTCCACCTTCTTTGGGATGATTCCCAATGGAGAAATGATTAGGTTCCCCATTGGGGGTTGTTTGAACATGCCCATCACCCTGCCTTCAGCCACTTCCTTCATAATCTTTTGTCGGACTACCTCCTCCATTCCTCTGACTGACTTCAAGTTTTTTACATTCCTTTGCTGATGCACTGGGCTTGCCGGTATGATAAAACCCTGTTTGAAACCCTGGACTACATAATGCACCTCCTTCCTATCCGGGTGCCCCCTCAGTGCCTCTTCGAGTCGGTCAGTTCTGACCAGCGTCGGGTCCCTTTGGAGAGCGGGAGGCACTAGAGGAGCCTTGCCCTCCTTTTCCACCGCCTCCCTCCTGCCCATATCTGCCTTTTCCACCCCTTGCCTTTGGCCGGAAACAGTTAAGAGCTGAGTGCCCCCCTCCACAGTTGGAGTACCCATGGTGAAACCGACATACTGCCCGTGTACATTGCCCCCCCCATTATAATCCCAGCACGGGCCTGCCCCCCCATCTGCCTTTTTTACTTTTGCCTCGAAAAAGCTCTTTCACTGGGGCTACCCTACCCATAACCAGGTGGTGACCACTATCTGCTCTGGGGTCCTGGTGACATCCACCATGCACTCGAGCCACAGGTCGGGGACGTGGATATCCCACCATAGACCCAGTGTTGTGGCAGCCCTATGGCGAAAGACTTTGTCATACCTCAGCCACGCTCCCGCGCGTCCCGTTCCATAAACCCTTCTAACAATGTCTGCATTTTTGTGCAGCTCTAAACCATGGGTTTGGGTCAGCTTGTATTATTACCCCCATATATACTGCATAGGCAGGCAGCCGTCCAATTCTCCCAATTGCGGTCTGCCTTCGGGCATCGGAATATTCCCCTCTCTTTCCCATCCTCCTGTTCTTGGTGATCCACAGTCAGATCGCTAAACGGGAGGACATAAAGATCTATATATTCACCCTTTTAAATCTTTTCTTTTGTCGCCGGCATTAGGTGTGCCCCAAATGGGGTCATCACACTCAGTATTGCCCCCCCGGGGGGTGGGGGAGGCCTACTCCCTGCTTGCTCTCCCGACCCCGCTCCTTCTGAAGGTGGCTTCTCAACTTCCTTCTCGGGTGCCTTTTCTACCGGGATCCCTTGCCTTACCACAACATCACCTCCTGTCACTGCCTGCCCACCCCCGCCCGCTGCCGGGGGTGCAGATGGCATCATCCAAACCCATGCTCCATTCCAATTTACCAACTGTGGGGCACCTGATTGAACCCCTTGCGTGGGGGCAACCCCTGCATTGTCCCTAGGAGGGACCCCTACTGGTGCCTGCTGGCATGTCACCACCTCCCCCATTGGCACGGGTCCCGGTCCTGTCCCTAACACAGCTCCCGTTGTTTGCCCCATCTCATCCAGCTCACGTCCCCTTGCACCTGGCTGGTCCATGTAGGTCCACTCACCATATCCCCTTTCTCTCGGCACTGGGGTCATCCCTGGTCCAGCCGTAAGGTCCGCTATTGTGCGCCCCCCTGTGCCTTGTTGTATTTCACGCTCCAGGGCAAGAATCCTGCTCCACATTTCCCCATCTGTCAGTCTGCCTGGTCCTTGACCTGCCTCCTTGTTGCTGGAGGGGCCCTGTCTCCCTGTGGAGAGACAACGACTCCCAGGCCACTAGGCCCCTCCTCCCTGGGCATCCATCCTGGGAAGGCTCCCTGGGCCAAGGCTGGGGCCAGAGCAGCAGCAGACCACCTGTAATGGCCCATTCCAGGGATCCCATAGGAGTCTACCACCACCCCGCCTGCCCTCCTTCCCTCCAGGGTGGGGCGGAGCTCCCCGGGTATAGGGCCTTCAATAAGGGGCCATATCTGCCACTTCTTCCCTTGCTGGGTAATCTCATGGGGGCAGGCGGGCAGTCCTCCCTGCACCCCCAGGTGGTCTGTGGGAGGGGTGAAAATCTCACTTCTGCCCCTTGAGCACCCACACCCCTTCTACCTATTGGGGGGCTGCAGAGTCCCTCCCATTCCTTCTCATCCCTAAAGCGGGCTGGCGAGGTGACCATCCTACCACCCAGTCCCCCCGCTGCATCCCTTGATGCTCCTGTGGCAGGCTTTCCTGGAACCCAGTGTCCTCAACCCTGCTGGGCCAGTCAGGTTCCTGGGCCTCACTAGGCCTCCCTCCCCCACCGCCCCCTTCAGTACTACTGTGGGGGGGGGCATGCCCCGGCTGTGGAGGAAGGATTCTGGGCTCTCAGCAGTGCCTCGCACTGCTGGAGGTGAGCCATCATCGCTGCTCAGGAGTAGGGGGGCCTTCCCCTCCACCTGTTCCTCACCGGTGGGGAGTATCCCCACAGCCCCTTGCTGCCCTGGGCCTTTCTTCTTGGTGCCACCTTTTTTTTGGCCCCGCGTCATGCCTATTCCATAAGGGCTGATTCCTTGGAGTTCAGCAGCAAGTGTTCTTGCTGCTGACTCTTTGGCTTCCACCCTTACAATGGCGCTGCTCTCCGCACCCATGAGGTTCCCCCCCCTACAAGGGGCGGGCCTCCCTGATCCTAGCAATGTACTCATGCGCATACATCCCCTGAATGGTTGCCCGGCAACCATCTCACCATAGCGAGGCTTCCTCCCAGCCTCGCTGAAACAGCCCTTCCCTCTCTGCGTCCAAAAGGGGAGGGGGGGGGCATGACAATTTTCCCATCGCCGCCATTTGGCGACGAAGGGGGCTTTTTGCTTTACTCTGCCTCATCCGTAACAAGCATCCTACAGTACACTATGCAAAAAACAGGATTATGTGATTGCTAGGAGCAGCTCTGGCACTACCGATGGCAAAATTTACAGTGGGGGAAGCAGCATGTGAGGAAAATAATAAGATGCAAAAGCTGCTCCTGGTAGGAAATAGAAAATGTAGGAGAAGAGACTCATGTGAATGCACCCTAATTTAGCAACCCACTTCCAACTGCTTTTACACATGACAAAAAGTTCTTATAAGTGCTCAACATAATACCAGGTGTTATAAATGCTCAAGTTTTGTAATGTGTGAACGCACTATTCTCCAGTTATGCAGCGAAATCTCTCAGCCTTGTAAGAGTCACATCTGTTGGGTCTTACAAAGGGTGCTTTTACACGAGCGGGTCGCCATGGCGCGGATTAGACGAGATGGAAAACTGGGATCATCCGCTTTGAAAGTAGTCGCACATTGTTTGCAGACCATGAATTAAATACCTCACAATCGAGGTATTTAATTTGTGGTCAACAAACAATGTGCAACCGCCTTCAAAGTGCGTGATCCCAGACTTCCGTCTTGTCTAGTCCCGCCTTGTGGAATTTTGAAATATCACGCGGTGCCCAAAGCTGCGAGATCTCGCTCCATAAAAGGGGAATAGTGTGTTCACACATTTCAAAACTACAGCATTTATAACACCCAGTATTATCTTGAGCACTTATAAGAACCCATTTTGTCATGTGTAAAAGTGGCCTCAGATTGGCAGTTATAGGGTAAAAGCACAGTTGATGGTGGTGTGCCGTTGACATGACCTGGCTCAGGAGCATGCTGCTACCATGGCTGGGGGTGGCTCAGGCCAGGGGCCCCATGTGAGTGCAGCTGGGAGAGCTGTCCTGCTGCCCAGATGTACATGCAGCCAGTCCTGTCCCCATGCTGTTCTGGAGGCCCCTGCCTCCCACCATGAGGGTCAGTCATGGCGGCCAATAATGTCACCATGGCGGACCTGATCTGGCCCAGCCAGAGTCATGGCGGGTAAAAACAAATGTTCTAATCCATTGTGGCCTACTTTTCCCTAGTCGGGGGGAGCCTAGTCCAGGCTGTTACTTTGGCTTGTTGCAAAAGTGAGAACCTGGGCTAGCCACCAACACAACCCGGGATACCCTGGGTCAACATCTGGTGGTCATAAACCAAATGTGACAGCAGTCCCTGGAGCAAAGCAGGCCACAGTGGGCCACTGTCACATCTGGTTGTACCCACAGGTGATGGAACACAAATTAAAAATACTGCAGACACAATATCCAACCCATTAAGTGCTTTAGGGTGAAAACAGACATGCACCTTAACTTCTTTTTAACACCACTTTAACATTTCTTATGTATTTTGTAGGGCTGTATAGGACACCAGTACAGCCCTGTAACATGCATAAGAAGTGTTAAAGCAGGGTTACGTTCATGTCTGTTTTCACCCTTAGAATCTATGGATTTTAAAATCAACATGAAACTTTTTCAGCACTGGAATCCCCCTGGCTGATTAGTGCCAGCACTAGCCCTTAGCACTGGAGAGAGCCCTCTTCACTTCAGTCCATCTTATACTAACACCAGGTGAAGGATCAGTCCCAAAAGTTTCAAAATCAGATGTGGTCTAAAGTCTGACTGCCGTGGCATCCATGTGAATAATTTGGGGTCAAAAAGAAACATGGAAATGATTTTTCCTTTTCTCTGATTGTATCGACTGGGATTTTTAAAACAGGTTCTTTAAATTACTATTCCTTGCCATTTCAGGGCTTTGCACAATATTCCGTGCTCTTTTATGGCTATTATAACAACCAAAGAACAATTGGATGGCTGAAGTTCAGGATGCCTCTTTCCTACTTTCTAGTGGGAGTTGGGACCATTGCATACAGCTTCATGGTTGTCATCCGAACGTAAGTTCCTTTTGATTTTAATTAGAGCTGAAACCAATATTTTCAGAAAGCAATGTATCTGATGAAATGGTCGGCTTCAAATGGATGAAGCAGATACAAAGCACTATTTGTTTCTGCTTTGTTTCAATTCAGCTACTTCAGTTACTTCCATTATTTTGCTGCTGTGTGTTGATCACTTTAGTATTCAGTACTAGTATCAAAATAGCACTAAATATTTGAAGTGCCTTATTCATTTGAAGTGAGTGAATTGAACAAAATAATGAAACATACAAAGTATTCAAAATGAAATACCCAAAGTAATGGAAATGCAGATTTGGTTTGTCATGCATATTTGTACAAATATTTACTAGGCTATCTGAATACATGACTAATATTTGCAAATATGAAAATTAACAATTAATTTCAGTTCTGTTTTTTAATTCTTTAAAGAGATGGCATGTTAGTAGTATTGGTGCCAATTTTATATTCAAGGGCATGAACACATTACAACTCTCAAAGTAGTAGTAATGCTGCTGGGATAAAGTGGCACGATTAAATTACTACTTCTTGTCATTTGGCGGCCATAAACCAAACGTGGCAAGATTATAAAGACGCTAGATTATGACTGTTATCTTATATTAAAGGCACTGACCTTTTCTCAGGCTGATTTTTTGTTGTTGTTTTAGCCTATATACTAAAAAGAATTTCAAAGTTTAGGACAGATGGGGAAAAAACTTTATGGAAATAACACATTTTCCCTGCAACTGAAAGGTGCAAAATGAATGTATAATGTAGGGAATCACGTTGCCGACTCTATGAAAAGAAGATCCCCATATAGCAAAATGTCAGCTAACATCCCAGGAATTCAGTTGTTTCTTTTTCTAATCTAACCTTATGAGTATTAAACAAGGTAAAAATATCCATCAGTGTAAGTTGCAGTGAGCCATAACTGATTTTCAGCAAGGCTGCAATTTATTTGCTCATATTAACTCATATCTGTACAGTTGTGAAGGTGAATGAATGCCTTTGGTTATGGAAAAGGATTAGTGGTCTGTGACAGACAACATAATCTCCAGTTGTGTCTCCTCCAGAAAACCATATGTAGAGCACAGGGCTAAACACAATACAAAGAGTATATGAAGCAGAAGAGAGAGATAGGAGGCAACTTAGGCCACTTTCAGACATGCCCCTCCCACCCCCATATTCTGGCTCTATTTCCTGCTTTGCATCCCTGTGTTTCTCTGCTGGCAAAGCTGGAGGGGGGGAGGGGGGCTTTCAGAGGGCTTTCCCCTCGCAGTCCGTGTCAAATAGTCAGCTCATTAGTCTTTCACCTCTAGAAGTTTGGACTTAATTTTTGACTTAAGGCAGGAGCATTAAGCAAGACCCTGGGGTTTTGATGGTCTTATTTTAGTGGCCAGTTTATTGCTGGTATTAGTGAGATAACTGTTGGTTTTATATTGTCACGGGTTGGAGGTTCGCACCCCTCACTTTACCGGGTTTGAGTGACTCAGTTTCCCTCGCTTACAGCCCACTTTTTCTCTCTAGCTGATTCAAGCCTGCAGCAGGGACAACCCCTTTGTCACCCAAGGGTCCAATCCTTCCCATTTACACACTCTTTCTCTCTGGGTTCCCAAGAGCTTGAAAACTCTTGTAGCTCGCTTGTATTTCCAATGTTAGATACAGACACTTCTTCATAAAGATAAGAAGCAAGTTTATTGATTTACATAAGCGAGATAGTTGATACAGAGTGGTAACTAGAAATCAAAGGTAAATATAATGCATTCCTAATCTATACTGGTTGAGTTCCTAATTAAGACTCTTACCCTACAAAGGTCCATAAGAATCAGTGCATACACAGCCAGTTTGGTGATGTTGGCCGGGCTCCAGTTCTTAAGGTTATATATCAATGTTCTGGTCTCATTTCTTGTCTTCCAGCCTTGCTAGCTGGCAGGATCCAGGATGCAGATGAGATTGCTCAAGATGGCTCTGTCTCTCCTTTGTCTTGTCTCCCCTTTAAATACCTTTTCATGGACTCTTTGTTTGAGCTTTCCCACTCATGAGCTTGTGTGTTTCCTCACGTAGGCAACCCAGGCAAATAGGTAAATGGGAAGCTTCATTTGCAAGCAAATGGGTTTCTGTCTGGCTAGGCTTCCCAAATACACATTCTTTAAACAGTCTACGCTTCCTGGAGCTTCCCGACTGTCAGTTAACAGCACATAATTACATGAACTGAGCTGTCAGTTCTCAAAATTACATCCGTGTTTAACCTCCAGCTTTACATATTTACTAGGCTTGTAGCCTATGTGTAGGGCCACGTGTGTGGCCCTATGTTCCTTCATGACATATATGCCAGTGGTAAATTGGGTCAACTGAACCGCACAAGAAAACCACCCAATGCCATAAGCCTGATTTTCATTTCCACTAACGTACTTTTACATTATTATTATCTAAAACAAACAACCTAACAGTTTCAAAAAATGTTAAAAGCACAACCATTTACAAAACAAAAAACTTTCCTCTTAAAAAAACATTTCACAAAATACATTTTACCCTAATTTAAACTCCAAAAAACATGAACATTAATTACAGTTCAGATTTTAAAAACATTTAACATACATTACGACAAAAATGAAATGCCAAAAAAGCATGGAAATTATTTCAAGATTTTCTATCTCTATTTCATACGTTACCATCAACATGAATGTAAGTTATGTACTTAATTCCTTATCATACATACTTACATACATACTTACTCTTATTAATACTTATTAATACTAAGTAAACGATCATATTTTTCCATTATTAAGTATTGATTTATCATCTTAATTTGATAATTTTTTCAAACTGCCTTAATTCTGTTGTTTACATTGTATACACTTTGTAGAATGAAATGTTGCCAATGTTAGTGTAAAGAACTGTATAGAATTGGTTCGATACAATACAAATCTGTGCAAAAGGACAGAGTTAAGGCACTTTGAAAAAATTGTTCATTGTCAAATTATGATATTCCCGCCTGCAACGTGGGGATTTTGGTGGCTGAGCCAGCTGCAGCAGTGGGGAGTTGACATGCCAGGTTGGCTGGGGCTCAAGCCGGCAGTTAGCAGCAACAGCAGAGTGAGTGGGAGGGGAGGTGGCGGTGAGATATCAATGATTCGAAATAGTCGGGATGCTGTGCATTTTGACCACAACCGATTAACTATTCAAGAGTTGTAACTTCTTATTTTCTGGATGGATCTTCTTCAGGCTTTGCACTTATGATGGCACCCACAAATTTTAGCCATGGATAAACTTTCAGAAATGTAGCTCAAGCGGTTTCCTCAAAATTGGGGTTTCAGCTGTCCCCTGTTTATAATGGAAACTGGTTGTGCTTTTAACTTTCTGACTCCTACCAGAGCCAGAAAAATCTCACTTCTTAAAAGGATCTTTTTGCTGCCAGTGTGGCTTCAGTGTAAATTAAAACCAGGCCCTGTAAATGTAATGAGGGGGCCTTGTATTCCATAAAAGAAGCTCAGATTGGAAAAAGACGGAGTATTGCAGGCTAGGATTGAGGACCACCAACGCAGGTACCCCACAGGCCCAGACTGAGGAGCACTTGTGGTGTTATAGGGTGGCTGCAGCCTGCCAGGCTGAGCCCAACACCACAGAGATTCATACTTCCACAAGCACAAGAATCAGTCAATTTGTTTTCAAACAGTATTGATTTATGGCACTGTAAGCAGTATTTGGAAGCAAAACTCTAAATGACACAAAGGTGTGAGGCAATAATTTGAGCTTGTCACGTAATTTCAGTTTCTTCACTCACAAAATATTTTTGGAAAAACAACAAAACATTTAAAAATATATTCATTTTTTTTGCAGAAGTCATACTTTTTGACCTAGCTACAGAGGAACTGTTAAACATGCTTCTTTTGTACCGCATCCCTGAAGATTAGATGATTCTTCTCTCTGAACCCTCGGAGATTATAGCTCAGTGCTTGTCACCCAGATAAAAAAAATAAAATCCTTGCAACACAGAATCCCTGAGGCCAAAACAAAGGGAAAACCCTTGGGGAAGCATGTACTCTGTGCTAAATTTCCATCTGGCTACAAGTTCCTAATGCTGATCTATATTTAGGCAAACATAAGAGCCATTCCTCTTACTTTCTTTCATTTCTGATGTTTTCATATAAAATAATACATAAAAATAAAAATTTGGTGTAATTAGGAATGTTTTGTTTTTTGCTGGGGGTGGGGGGTGGGGCTCTCTTGTTTCCAGCCAAGCAGGAATCTAGCAAGGCATGGTGCTCCTTAGGTTATGGTGACCCCCAAATGAAGCCTGGCCCATGCCTTTATAAAATCTGTCTCTATCAGGGCTATTGCCTGCGATCATGGAGCTAAGTGCATTTTTGCCCAGGTGCTCTACTTTGTCCACCATGCCTCCCATAAATGTTCAAAATTAGATAGAGGATAGTGCACACACAAATGAGGACATTCATACAAATAACACACATACACTGTTTGTGTTAATCCCTGCACTCTCTAGCAGATGTTAGTAGAGAGTATTTTCTCTCCCTCCTGCAGGATTACATGTTTTATAGAAAACCTCCTATCCCTTCCAAAGTTGACATTCAAGACATGTTTAATAGAATTCTAACATCAAACATTTTTGGATTGGGTCTCTAACAAGGCAGTACCCTGGTATGATGAGTCCTTACAGAATCTCCACCTGCAAGCACTTTCCCACAAATGTGCCATTTTTTTGGTACAATGCAATACCCTTATCCCATGTCTAGTCTATATAGACACTAGACAGTATAAATCCACAAATGCTTCACCTTCACTGCAAGAGTTTTTCTGGGCATCCATTTTTTAGGAATCCTGGTCTGGTGCATTCCCTCCCTGCCAGCCTATTCCCATTTTGCACCAAGAACACTCACCTGGCCCCTCCCAGCCAGTTCCCATGGGTAGCCCCATGGGCTACAGGGCTGGCTCTCTAGCCCCCGTCTGCTGGATCTTCAGGCAAGCCCCCTCTGAGGCAGAGCCCGCTGGCTTGCTGCCTCTCCCTGGCGGTCTTCCCCTTGGAGCTTTCTAGCTCCCATTTGTCAGGGATGTGCAATTCATTTCATTTCATTTTTATTCGCTACTAAAACAAATGGAGCCCCATTTGGTTTAGTAACTAATGTCCCACAAATGAATGAATAAACAAATGGCATACGTTTGCTTTCATTTGTTTTCAGTTCCCCCACATTTATTTTAATTAATAAATAAGTAAATCACCAAGCATGCACAAAATGGCCACTGGTGCTGTTCTGCACATGGCACAGTTCTTATTATTTTATTTTTCATTTTTTATTTTTAAACAAAAATGAATGAAAGCAACCGTATGTTCTTTGCTTATTCATTCATTTTTGGAACTTTACTTACTGAATCAATGGGGCTCCATTCATTTTATTAACTAATAAAAACAGAACACATTGCACATCCCTAATCAAAATCTCCATTGAACACCGACAGCACCCCTTTAAATGCCAGCTGCAAACAGGTACAAATTCTTACATCCACTGCATACTCCAAATACTAAATGCTTCACTGAGTATTCCTGGGAACTAGTAAGAAGGTCTTCTCCCACCCAGGCTGGAACAGCAGCACAGTATGTCCCATCACAAATTATGTCAGCAAAAATCTTCAGTAGAACTAATCTGCATGCATCTGTATACAGCTTATTCAAACCATATTTAAGCATGCACAACCTGTTACACAGGGTAAAAACAGAAGTGATGCTGGGCTACCACATCCCGGGCACAAAACAAACATGTGCCCAGCTGGGACAATGGTCACACAGCCTGGGGGGCGGGGAGAACAGGGAACGTGTGGGTGCCTGTTCCTGCCCCCATGCTGTCCCCGGTGCCCCACCCCCTGCCATGATGGGCAGCCATGGAGGCCAATGATGGCCATCCATGGCTGTCTGTCATGGCAGACCCAGTCTGGTCGAGAAAAAATATGCAGCTCCAGTGTGGCCCACATTGGCCCGATTGGGCAGACCCTAGCCCAGGCTATGATCCCAGAGGCCTCTAGGATCACAGCCCAGGCTTGCTGCCAGCACGACCCAGGATACCTCAAGTCAACATCTGGTGGGTCCATGCTGAAGCGGGCCACAGCGGACCAAACTGATCCACTGTCATCTTTGTTTTTATTCACAGTACATTTGGGTCCTCTCTCTTGGCATTAGTCGGGGTCTCTGTGGTATGGAAAGTACATGCCAGCTCTTCTCTCACTAGATTAAAAGTAGAATAAACTCTTGTGGTACAGGGGCAAGAGTGAGTTGTTTCAGGGAGACTATGTTTAGTAATAAATAGTATGGGGATATGTGGGAGCTCCCTCCTCAAAATTACCTGGAAATATGATGGAGTGAGGATAGGAAGTAGAGAGAGGATGTACTAGGGAGAGAATGGTGGATAGAGTTTATGTGCAGAGATAAAGAGGGATGGATGAGCAGATTCCCTTTCTCTCTTTGAGACCTTTCCCAGTTGGAGGTCTTTCCCTCATTCCTCCATCCCTCAGCCACCTCCTCTATTCTCTCTTCCTCATATGCTTCCCAATTTATGCTGATTTTCTCCAAGTCGGCTTTCCTTTTGGAGCCCAAGTCATTCTTCCTCCTTGATCTCAGATTTTATTTAGACAGTGCTTTCTGTGGTCCACACAATGTATTAGTTGCTTTTGAACTTCCATCAATGAATCCCCACAGCTCTATTCATAACTTTCAGTGAAAGCCTTTGCTTCCTGAGGTCCTAGGACCATTCCAGCCCAGCTGCATGGGACAGATGTAGTCTCATGGAGGAGGAAACAGGCTATTGTATTGTGCATACCGGATTACCTGACTGTGATTATACATTTATGTTTTGCTTGGGCACTGTAGGTTGCCTACTTTAGGTAATATGGTTCACGGTGTTTATTTCTAACAATATAATTCTGTTGTGCACTGCAACCTTTAAAAAGAAGTTGTTTGTCCCTGAATGTCAATGAGGTATCAAAGCCTAAATTTATCATCTCCCATCAACGTACTCCTTCTTATACTTGATGAAGCAAAGTGAGTAATATAGTAAGCAACAACCTGATCATTGTCATAGATAAGACTGATAATACTTTGACGTTATGAAGTTAGCACCCTAGGTGATACCAAGCAACATATAAGATAATTTGATTTCAATGGATGCTATTATAAATCCTCTGCAAGCATACATACAGAATAGCAGAAACAAATAATACATGCAATGCATTTGTTTGGAGCAACCATTTATTTTTAAAAATCTAGCTATAATCTCTTGGTGAGGCCTGGAGACTGGCCAAAAGCAATTCAGTGTGTTGTGAAGATTTTAGTTCTCAGATTCAACCCTTCTGACATGTTGTTTCCTGCTAAGCTTCTCATCCAGCAGCTTTCCCCCAACATGCTAGCAAAGAAATTCATAAAACCCTATGGCAAGAAAGAAATTGATGGTGCAAACTAGATATATCCATCCCTCCTTTGCCCATTGTCATGGGATCTGAGTGTATTTTTGGATTTAAGACAGTATGCTACAGCTGAAATGGGTACTTACATTTAGTACCCGTGGTTAATACCCACATTTTAAAGTACCACAATTTACTCAATGGACTACCAGGGTACTGACTGGGTACCTGGATACCCAAAAAATTGGTAAGTTCTGTTACCAATTTTTTTTATTTTCCAATTACTGATCAGTATATCTGGATGAGAAAAGCAAAATATCAGGAGGGAAATAAAAAAAATTGAGACTGGAAGTCAACTTTCCGGGAGAAAAAAACGTATAAATAGGTGTCAGAAGTTGAAAAACTGGTACTAGAAGTCAACATTCCAGGACATCAGGTAACCAAATCAGGTCTCAATCGGGTATTGATTGGTACCTGATGTTGTTGAGTTGATTTGAGTACCAGAAATTTATCGGGTATTCCTGTTTTTGTGGATACTAATTGCAGCTCTAAGCATGACTAACCTTAGGAGTATTTGAACATCTAGAACTCTTGGCAAAGCTGGTTGTTTCTCTCTCTCTCACTATGCATTCTTTGTACATGTTTCTTTCCTTTACAGAATGGCAAGGAATGCAAATGAGGAAGGTGGTGGGGATGACACAAGTTTTAATTTCAGCTGGAAAATGTTCACAAGCTGGGACTTCTTAATTGGCAATCCTGAGACAGCAGATAACAAATTTGCCTCGATCACCACAAGCTTTAAGGTAAGTTACAGCCTACAAAGCACACAGAACTGACTATTTTTCACTTAAACCAGCGTGAATCAGGAATAACTCCATTGAATTAACTGAGCTGTCCAGTTACAAAAAAACAGTCAGCTACTGGAACCAGTCCCTTTGTATCTTTCTGGTGCTTTATTTCTGGCATTGCAGGTGGGAAGCAGTATTAGCAACTTTGTTGTGATTGCAGTATTTGCTGCACAATGATTGCTCTGTGAAATGTAATCTTTTCCTGGTTTCCTAGTTCACAGTTTCTATGGTGCTTTTATTTGAAATATGTTTGGTCTGAAAAATGCTGGTGACATTTTGCATCACTGATATTATCATATTCTTTTGCTTTTCTGAAGTAATACCATTAGACAGCAACATCATTGCCACAAAGGAACAGTCCATTTGCCACGTCAAAAGAATTTCAGGCAGAATTTTGATACCCCACCTACATATCAAAAGGAAACTTTGGTTTTAGCTTTATTACAGCAGGTTCTGTTTTCAACTGAAGAACAAAATTCAGCCCCATGCTGTGTGCACTGCCACAGATTCACAGACGCAACTTCAGATTAAAGACTATGGGTAAGGCCTCATGAGACTTTATCCCACATTTGGCAACCTTACCCCACATTAGCGATGCAGCTGACTGTCAGGCTGGTGCCACCAGATGTTCACCCACTTCTGCTCTGGGATGAGTGACAGGTTGCTATGTATTTATTTCATTTATTTATTTAATATATTTAAATGATGTAACGTTGTTAGGACACGGACCCACTCCACGAGTGGGTATTGGGGGCTGGCACACCAATATCCAAATGACCTCTTCAATTTAGGGGAAATTAGCCGAATTTATTCAAAGGGTCCGCGCGTGTCTTCTAGGATCAGTCAGAGGATGGGATGCACTGCCAGCTGGCTGGAATTTCCCTCCCACACCCCAACACAGAAAGGGGATACTCTGATACAAAAAAAAGGAGATTTATTGACAAAGGACTAGGTATAATACATAGACAGTTCACCCACAGGTCAATTAGGATGATACAAATAAGTTTCTACACCCTCCACCCAGCACAGTCGACATACACACACAGAGTAATTTACAAGCAAAACCCTCCGGTCTGGTTACAGTACCTGTCCAATCCTGTTGGGCGTGGCAAGGGGTCTTAAAGGTACACAAAAGGTGTTCCTAAAAGCACTTTAGGAACACTAGGGCTGAAAAAGAAACCTTTGCATGATGTTTTTTGGGGAAACAAAGCTTTTGATTGAAAAATGGGGGGGTGGGACTGGCAGGACGAACAAGAGGGCAAAAGAGAATTTCTATAGACAGACGAAGAGAGCTATTTCTAAACGGGCATGGAGCGATCTACCTAAGGATCGATCTATTGCTTGCTCAGAGTTTCAGGCAGCCATAGAGGGCTCATCTCAAAAGAGGGAGGCCACCTGTTTTTGGCTACTCCATTGTTTACCCAGGAGCCTCCCTTGTTTCATTCTTATTCCTTCTGACTAGACCGGTTTTGCATGGGGCATTTTCTTTCTTTTTCCTTTTCCCCCTTCTGTTCCCCTGCACCCTTTGACCTGTGACTCGTGGGGTGCTGTCAAGGGGAGGGGGGTCTCTGGTCTTTGGGGGGGGGGGAATAGTGTTGTTCCTAACAACGTATCCACTGGAGAAGGTTGGTGACACATTGTGGGATACTGTTGCCCCACCTGGGCCAATGTAGGATAATGGGCCACCTCCCATCTGGTCAGCCCGTACAGCCCTGTCATGAGGCGAGGTTCAAAATTGGGCCCAGAGGAGCACCCGCCAAGCAGCTGATTGGGGGAGGGGGCCCAGAAGGAGTGCCCCTGATCAACTGTTTAGTGGGCAGGGAGAGTGCGTATGCTCCTCTGGGTCCTCCTTTCCCTTTAGGCAGTGGCCCTAATCCTTCAGCGCAGCAGGAGTCCAGCCCTGTGTGGCTGACTCCTCAGCTGGATCCGTGGCATGGAGGGGCTAGTGATGGCCACAAGGGGACTGCTCATTTGGACTGCCCTCCCTGCTGGCCCAAAGTATGGTGGCTGTATTTGCCCTTCTTGGGGTGGGGGATTTGGCTGACTCTGTCTTGTGTGTCATTAACCTATATTGTGACCCCAGTAATCATAATTATGTTGTGGGGTATGAGAAACATATTGCAATGGCAGGAATGTATGGAGGAAGTCTGCCCACAGAGTAACGAGGCAGTCCCATTAGGGGAACATTCAGAATAGTGTATTCAGAAACGGCTCCTAATGTATGCTTCTTTTTTGGGAAGTGCAGTATATGTTCCTCTTCAATGCTAGTCTGGAGCCACCAATCAATGTGCAAGAAGGCAGAGCCAAGGCAAAGTCTCCAACATGCAATATATAAGAATTGGAAGACCAAGAACTCTGTGAGTTCAAATTATCCTTCATTCCCTAAGCAGACACATTTTCTGTGATGCGGTTGAAGGTGCAAATATTCCCCATCACTTTTGCATAAGAAGTCCTATTTCCTCACTGTAAAGTAGGCAGAACTCCAGTGAGAACTACCCATATCCTTTGGACAGAGTTGTAATCTTGGGGTAAGGCCACACGAGATATTAACCCACATTGGGCCACCTTACCCCACCTTAGCCGGCGATGCAGCTGACTGTTAGGCGGTGCCGCCAGATGTTTGCCCACTTCCACCCCGGGGTGTGCAGCGGGCTGCTATACAATGTGTCCACTAGAGAAAGCCAGTGACACATTGTGGGATACTGTTGCCCCACCCAGGCCAATGAAGGGTAATTGGTGCAACCCTGCCATGAGGTGAGGTCCAAGGATTGGGCCTGGAGGAGCATGCTCACCCTGGCTGCCAAACACATGGTGAGGAGCAAAGATAAAAAGGTAAAACCCACAACCAGACTAAACTAGGCACACCTCAATAGGAAATCTAAAAACTGTGGGACCACTCAATAGCCTTCAAAAAACTAAAAAGAGCAGTAAAATCTGTCTTGTCACCCAGAAACAGGGCAAAGCTGATGCTGTCAGTAGGGTGCAGCTGGCTGCATAAAAACACATGGTGTGCAGCAGCAAAATGGGGGCAGATGATCAGAATGTGTCGGACCATTAAAGGCACATTGCAGGGGCCACAGAGAGGTGCAGCATCCCCCTGAAGCAGAGCTCTGCCACAGCTGGATCACAGACTTTATGTCATGTAGCTTAGCCGTCTGACACTCATCCCAAATGGGATGCTGGGGCATCATGAGGTGGAACTTAAAATCAGGCATAAAATCACTAAAAGCAACCACTGACTGAGCAGCTGCAGCAGCCCATTCATTGCCCCCGATCCCTATGTGGCTGGGAATCCAGCTATGCTAAAGTAAAGAGCTGTAACTAGACTATTTGCAGGAAGTGCTTTCTGCTGATAAGACTAGCGGGGTGGAGGGAAGGGTTACATAGTAGCCTCGACATTCACTGTGGTCTACAGAGAGTAACATTGTGCAACATTTTATTTCAAGACCAGGACCCATGTACATTTCCCACATAGGGTGTTTTCAAACAAGATGTTAGGCCGCTGTAGTCTGGGTTTGGTCCACGTGCCCCTACTCCTCCCTGACTCATGTTTAGAGTGTCCTGCTTAATAAATAGGCAGCCCCTGTGTGTATTTCATGTGCTTGGGGGCAGACCCCACTGGCAGCACAAGTGAGAGCAAGAGCAGAGCAAGGGGAAGGAAGCGGTCACTCCTCAGACACTCTAGGATTTCTGCCTGTGACTCTCCGGAGTTGGCAGACCTGGATGCAGGGAGGCACTGCATGCAACCTAATTGATGGGATGCAAATACATGGGCGCACAAGAGAGCTGACATTCACCTGCATGGAGAGCTCCATGTTCTCCAAGACCCTGCCGTAAGTAGGGGCCCAGTGGGAGCGAACACCTAATAAATGGGCAGGTGAACACTTGTCTGGTGTACTTTGTTAACAAAAAATGTCTTCTTTGTTAACACCCACAAAAACAACCCTTTTTCAGGTCCTCTGAGATGCTGAACCTTGAAGTGACACTTCTGGTTCTTTGTGGACGCACAAATCATTGACACTTTATGGTCTGTTAATAACAAATCTCTTGTGACAGCGGGTCACACGTGAAGTCTTGTGGGCCTCACAACACCATATGTTCTCCTCCAGCACAGGCAGCTGGAGGTTTGGCACTGGTGCTGGAGCCCTTAGCATCAGTGCAAATCTCATTCACCAGTGCCAGGGCCAGGGAAGTGGAGGCCCTTTGTGAAATGATGATGCAGGTCTCCCCCCACCCCCCCAAAAGAAAACCCCATAGGAATGTTTGATGGACACACCCAGACTCACACCCATTAGGAGAAGGAAAATGTTACTGTAACTAATTTTTGATGTTCAGCTAAACATAACATCTTCTCCCAGGGCTGGGACCCCTTCACTACAGGCCTGTGGATATGTATGTTAGCATATTTTGTTACTTTTAGTTTCCTATGTGTTGGGGCTCCACTCCTGAATTGCCATGGGCCTTTTATAAGCCAGACCTCCCCACATTTAAAGCTCTGTGGGTCCCTATTTTACAGCACTGCTTCTCATGCTCATGTCGTTATTTCAAGCTTATTCATGGGCTCCCCACCATATGGGCCCTGTGAGGTTGCACAGTTTGTATTTGACTGAATCTGGCTCTGCTGCTTGCTTTAGTGGGGCACATGCTGGTGCTAAAGGTTAGTGCTGGTGCTTATGAGCTGGAGGATTGTGCTCTGTCATTGCTGTCTCTATATTGAGTTGGAGGCTTGGCATGAGAGTAAACCTCAGAATGATACTTAGTGGGAGTGCGTTCATTTGAAACTGAAGCTAATGGTATCCATACAAATCAAAACCAGCAAGTCCCTGTAATTCTGTCAATGTGATGTAAAAATGTCACCTTCCTCAGAAACTTGACACTGAGAGCTCACATGAAGGACTTTCTCCCATACTGTCTGCATTGATAATACTGTGCTTTTCCGTGGTGCTTGCTAACAGTGTCTCTTTTTTGTTTGTTTGTTTCTGATAAGTACAGGAAGCAATTGTGGAGGAGCAAGAGAGCCGGAGAGATGAGAACATTCACTTAACCCGATTCCTGAGGGTTCTTGCCAATTTCTTTGCGCTGTGCACGCTTGCCGGGAGCGGTTACCTCATCTATTTCGTCGTGAGGAGATCCCAGAAGTTTGCTCTGGAAGGCATGGAGAACTATGGGTGGTGGGAGAGAAATGAAGTTCGTCCCAGCATGCTTTGTAAAATAGATGTGGTTTGCATCCATAGGTCTCTCTTTACTCTGCAGGGCACCTCTTCTGGCATTGTTATACACTAGCTTGTATAGTCAATGATTAAGAAGAGAATTTCCTTCTCTTACTGCCTACTTTCTATGGTTGCTAAAATAATTTATAGTTCACCAGTGCCAGATCCAGGGAAGTGGAGGCCCTCTGTGAAATGATGATGCAAGTTCCACCCCCTCATCTCCCCTCCCCACAGGAATGTTTGATGGACACACTCAGACTCACCCATTAGGAGAAGGAAAATGTCACTGTAACCAATCTTTGATGTTCATCTGAATATAACATTTCCTTCAGGGGCTGAGTCCCCTTTACTACAGGCCTATGGATATGTATGAAGTATATCCTGTTTTAACGAAAACAGCATTTTTCACATAGTTACTATGCTACCCTTTCTCAATTCTAGTCCTGATTATATCTCCTCCTTCTCTTTGCTCTTTTGGCCAAGAACACTGGGGTTTGATGTAGAAGAAGATTACCAAACCCCTAGCAAGATAGGCACCTTAACAAACATATAACCTGTGGCCTTATGGTTGTAATTTTGCAATACACTACAGCTGTTCAGAAATTGGAACTTAGAAATTCTTGTTTTAACAATGAGTATTTTCAGACGTTACGAGATCACAGTGAACCATGGTGAATACCCACCTGTGGTCACTGTGTCTCGAATGTCTGTTTGGCGGCCGCCAGATGTTCGCCACGGTCAATACCCACATGGGGTCAATTTGAACCACGCTTCCCGGGCTAGCCGGGGGAATGTCCCGGGAAGCGTGGTCAAAGAGATCCCCAGCGGGGACCCAAAAAAAATAATGTCTGTCCGGGCGCCATGGCACAGGACCACCGGCGGGATCCCGGGCCGTGGCGACTTCGGCTGGATGCTGCGGCCACATTGGCCCCGCCGCCCACCCGTCTCCCAAGAGGGCGGGCGGCGGGGAGCATGGAGGGGACGGGGCCGTGCGGCTGCACGTTGCGCCGCGCGGCCCCGCCCCTTCCAGATTCCCCGCCAGGATCCCCTGGCACGTCTGATACGGCGTGACGGGGTGATCCCAGCGGGGAATGAATTGGGTGATTTTGGTACGGGGCCAACGGGCCCCGTAACGTCTGAAATCACCCAATCACTAGCCCCTGCTGCTTTAACTGTTAGCAGTATGGGGCTAGGACACATGATTGAACAGATTTATCTAGTGGAGGACAGCAGCAACAGAATTTTTGTCTCTAGGAATCATTTTGAAACAGTATTGTAGTTGTATATAATTTGAGCTCATTTTATTTTTCACAAAATAGTCATTCTGTGTCTTGTGAAAACAACAGCTAACCCCTGAAAGCTTGTTTATTGAGATTTTTAACTGCTGTATGTAATCCAAATTTAGTTCAAAGCCAGCCCAAAGAGTTCCCAGTCTCGCAGAAGGCTTGGGTCCAATGCAGCTGAGTTTGAATCATGTTTGAATAGTTTCCTTCACACTTTAAACAAAACAGCCTGAGACGTGCCAGCAGGAGAAAATATGGAGATTAATAAGATTAAGACATGAAAAAAATAATTTGATTTTGCTTCTGTGAAAAGAAAGCTACAGCACTGCTTGATTGAAAACAAGGTGAATCCCAAGGACTGAACTGTTGCAACTATCTAAGAAGCAGCTGTGAAGGCAGTTCAGGAGGAAATCAATTTCTTCCCTTTCTGAGAAGTGTGGTTGCAAATTTCTTGTGAACAAGAATGTGCTAGCAAAGCTGTTACATCCTATTATGTCAACGCCTGTAAAACAGCAGCAAGTATTTGTGTGGCATGCTTTAAAAAATGCTAAAATTCTTCCTCTGGCCCTTCTACACTATGTAGCTCAGATTCATAGCAATCTCTCTGCAGGGGCATGGAAACAGGAGACATCTAGAGTGTTCACAATGCCCTCAGTCCTGCAAAGTGCTATATATTCTCCTGTGAGGGACTTAAAAGCCCTCATATTCCATTGCAGTCTAGAGAGAGTGGGGGGGTTGCCATGTTGTTGTTCCCAAACGCAAAAGATGGAGACAAAGGTGATACCTTTTATTGGGTCAACTGTAGTGGTGAGATGATGCAGGCTTTCGGGCTACATACATATGGTGCTTCCTCAGGCATGTAACTGCATTTACTATTACTGATTGTCACTTGGTCTGTTACAGTGTTACACCAGTGTTTGTTTATAGTATTGTTTTAAGTGTCCGAAATCTATGTTTTTTCCCCCACTTAAAGCTCACTTCCAAGTTATTTTTTCCTATCCACTCCCACCCCAATCACTGCCTCCTCTCTTATATACCTGTTCTGCATTTGCTCAGTCTTTAGTTCTGGCTTGTTACAGGCTTGAGGAAGGTCCCTGTGTGGCCCAAAAGCTTGCATAAACTCACCAACTACAGTTGGTCCTATAAAAGATATCATCTAAACTACTTTGTTTCCATCTCAAACTCAAACTGGAAATAAGGGTACTCTATTTTCTACCAGTGTTGGGTACCTCATAAAAATACCAAGATCAAGCCCATATTGTAGAGATTCACTTCTCTTACCTGTATCCATCTGGTCGGGATCCCCTGTGCCACTGGGCTGCTGCCGCTACCGCTGCTGCTCCTGTCCTGCTGCCTCGATCCCCCACCGAGTCACCTGCAGGGAGAGAAAACAACATGAAGCCGGAACTAAGGGGAGGTGGTGGGGGGCAAGGCAGCCAGTGCACCTGGGCTGGGTGCCCTGACGCGACCCTGTGACCCACTCCCGGAAGCTGCCCGGGGGGCATAAAAAGGAGCCGCTTGCGGCTTCGCTGCAAGCCGTGAGCCGAAGGGACTCAGCCAAAGGACCGCGGCCAAAGGGTGCAGCCCTTTGGGGCCCTTTGGGGACTGTAGGGGTCTGGTATTTCTGTAAGTTGTATTGTGTTGGGTTTGGCGTGGGATAGGGTTGCGTTGGGGTAAGGTATATTGAGTGGGGGGTAGTGTTGAGGGGGGAGGTTTATCACTAACCCCTGGTGGCAGCAGGGGAAGGTGTGGGAGGGGGGTTAGGATGGGGATGGGGGGTGATTTTTAGGAATTAGGTTAAGAGCTGGAGGGGTTTTGTTTTGTTGATTTAGAAATGCTTAATTGATACTAAGATTGTTATTGTATTAGTGTATTGCTGTGGATGATAGGTCCCCCCTCCTGGTGAGAGCAGGAGGGTAGAGGGGGGGATTTGATGGGCTCCTTCCCTGGTGGCAGCAGAGATGGAGCATATGGAAGGACTGAGATGGATATGAAATGTTGTAAGATTATTGATTTGTTGTATTATATTGGATTTTGTGAGGGAAGGAGAGGATTTGGTTAAAAAATGAGATATTATTTTATGAAATGTTATTTTGGTTGTGTGGTTTGTGTTGAATTTATAATTGTTATTGTTCTTTGGATGTTTTCTACTTTTGTTGTTAGCCACCTCGAGTCGCCGTAGGCGAGAGAGAGTGGGGTACAAATAAAAGTTGAAATGAAATGAAATGAAATGAAAAATGGCTTCTGTGCTATGCCTCAACATAGCCTGTAGAAAATTCCACAGTGTGGCTCTGCTTTTGTGGCAGGATTTGGTTGAAGATTGTCATATTAGGGACTTGTTTTGGAAGTTTCACCCAAAGGGGCAAATCTTGGAACTTGTCCAGCATTTGTGAACTAATAAAAGCAAGAGAATTTGCAGGAGTTGAACAGGATTGGCTGTAGTAGTCCCTTGAGTGCTCTGGGCAAAATAAAATTTGCCCTCCACTACCCAAATCGTAGTCCAGCTGTGGCAGAAGGGGACACTTCCCAGATGATTCCTGGCGAACAGGAGAGAGATACAGGTTGCAGCCAGAACTGTCGCATGGGTGCAGAGGCAGAGAGTTCCTTGTTGCAGTAGCCTTCATAGTCACCACACCATCTTCCATGGAGTGAAGTCAGAGACATTGGTCATTGAAGCTACCAATCATGGCTCTGCCAGTCTCCAAACTGAGGTGGAGAGAACCCCTGTGAAACAGAGCACATGCATTTAAGGTTTGCAGACACCTCGTACACTCTGTTCATTGTGCATTACCCACTACAGCAAAACCGCTGCAGTTCTGCTGCCTGCTGTTCTTTTAAAGTCCATCCCAAGCCATGCAGCCTATTTGGCCTACTGCTCCTTACTCACCTGTAAAGCCAGAGGTGCATACAATTTGTGTCCATAGGTTCCTTTATTGATTCCTTTCATTCATCTGGATTCACTTTTACTCAAATCAGCACACCCCTTTTCCATTTTGTTGCCTCTCCTTGCTATGGATTTTAAGAACATAAGTAGTGCCATACTGGGTCAGACCAATGGTCCATCAAGCTCAGCATTCTGTCTCCAGCAATGGAATCTCTTTCTTTTGGGAGAGGTACCCTACAGGTCACAATGGACAATCCACTCCCTGTTGTTCCAGCCCCCAAAGTTTACTTTACTTTGCAAAGCAAAGCCTGATATCACCCATACACAGTAACAGGAAGCCTGTTTAATTTCTTACCCATGTTTACAGTCTCTGGCAAACCACTTGCATAGCCTTGCTTCTTTTTTAATATGGCCTATACATGAAAGAGAGAGAGAGAAACATACACACACAGATCTGGTTGAATGACTTAGCAGAAAAAAGCATGGGCAGGATTCTATATGAACACTGGCAAATCTGTTTTAAATATTTTTTTCTTGGTTTCTGTAGCTAAATACAAGCTAAAAGAGAATGAATAAATCACAGGATGAAAATGAAAGCACAATCTGTAATGTAGGACTCCAATGCAAGGTTTTTCAGAGGAAGGGAGAGAGAGGAGTGGCAATGAGGGTTCTAGGTTACATGCTGTTCCCACACTCGCCATCCATACACGTCCAAGGGAAGAGAGAGGAAATGGATTTTGTCAGAATAGTACTGTGCTCCCGCTGTTCACTATTTGCACAATGTCACAACTGCCTCCTTTTGAGGATTGCCCTGAAATAACTCAGCTGGATCAAGCAGTTCATGATTTCAACAGAGGGTTCAATCTGCCTTTGGAGAAAGACAGGTTGTGATTTGTCAGAAAATAGGTAATGGCTACAGAATTCCCACCAAGTAATTTTATCCATCCCTCTCATTCCCTTAGGTATTTCATTATAGAATGTCCCTCCCCATACATTAGGGAACCGAGCTTACTGAGTTTTCCCCATTGACAGCAATGGGAAAAATGCAGTGAACACAAGTTCTCACCCAAGCAATAACAAAAACTACTTAAGAAAAGCCATACACCAAAGTATAAAGAATCTGATTCAGGGGAACTGATTCAGCAAAAATAGAGTCCTTAATAAGATTTAGAAAAGGAGGATAGCTCAAATATTAAAAAACTTTACAGCAGCAAAAAAAAAATGTATAGATTTTACATTTAAGATCCTGCAATCTCAAATAAGGTAATAGATCCCCCCTCCCCCCCGAATAATAAAACAAAAGCCTTTCAACTTAAGAGCACACAGCAGCAGGGATGGAGTTTACATCACAGAATGTATATTTGGGATATTGAGCCATGAAGTCAGTGTTCACTTGTACTCCTAGGACTCCCAAGACAGGGGGTGATTTCAGATGTGCCGGGGCCAATTTGCCCCAGCACGGAATCACCCATCTGATTCCCCGCTGGGGCCACCGCATAACGGGGAACAGACGGAATGGCTGATCCCGGCGGGGAACCGGGAGAGGGGTGGGGCTGTGCAGCTCAATGTGCAGCCGCACAGCCCCGCCCCCCCACACTGCCCCAGCCGCGGCCAATGCAGTCACAACGCCTGGCCGCCCCCTCCTGCATTGACCACGGCCCGGAATCCTGCAGCGGATTCCAGACCGTGGTCTGGGGACAGACGATACGGTCCCCGTCATCATGGGGGGGAATCTCATTCACCACGCAAACGGAGCCGGTCCCACCGGGACCGCTGTTTGCGTGCTAAATGTGATTCCCCCCTGTGATTCACGGGGGTGAACATCTGGGGGGGGGGGAACTTCCATTCCCCCCAACAGACGTCCTGGGATCACAATCACGCCGTGGGATTCCCTGTGGTTGACCATGATCTCGTAATGTCTGAAAATACCCAGGGTTTGCTACGCCTACTCTGAAAGATAAATCCTCCCTCTAATTGCTTTAAAAAAATGAAATTCTGCTTACATTGAACGATAGCCCTTTATTGTTGCCTTCTGCAGCAGGGACGCTAGACAAGATCATTACTACAATACACAACATGGAAGAGAGAGTGATTTAGATTTACCGAAGTGTTTATTCTTAATGAACTTATCATTTAAACAGCAAGCAATCAGCATTAAATATTCATTGTTAGTGCTAGCATGCTTCACCAGGCTGTGGGGGCTGCTGTTTAGAGGCAGTTGCAATCACAGCATCACTTACTAGATTCATAGCAGCTGGAAATGAGAGCTGCTGTGCAGCTTTAATTTCCTGTCCCTCAATCTGTCCCCATGCAGAGGATTGCTCATGACATCAGTTAACCTCTTTGAGGAAATATTATCCCAGAGCTGCCCCCAGGGGGGTTTCTAGAATTTTCATGTACTTGTTAATGATGGATAAAATGTACTTTGTATGGCAAGCCTATGCTCCTATATAGCTGTCTTGTCTTATCTTTGTGAATGCTTGTTATGACCTTTTGAGTCAGCAGCACCTCAGCAATGTCCTGCTACTGATAGCTGAGCTCTAGAGTTAGATGCTGAGACTCATTGCCAGCTCCGAAGGATGTAAAATTGTATAGCTCATCAAGCATTTTTGACATGCTTGGAGGAATGGCATTATCAATATCAGTTACTGTTTGGAAGAAAACAGCAACATGCGCAATGAAAAGAAAGGGGACCTCACAGTAAACAATGGGTACTTTCAGACATGACGCTAACCACCCTTTAACCACCCTTGGTGGTTATTTATGCATGTTGCAGGGCTGTATTGGTGCCCTATGCAGCCCTGCAACATGCATAAATAACCACCAAGGGTGGTTAAAGGGTGGTTAGCGTCATGTCTGAAAGTACCCAATAATAGCAAAAACAAGATATTTGGATTTCTAAAAGAAGATTCGGTACGAAAAGACAGGAGCAGGAGAGCCACTATATTTTAAATTAATAATATGGTAAAGGGCACAGGGAGAAGGAATCTACCCGCTTAACTAAGGTTGTCATACATCCCCTTTAATCCAGGATGCTTAGGAAAAATACATGGTGCAGGGCTGCATTGGGTCCATGTATTTTCCATAAGGATCCTGGATTAAAGGGGAGGGATGGCAACCCTACCCATAACTGTCTTGATGCCGGATGCTGCCAGGAATGGCAGCCTCATACTTTTGTTTCTGGAATTTTAACAAATAATTAAAATTTCTGTTATTTTAACCACTAATTTGAGGGATAATTATTGACACACTTGTGTATTGATAAGAAATAGCTCGGAAATGTAATCATAAAGAGCAGCTCTCTAGAAAGATTCCACTCTGCTATTTAGCTTCATACATTGGGATCAATCCTAACTCCATTGAAGTTAAAGCGAGTTTAGCCAGCGGAGTCAGGTTTGCATCCACAGTGTGCTACTTGCTTGTTATAAGAATTAGCGCTAGAATTCACCAAAATCCCAAAAATAAAAAAGCAACAAACAGAATGCCATTTATTTATTACAAATTAGAAAACTGATTTGGAGGATGAAAGGCAATGATAGACACACACGAGAGTAAACTTACTTTCCAGGGTGGTCATGGCTTTGTCAAATCAAGTTTTTGTGTGTGAGTAGAAATGTAACCAGCTTTCTATTGTTTGGTCTTAGGGAGTGTAAATATATTGGTTAAAGATTAATTCCCAGGCAGTCCTTGCCATTTATGGTGCAGGAAAAGCAAGAATTATTTTACTTATGAGTGGAATTAGCTTAAATTTGAGGAATGTATCCTTCATACTGAATTTCATTTCTTAATAATGCACCTGATAGCTCTAGAACCATATCTGTTTATTTCTACAGTTAAGATCTACAATACTCTCACACAAAAATAAATTAATATGTTTGTAAGATGCAGCACTGACTTCCTTTTGCACCTGTAACATCAACTAAAATCATTTAAGGGTTTATATGCAAGTCTGCATCAGATTTAGTGGTGAATTACTCCCCAAATGGGTGTTTTCAGAAGAGATGCTACCCCGCATGGGCACCCATGAGCCACAGATCCAACCGCCTTTCTGAAGGTGGAGCAGCTGGATGCGTGCTTCTGCAAGCCACGGAGAACCCACTCACGGAGCACTGCCGGGAAATCCGGAGTGCGCCATGCAAGGCAGGCCAAATGTGTTGCGACTGTCTCTGTTGTCATGGTAGTCACGCTGGGAACTGCCTGTTAGAATTGCTTCCTATACAGTCAGTGTGTGTGGGTGCTCCGTAACTTCCCGTCCCCCCCCACCCCACCCATTGGCTTGCTTGTCTACAAACACCCAATCTCTCTGTTGGTCGCATTACAAGGGGTTCTTTTTGAAATGTATTATCCTTAACATAGAAATGGTACAGATTTGACAAAATCTGTGGGAGAAGTCTGAGAACTTCCCTTGAACATTTCAGGATCAAGCTCCATCTCCAATAGTAGAATTTGGTTTCTCATGCTGCTCCATTTTCTCCCAAGATTCAGTTATCTTAATACTAGTAGGGGAAGAGCAGAAGCTTGGAAATGGCCTCTAACATTTTCTTGTGTGTTTTTTAAAAGGTGAACATGGTCATGTCCCTTTTGGGAATGTTCTGTCCAACTGTATTTGATGTAATCAGTGCCCTGGAAAACTACCACCCTCGAATTGCTCTGAGATGGCAGCTGGGGCGCATCTTTGCTCTCTTCCTGGGCAACTTGTACACATTCATTATTGCACTGATGGATGAGATCAATCTCAAGGCAAGAAGATGAGGGGTGATTCCATCACCACCTCCTTTTATCCAGTTTCTATGGCTTAACCAAAGAGTTCCAAATGCATTGCCATGACCTTAAGAAAGCCACAAAAAGATGCCAAAGGGGTGGTGACCATCCTGCCTTTCCCACATGGCTAAGTGAAAGAGGGTTTCCTGCTATAGGGTTCCATCTTGTCTCCCCTCTCGTTCAATGTGTATAGGAGGGTGCTGGGCGAGGTCATTTGGAGGTTTGGAGTGACGTGTCATCAGAATGCTGAATGATGACACCCAGCTCTGCTTCTCTTACTCATCTGACCCAGGTTCATCAGTCTCAGTACTTACCCAATGCCTGGCTGCTGTTGGGGACTGGATGAGGGTGAGCTGATTGAAGCTGAATCCTGACAAGACTGAAGTGATGACGGCTGGCCGGCCCTGTGACTTGGGGGAAACTGGGACTCCTGTTGTTGATGTGGTCCGGCCCCCTTTGGCCACTCAGGTTTTCAGTCTTGGAGTGCTTCTGGACCCCTTCTTGCACCTGGATAATCAGGTTGTAGCAGTGGTCAAGAGTGCTTGGTTTTCACCAACTTATTCTGGTGAGGAGGCTGTGGCCTTTTTTGATTCAGACCTGACCACTGTCATCCATGTTTTCATCACTTCAAGGAAAGATTACTGTAATGCGCTCTACGTGGGGCTGCCCTTTCAGTGTCAGGTCACCAGCAGCACATTGCACCAGCGCTCCAGAGTCTGCACTGGCTACTTATAGCTTTCTGAGCACAATGCAAGGTGCTGGGTTTGACCTTTAAAGCCGTAAACAGCCTGTGCCCTATATATCTAAAAGACCATGTAAGAAAACAAGCCCAGCCTGGGGTGAGTCCACACAGGACCAGACCCCTCCAGAGCCACACACCCCTTGGGAATTAGCTCTGTTCTAGTTCAGTTGTCTGTGAGCACGTCCATAGGTTTCAGCCTTGCACAAGTTCATACAAGTTCTGTAACAATAGCACAGGTTTCACAGCAGTATCTGTCTCGCTAATGCCAGGAACAACCCTTCCAGTAGCCCTGGCCCTATCTAGCCCCTAGCCCAGCCACACTCCAGTCCCCTGGCTGGCTACTCACAGTTCCAGGCTTCAAGGATGCTACAGGACCTTGGATAGCATCCCTTAGTAGGCCAGTTTCCAGCACCCTCAATGCTCCCTCTCAACCTTAGCAGCCTTTACCTTCAGGACCAAGGTCAGCAGTCTTTAGGAGCTCCTTGTTCCTCCTGAGTCTGGCACAGACTAAAGCTTCCTTAGGCTTCCCTCTTCTTATGTAGCTCCAGGGGGCATGGCTAGCCCTTCAGGTTTTTGGCCCTTAAAGGGCCAGTACTCAGCCACACTTCCTACTGTCACCGAAGGGTTTTTTCTCTTGCTTTAGGGCTGGTCTTGCCAAGCCCTTTCCGATTGGTAGCCTGGCGCATCTGAGCCAATCCAGTTACGTATGGTGTCTTGGTACTCTTAAAGAGGCAGCAGCCCCAGAAGGCTGCTCTCTGCCAGAGACCACCTTTTCTACCATGCCCCATTGGTGGCCCCTGTGGGTTCCATCTGCCACTCTTGTCTATATGATGGGGACATGCTGGAGGGCAGTCTTGGTTGCTGCCCCAATATTGTGGAACTCCCTCCCCCCGGAGGTTCATCTGAGTCCAAACCTGAGCATTTTTTTGGAAGTGGTGTAAGACCTTTCTTTTTAGTAGAGCATTTGGCGGGCAGGTGGGGATAGGAATTGGTTGGGAGGTTGTTGGGTAGTTGGGGTTGGACTGGGCAGGTTTTCTTTGTTGGATTCCATTTTAATGTTTTAATTGTATTTTATGTTTTTTGTGAGCTGCCCTGAGCCTTGGGGAAAGTGAGGGGCAAAATTATAAATAAATAATATATATCCTGGCCAGGAAGGGAGTAGGAGTGTGGTAAAAGATTGAAAAAAATCAATGACTTGAAGTCAAATAATTTCTTCACTGTTTGAGAACACATGTGCTTGTTCCTAGCTGGAAGAAGAGAAGATAGTAAAGCAGAACATGACAATATGGTTAGCTGGTCTCTACAATGGAACAATACCAGAAAACATTACTGGTCCTCCGCCAGAAGTGGAACTAGCAGATGTCCCCAGAGGCCCGTGTTGGGAAACAATGGTTGGGCAGGTAATTCTTTTACACTGATTATTCTTACTTTGCCAAGAGTTTGCACCATTACTCTCCTATTTCTGCTGCCTGCCACCTGGTATACGCATATAGTATGGAAGGCTTGGAGGAGAGAATGAGAGGTGGTAGTGCCCAGGATACCACTTAGCCAATAGGCAGAGAAATACTTATTGTTACTTCCTCTAGTTACTTCTTCAACCTAGATTTTCATTAAGCCCACATCTTCTTTTTGTCCTGACATAGAAACATAGGACTGTATAATTGGCAGGGACCTTGACTTCTATCTACTACAACCCCTGCTCTGAAGCAGGATGCCCGGCTGTAACTACAACACAGACATACACTTGTCCAGCTGTTTTCTTTTTTTTAAAAACCCACAAAAAAAACATCAAATGAAGGAGATTACACAGTCTCCCTACACAACCTGTTTTATTACCCAAGTGTTTGTACAACTAGGTTGTTTTTCTCTATCTTGCTGCAATTTTAAGCCCCTTACTTCTTGTCCTATGCTCTGTGGCAGTGGAGAACAGTCGTTTTCCATCTTTTTTTGGTGTCAAATATTTAGATATTTTAAAACTGCTATGTCCTGCCTTAAGTCTTTTTGCCCTATCTGTTGACTGTTTTTGCAGTGACTGGAAGCATTTCTTTTCCTCCCCTTGGTCCCCGTGCCTCTCTTCTTCTCTGTTCCATAAAGTATATTTTAGAAGGGTCTGGGTTGGAAGGTGACTGGAATTCTAATCAGTCCAGATGAATTTGTGGCAGTTGTGATGAAACTGAAGGCAAAACAATTATGTGTCCCAGCAAGGCAAGGCTTAAATAAGTGTACATTTGAGGGCTTAAGAAGATATTCTTATATGTCTGACACCATAGACTTTTACAGTATGGATGATACAGGGTGTTTTCACACATGCCACAGACCTATCGCTGCCACAGACTTACCCTGGTGGTGGTGGGTGCTGTCACTACAGTGAGGATCTGGCTTGGCTTCCAAACTAACATGGTGACAGCGGCTGGGCTGGGGAGGGGGTGGTCAGACGCATGGACGTGCGTCCGCCCAGCCCTGCCCTCATACTGTGCGCAGCAGCCCACCTCCTGGCTGACAGGCAGCCATGGCGGCCAGTAACAGCCACCATGTCACCCAGAACTGCTGGGACTGTAGACCGGGTCCAAGTAAAGCGGGCGTTCAGATGTGAACCCTGCTTTGCTCCAGGTTTGGCAGCCGGATCCCAACCATGGTGGTGGCTAGCTTGGGCTGTGACTTGGGGATTTCCCCGAGTCACAGCCTGGGTTAGTCCCCACCACATTTGGGATCCAACCTGGGGCAAGATCTGTCAGGTGCCTTTTAACATGACAGTGGCACCTGGGTTAAACCCACTAAAGTGCATTAAACTGCACCACCATCACGTCTGAATACACCCACAGTTTAGCAATGAGATATCTTGCCTTTTCTGATTGATTCAGATAAACTTAAGTCAAATCAGAACAATTTCATTTCTGTGGTTCTGGCAAAATCCCCATCCCCTTGACTCTCTGACCTGTTATCGCTCTCTGTGGTAGTCTCTCTCTTTAATTCCAACTTCTTCCTTACCCGAGTCCAAATTCTTCACTGAATCCCAGCATTTGACACACCACTCATACTGTGTCCATTTGGATAGCAAGATGTAAGCCCTACAGGGTAGGGACCTGTTTCTATCTATTGATTGTACAGCACCAGGTACATTGCTTCTTCTATTTAAATCGTAATAACAATGTACATGGGCAATAGCCTTCTTCTGAGCCTCTCTGGAGTTTTCACCACCTGCTGGCAGCACACCAGGCAGCAACCATTGGGTGATTTCAGATGTTACGGGGCCCATTGGCCCCGTACCGAAATCAACCCATTCGTTCCCCGCCGGGGTCACCCCGTCATGCCATATCAGACGTGCCGGGGGGATCCCGGTGGGGAATCTGGGAGGGGGCGGGGCTGCGCGGCGCAGCGTGCGGCCGCACGGCCCCGTCCCCTCCACACACCCCACCGCCCACCCTCCGAGGAGACAGGCGGGCAGCGGGGCCAATGCGGCCGCCGCGGCCGGCCGAATGCTCCACGGCCCGGGATCCCGTCGGTGATCCCGGGCCGTGGCGAGTGGCCAGACGTTACTTTTTTTTGGTCCCTGCCGGGGGTCCGTTTGACCACGCTTCCCAGGACATTCCCCCGGCTAGCCCGGGAAGCGTGGTTCAAATTGACCCCTTGTGCAGATTGACCGTGGCGAACATCTGGCGGCCGCCAAACAGACGTTCGAGTCACATTGACCACAGGTGGGTATTCACCATGGTTCACTGTGATCTCGTAACGTCTGAAAATACCCTTACTCTCTCTTGTACAGTCTCTCAGCTGCTGCACTCACTGTCCCACTGCACTGGTCACTGCTGACACAAGATCTCTGTCACTTCCGTGTCCCTGTCCCATCACACACTAACCCAATCAATGTCTTTCTGGTTGTCTAGCAGTGCAAATTCCCTGCACGCCTTTGTCCACCACTGTCAGCTCAAGGGTACAGTTGCACGGATGAGGGCAATAATCCTCTACTTTATTTATATTTATTTATAATAAAATGTATACTTCTCATTCTCCTTGGCTGTCACTGGTTTGGCTGCCACTGACACAGTTCACGGGCACACCCAGTTGTGACTCCCAGTATCCTAAAGTCAATTCACCAACTTTCAGGCTTCCTGTCTTTTTGCTGTTCCAGTTTCAATGCAACTGCCTCAGCTTATTTCTTTATTTTAAAACCTTCCACAATCCCCCTTTCCTATTGGCTGTCACTACCATTCCAGTCTGTCAAAGCTGCAGGCTGCTGAAGATTTCTAAATGAGAGTGCTTTGAAACTACAGCTGGAGTGGAGCCACTTTGAAAATTAGTACAAGCTCGGAGGGCCACATAGAAATTTGGGGTAGGGGTGCTTAAGGGGTGCACTCAGGAAGAGGAGGGTCCAGATCATGTATCTATAGCACAATTCTATCCCCCATCCTTGCATACATGCCCTCATCTCTGCTCCCTTCTCCTCCACTCAGTCTTTCAGTGCTTATGGGTAGGAACTGGATCCAGAGGCCAGATAACAGACACATCAAAACTAGCGTTAGGCCCTGAGTCTGAGGTTCACCACCCCGGCTTTACAGATTGTCAGAGGGTGAAAAAGGGACTTACAGCAGCAACTGTGAATTCCATTGGCATAAGCAGCCCTACAGCTGCCCATCCATAGGGGACTTTCATCTGTCATAATAATTCAGAGCTCACCTAAGGTCTTCTGACTTGTGCTAGTGGTTAGTAGAGGTTAAAAGGTGTCTGAAAGTCCCATTCACATTGGGAAGTGTGCCAACTCTGAGCTCCTCTGATACTTCTCCTCTGCTTAAAGAAAAACCCTATTTCTCCAGGAATTTGTGCGGCTGACAGTCTCTGACACCGTGACAACATATATCACGATTCTAATTGGTGATTTCCTGAGAGCTGTATTTGTCAGGTTTTTCAATTACTGCTGGTGCTGGGACTTGGAGTATGGATTTGTAAGTATCTAATTTGCTTGGTGTGTTTTTTTTTAAGACAATATTATTTTTTTTTAGACGATTGCTTGTCATGTCTGTAGCAATTTGGGTTGCTTTCTAGCCTCTTCCATTTATAAAAGACAGGATATGCCAACTTCAGAATTGTCAAACAACAGTAAGCATTATTTTTCTGCAGACTTCCCTTTTGTCTTCATCTTTATCTTGGGCCTCTGCTTCACATGCTTCCGTATCACTTAGGAAATGTACCTTTATTCAGTGCTTTGACAGCTGTTCTGTATCTCCTCTCTGACTTTGGCATTTACACAGATTTTCTTCATGCGCATTTCCCGCTTAATGGCCTAACCCTCTTCTGGTGGGGGGTGGGTTGCTGGGAATACATTACAGCGATGCTGTGGAGTCTCCACTGGCTAGCACTAGCATTTTGAGTAGAATTTAAGGTGCTGGATTTGGTCTATAAAACCCTAAATAGCCTAGGCCGAAATATCCAAAGACCACCTCTCCCCTCACATCATATCATGGCCTCTGAGGTCAGCCAGGAGCACCTTCTTACCATTACCATCTGCTCACCAAGTTTGCACAACAAGGGCATCCAGAGAGGCATTCTCGGTGACTGCCCTGAAGTTATGGAACTTTCTTCCCTTCAGGTTCATCTAAGCCCGAGCCTGCTCATCTTCCAGAGGCAATGTAAGACCTTTTTGTTTGGTCAGGCACTTGGCAGGCAGGGGTAGGTGTTGTGGGTTATGGAATTTTATGTAGTTTTATTTGGGTATTTTAATATTTTGTTTCATTTTGTGTATTTTATTTATGTTATGTATTCTAGCCCACCCTGAACCTTAAGGGAAGGGTGGAATAAAAATGCAAATAAATAAATAAATAAATAAATAAATAAATAAATAAAATCCATTGAAGTCCATAGAAGCATTTTCAACCCCTAATAGGTAAGCCCCAGAAGATCAGGTTTTAGATACTGGGTGAAAACAAATGAGATGGGTGTGAGCTGGATCCCCTGGCCATGCCGGGGAGGGCTACCACAGCCATCACACTGTGGGCTGGTGGGAAGAGCAGTTCAAACGTGCAGCATCGCTCCCTGGGAATCCAGGCAGGGGGACTGCTGTCACAAGTTTCTCCATGCTATGGGTCAGCCGTGGAGTCATCCACATGAGGTAGGATTCCCTGGTGTGCAGCAGGATTGCCCGCCCCCCCACCCCCAGAGGAGCTGCCACCAAACAACTGATGGGGGCTGGAGGAGCGTGCTCACCCAGCTAGCCAGACAACGGATTGGGGGTGCCCGGCCTGGATGAGCATGCTTCTCCACGCCCCACCCCCCCAATCAACTGTTTGGTGGCTGGGGTGAGTGCACACCTCTGGGTCCCATTCTTGGACCTCGTCTTGAAATGAGATTGGGTGAGGCCTAACAGATGGGAGGGCAGACGTTAGTCCAGACTAGCCCAGATGGGAGAGCCTTAGCCCACACCTCATCACCAACCTTCAGCCAATGCATCCAGTAGCAGCCTGTCCTGAGCTGGAAGTGGGTGAACATCTGGCAGTTACCGAACTGATGACCAGGTGACTTGCGGGCTACCGTCTCATTTGTTTTCACCCATTGTTGTAACTGAAAGGTTGCTCATACTGGATGCATCACTATTCTATAATATTGTTGTGTCATTGGAATAGCAAGTTCAAGTGCCCAGCTAACTTTGGATACATGTGGGGTGTGGGTAATCAGGATCATCCATCCTTTTGTTAAGGAGATGGAGAGAAGCAAAGAAGAGGGGTGGCTAAAACAGAAGAACAAGTTTTGGGAGAAGTGAAATTTAAGTTTAGCAGAAAAGCTGTAAGCTGAGAAGTCTTGGGAGAAAGACAGAGTCTTTTGAGGAATCCCTGTAGTCTTCTGGGAAGTTGCAGAGAGAGAAGCATTTCTGGGGGAACTACTTCCCATCCATTTCTCCTCATTCTGTATATCAGTAAATAAATGGATTTCTATACACACCATAAAACTCCAATTTCTCTCCTCGAAAGGAAACCAACCCAACAAAGGTGCTACCCTGGGAACTTTCCACTGCCTAGATCAATAGTTCTTGGTCTATTCTGCTGACACCTCAGTTAATTACATACCTACAAAATATACTAACATGTTTTCTGAAAGTAACTCTTCTGTGTTTTGATCCAAGGGAACAATAAATAGCAATAGTAGTTGGTCCAATAAAAGATCTCATCTGAACTACTTTGTCTCCACCTCTTACATTTGGGATCAACAGAGTAACCACCCTCTCTCTCTCTCTCTGAACTACATACATCTTGTCTCTCCTGGCCAGTTTTAGTTTCCAACAGCTGCTCTTCATGCAAGTGCTTCTGTTGGCCAGGAAGGCACTGGAAAAACTGGGAGAGGCAGTGTCTGCATTTGGGATGTAAAGGAATTGTATCATTTGCATCCTGCTGGCAGCAAAGTCCATGGGGGCCAAATGTGCTGTGTGGATGAGACTACGGTCACTTTCACACGTCACCGGGGAGGCAGGGAAACTTCATGAATGCAATCACAACTCTATTCTCATGGGAATTAGCATGCATGAGAAAGTGCTATTCCGGTTTTATCCTACAAGAACACCTGTTATTGTAAAAGCTACATTGGGGGACCCAGTCATGCACGACTGTTCTCACAGAATAAAAGCAGAATAGTGCATTCCCATGTGTGCTAATTTCCATGAGAACAGAGCTGTGATTGCATTCACGGAAGTTTTCCTGCCTTCCTGGTAACGAGTGAAAGTGGACTTACAGTCTCTGAGCCAGCAAGGCAGGCCTCCTTCATTATTCTCTGCAGGAAACGCACATGTCTGTATAGGTTTTATAAAAGGAGTGAATAAAGGTCAGCATGCTTCCTGGTGCAACTCAGTAGGTGATTTTATATGTTGACAATAGAAAAAAATGAATCTATGATGTCATCCCAAAGTGGAGCAGTTTGAGCAAATGTTCATGCTGCTCTGTGTTATGCTGTCACCCTATGGATGCTGGCCACCATGGGGAGTCCTTGGGGTGGTAGCATAGACACGGGAGCTATAGAGACATCTAGTGATTAGAAGCACCTTTTAGGTTGCCCTCATCACCATGTCACCTGAAAGCTTCTCATAATTCTGGCAGAGGGCCAATGATGCTGTTCCACAGGGATAAGGTCTTTGAGGGAAATGTAACATTATTGGTTTGAGGGACAAACTCTGGTTAGCCTTACCTTAATACACTTGAGGCAGGAGTCTCTTTCTCTCTTCTGTCCCCCAGTGCACAGTCAGTCATGCTGTTTAAAGTATTCAAGGACTCAAGGTGGGCCTGGAGTACAGAGAGTCCCTCTATCCCTGTGCATGGGCAAACAACAGAGGATAATTTCAGATGTTACGAGATCACAGTCAACCACAGTGAACCACAGTCAATCCTGCGGTTGGGTGAAAGGGCCCCGAATGTCTGATTGGGGGTCGCCAGATGTTCACCACAGACAATCCCCAGCAGGGAACTAAGCTAATTACCCTTTTGGACGTCCAGCCTGGACCATCTCCGAAAGGGTGGTCAAAGCAATCCACACCGGGAAACAGCAAAACTGAACGACTGAATGGCAATCACCAGCCGGAAGCACTCAAAACGATTCCCAGCCGGGGACAAAGCATGCAGCATCGCTGCCAGGCAACGAGCAGCAACACAAACCAGGGAGGGAGATTTAAAGGGCCCACAGCAGCAGGGGAACGTGGTGGGATGGAGCGAGGCGGTAGGGAGAGGAGACTGGAGGGCGAGCGAGTAAGGGAGGAGGAGGAGGAGGTGCAGGCAGAGGAGGCGATTGTGCTTCAGATGGAGGCAGTGGAGGGAGAGCAGCAGCAGCCAGACCAGGCTGCCCCGGAGCCGACAACCGGCCCGGGGGACGAACCACCCCAGAAACAGGTAAGGGGAGCGGGAGGAACTGCGGCATGGGGCACCTGGGGGGGGGGCAGCAGAAGGGGGGAAAAGATGACGGCCGTGGGGCAGAGGCACCCAGGCAACCAACCCCCCCCCCCTTATGACCCACAGACATGGAAATGGACCCGGGAGCCAGAACCCCTGGAGGAAATGGGCGGAGGGCATGCGGAGGAGGAGGAGGACCAGGAGGGCCCTCGTGGGAGACGGCCGTACCACCGAGGGGGGCAATGGGAGCACAGAGAAACCCAGAACTTCATCAGGATCTGGGGTCCCTGGAGCACCAGTTGGAGCTAGCAATGAACCAGAGGAACGAGCACATGTACCAGGAGATTGTGTGGGACATGGATGCGGCAGGGCACCACAGGACAGTGGCCCAGTGCCGCTCAAAGGTGAAGGAGCTCAAGAGGGGGTACAAGGCCATCAAGGACAACAACCGGTGGTCCTGGCATGGAGCCCGGACCATCCCCTACTACGACGCCTTGGACTGCATCCTACACATGAAGGGATTGATAGTCACTCCGCAGCTCGTGAGGAGCGCAGTGGTCCAGGGCAGGGAATGGGCCGAGGTACCCCCTCCCCTCACCGCCTCGCTAGAAGGCACTGGCTACAGGGGCCCCGCCCCTCAAGAGGAACACCCTGGGACCTCGGGGAGCAGCAGGGCTCCCTCGTGCACCAGCCCCAAGAGCCCTCACCCAATGTCTGAACCTGGAGGATTGGAGGCTGGCACAGTGGTCGCCCACATTCAGTGGACGCAGGGGGACCCCAGTAACACTGAGGGGCTGGCCTCCGAGGGCTCCGTGACTGACATCAAGGGTAAGCAAGTGGGTGGGAGGGGAGATGGATTGGAGGTGATGGACTGAGGGGGGGGGCACATGCCACCAGCCCGCTCCCAGCAACAACAGACACTCCAGTCCATGGACAGGGGGCCTGGGGGTCACCGGAAGCCATGGCCCGCCTACAGCCACTCACCCCTACCCATGTCCTCACAGGTCATGGCATGCCCCAGCAGCCGGGATAGACAGGTGAGGGGGATGTCATTGAGCAGCCCCAGGAGCAGCTGAAGGTCCCAGGTGAGGCTACACGGCAAGGGGGTGGAGGGGGGACCTGAGGGCGGGGGTGACCCAGGCCGTGGGGTGTGGGGGAGGGGGGCCAGAGCACAGGGGGCTGCCAGGGGAGGGCAACAGCCAGCCACCCAAGGGGTGGGGGTCACATGAACCCTCTGTGGCAGGCACGGGTTGGGAGGTGGGTGGTAGGGTGCCTAAATTACCCCTACCATGCACCCCAACAGGGTGACCCACTGAGACCCACCCAGCTGGCCCCATGCCCCTGGCAGAGTGGATGAGGGACCACCGGGTACAGGTATGGTGCCAGAAGGAGGAGCAGGTGGAGGACATAGTCTGCACCACTACCGAGCAGGGAGAGCGGATGATCGCAGCCATCAACCACATGGAGGCAACCACAGAAAGGTCTGTGCAGCAAATTGAGGCCAGGGATCAGAGGCTGCAGGTAGAGGTGTGCCTCAAACAGAGGCGGGAGCTCCGGGAGTACAGCAGGCAGGTGGAGGCATTTGGGAGGCTGAAGCAGGCCAAAGATCAGATGGTGAAGGAGCATTCTGCCAAGATGGACGGGTCCCACAGCATAGGTACCTCACTGCTGCTGCACGTGGGGACCATGAGTGCCTACGTAATGGATGCCAGGCCCTGCGGTGCCACCACCTCCACCGCCTCAGGCACCAGCATACCCGCAGGGCCCGCGCATCCGCCTACTTGTCTCTTCAGGCCTTCAGAGGGAACAGCCACCAGGGGGGCCCCTCCTGCTCCAGGACTGCCCTCCCTCCCAACACCATCTGCCCCTCAGGACACTGAGGCCTCCCAGGAAACTTGTGGGGAAACAGACAGCGGGAGGGGGAGGGGAGCTCCCAGAGCTCCATGGCGGCCACAGAGCTGGCAAGAGGATGGCCCCAGAGACACCCAGGTCAGGGGGAAAGGGCGGGAAAGGGGAGAAGGGGGAGGGGGGCTGGGGGGGCACGGCACTGGGAGGTGTGTGGTAGTGGTGGTGGGGATACAGGTAGGGTGTATGCACATTATATGCACGGGCACCACAATAGCAGCCGCAACTGCATGACATGGCCCTGGGGGTGGGGGTGGGGGTTATCCAGGGGCACTGCCTGGGTGACGGTGGTGACCCTGGGGTGGTGGTGACAGTGGTGTGCGGCGTCATGTTACAGCTTCCCGGCTGATCCGCCTCGCCAGGGCAGCTCGGATGCGCTTTGCATATCGGTACTCCCTCAGGTACTCAGCATTCACGTACAGAGGCCTGGAGCCGGGTGGGTGCCAGGGCACGGGGTAGTCGAGGGCAGCCCCATTGGTCTTGCACATGTTGTGCAGCACACAGCAGGCTCTGATCACCAGGGTTGAGGTCTCCACCATGTAGTTCAGCTGGCCCGCGAGGCACCTCCAGTGCTGCTTGAGGGCCCTAAAGGCCCTCTTGACCACGGTCCAGTAGGCACACAGGCGGGTATTGTAGAGCGCCTCCACAGGGTTCCTGGCAACCGGATATGCCTTCATCAACCACCGGGTGAGGGGATAGGCCGAGTCCCCCAGGATGCAGGGGGGCATTAGCACGCCCTCGATCCAGGACATCCCCATGTTTGCGAAGTCTCCGCGGTACAACTGAGCATAGAAGGGAGAGATGGTCAGGATCTTGGCATCGTGCCTGCGGCCGGAGTGGCCAGTGTAGATGTCAATGGACTGGCCCTGGTGGTCCATGACCGCCTGCAGCTGCAGGGAGTGGTACCCATGTCGGGTGACATATTCCAAGGCTTCCCCATCGGATGGGTGAAGGATCTCAATGTGGGTGCCATCCATGGTGCCCAGGCAGTTGGGGAAGCCTCCAGCCATGAAGCCGGCCATCACGGCCCCCTGGTCCACCAGCTGGATCACTCGGTCCAGGAGCACACCTTCCACCACCTCACAGATGTCTCGCAGGATCCCGGCGACGGTACTCACCCCAACGCTGAAGTGCTGCGACACAGACCGGCAGGAGTCAGGTGTTGCCAGGGCCCAGACCCCAATGGCCATGTGCTGGACCATGGGAATGGGGGCCCGCATGGGGGTGTGCTGCTGCTCTAGCCAGGGGATCAACAGCTCCGTAAGTCTCAGGAGGCTGTGCCTGTCCATCCAAAAGTGTGCTCTCCAGGTGACCTTGTTCCAGTGAGCCAGCGCCCACCACCCATGTGCCCGCTCCATGACCCATACCTGCCGGGCAGTGGGCATAGCGAGCAGGGCTGCACGTCCCATGTTCTCTCTCCACTAGTGGAGCTGGTCGGCTGCCTCGCGGAGCACCGCTGCCCACTTCCAGGTGTGGCTGAGGGCCTGTCAGGTCACCCCGGACATCCACTGGGCCCTGAGCCAGGCCAGGGAATGCCTGCACCCATGGTGTGCTCACCTGGCTCTAGCTGAGCTCGAGACCATGCACACCTGCAGCCGGGCAGCCAGGTGCACGTCCGCAGTCTGGATGCACATGGTGTCTGTGTGCGAGTGGTACCACTCTGCGCAGATGCCTAGGTGCATCCTGCAGGCGCCCGTCATCCCACATCCATTGTGGCCGGTGTCCCGGGTGGGGTGCAGCTGCACCCATTATAGACTGGCGCCAGCCTAACCCCACCCCCTATCCACTACCTGGCACCTGTGTGGGGGGCACCGGATCACTTCTGCCCGGGCCACTTGGCTGGCTGGCCCGACCTGGTTTGCTGCAGGGCGGCCGGGGCACGGCAGTAGGGAGCGGCCAATCGAGTGCACCTGCGGTCCCAGCATGGGGCCTAGCACATGGGCCCACCTGCGCCCAGGCGTGCGGGCAGCAGCTGCATTCCTGCTGTCAGCACCTCCCACCTATCTGTGTTGGCTGCCTGTTGTCCTCACTGCCCTGATCTCTGTGTAGGCTGTCCTGTCTGTGTGCTCAGTTCCAGCAGCTGTGCTGGGTCCACACCCCACGCCTCGCTCATTTGCTGTGCCATGTTGCGGCTTGTGCCCTTATCGCGTGGCCTTGGAGCTCCCCTGCTTGCCCTCACATCCCTCCTGGGATTGTGGGGCCCCTCATTCCTTTCAGTTATTAGCTGCTGCTTGCTGGACCAAGGCTGGCAGCGCTTCCCCAGGACTCGCGGGCCCCACCATGCCCGGCGTCCCCCATAGTTGGACCTTCTGCGAGACCATGGCCCTGTGTGACCTGTGGCATTCCCCAGCTGTGCAATTGCTCCTGAGCTTCCTGGACAGCCTCTCTGGTGCCTATGTGAGTCTGAGCTCTGGGCTGCGCTACTTTGGCTATGAGGTGAGCGCCCATGATTGCTGGCTGCATGCGGAGACGCTGGGCCTACGTCCCTTTCCCAATGGGCGCATTCCGGAGATGAGGTGCTCGCATGTGGAGTGGTTTGCAGCAGAGACCATGTCTGCTCTCTGTGTGTGCAGCCTGGCCACCTACACGGCCTGCCTGGCAGAGGAGGTCCCTGCCCTGGCGGTTTCCTTTTTTGGCTGCATCCACGGGGCCTGTGGTTACCAGCAGTCACGTGGGGCAGTGTATCACCACCTGTTGGAGCTCGGTCCCCTTCCGTGGCCCCCTGCTGCTGACTATGGCTTGTCGGAGCTCACAGAAGCGGAGCTGGCAGCGCTGGCTGGTGTGTGGTCCTGATCCGATGTCTAGGTGGGGCTCGCCATGCAGAATCCCTTCGAGGCGTACTACCTCATCACCCACCACATGTCTGTGCTGGGCTACCATCGGGGCATGCTTCAGTGCCTGCACTACCTGCACCTGATGGGCCTCCCGGTCCCGGGCCCCTTTGTGACCCCCTGCAGTTAGCTGTGAGGCCCCCTGTGCCTTCCGGGCACTGGCTGATGGCCCTGCTGTGAGCTCCCGCCTCTGCCCTGATGCCGTGGGTCACTGCCCGCTCCCTCCATGATGTCCCGGGCTTGTTGCTGTGCAGGCTGGTTCCAGAGGTTCTGCTGCCCCTGCCTTTGCCTCTGGGCCCCCTTCATGCCCCCCCCCGGTCCTCCTCTGAAACTGGTGTTCCCCTCCATGGCTGCCTTCTCCTGTGGCTGTGTCCTGCTCTCTGAGCCAGCCCCCGGCTCCCCGGGTGCTGTTGTCCATCCTCATCCAGCTGCAAGCCTACCTGTGCCCATGCCCCACCCCAGGTGACTCGGTGACCATGGGGGTCTGGGGCCCCTGGACTGCACCTCCCAGAATCCTCCCTGGGGTGGTGGTGTTTCGTTCGACTGCTCAGCGCTTTGGCTCGCCTCCATCCCATTCAGTGCACCCTCACTGTCGGGGGGTGGAGTGTGTGTCCCTGGCTGCCTCCTGTACTATTTCCGGGCCACTCCAGGGCTGTTCCCCATCTGTGCACCCTCCCCCTGTGCCTGTGCTCTGCTCCTGTGGGGTCCCCCTGTGCCTGGGCTGCCTGTGTTGCTGTGGGGTGGCCCATGCTGCCTGTGCTGTTGTCGGGGTTCTGGGTGCTGCTCCCCTTGTCTTGCTCTGCCCCCGGACTGGTCCCCCCCACTCCTTTGCCCATTGTGCCATGTGTGTTGGTCATCCCACTGAGTTCCCCCTTCCCTTCCTTTCTTGTACGGGTGTGTATGCGCCTGGGCATGTGTGTGTGCTGTGTGTTCCACTGTGACCTTGTCTTCCCTGTGCCCATTGTGTGTGCTGCCTTGGCTGCTCTTCTCTCTCCTCCCCCTCCCTTCCCATTTCCCTTGTGTGGGTGTTTCCTTTTGGCGCTTTTTTTGCTCCCAGTCGGCCATGTCTGCCTCCCGCCCCTCCCAGGTGCCTTCTGGGTGTTTTGATCATGGCCCAGAATCGGTGTCATGTCTGTTGCACTGCCTTAGGCCATGGTCTGTTGGCCTGATTCCCTGCCGTGGTCCCGGTCCCATCATGTCTGTTTGGGGCCTTCCTGGACCACGGGGGGTGGTTGGTCAGCTCGCCACTACTGGGGATCCACTGTGGTGATTTGGGACCGCGTAATGTCTGAAAACACCCAGAATAAGTGCAGGCTACTCCTGGTAAGGACAGAAGGAGAAAAAAAAACAGACTTAGCAGTCACCATAGGGATCATGGTGGGGCAAGGGAGGGGAGGTGATGTCTCCCTGCACCACTCGACTCTCCACCAGCATTTGATTTTCCCAGAACTTGGATGAGTAGGAGAGCTGCCACCATTTTGGAAGGGCCGAGAGGTGGGAGAAGGGTGTGTGTGAAGTTGAAGGTGTGGTCTCTATCCTCACTTTGGACTGACATTACTCCTCAGTTCAACAAGGTTGTTCAACAAGTGCCTTAGTATAAGCACTGAAGTCAGCGGACTTGCTTGTCTACTTCCATGCTTAAAGTCAAACTTAAAGTTGTATCCCATCTCCAGTGCTCTCGAAGGATCCCACCTGCCAAAGGAATAATGCCTTTAGATGCAGCTGCTTAGGCATTGATTCTTCTCCCATTTTCCAGTGCAGCTTTGACTCACAAAAGATGTATTTTATACCTCTGAGGGATATCGTCACTTTTTCACTCTCTAAGGCATGAAGTATTTAACTGGCTGGCTTTAGTTTTCAATTTTTATACGTAGATCAGGAGTTCTATTAAACCAGCTAGTGCTTCAGTTTCTCTAGCTAGTATTTCATACCCAGTTTTGCCTATTTTCTCTTGCTCCTGGCTAACTTATATTTAAAAGAATATGTGGCATCAATTATATCAATAAAACATGGCATGCAAGGACAAGAAGTGTAATTGACTAGACTAAGCGAGCTACACAATGGATCTTGCTGTCTTTATTCAAGCAAGCTAGCCAGCCAGCAGCCACAGTTACACTTTGGCAAGATATAGTGTCAGCCTCTTGATAGCTCTCCTGGGAATGTGCCCGGTGAGTGACCCCGGGCAGCTGGCTCATGGCATGCCCAGGGAGAAGTTTGCTAATGAAAGCAGTGAGATATTTTGCTGGGCACTCAGGTGGAGCCTTATTTTTATGGGAGTATTTATTATTTACTGCTTGCTCAGTTCCAGCAATCCATTTGATTATAACAAGTGGGCTATGGATGATTGACAAATAAAGGGCCACATTTTGAATGTTTAATGCCTATGTGATCAAATTTGATAAAAGTCACAATCATTAATGCACTACCATGGCCTGATTTTGTCTATGTCTAGTCACCCCGAGCAGCCCAAACTGTCCAATTAATCCAGGTTTACGTATATTTCAGCAGAGCTAAGGGTACTTTCATATCCTATACTAGCCATGGGAGAGGGTATGGGGACTGAAGAGGAGACTGGCCCAGGTAGTACTCAGCTCTCCACCAGTATTTGAATTTCCAAGAACCCGGTAAATAGGGGGAGCTGCTGCCATTTTGGCACACCTGTAGGGGCTTAACTTGTGGGGGGGGAGGGGGCTTGCCAGGGCTGAACCCCAGCAATCAAGCTCAGGGACAGGCTGAGCCCCACAAAATGTTCCCAGTAGGAGTGTGTACCCCAAAATGGAAAAACCAGGAAAAGGCCGATATTGGCCTTTTCAGAGTTAGAAATGAAAGTCAGAAAAAAAAACTTGGATGGTTTATTTGGCTTTCATTAATGACTTTCCAGCTCCACTTCCTGCCCTAGCCATCGTATAGGTTAAATCACAAGAAGTCCTGTTTTCTATTCAGCTATAAAGAGGCAGGTTAGTTCAGTGGTTGGGTTGCAAGCTGGAGAATAGAGCTGCTCTGACAAGCTCTGGAGCAGAAGGTGTGGCGTCTGGGGCACGCTTGGGCCCTGGTAATTCATTTTTATTATTATTGATTATTATTTATTTTACAAATTAAGCACTGCCAGTGCACATCTGGGTTGTGTGAACATGTAAATATGGGTCTGGTGACGTGCCGAAATCTGGGGCAGCTGATTTTGTAAAATTGGAGCTTAGGCTACTGGTAATTAATGTAACATGAATGGCAATATACCAGATTCATCCCCAAGGGGAGATAGTGAGGCTGCTGTGGGCAGACACTCCCAATCCATTGATAATAGCTCCAGCCCCTATCCTTAACAGTGTCTCCTTAACCATGTCTGGAGATTGGTGCCACATAGTCTGGCATGTGGGGAAACCCCAGCTCTGAGCTTTACACATTTGACTTTCCATCCCTTGCTATGGGGCAAGAATAACATGCCCATTCCCCCTGGTAGTAAATATGCTGGCAGATTCCAACTGTTGGCTGTGGGGACAAAGCAATACGACAATCAAGGTGTGTACTTTCTGCTTCTTCCATCACCAAGAGTAATAAAGATCCAGCATCTGGAGCTGAACTGATAGCTCTGACAGTACATGAAGCAAACTTGAATCTGTTTCCTCATTCACAATTGGATCCTCATTATCAGGGGCGTAGCTAGGTTGGAATAGGCCCAGGGACAAGAAATGGACTTTGGGGGCCCCCCTGCTCATCACCATAGACTCCCCTGCCCCTCTCCCTCCCCTCTTTCCTCACCTCAATGTCCTTATTGCATAAAACTGTCAACAAACGTACTTATTAAATTAAAACATGTACTCAGCTACTGCAATGGCCTCTTCCTTGCTTTTAGCTAGGGAAACACAGAAATAGTAACATATGGCCTCCCCCTGAGCCCCTCCTGATTTCTCAGCCCCCTCCCCCCAGAGAACCCCCTCCTGTTCCCCCAGCTCCGTCCCCCCACAGACCCTCCCTCCTGTTCCCTCCCCCGAGTCCCCTCCTGCTCCCTCCTCCCACAGAGCCCCCCTCCTGCTCGTTCAGCCCCCTCTCACCACACAGCCCCCTCCCCCCACAGACAGGGCCAGATTTAGGAATGTTTCACCCCAAGGCCCTTCTCAGGCTGCTGCCCCCCCCCCAAGCAAAGCCCCGCCCCCCCACTGTGCAAAACAGACAAGCAGGTGTACAAAATATGCAAGATATACAGAGCTGAATAGACACAGCATAAGCCAACGCACCAGGCGAACATTCCAGGACCTTCAGTATGACCTTCAGAAATTGATTTCAAAACTTATGAGATCAGAGATGGGGATGGGGCAACTACAAGGATGTACCAGAATCCAAGAAGTCTGTCTCCACCAAGTTTAGGAGCTTGGGGTTTCTGCTCTAGCAGTGCAAACACCTGTGACCTTCTTCACCTGCTCATGCCCCTCCTCTCAAACACCCTGGCCTGGAAGAAGATCAGTGGGGAACTAGCCCTCATACTCCACACTAGGGTTGCCACCTTTTGCCATTTGACCCCAAGACTCCTATAGGCCAAATGCGAGTCTCAGGATCAGATTGCAAAAGATGGCAACTAGGGTTGTCACTTACGCAAATATTTAAGGAATGCTTATGAAAAATACATGTTGCAGGGCCTGCATTGATGACTAAGGTGCAAATGCAGGTCCTACAACATGTATTTTTCATAAGTGTTCCTTACACATTTGCATAGGTGACAACCCTACTCCCACCCCCTTGCAAATTGCCTATAACATCCCTCCCCCAGGTTCTCTTGTTTTCTACTCCCCACCCCGAAGAGCAGTACGATTCCTCCCCCCAAATCGCAGCATTTGAGGATATGCATGAATAGAATGCCACAAACAAATCTCTAACCCCAAGGATGCCTCAATGTTCAAAAATCATGAGCTGGGCCCTAAAAATCATGAAACATAAATAAAAAGAACCCAAATGTTTCTAGGCTTGGTACTCTCCCATTTGTGAGAATGGGAGGAGCCACTCGAAGAAGAACAGAAGGTTGCTGCCTTGTAAACAAGGTTCTTCGAGGTGGCTCTAAACATTCTCACAAATGCCCACCTTTGGAAGGAACTGTTGGGTATCTATGAGTGGGAAGGAGGTGCTTTATATACGGGGGACTCGAGACTGGCACGGGGTGATTTTTCAAACTAGTGAGCTTGATATATGCTGGTAGAGAAGGATGCACAAGCACAAACCCATTTGTGAGAATGTTCAGAGCCATCTCGCTGAACCTTCTTTACAAGGCAGCAACCTTCTACTGCAAGGCACAGCCGGCCCGGCGTTTTTTTTTGTTTTTTTTTTAAAAAACTTTGGAGCAGCCTGCAAGGAGTCAGGGAGGGAGCGTGCAGCGGAAGAACGGCTTAGGCTTCACACAGTAAGTGTAGGGGGGCTTCCCAGGCTGTGGGGAGAACGTCAGCTGGCACAGGGGGCCCCAGCTGAGCCGCAACTTTGAGGTTTTTTTTTGTGGTTTTTTTTAAATGGGACATGTGGCCGAGCAGCATCACAGCAGGCTTAGCTGCCATAGGGATGGGTCCCCAGCCATGGTGGGCCCCAGGACAAATGTCCTGCCTGCCCCTATGGTAGCTACACCCTTGCTCATTATTGGATTCACTCAGAAGAAAGAACTGGTATGGAGGTGGGCAGTACTCCAGATCAAAGTCTGCAGTCTACAGATACAATATAGATGCAGTGCTGTAGTATGTGTGCACATTTGGCTCTCTTTCTCTGTACATAAAGACAAAGGGCACACTGTCCAACATTGAGGTCAATGGCAAAACTCCTGTTGACTTTAATACTGGAGGATCACACCCTTTCACATACATATATGTATTTAGGACACTTTATGTACATTTATTTACACACACACATACAAAATGCATTCTTCATCATTTTAAAATTCAAAAGATACCCTATAAGCACCAGCACTCCTACTTTCTAATAGCATCTTCACCTCTACTAACAGCTCAGTAAGATTTATAGTGAAATATTGCAAGCTGTATTAAACACAGCATTTTTCTTCAGCTATGTTCATTTGTTCCATGAAGCGTTGCTAATGTGTAGCAAGAGTCTTGACAAATCATTGCCAGTATGCTGCTGCTGCTGTAGATGACCTTTTAAATCTACTCATGAGTCAGTTTAAAGCCTTTCTTGAAGACCTAATTGAAAGTGCTTGTGATTTTTATTTCAGCCTTCTTATTCAGAGTTTGATATCAGTGGCAATGTGCTGGGACTCATCTTTAACCAAGGCATGATCTGGTAAGCATCTCAGAGAGCATTTGTGTCTTCAAGGGTGCTCCTTTAAGGTGGATCAGGTTAGAGTTGCACCAGGACTGAAATTTAGCATCTCCCTTGCTAGATCCAAAGTTATACTAATTTCACCCCTGTCACTCTGCTGGCCTGGATTGGCCACGCCATTCTCCTAGTTTTACTCAGGTGGAACTATACTGAAATCAAACTGGCACACTTTGAAATTAACCAAGTTAGGATTGTCAGACAGCTAGAAGCTGGAACAACACAGCGGCAAATTAGGTCTGGAACTAGATTCCCCAAGATTCCTTAGCTGGTTTTGGCCTGTTGTGGTGATATGCAGCAGCCTTGCACCCATTGTTGCTGGAACAGTAATTAGAGCTGGAGGATGTTGAAGACTGGTCATGACACTGAACAGGACACTATTTATTTATTTATTTATTTATACCACCCCCTCCTGCCTCAGGCATCTCGGGGCGGCCCACAACATTTAAAAAAACCCATTTTAAACATTAAAGACAAACAACAATAATTACAATTAAGACAATATAAAACCCCATTCCCCCCCTACCCTACCCTAACCCAACCTACCCACCCCATCTCCCTTGGGAAAGGCCTGGCGGAACATCTTACATTGTCTGCAAAAAGAGGGGAGGTCGGCAGCCAAGCGGATTTCCAATGGAAGGGAGTTCTACAGCCGCAGAGCAGCCACAGACAATGCCCTCCTCATAGTAGATACTCGGGGAACCCCAAGGAGGGCACCCCCAGCTGACCACAGAGGTCAAGTCAGGGTGAGGCGGTACTGCAGATAGGTGGCCCAAGCCGTTTAGGACTTTAAAGGACAACACCAACACCTTGAATTGGGCCTGGAAACCTACCGGCAACCAGTGCAGAGAGTGAAGCACCGGTGTAATATGCTCACGTCAGCCCATCCCAGTCAAGAGACGGGCCGCCACATTCTGCACCAGCTGCAGCTTCCGAACCAGCACCAAGGGTAACCCCATGTAGAGCGCGTTGCAGTAATCTAGTCTTGAGGTAATAAAAGCATGGATGACTGGGGCCAGGTCTGAGTCTGAGACATACACCCTAAGCCGACGCACCAGATGTAATTGGCAAAATGCTCCCTTCACCACATCCGCCACCTGGCCACCCAGATGGAGCTGTGGGTCCAGGAGCAACCCCAAACTCCAGACTTGAGAAACCAGGAGAGGGTGGACCCCATCAATGATGGGGGCCACCACTCCCTCGACCTTCCCCACAACCATCACCTCCGTCTTGTCAGGATTTAGTCTCAGGTGGCTCACCCTCATCCAATCCCCCACAGCGGACAAACATTGGGTAAGCACCGAGACTGCCGGGCTGGAGTTGGAGGAAAATGAGAGATATAGCTGGGTGTCAACCGTGTCATCAGCATTATGATGACATCTCACTCCATAACAACCTCCCCAAAAGGCTGCATGTCCACACTGAACAAGAGAGGGGATAAGATGGAATCCTGCGGTACTCCACACGTGAGGCCCCGGGAGGAAGATGAAAACTCCCCCAGCACCACACGCTGGGTTCTCCCAGCCAGGAAAGAACGGAACCATTCAAGAACAGTTCCGCCAATCCCTGCCCGGTCCCACAGCTGAGTCACCAACAGCTCATGATCAATGGTATCAAATGCAGCCGAGAGATCTAACAGGATCAATAAGGTTGAACGACCCTAGTCCAACTCATGGGGGAGGTTGTCGGCCAAGGCCACAAGCGCAGTCTCCATGCCATAACCCAGAGGAAAGCCCGACTGTGAGGGATCGAGAAAATTAATCCGGTCCAAATGCCCCTGAAGNGAGATCTAACAGGATCAATAAGGTTGAACGACCCTAGTCCAACTCATGGGGGAGGTTGTCGGCCAAGGCCACAAGCACAGTCTCCATGCCATAACCCAGAGGAAAGCCCGACTGTGAGGGATCTAAAAAGTTAACCCGGTCCAAATGCCCCTGAAGATGCTGAGCCACCACCCGTTCAATAACCTTCCCTAAAAAGGGAAGGTTAGAGACTGGCCGATAACTGGCAAGGGTGTCAATGTCCAAAGATGGTTTCTTGAGCAGGGACTGCACCACCACCTCCTTGAGACAGTCTGGCACCGTGCCCTCCCCAAGGGAGACATTGACTATCCCCACCAGCAGCAGCCCCAATGTCTCCCAGCTAGCCTTAACCAGTCAGGACAGGCATGGGTCTAGTTCACAATAGGTGACTTGAACAGTCCCAAGAGCATCCCCCGTATCTGAGGGCAACACTGCCTGAAACTCATCCCATAAAACAGGACAAGAAGGGGCTTCTACTGCCTCTTACCTGTTCTCTGCAAAAAAGTTGCATCAAAACTATGGTGAATTTGAGCGATTTTATCCGCAAAAAAGTCCACAAACAAATCACAGCAAGCATTTGATGGTTCTACAACCAGGCGGAGGGAGGCTGGACTGACTAGCCCCCTCACCACCTGGAACAGCTCAGCCAGGCAGGACTTAGCAGACACAATGTGGGTAGCAAAGAAAACCTTCTTTGCTGTCCACACCACAACGGCATAGGTACGTAACCAGACTCTATGCCGCAACCGGTCAACTTCAGTACGTGAGTGACCCCACCGTCACTCTAACCGCCACCCTTCCTGCTTCATCTGCCACAGCTCCCCGGTATACCATGGGGAGCTGCGTTGTTGGCAATTCGGGAGTGGATGCCTCGGAGTCACACAGTCGACAGCCCCCGTCAGCCTGATATTCCACTTAGACACGAGGTCATCGAGTGAGTGATCATCGAGGTCAGAGGAAACATCTCCATGAGCTGTCTGGAACCTTCCAGGTTTCATAAGCCTTCAGGGGCGAACCAACCCAACTGGTTCCACACCGTTCTGGGGGCCAACACGTGCCAGGATATCCGCCCGGAGGAGCGCCTGCCCACCTGTTTCCTTTCTCGCTCCCTCCAGCTCCTTGCCCTTACTGAAACTTGGATCACTCCCTCGGACTCTGTCATGCCTGCTACCCTCTCCTGTGGGGGTCTCTCCCTCTCTCACCAGCCCCTCCCTGAAGGACGAGGTGGTGGGGTGGGCCTCCTTCTTGCTAAATCCTGTCAATTCCAACCAATTTCTCCTCCCCCCTCTCTCTCCTTCCATACCTTTGAAGCTCACTTCGTGAGCCTCTACTCCCCCCTCCATCTACATGTTGCTGTCATCTACCGTCCCCCTGGTCTCTCCCTTCCTTTCTCTCTGACTTTGAGTCTTGGCTCACCTTCTTCCTCTCTGTTGATATCCCCACTCTCATTCTTGGTGACTTCAACATTCATGTTGATGACCCATCTCAGCCCTCAGTCTCTCACTTCCTCTCCCTAGCCTCCTCCTTCAACCTCCACCTTTGGACCAACTCCCCCACCCATACAAATGGCCATTCTCTTGATCTTGTCCTTTCTAGAAACTGCTCTGTTGCTGATCTCTCCTTCGATCCTCATCCTATATCAGACCACTTCCTTGCCTCTTTCAACATTTCCCCCTCCTCTTCCCCTTCTCTACGCACCTTCCGGGACCTTCAAGCTATTGATCCCCTGGACTTTGCCTCCTCTCTCTCTCCCCTTCTTCCTACAGTTTTCTCTTCCTCCTCCCCTGACTCCACTGTCTCTGCTTTCAACGCCTCTCTCTCCTCCACACTTGACTCCCATGCCCCTCTCTCTTCCCGCCCTGCTTTCTCCCACAACCCCGTCCTTGGTTCACCCCTAGTATCCGCCACCCCCGTTCTTGCACTCATGCTGCTGAACGACTCTGGCACAAATCCCATTCTCACGCTGACTTCCTTCACTTCAAATTCTGTCTCTCCACCCTTATTTCTGCTATCTCCCCTGCTAGACAACACTACTATGCCTCCCGCATTGAGTCCTGTTCTTGGGACCCTCACCGCCTGTTCTCTACCTTTGACTCCCTCCTCAAGCCTCCCTGTCCACCCACTCCTTCTTCCCTTTATGCTCAGGACCTTGCCTCCTTCTTCACCTCCAAGATAGACAAGATCCGCCTCAACATCACTTCTCACTCATTTCCTCTCCCCACTCCCACCCCTCTCCCTCCTTCCCCTCTGTCTCTCCTGTCCTCCTTCTCCACTGCCTCCCTTGAGGAAATCTCCTCTCTGATCTCCTCCTCCAACCCTTCCACTTGCCCCCTTGATCCCATTCCTTCCCGCCTCCTCACCTCAATTACTCCCACTGTCGCCCCCTCCTTCCTGCACATTATCAACCTCTCCCTCTCTACTGCCTCTTTCCCTTCTGCCTTCAAACATGTCACAGTCTCTCCTATTCTCAAAAAGTCCACTCTTG
>QEPC01012913.1:4667281-4688220 GCA_003113815.1 Sphenodon punctatus
GTGGGGGCTAGTGGGTTAGAGCAGGGGGGCTGGGAGCCAGGGCCCCTGGGTTCTTGGGGAGGGGAGTGGGGGCTAGTGGGTTAAGAGCAGGGGGTGCTGGGAGCCAGGACTCCTGGGTTCTTGGGGACGGGAGTGGGGGCTAGTGGGTTAGTGCAGGGGGGGACTGTGTGTGGTAAAATGGAGGTTTGGAAATCCTAAGATGTCACTGCAAGTCATATGATTTCAGTTGTTTTAAAAATGCTGGAAATGGGATGTGTGTGGTAAAATTGGACTCAGGCTGTGACTGGGGTGCTTTACAAGGATGGGTCCCTGTGTTTTGGGTTTATACATTATTTATTTTAAGCCTGATGTGCATGTAGACTGTGTTTTCTTCCATCCGATGTTAACCCTGGGAACTCCTTGCTGCTGGGTTTTGCTGGTGTTTTGCCTGTGTTTTGCCAGTGTTTTAGGTGTTTCCCTGTGTTTTGGGTTTATAAACTATTTATTTTAAGCTTGATGTGCATGTAGACTGTGTTTTCTTCCATCCGATGTTAACCCTGGGAACGCCTTGCTGCTGGGTTATGCCATGCCACTGGCCTACCATCCCCCTGGCTTTGCCTACCATCCCCCTGGTGCCACCTACCATACTCCTGGCTCTGCCCCAAGGCCCGTCAGCCTGCCCTTACTGCCTCAGTGCCTCTCCAACATCAAAACCCACCAGCCACCCCTGATCACTACTAAAGAGGCACAGAGTACCACATATTCTGTGTGTGTTACTGCTACACCTCCCTTCTTTACCTGCTCAAAGAACCGAAGCAGCTTTTTGGACCCCACTACATAGATCTGCTCGGCTGGGGTTTAGTGGAAATCTCTGACGTAGCCAACCTGGCCCTGGAGCACCAGCTTCTTGCTGCATCCAGTCGGTTCCTTATCAGTGCCAGTTTAGAATTTGTGGGGCCCAAATCAGCAAGGAGATATGGGTCACCAGAGACAGGGGAAGGCCTTCTCTATTTGGGCCAACATGGTGTGTCAGGTTGAGGAAGTGAGGCCTACACACAGACCACTTCTTTGCACCTGTCAGGCCGTACCCCCTTGCATGTCTTGCAGTTTATGGGTGAAAATAAATATGAAAAGGGCCTGCTATGGCCCATCTGGGCCAGAGACTCATAGTTACATCTGTTTCCAGGCCCCCAGATGTGGGCCTGCTGCTGCCGTGGCCTGGGTAGGCAGCTAGCCTGGAATTGGTCCCCTGTATGATTCTGGGCCAAGGGCCACCCAGGTGGGCCAATGCAGGCCATAGCAGGCTAGCACATCTGGTTGCAGTCCCATCCCCACCAGGCTGTCTTGGTTGCCTGTGATTGACTGCCACGGCTGCCCATCATGGTGGGGGGTAGGACACTGGGGGAGTGCCTCGGCCATGTTTTTCTTCTGTTCCCCTGCCAGGAGTGGGGCAGGGGAGGGCTCACCGGCTGGCCTGGTCGAGCATACATCACTTATGTGCCTCAGCCTGATGCTTCCAGGGCTGGCCCCTCTCCCTGAGTGTGTAGCTGGCTCACCAACAGCACGTTTATTTTTACCCTATGTTGGAAATACATGGGGCTATTTGGGTGCAATTTGAGTTCACAGACATTGCGGTTGTGTAGGGAGGGCACTCAAGGTCAAGCAAATGGATTTGGCTCAGAAACCAGTCTGTTATTAATGGTTCACCAGGTCAATAGCAACTGATATCCCAAATTACAAATATCATCTCTGGAGCATTCCCTCCATGTCTCATCAAAATGACAGAGCTGCAATATAAAATGCCCACACAAATGTATACCCCCGTTAATAGCAAGCCATTATGGGAGATTTCCTGTACCCAGAATTGTTCTGTAACCATTATGTTTTATAGTGTTCCAACCTTTATGATAAATGTTTGAACATATTAAAACAAATACAATTACAATTACATAGTAAATTATGACTTATTTCTGTTACCACCTGTTTTACTCTCACCTGCATATTCCTTGTTACACATGCACGTTAATGGCTTTGGGTTTTTTGTGCTGGTTGGAGGACCAAGTCTATTTTTAGAGGGGAAATGGAGAGTTAATACCCACAGGTATTGCCCATATTTTCGTGGCATACCGGGACAGGTATCCAATTACTTGATTATTCTAGGTAGTACTGTTATCAAGTAATGGTTTTCCTGTTTTTCTGACTGGTTCCAGCTTTCTGTGTTACCATCTTTACATGTTTCCATTGTTTCATCATTTCTGGTTTACAAAAAAAGCGAAAGGGCAGAAATACGACAACTGGGGAACTAAAATACAGACACACAGGCTGTTAATACACGTACGGGGGTGGGTAGGGGTGTTTTGGCGAGGTGGGTAGAGGTGGGTGGGTGTCCGTTTATACAGACACCCACCCATCTCCACGCACCTGCACCCATGGAGTCTCTTCCATTTTACTGGAGGGCTCTGTGGGTGGAGGTGGGTGGAGGAGGATGTGCGATGGGTCGAGGTGTGCGTGTGCTGGGAGTGCACACACACACAAACACCCACAGTCCACGGTGTTTACACGGGCACACACCCAGTGTACACCTATCCCCACCCCCACCCCCGGCTGTGTACACAGACTGCCCCCCTGCCGCACACCCACCCGAACACCGAGTGGGGCTGTGTGTCCATGTAAAAACGGCCTTATATGTAGGGGATCCATGCCATGTGCCCACAGTGCCTCTAGATTACAGAAGAAATTAAAATGGATGGAAAAGTGACAGTAACAGAAAAATGGAAATTATGATAAACAGGTACCTGGACAGGTAGTTAACAGATGTTGTTCTGTGCTGAAATCATCTGAGACAGATTGGGCACCACTTCTGCTTTTTCTGTGAATGTTTTTTTTCCCTTCTGCAAAGTAAGTGAGAAGCAAGTCTACGCACTGGAAGGTGAACACTGATAAAACATTACAAGGTCTCCTCCTTTTGACTTGGAACATTGTTCCTAATTATTTTTTAAAAAATTATGTTGAACATGACAGCCTGATCCATGGTCCCAACTGAACCGCAACTGATTTCACCAAGAATAGGCCCAAAGTTGATGAAGTATAGGATGTGTTTTCAGATATGTTATTACTGAAATTTTGAACCAGCCCTTTTTTAATTTTGTCAAAAAGCATGGCTTCAAATCATTCACAATTTAGAGAATTTATTTAATTTTACACTTATTTTCAAAACAAAATTTCAAAGTTCAAAACTTTAAAACTCAATATTCAAAATCCTGACATTTTGTTTTTTGTCATTTTCAGTCTGAATTTTTCCCCCCTCTAGTTTGGATGCACTGTAGACCTGATGAATTGCATTCCCCAGGAGGCTGTTGTGTGTGTGTTCAATTTCAACCTGATTTGGAATGGGAACAAATATATTTTGAATATCCTGTTTCCTGACCAGTCATGGTTTCCATTAAAGAACATGGTAGCAGATTTCAAATGAACAAAAGGAAGTACTTTTTCACGCAGCGGACAATACAGTTGTGGGACTCATTGCCAGAAGGAGGTTGTGAAAGCCAGCAATATAACTAGTTTCAAACAGAAATTAGACAAATTCTTAGAGGATAGAGCCATAAATACTTACTAGTTGGGGCTCAAAGCCATGGCTACTGGTAGCTGGGAGCAGGAGGTGGGTCACACCTCCATGACCTGTGCATGTACTTCTCTTGAGCTACTGGCTCTGGCCACTGTTGGAGACAGGATGCTGGGGTAGATGGACCGCTGGTCTGACCCAGCATGGCATTTCTTATGTTCTTATGTTCTAACAGCTGGAAGTAAGCAGGAGAAAATACAATATAATAATTAGGGCTATCAGCGTACATAATTTTAAGTATATTCACTATTGCTTTTAACTGATTGATTAGCTTTCAGTTCATACATCTACAAGTTTTTTGTAAATGAGGTGAGTATGGTTATACCATATTGGGAAACTGAGGGCATACACTTAGCAGAGGTCACTCATTAGACCAATAATAGAGTTGGGATCACACAGGTCTCCTCAATCCCAGTCCAGTTCAAAATCAGAGTGTCTGTTCAAGGGAGAAAAAAAAAATAAGATCAGAAACACTTAAATGAGCTCCCAGTGTTTTGTCATCATGTCACTATAAATAACCACTAAAAGACAACATTGATAAGAATCAATACATACTTCATTAGATTCAAGCACTAAATAACCATGGTAACAAGAATAAGTGAAATAAATGTCAGCTCAGGAAAGAGCAGAAAGGTTTATAAGACGGTAACAATGGAAAGGTAATCAAAGAAATTAGTGGACGGAATTGTTATAAGTCAACTGCTTGACTTAGCCTGCCGAATGGGTGAAAAGATTGTTGTGTGGGACGTTTGCTATTACCTCTTATAAAAATGGGTGCCAATCTCCTCTTTAAAAGCAGATTTAAAAGCCTAAAAATAATTCCCAAAAGAGAATGCAAAAGGGTAGGTGATTTTTCCCCCCAAGTGTCGTAATTAATATTCACAGCCAGAAAGTAAGTTTTTGTCTTGGTTTATTACAGCGCCTAACGTAATAAGATCCCTGGTCACAGCTGGGGTTTCATGCACTTATGTCATAAATAAAACAACCAATTCCAATAATCATACTAATAATGAATAGTCCAGGAGCCATACGATTTGGAGAGATGCTTTTCAGAATTGCCTTTTTCCATATGATGCTGTTATAAAAGGAGGGGCAGATAAAGAGGACTAGCAAAGAAGAGCAAAAGCAAGGCTTTCTAAGCTGCAAAATGGGGTGCATTGTGTATGGCTGTAAAAGCCAGGGCATAAAAAAGCACAGTGTGGGTGGAAGATTATGGTGTACAGAGGGCTGGAGAATTTTACAACAGAGTCCTTTATTGTTTGTTTCTAGGATGGGTGCTTTTTATGCACCCTGCCTCCCGGCTATCAACGTGCTGCGTCTCCACACCTCCATGTACCTGCAGTGCTGGGCTGTGATGTGTTGTAATGTTCCCCATGCGAGGGTCTTCAAAGCCTCCAGATCCAATAACTTCTACATGGCCATGCTGCTGTTTATTCTCTTCCTCTCCACGCTGCCTGTCGTATACACTATTGTCTCCATCCCTCCCTCTTTTGATTGCGGCCCATTCAGGTTTTTTGCATTTTACATTCATTTCTTTATTGACGGATGACTTATCTTATTGAGTGTACAGTTAAATAGTAGAGCTGAAATGAATAGCAGTTTTTTTTATTTCCAGATAGAAGTATCTAATGAATATACACATATAAACTTATTTCATTTGGGATGCTTCATTTATTTCAATATTTTGGTTCAGCTATTTTGGTTACTTTTAGAGCTGAAAAAGGTACCCACAAAAATGGGTATACCCATTGAATTTCTGGTACCGGAATAGACCCAACAACATTGGGTACTAGGGGTGGGACTTGGGGCAAAAAAACAGTTACCGGTTTTACCGGTTACCGGTTTTAAAAAAATCGGTTTACCGGATTAAAACCGATATACCAGTACCTGTTTTTTTTCATTGATTTCAATGGGAAACTGTCCCCACTGAAATCAATGAAAAAAAAAACCCAATACCTCCCCGCTACCCCTCCCAGACTGCACGGGTGGAAGGGGGGACACCCCCCACCCACCCTGCCCAGCCTGTTTTTTTTTTTTTTTTTAAAGCTCTAACAATCACTGACCAACTGGACCCGGGCTCTGGGACGCTGCCGTCTTCCCAGTGGCAGCCAGCCAGGGCTATGGAGGCCACTCAGGCCGGCAGCTGAGCTCTCCCCTACTCGCCCCCCCCGATCGCCTTCTTTACCTGTGGCTGTGTGCAGACTCGGAATGTGCTCCCTCTGGGTGGTGGTGGCAGTGGTGGTGGCAGCAGCATGGGCCCAGCTGCAGTGCTGGCTTGAGCGCTTCACCAGGCCTTCCGGGGAAACCTGGAAGTTCCCCGGAAGGCCTGGTGAAGTGCTCAAGCCAGCGCTGCAGCCAGGCCTGCGCTGCCGCCGCCACCGCTGCTGCTGCCACCACCGCCGCCACCACCCAGAGGGAGCACACTCTGAGTCCGACTCCGCACACAGCCACAGGTAAAGAAGGTGATCCGGGGGGGTGGGGTAGGGGAGAGCTCAGCTGTCAGCCTGAGCGGCCTCCATAGCCCTGACTGACTGCCACTGGGCAGCCGGCGGTGGCCCAGAGCCCGGGTCTGGTTGGTCAGTGACAGTTAGAGCTTTAAAAAAAAAAAAAAACAGGCTGGGCAGGGTGGGTGGGGGGTGTTCCCCCTTCCACCCACGCATCCTGGGAGGGGGAGGGAAAGTGGGGGGGGTTTGGTGTTGTTTTACATTGCGGCCATTGATCTCAATGGCCGCAATGTAAAAAAAATCTGGTACAGGAACCAGCACCGGTATGGGGAATTATTGGATCTATCCGGTATCCCCGATACTGCCAAATACCGGCAGTATCGGATACCGGTAGATCCAAAATTCCCACACCTATTGGGTACCCAATGACCTGAAATGTCGACCTCTGGTCCCAGAATGTTGACTTCCAGTATCAATTTTTGTGTGTGACTTTTTCATTGATATACTGATTCACAACAGCAATACATCAGTTTTTTCTGCCAACTTCCATCAATTTTTTGGCAACTTCTGGTCTCCGAAAACTTGGACAACTTCTGACCCCAATTTTTAAACTCTTTGTTGTTGTTGTTGTTGTTGTTGTTGTTGTAATTTAACATCTTAAGACACTTATTTATTGGTTTTCCATCCCAGAAAATCAACTTTCTGATTCCAGAAAGTCAGCTTCCAGTTCTGAAAAACTACTTCCCATCACCCCTTCCCCTCCCTGATACCAGATGTAGCAGGGAGCACTTCTGCAGGGCTGCTGCCCCTTTAAGAGGGTACTGAGTGGGCTAGCTGGAGGGCTGAGCACATGTGCATGGGCCTGGGAGAGCCAGACCACAGTGACAATCAGGCTGTGGGGAGAACAGGCTGATAACTCCAGGGACAGAGTGGGAAGGACACTGGCCCTTTAAGGCTGAGGAGTAGAAGCCTGACTATGCCCACTCTGCTGGGATATAAGGAGAGGCAAGGCTGAGAGGAGAGCAGTCTCTGCCTGGGAGCTGAAGGAACCACATCATCTTGACAAAGCCATCCCACTCTATGCTCTCCAGGGTGCTGAAGAGGAGAACCAGGCACTGAGGAGAGGCTGTGCCCAGGAGGGAGTCTCATGACTGGGGAAGGCTTGGCCAGAGCCTGGGGCTTTGAGGTCTGGCTGTATGGACTTTAGGGGTTGATGTTGTGTTGATCCTGAGCCTGTGAGAGACTGACCTGGGCCTGCAGGGTGGAGGCGACTGAGACGGACACTATAAAGGACTGGATTTAATACCCTCTGGACCTCCTTTGTTGGGTCCTATAGGAGGATACCCCCTTCCGGGGGGGAGGATTCAGCCAAGGCTTGGGCTAAATAGGCATGGCAGAGGGGTAAAAGCTAATTCCCCAGAGACACCCCAGGGGTGCTGGGAAGACCCTACCCACTACACCAGAAGTACCCAGTTTTGGGGGGGTATTCAGGTACTTGATCAGCACCCAGGTAACCCATTGAGTACCCGATGTGGTACCCAAAAATGTGGGCATTATCCAATTTAGAACCCATTTCAGCTTTAGTACATGCACAACAACATCAAAATTAAGTACCCAAAATACTGAAATAAACGAACTGAAATAACTGAAATAGATATCAGGGAAAGGGGGTCAAAATATCCACGTTGTTGGATCTGAATCAAAATGAGCAAATTTGTCTGATATAGCATTTACAGAGGACATTCCCTTCAGCCCTACTGAACAGATTACTATGGCCAAACTTACTTCTGCATTTATAGACAATGATGCTCTTTTTACTAGTGTGTAGCACCATAATCTTTTGAAGAGGACTGAAGCCCTAGGGAAGAGATTAGCTGTTTAAATAATGTATTTTTGCTGGTAGTACAAAAGATCTTTCCCCCCCAATTGAATATTTCTTATTCCTGAGATGATCAAGAATGGGTGTTTTCAGACGTTACGGGGCCGCTTGGCCCTGTACCGAAAACAACCCTTTCATTCCCTGATGGGGTCACCCCGTCACGCCATATCAGACGTGCCGGGGGAATCCCGGCGGGGAATCTGGGAGGGGGCGGGGCCGCGCAGCGCAACGTGCGGCCGCACGGCCCCGCCCCCTCCACGCACCCCGCCGCCTGCCCTCCAGGGAGACGGGCGGGCGGCGGGGCCACTGCGGCCGCCGCATCGGGCCGGATGTGCTGTGGCCCGGGATCCCACCGAGGATCCCGGGCCGTGGCAACCGGCCAGACGTTACTTTTTTTTGGTCCCCGCTGGGGATCTTTTTGACCACGCTTCCCGGGACATTCCCCCGGCTAGCCCGGGAAGCGTGGTTCAAATTGACCCCATGCGGGTATTGACCGTGGCGAACATCTGGCGGCCGCCAAACAGACGTTCGAGCCACAGTGACCACAGGTGGGTATTCACTGTGGTTCACTGTGATCTCGTAACGTCTGAAAATACCCGTAGAAACCCTCTCTAAGGATTAGAGACATAGTCTGTTACAAGTAGTCTGTTTGTTACCTGCTCCTATTAGAGTGTGGAGGAGTTGTGGTGAAAGCTTCATTGTTTGAGAAACAGAATAGTTAGGATTAGGTTGCAGCAAGCTCTAAAAAATAAATTTAATGTACACGTGAAGCTTTAGGGGCAAGGGATCGGGTTGATGCTGTAATAAGGCTTTCCCATCTCTGAGAATTACATTAACCCAGTGTAATTGAATGCATGTCTGAGACTCTCAGGTTGTCAGATGTGATGGAAAGAAAGATATTTGCTTGTTAATAGGCATTACATGCATGTTGAGAGGAAAATACACGGGATCACAAAGATTGTGTCCTACACAGTTTAAAACAACTGGTGACTCTCAGTGCCACAATTTTGAAGTGCTCAGCTTGAAATGCCATAAGGGGCTTGATTTGTAGAAGGTGCTTCATATAAGATTTGTAGAACATCCTCAAAATGTGAGGTTGCCTGAATCATTAATTTCTTCTGAAAATGTAGGCTTGTGTTTCCTGCAAGTAGATAATGGTGTGGGAGATGCAGCAATAAAAATGCTCACCTTTTTCAAAAACCAGCAGACTCTCATACATTCTACCTTATCCCTCTGGATTGCACAGCTGGAATATAAGTGACAAATGCTAAAGTCTCTCTGTTTACTGTCAGTGAGATGTTCCCCCTATATCCCTAGGATATACTCCCTATATCACTAGGGAGTAACTAGTATAAACACACTGGAAGTGCAAATTTGGACATTTTCAAGCTTTTGATAGTAGCCTGGGTGCGAAGTCAGTGAAGAATCGTAAAATAGGCTTTACTAAAGCATTAATGTCATGATTAAAAATACCTTCATATAATGCGCAGTAAAATCACAACAGTCTGCAAACCTTAGTTCTAAGTTCCCTTGACTAGAGGCAAATCATTCAGGAGACACTTCCCAGTAGAGTCTAACAATGACGAGAGTCATACTGCGAAATGCATGAAACAACAGCAAATCTGCTGAGCCATAAAACTGGTGGAATTTCAGGGAACTGATGATAAAACATGCTATGCTGAGTAACGACTTTCATTTATCAAGACTTCCATTTATCCAAAAAAACCCACAGAGGGTGGCATCTGCACGCTCATCTGTGTAAGTGAAATCCCACAGACTGAAGGCACAGATATTCTAGAACAGAGGTAGGGAATCTCAGACCCAGTGGCCAAATGAAGCAGGCAATTTTTTATGTGGCCCCTTATAAGTTCCTGAATCTGGCCCCTAGATCCAGTTCCTAAATCAAAGCACTGAAAAACCGAGCTCAGGTTAAGTGAGCAGAGATGAGGACATGCACACAAGGATAGAGGAGCAATTCATGGCAAAGATCCATGACCTGGATGGCGGGTCTTCCTTTTCTGGAATATATCCCTTATGCATTCTCACCCGTCACCCCCAACTTCTATGTGGCCCTCAGTGCTTGTTCTAATTTTCAAAGTGGCCCATGGGAGGGAAACATTTCCCCACCCCTGTACTAGAATAATGAGGCGTTTTCAAGAAGCACGGCGGAGTGAGCGAAACACCTGCTTTATCTTGTTCTCGGCTAACTATGTCTGGCTGGTCAGCATTCATAACCTTTAACATGAGTCTAACGTTCAGTTAACCCACAGATTCTAAGACTTAATGGCAACTGCAGACCCATGAAGCATTTAAAATGAAGGTTCCCAAATTGTTGGGGTGAAGACACCAAGAGGACCCGCATCATCTGCAAAGGGGAGCAAGTTCCTCCCAATTGATATTTGATATACTTTCCCTGTCTTCGTTACCTCCAGTGCAATGGAATTATATTTAAGCATCACGATGGGGTCATGCAGTCAAAATGATTTAGAAAAAGCAGCCAAGATGAGCGGTTATGCTGAAGAAAAGACCTTTCAGATTGGGGAGAAATCAAGAGAATAGCTGAGAGGAAGGAATAATGAAAGCCATTCTCCAGGCAATGGGAGATATCATTAAGTGAGTTTGGTACACTTGCTAGGAGGAAAGACAATGGAAAAAGGGAGAATTCAGCCAGAATTACGAGGAAAAGCCTTTGGGGGAAAGCCATTGGATGTCAAGAGGCCAATATTCAGGATGCAGAAGGTGGAAGAGGATCTGAAAAGAAATGGGTGGTCACAGAAGCAGCAGTATTACTATTTTAAATAAAGTGAACTTTCAAAGCTTTTGCAATTTTCAGCAGCCACCCCATGCAAGACAGAACCATTTTACAGCCTCTCTCACCAAGATGATCCCAAACTCTGAGATAGCAGCATGAGCCACAGTAAAATAAAAAAGTAATACAGTAAAATAAGTTAAACCCTACAGTAGCGTGCAGTTTGAAAACCAGCATGCCAAACTGAGTGTTTGCACTGCAGGAAAATAAAACAAACAAAAAAAGCCATTTCTCATGTAAGTAGACAATGGGTCACTTATTGGTTTATCAAGTGCTACATAATTAAAACTTATCAATGAATCAGATGGACTTCTCATATCTGAAATGTCATTGATTATCACTGGTGCAAAGCCATTGAAGTCAAAGGACAAAATTGACACTATCACACTGATCAGAATGAGCTTTCAAGCAATGGGGAAGTCAGAACACTTTTTCTCAATGAGGTTTTGAATATATACATTTGGTATTTGATTCTGCTACCTTTTAATAACTAAGTATCATCTTACTCCGCTGCTGTTGGGAGGACCGAGTCCCACTGAATTTAGGCTTCAGTGGGACTATAGATCTATGGAAGTAGGTAGTTCTCGGTGCAAGGGTGGAAGAATCAGACCCAGGAAAGAACATATATGAATTTCTTGAAGCTCATATAGTTGTGATCTTACTCTATTAAGCACACTAATATGGTATGGTATTTTCCTCTTGTTTTTGACTAAATAAAAGACATTTAGCCAGACCTGATGAGAAGGAGGTGGGGGGATAGAGTTGGATCAGGCCCTTAATCTGATGGAGCCATCAAAAGCAACAAGAGTTTTCTTTCTTGATAGATTTTAAAATGCAATAAGTAAAATAATAATTGCAAGTAACATATGTGTAAAGAAAGTACCATAATGATCTCCAGAAACTGATTTCAAAAGTTAAGATGGAAGATAGGGTCCCAACTGCCAGGATATACTGGGCCCCAAATTTCTCTCATCAGGGCTTCATTTAACTCACGTAAATTATCCTAACTCAGTCTTGCCCTGGCTTGGCAGGATCAGCTTGCAAGTCAACACTGCTATTGCTATGTGATATGCACTCCTATGTATGTGATATGTTTTTAATTCATTTATATATTTTGTTTTTAAAAGTGGGAAAACCAGGATGTTTGAGGTCATTGGAGAAACTCTGGAGCTTGACTTCCCTTCCTGGTTTGCAAAGGTTTTTGGCTATGCCTCAAACCCTGGAGTGATCCTACCCTTCATATTGCTTATGGTGTATGTATGGTATCTTAATTCCAATCAACCTTTCTCATGCAAATCTCTTTCAGCTCTTTTGATTTCCAGCCTCCACAGCCCAAGGTGTCAACTAGAAGCATAATCAAACACAATATCTATTGCCCTGGGTGATGGCCCTTGAAGAATTCATGAGGTTTTTGCTTAGGGTTGCCTTGTCACCTTTCCCAAAGGAAAATACAGGCCTATTAATTTGCCTATACAAATTAATTGATTTGCATGGGCCAATTAATACTTATGCATACCAACACTCTAATCCATGTTCAATAGCCTGCATACACACCATGGGTACCTGGAAGTCACCTTTTCAGGGACGGTGGGTCCACTTTAACATGGAGGCAGTGAGCTGTGATCATAAGAAGATAAGTGCTTCAGAAAAATGGTCCATCGAGCCCAGCATCCTGTCTCTGATGGTGACCAGTCTCGGTTGCTTGAAGTATCCAACAGATCACTATGGCAGAATCTATTCCCTGCTGTTCACTCCAGCTCCCAACAGTAAGAGGTTAAATTCCCCAAACCTACCTGGCTAATAGCTGCTAATGGACCTGTCCTCCAGAAACTTGTTCAATCCTTTCTTAAACCCAGTTATACTACTGGCCTTGACCATGTCATTGACCCAAATGGCAAAGCCTAGGAAGAGACAGCTGAAAGTAGTTAGGAGAACAATGCAGCAAGCATGTTAATTGTAAACACTGTTTACAAAACTGGCTGGTACAGATGGAGGTGATTATTTCCCACAATTGTGCAGGGGGTTATTTATTGATACAGTTAAATACAGTTTAAGGGCTAGGTTACTAATGGGCTCTGATTTAAACAGGATATTTTATTTTTGTGGGGGTGCTTGAGCCTAGATTTGGGGATGGCAGCTTCTGGCATAAGGCATTCACCAAGTTAAATGAATGAGGGTGGGGGTGGGGGGAGACCCCATACCCTCTCAGCCTGGTGGATGCAGTAGGCCAGTCTTTGCCAGGGAAAATTCTGCTGGATGCATCCCAGTGAGAGAGTCCCAAATGGGACAGCCCAGCAGCAGCCATGGCACCCTTCCCTGTGGTTTGGCTTTCTGGCTCCCACGCTTTCCCAGTAAGGAACCAGGGCTAAGAGTGTAGCCAGCACAAGCATATGTAACTCCCACCCATCCATTTGGGTGTAGCACTCCCTACAGAGACACCGCCAGCCCGTGCCCAGTCCCCGCCAATTGCTAGGCGGCAGTTCCCCCCAGCAAACCCCTTCCCCATCTCTGAGCTAGATCAATGGGGCGCTTTAGACTGAGGCATTGTCTAGGAAACCTGAAACTGTCTCCCTGACTATACAGTAGCCACTACAGGACCACAGCTGTGATAGGGTGCCCAGGAGGAAGGCTAATGGGGGACCTTGGGATGGTACCTAGGGCAAAGGGAGGAAGGTGTTGGGAAGATGACAAGCTCATTTCCCAAGGCTGGAGAGACTCGGAGAGGAGCAAGGAGCAAAGCCACGGCCTGACAAAGCAGCTCCCACTTCTTCTCTTCCCACCAGGAAGTTGCTTCTAATGACTTCTTGTGGGAGACTGAGATTGGCAGAGGTGGGCAGGCAGGCCGGAGGGGATGGGTGATCCTGGGCTTATCATATTGGCTTTTATATGACTGGTAAAAGCCCTGCACTGCCAACCAGCCTCATCATACAAAAGCCGGCCATGCCGGTTAAATACCGGTCAGGTGACAACCCTATTTTTGTTTCATCATAATTAATGGACATTTGTCACAAAGAGCAGGCTTCCCAATTTCTCTTTTCTTATTCAGTGGATTAAGTTTTTTGTTACCATAGTGCTAAAAGTTATGAAGAAGCAAGAAACTGTTAGGGGTCTAAACTATAGAGCAGTCTGTCCATTACACAGAACCCCACACCATAAAGGTATAATATAGCACTTACCAAAGTGCTACTCCCACAACACACAGATTTCTCACTGCAAGGCCCTTTCTGAGAATCTGAGGTTTCTCTAGAAATAAATGGCCCAAAAGCAGAAGAATTACCATGACCCTACTGATGGGAAGAGGCCATGCAGAAGGAATCCCAAGACTATAAGATCTTTTATGTGGTGACATTCTCCACTAGGACTGAAATGGCAAAGAGCGCTTCTACTATGAGCAGCATGGTGCTATAGAGACGTTTGTTCTGTTACTTTTGTCCGTGATCTTCCGCCGGCCCTTTCCAACATCCGGGGTTTTGCGGTCACGGTGCGAAGGTAGCGGAACAATGTTTCTCCTGACACGTTCTGGGATTATGTCCAACACTTTCCGAGATTATTTCCAACACTTTCCGAAAATTCTGATACTTCTGATGTCGCAAAGCAAAGGGCGCAGAATTAGCGAAATGCTGGCAGAAAAGCTGCAGAAAGTCACAGGCAATTCCAAAATGGCAGAATGAAATATCGGCATGGAAAAAGGAGTTGCTGCTTCAGCCCTCCATCTCCACAGCAAGTAGAGCAAGAGCTTGGGGTCCTTGAAGAGAATGGATTGGGGTGTGTGAAGAGAATGGATTGGGGTGTGTGTACTATCTATATCCTAGCATAGGGGTATGCAATCCAGAGTCTGCAGTAGTGACTGTGGAGTGGCTGTATATGTGCTTTATGTCATGATTCCACATTGGGAACCTAAAACCTCCTTTGACTGTAATTCCATTTTCTAAAGCCACATTGGGCTGGAAAGAAGACTCTGTTTCAGCAGCCATCCTATGTAAGAAATGCATTTCTCCCATGCATTCCCAAAGCATTTTACTAACACTTAAATACATAGCAATCACTAATACTAAAAAGCAACAAATTGTAGCAAAATAATTTAGAACAGGAAGTGGAAAGTACCAAACTGGAGAGAATGCACAGAGGCAATTTGGATAGGAAGAAAGATGAAATATAAGGTGTTAACAAACAAGACAATAGCCTGCTGCGTCCCGTGTTCAGTCTGTGCAGCCCCGACTCCCATGTCTTATTTATTTTATATTTTATTTATTTTGTCACATTTATATGCTGCCCCCTTATGCTTACGGCATCTCGGGGTGGCTTCCATACAAAAATAAAACAATATTTAAAACCAGAATAAAATTTACAATATTCAACAGTTTTAAACCCTCATTAACCCCCCCCCCCCGAAATCCTCGGAGAACAGCCACATCTTACATGCCTGCCAAAAGGCCAGTAAACTTGGGGCCAGACAGGCTTCCTCCAGGAGGGAGTTCCACAGCCGCGGCCCTACCACCGAGAACACCCCCTCCATTGTGCCCCCCCCGCTTCACGTGTAGAGCTAATAACCAGGCAGCCCCTGCATGCATTTCATGTGCATGTGGGTAGCCTCCACTCACACCCCTCTCACAGGTTTAGTCCAACAAACCTAATAGACGGGCAGGTGTTCTTTGCTGCTACACTCCATCCACCCCTTCTCAGTGGTGACCCCCCCTCCATCATGACTCACAGCCACAGTGAACCATGGGAAGAAGAAACTGTCCCAGATGTTTCTTTTGGGATATCACTCTGGGTGGTGTTCCAGCCCCAGAGTTCTTTGTCCACCCATGGAGATACATACCTGAATTTACACCTTTCGGTATGCACAGAATTCTGATTTACTGTGCGCACTTACTGTGCACATTAACTTGCACTACATACGCTCTTGTGTAAGCCCCTACACAAGAGCGTAAACTGCAGAAATCACCTCATTTATTATTTATATAAATGGCAACAACATATGTTGCACTGTACATGCATAATTAGAGACAGGCCCAGATGGGCTTAGAACCTAGAAAGGGCATAGGAAGAAGGTACATCCCCAATGTAATTAGCATCTGGGAAAGTTCAGATTCTGAGAAAGACTGAAATGGTTTATTACAGAATGTGTACTGGCCAGCAGTCTTTGGGTGTTTTCAGACGTGATGGGGCGGCTTCGCCCCATCCCGAAAACAACCCAGAGATTCCCCGTCGGGATCACCCAGGCGTGGCAAACAGACATGCCGGGGATCCCGGCGGGGAATCAGGGAGGGGGCGGGGCCGTGCAGCGCAACGTACGGCCGCACGGCCCCGCCCCCTCCACGCTCCCGTGCCGCCCACTCTCTGGGGAGATGGGCGGGTGGTGAGGCCAATGCTGTCACAGCGTCGGGCCGGTTTGACCATGACCTGGAATCCCACCGGGGATTCCGGGCCGTGATCGCCGGCCAGACATTACTTTTTTTTGGTTCTGGCCGGGAATCACTTTCACCATGCTTCTGGGGATTTTCACGCCGGGAGCCCCGGAAGTGTGGTTGAAATTGACCCCATGTGGTCATTCCGTGTGGTGAACATCTGGCGGCCACCGAACAGACGTGCAGGGCACAGTGACCACACGTAGGTATTCAGCGTGGTTCACTGTGATCTCGTCACGTCTGAAAACACCCTTTGATGCAGTCCTGGGTTAATAGCTGTTAACAAGCTGATGATAGCCCATTAAGTTTAACATAGCAACTTCTTGCTAATGACTATACTTCTGCTTCAAAGGCCTCTTTTGGACTGGACAGGCTGCCTGAGTGTAATTGTTTGTGGATGGTGTCCACAGAGGTGAAGGAGGGAACCAGGAGAGGAGACGTAGCAGCTATAGAGAACTTTCCACCCTAGGTGGCCTCATCCACAATCTAGCCACAGAGCTGGGAGGTAGCAGAAGCAGTGGGTATGAGGCTGCCTGGAGTGGTTCTCCCCTCGGCCTCTGCTTCAGGTGCTGCAGCCAAGCTGTGCAAGTGGATGGGAGAGGGGTATGGTGGTAGCTACTTGAGGTCATAGTGGGGTGACAAAAATGCTCATGCTGCCCCTGCCTGTACCCCAAGTCACTTGTTTACCCAAAGAGGTTAATCAATGTGTTCTCCACGACATGCAAGACTGGCAAGGTCATGTTGGAGAAACACACCCCCATTAGCTCTAGCGAGCCAGAGCAGCGCATTGCATAGTGCAAGTGCATGGCCAGCGGCCTCCCCACCCCCATTTATGGTGCACCCCTTCTCTTCCAACCTCCCAAAGCAGCATATTCCTTTTCTTCATGCACCCTTCCCAGACCCCAAAGTGGCATATTATTGGATTCATTTGTCCAAACATCTATTTTATGTTTAACAAGAACAATCATAATAATATTTATTATAAAATATAGGAAGGCACAGTTCCTGGGCACTTGTTGCTGGGCAATCAGTCCACATCCATTGCAGTGGCAGTCCTGTAGCCAGGAAACAAGGGGTGTAAACAGATTTGACATTAACCCATGACAGCCTGCCTCAGCTTTGCACTCACCTGCACCTCTGGTCTGTTGCTGCCAGTTGTTCGCCCATGACCACTCCAGGGTGGCCTGCCAGCAGCTATGGGATCATCGGGGCTGGAGAAGCACGCTCACCTGTAGAGAACTTTCCACCCTAGTTGGCCTCATCCACAATCTAGCCACAGAGCTTAGAGGCATCAACGACAGCTGGGATGGAGCTGCCTAGAGTGGCTCTCCCCTCTTCCTCTGTTTCAGCTGCCACAGCCAAGCTCTATAAGTGGACAGGGGGTGGTCTAGCCTGCTGAACAGCTTATATGGGGGGGAGGGCTAGGGGAGCATGCTCACCCTGCCCCCCCCGAACAGCTGATCGAGCGGGCCTGGAGGAGGATGCGCCCACCCAGCCCTGCTAAATAGCTGATTGTGTGGGGGGGGGGGGCAACATCTTTCCCAGCTGTTTGGCAGGTCAGGTTTGCACCCCAAACAGATGATGGGAGGCCACTAGGAATGCCCCTCATCAGCTGTTTGGTGGGCCAGATGCATGCACCAAAAAGCTATTGCCCCCCCCAGACTGACCCCCAACAGCTGTTTAATGGGCCAGATGAGTGTGCTAAACAGCTGATGGAGAGGCCAGAAGCACCCATAAACTCTAATTTATTTATACATGTATTTATTATCCCGCTCCCTCTTGGCTCAGGTAATTCGGGGTGGCTCACAACTAGTAAAATACATTTTAAAAACCCCAGGGACATAAAAACCAATTAAACCCCCCTTCCTTCTCTCTTTGGTGGGAGCTTTTTGGGGGGCCCAATCCTGCTGAGCAGCAGAGGCCGAGGAGTCCTGTCATGTGTGGACAGCTCCTTGGGCCAACCTGGGGTGTGAAGGGACTTGTAATGGCAGCCCCCAGCCAACCTGATGAGTGGTGGCTGCAGTGGTTCACCCTGGGACAACCCGGGGAGGCACCTTACTGCTGTCACATTGGTTTTCACCTAAAGGAAGAAGACTTTAGGTCTGGCCTTGCCCCGCCCCCCCTTCTCTTCCCGGTGTTTTAGGACGGGAGGTGGGGCTGGGCTGACTGTGGGGCACTGCAGCAGCCTGGAGGTTGGAAGAATGAGGCCGGGGTGTGGTGGGAGGCAAGGTTGTGCCCCCTTCCCACCCATGCCTCCCAACCATTCCTGCAGCCCCCACTTCCTGTGCTTACCATTTGTGCCTGTTGCTGCTGTGTCCTGGGGGGTATCCCACTGCTCCCCAGCAGGCTCCTGGCCACCTTTGAACACAGTAAAGAAACCCCCATTAGATAACAATTGACTGAAAACTTTAGCATGCAGGCATGTACAAATGTAGCCCCCCTCCTCCCCAGTGCATTAACTTATTGTTCTCCACCTCCTTTTTGAGGTTGCTGGCTCTGGGGTGGGGACGGCACTGAGGGATCTCTGCTGCTGTGAAACTCATGGTTTCTGTGGGGGGAGCAGGAGCAGTTGGAGCTGGAGGGGCGGGCTCCTAGCATCCTAGTGCTAGGGTGGCTGGGCCTGTACCCTTGACCCCTGCCTCTTCCAGCACCTGAGAGCGGGTTAGGAAGACAGATCTGAGACTTGGATCTCACTGCCGGGTCCTCCTGGCACAGCTCTCTGTGTCATTCGCAGCCTTTGCCCAGGCAAGCCAGGCAGCTCTTTTCATGCCAAGGATGCCCTTGCCAGTCACCCACTACCCACTAGAGGGGACATGGCCTGGACAGCAAGTGTTGGGCATGTGCTGCAAACCAGAATGAACTGGGACAATGCAAATTTGGTGCGTGTTAGGCTTTTAAGGTGCCAGTACCAGTGAGAGTGGAGCAGGAAGCAGTCGCTGCTTCGAGTGCTATAGGCTTTTTGCCTGCAACTCTATGGTGCTGGTGGACCTGAATGCAGAGGCGGACCTGGATTTACAGAGAAAAGAGACTTCATGCAACCTAATAGATAAAACGTGGCCATGTGGGCTCACATTAGCCCAGATTCACCCACATAGTGGGCCTGTGATGTCCTGGGACTATGTTGTGAGTGAGTGGCCACATGAGGGCCACATGTGTTGGCCACATGATGGCTGAGGGATAACATATGTCAGACGTCTAATAAAGGGGCAGTGAACACCTAACACCCACCTGGGGTGGGCTATCATCTCGTTTGTTTTCGCCCATAGTTTGAAGTTTCACACAACTATATGGACAGATCTTTGGAAGAGCTCAACAACTAATAGGTGATCTTATTTGAAGAAAAAAAACCCCAACAGTCTTTGGGACCTGATTCAGCCACTGACTTTAATGAATGCTTCTCAGTCAGAGCATGCTGCAAAAGTCTGTTCCCCCAAACAGGGAAGAGTATACAATGTGATCCTCCAAGCAGATCGCACCACTACGAGTCCCATCACTTCAAATGGGACTTGCACGCATACTAAGTGCTAACACCAGGATCGCACTCACAATGAGGAAGGCAGTACATGGTGAGAGGGCAAGAGACTATAGGCAAAATGTGGAGAAGGTTCGCTCAATTATTTTATCAGAGAGAGGAATGTTCAGTACAAGGGATCCTGCTGCTGCTGTCAGTAGTAAAACCTTTCATAGTCAAATCTCATAGTAGAGTTCTATTTGCTGTGAGTGACATTGGAGTGCTGAAAAATGTGTTAATTTCTTAATTAAGTTACTGCCAAAATTTTTATTTGCAGGATCACTTTGTTTTCCATGTCTTTTGCACATTTTTGTGACTGTTGCAACAGGACTTGCCTTTGCTCAGGGGCAATCAAAGGGGTTTGTAACTAACATTTGCTCAGGTTTAATATCCCGTATTTCACATCTTTTGCAAGTCAGTTTTGCAGAACCCATGTTAATAAGGCACTGCTGTGTGGAACTGCATCCTTAACTACCAATACAAGAAAATGATTTACAGAGAAAAGAGATTTTCACTTGGTTTATTCTGTGATCTCAAGTAGAGAAACACATTCTTTCTCTTGTGAAGAAGCTCGTAATTGAAATGTCAAAATGCTCATATTAATCAGATACAGACTTGGAGTATAAGCCACATTCTCCATATTAACACATTAGAGGAGAGGGACAATTTTGTGACTCCTATAATACTTTGTTATGAATTGTATTAGATTGGTATAATCATTATTTAACAAAACATATTCTTTTTCTTTCAATTTAGCTTGAGCATCTATTATCTCAATGCTGTATCCAAATCCTATAAAGAAGCTAACTTGGAGCTCGCAAAGAAACTGCAAAGTGTAAGGATGCCACAAAGAGTGCTGATATTTTTTGTTTTTTATTGATATGAAATAGGAACTAAACCAGGGTGGGAGAAACTTGGGCTGAAACGAGAATGCGTTTCATCCTCACAACCAGGGGCAGCTGGTGGGTTTTGATGTTGGAGGGGCACTGGGGCAGTAAAGCTGGGCCGGTGGGACTAGCGGTGGAGCCAGGGGGATGGTAGGCCAGTGGCATGGCATAACCCAGCAGCAAGGAGTTCCCAGGGTTAATATTGCATGGAAGAAAACAGTCTACATGCACATCAAGCTTAAAATAAATAATTTATAAACTCAAAACACAAGGGAACACCCAAAACACTGGCAAAACACTGGCAAAACACAGCAGCAAGGAGTTCCCAGGGTTAACATCGGATGGAAGAAAACACAGTCTACATGCACATCAAGCTTAAAATAAATAATTTATAAAC
>QEPC01012913.1:4699800-4726777 GCA_003113815.1 Sphenodon punctatus
CTCACAGAGCTCGGTGGGCCCCAGCGGGCGCACGCGGGGACGGCCCAGGAAATGAGGGGGGATGGTGGGAAGGGGGGGACGGGGAGGGCCACATGAGGGTGGGCGATGGAAGGGGACACGGTGATGGAGGTGAGGTGGGGGCACAGGGTGATTGTGTGCACTCTGTGGACAATAAAGGCTGCTAACAGGACTGTGGCTCCCGACCCGGTTTGTGGGTGACGGGGCCGAGGGCCGAGCCCAGCCCTACAATATAAAGAGTTGCAGTGCCCTTCCCCAGAACCCTCCTGATTGGTTCTAGGAGGCAGAGGCAATAGGGGTGTGCATGCCATTTTAATTATTACAAATAACAATAATGAAAATTGTCATTTTCATTACTGTTATTGCAATAACAAAAATTGCAAATAACAAAAATAGAAACAAAAATGACATTTTATTTTTGAAATAAATGAAGAAACTGAAAAACGTATTTCTGGCTGTAACATTTATGTTTCTTATTCAATTTTAATGAACCTTGGGAATAATGTACCACCAATAGAGGGCACTATGTGTATCAAATTTTTGAAACAATTGGATAAAGGGAACCAATTTTAGAAGGAGTTGAGCATTGTGATTTTAAGAAAAGCTCCATACACAACTTCCATCCAATTTCATGACACCTGTGAATACTATGTTGCTCCACAAGTTTAACACTTCTGCCAGTTTCAGAAAGATTTGATAAAGGGTCCTGATGATATAAGACATTCACTTGAAAATACATTTCCAGATGTAACATTTTTATATTCCATCCTGTTTACAAGATATTTGACAGGTATGTATCATATACCTTCCCTGTCATCTGAGCCAAACTACAGGACCAAATTTTATAAGCAATTGAAGTTGTCCCCTTGAAGACCATTATTCAGATAAATAGCAGCACATGCAGTGCCAGTCAGAGGCAGGTGCATGACATGGCAGGGGGAGGGATGCTGTAGGAGGGAGGATGTGGAGCAACCCAAAAGACTGACAGATACATTCACTAGCGAATTACTGAATGCTTCTAGCTTTACAGGACCAATTGGTAGTGGCTTCGAGGTGGGCATAGGGGACAGCCCTCAGGCGGGCATAGAAGAAACATAACTGGGACTCTGAAGATAGTATTCCAGAAATCAGGAGACATAGTTTACACATCCAAGCTGGCCAATTATTATCACAATCACATCCTGCACCACTGTGACAGAGGACATCAGAGAATCTCTATTGCTTCTGACTTACCAGTAACAAGTGGGGGAGAGATGTTGGGATGGTCACAGCACAGAATGAGGATATTTGATTGACATTTCTGCTGGCAAATTAGCATCACAAACCGATCTTATGCCACAGTGACATGTAAGGGAATCCCTGGCATAGGCTCCTTCTTTGCATATGCTGTGCAGGCATATAAAATTGCGATCCTTTATCACATCTTTCTGATATTTGGCAGAGATAATTTTTAAAGTGTAATATAGATCCCTGACAAATGTCATGTACATTGGTTGGACTACAAAGATGTTACAGACATACATTTATAAATTAATTGATTATACCACCAGTACCCTTTATCCAATCCTTCTGAAAATTGGCAGAGATAGTAAATATGGGAAAGGGTATAAACCTACAAAGTTTCATCTACATTAAATGTGAGGCAAAGAAGGTACACCTAAGAATCTATGTGAAAATATTTACAAAATAAAATAATTCAACTGCTTCTAAAATTGGATTCCTTTATCCAAACCTTTTGGATTTTGGTTCGCATAATGACTTCCATTGGAGGTATAATTCCCCCAAGTATCAGCCATATATAATAATAATATAAAAGTTACAGCCAAAAATGTGTTTTCATTGAGTGATTTCAGACGTGACGGGGTGGCATTCGCCCCACCATGAAATCACCCAAATGATTCCCTGCCAGAATCCCGCCGTCACAGCCAGCAGATGTGCTGGCCGATTCTGGTGGGGAATCTGGGGGGGGGAAGGGCTTCACGGCGCAACGTGCAGCCGCACAGCCCCACCCCCCCACGCTCTCCTGGTTGCCCACCCTCCGGGAGATGGGCGGATGCCACGGCCAATGCGGTAACAGCGCCCCCCTGCCCCCCGGGGCATTGACCACGGCCCAGAATCAGCGGTGCTGATTCCAGGCCGTGGTTAGGGGACATATGTGATGCTCCCATTGATCATGGGCGGGAATTGCTTTGACCACGCAAACGGCCCTCCTCCGGACAGGAGGGCCGTTTGCATGGTCAAAGTGATTCCCGGACGTGATTCACGGGGGTGAACATCTGGTGGGAATCACAGTTGGCCCCAACAGATGTTACGGGCTCACAGTCCCCATATGGGAATTGACCGTGGTTCACCGTGATCTCGTAACGTCTGAAAATACCCATTGAAACCATGGAAAACGAAAACAAAAACAAAAGCAAAAACGAAAATGACAATTTGATATTTATGAAAATTAAAGTGACAGATTTAAATAATAAAAATGAAAATGACATGGTGCACACCTCTAAGAGGCATTGAGGAATCGCAGGGTGCCATTTAGCTGCTAGAATCTCCTTCTGTTGTTCATTGGCCAGAGATACATCCATCAGGCCCTTCCCCTCCCAGTTCAAGAGTTCAACACTGTTTCTGGCTCCGAGATATCTGCTCCCTCCTCCCCACTCCCCATTTCCCTCCAAAATAACACTTGCCAGGCTGCCAGGCAATAACAAAATCAATAACGACTTTCGTTATCATTATTGATTTTGTTATTTTTTGTCCTTTTCATTATATATAATGAAAATGACATGCAAACCCCTGTTTGTTAGCCTAATGAGTTAGCTCACTGTCCTAATAAGTTAGCCTAAAGTTAGCCATTTCCTTAACTTTGTCATGCTGGGGCCCCAGTCCAGAATTCCATAGTATGTTTAAATTGAGGTACAGCAAGTCAGGTTGTGTCTTTTGTGGCTGAAGGGGAAGTTAAGGAACTGGGATGCAGTGGGAATTTCTCAGAAACCAGATTTTTCTCCCTTGGAGAGAATGTTTCCCAATATGCCTACATAGCAGTCAGTGCAGTTCTCTCCTCTCGATTCAGTCCCTGCTAGTCCCACTATCCTCCTCACAAAAGCTACTTCAATTTGGGGTGATCAGCTCTTTCTTCCTCAGAAGAGTGGTTAGAGTTGGAATAGCAAAAAGGCTGCAGGTCACCAATGACGAGCATCAGTAGAGATATGTGGGAAAGCTGTAAGTGAAGAAACTCTACGACCTTGTCCTCATGGACCATCTCTCTTGCCCCACTCTCATGTCCTCAGAATTCCCCCAATCCTATGGACTTGCTGCTGCTTTTTGTGAAAAGGAGTGCTTCTTTCTTTGCTTAATATCAGGGACTTGTTCACACAAGGATTTGTCTGCAGGTAATGCTGTCTCCCGGGGCTGAATGGAGAGAGAACAGGGAAGGAAAGAGCTATTAATCCTCCAGTCTCTGCTTGTAAGAATGGAGAAGAGAAGCAATTACTCTAAAGTAACTCCTATGCAGTAAAAACCCTGCATGTGTCATGCTTGTGTGAATACACATTTGGAAACAGACATCAAGATAAACCCTGGTTCTGCTGCTACTATGAACCACAGCCCACAAACCACGTACTTTGCAATAGGCACATCGAAGACCAGAGGGTGGTTTGTGGGTTGCAGCCATGGCCTCTTGCTATGTTCCATGGTTCATGTGTTCCAGGATCCAGAGCTCTATCAGGAATTTCCAGTGAGAGAGTCAGGTTTCAACTCTGCTTTCCTCATACATTTCAGATAATCAGAAGGGAGGAGGGGACTGTAAGTCTAAGAAAAAGACAAGTCGCCAACAAGAAGCTCAGCAGTCAAGCCCTGGCCAAAATGGAAACTGTCCACCATTGGCAAAAGGAGGAGGAGGCCTTGCCCCACCCCCACGCATAGCAGTGACCCGACCACCAGCCCCAAGAGGGGTAGGCATGCCAGGACATCCGCCGGGAAATCCGAGTAGTCCTGGAGGACCAAGAATGCCAAGGGGGCCTCCCTGATATCAAAGCTCTTGCGGAGTGTCCTCAATTGCGATCCATGTTATTATACAGTACATTACTGAATTTCAAACATTGGCACAATCCTGCAGACATTTTCAGATTGGAAGAGTTTCATGGAGTGTAAAGGAATTTCTCTCACATAACATTTTTCACATGCAGAAATACCTGCAGCATTGAAGACTTACTAATACCCCCAGGGTTATGAAATCTCATGATTTTATCATAGGAGTCTCATGATTTTAGGGATTTTCTCAAAGCCCGAATTATAAGACAAGGATCACGAGAAACTCATTTTATTCAGAGTAAGTGTTTCACGAATCATGGCCTTGATTTTTACAAAAAAAGCTCTGCTTGACAAGCCTCTGATTAAAAGCAGCACTGCTCTGTAAAAACTTACAAACTAAAGGGGAAATTGAAAAAGCAGAAGTATCTGAAAACTGAGACTGCTTTTGTGGAACATATGGAAATAAAATGTCTTGATTTTGGCATTTTGAAACTTTGCAAAATTTTAAAATTTTGACAAAAGTTTGTAAAACATTTTTTCAGAAATCCCAAGTGGAATGTGTCTTTTTTTTATTTTCCTAAAATAAACTAGTTCTAACTCCAAAACAATCTCAAATTTAATTATTTTAAGATCTCATGATCTGGGATCTGACTTTTGATTCTGAGGATGGCAACTTTGTAAAATCTCTGCATTTTTCAGTCTCTTAATTTTAATTTATTTGGAGAATATAAAGAATGTCACTTGTGTCAATGTGAAGGGTGGTCACTACTGTTCAACTGAAAGATTTTCCTGCTGAAAAATTAGTTTTTGTTAAAGCCAAAGTTTTTCACAGATACATTTTTTCCTGATGATTCTTAATTGTTTGTCAAAAAATTAAAAAGAAAAAAATGTGTTTTTCTTCAGAATGGGATTGATGTGAATTTTTAGTTTTGTATCAGTTTGGGGGATTTTAGGGTCTCCACCCCCCCCCCCTTTTGTCATTTATAAAAATCTTTCTTCTGAGAAAGTTTGGGTTGTTTTTTTTTTAATAAAAAGGGGGAGGAACTGTGAAAATATTGAAATCCAACACACACAAAGCTGAATTAGCAGTTTGTTTCCAGCTCTAGTAAATGTAATTCTAAACATGGAAATACTTAGAAGAATGACAACACAGTGTATAATTTTTGCTTTAGTTTTCTGTGTGTATCTGAAATGATTCTACATTCCTTTAATAAATTTTTATATAAATACAAGATGGGTTTGAAATTAATCAAAAGAATATCCAGGTCTGTTTTCCTTGTATAGCACATGCTATGTTATGCAATGGTGTTTTACTTGTGCTGGTTCTCTAAAGAGGAGAGGACTCAAACTCACTGAACACATTTCTATTGCAATCACTGGTAAAACTAGCTCCCCGCACTCCCAGACCCAAACAAGAATGTAATCCTCTGGACTGTACAATTTTGGGTTAAACTGAGTTTCCTAGTCTAAAAGCATCATGCTTTCACATCCATATAGACTGTTAATATTATTAAAATTTCTCTCAGTATAGATGTAATTTTTACCACACTAAAAACAAAATGGAAGAAAACTCAAAAGTTTTACTCATGCTAATAAAAAGCCAAATTTGATGGGGTAGGCAGAGGGTGCGGGGATGTGTAGGTTAATCTCTTTAATCTTCTATCTCCAAGCAGGTTTTTTGGGGTGGTGGAGCGCTGTGCATGGTGCTGTTTATAAACAGAATATCGGACCGTGACATTGCTGCCTTAGTAGCATAAGCACCAACACCTTGGGGCTCTGTGGCAGAGTCCTTACGGGATCATGCCTAAAACTTAACCTGACCACTATTGCCTGCAACAACTCTTAATCTTTGGGTGAGAATTGTAGAGAAAGAGAAAGGATCCACAAGGAAAGGGTCTTCCTGGAGAAGAGTTGCAGCAGCAAGAGCTTAGAAGGTTGGCAGCTTAGCTACTGGGTGTTAACAGGAGATGGCACCGTCATTATCCCACCCGGGTGTGTGTGTGTGTGTGTGGCTACTCCTGGTTGGGTTAGCTTTGGCTGTGGGAACACACATCCCCACTGCCGGATCCAACTGGGAAGGAGGAAGAGGAGTGATGTGCAGCCACCTAGATAAGCCCCCATGTTATTGCTATTGCCCCACCCCCTGCCATGACAGACAGCCATGGCTGCCAATAACAGGCATCCATGGCTGGCTGCTATGGCAGTCCTCCACACTGGGCCAGGCTGGGCCCAGGAACATACATTCTCACTTAGTTCCCCCTGCTCTGGTCCAGCTGGGTGGCTACCGTTCTGGGCCAGCTTTCTTCTTGGCCCGTATTTCTGGCCTGACTTCTACCCCACCGGAGTTTGAACTGGGCCTACACCTGGTGGGCCTGGAACAAATGTACCACCATGACGCTGGCCCAGCATCACGTTAGTTAACTGGGGCAGCGTCATATTTGTTAACACCCACTGAACCACATTGATAGTGCTGCATTTCTAATCCTTCACCTCAGACCAGCCCCCTGCTATCCTCCCTTACACCAGGGCTGGGAAGTCTCAGGCTGGGGACAAATGTTGCCCATGGCAGGTTTTTATGTGGCTGCTTTCCAGTTCCAGGATCTGGCCCCTAGATCCAGTTCCTACCCTTATATTTGTAATAAATTTTGTGATATTAGCAGCCCAACTCATGATTCTGGAACATTTGGAATTAGTACATAGGGTCTGGTTTTTTTACCTCAAAGTGCTGACTTTACTGATGTCACAATGGGCATTTTTACACACACCTTAAAGTTCCAGATTTTTCAATCTTCTGGGTTTACAAGTCCATAAGTAAGTTACGGATGCATTTTTCACACATACACTGCCCTGAGGCAGCCTAAAGTAGCTGCAGTTTTAGACATGACAGGCTGCCATGGAAACCAAGTGATCACAGCTGCCTGGAGCAAAGCAGTTTCCCAGGAAAACATTTTACACACAAAAGTTCTGGGAGAAGTTCTATGCAGAAGTTGAAAGAGCCACCAGATTTTTAAGATCTGGGTGAGTGATTCAGACACACAGAAAGATCAGTATGTAACAACAAACATGCAGGAGAAATGTGTGTGTAAAAACACCCTCTCTTTGACTTTTCCTCAGAGACCACAGACTCTTCTTAGGGAAATCAATGCCTGATAAATTTGGATAAAGCAGAAGCGACAGTTCTCCCCACCAGACCATGCAGGCAACTCTAGCATTCATCAGCACAGCAGGTCACACATCATGCAGCTAAATTGTTCATATACATTTTACAAGCAAGAGGTTAGCTTTGTGTTAAAATAGGGATGATTAGATCTTGGGGTTCAAGCTGTAAGCAGATTATTTGGGAGGTCAAGAAAAAAAAAATTCTGTTACACAGACAGCACCCATTGCACCAATGACCTAGTGAAGGGTCAAGATGGGGTGTCTTCTCTTGACAGATAGTCACAGCTAAGTCCTGTTTGCATGACCAAGGAAGTGTTTATAATGCATGGGTTGGAAAACCTCAAGCCCAGGCGTCAGATGCAGCCCACAGCTAATTTTCATTTTGACCCTTTGCAGTTCCTGGATTTTGCCCCTGCACTGAAAGCACTGAAAGGCTGCATTCAGGGGAAATGAATAGATATGAGAAAATGAACCCCAGGATAGGGGACAGATCTATGGCACAGATCCATGGTATGGACCCTCCTCTTCCTGAATGCACTCCTTAGGCACCTCCACATGCCTCTAACTTCCATGTGATTCTCGGCACTTGTATTAATTTTTCAGTTGGTCTCTGTGAGGGAAAAGATTTCCCTCTTCTGATATAACACTTTCAGTATCCTTCCTACAAGGTTCCAGACCAGTGAAAAAGAGAAAAATATATATGGACAAATCCCTAAGATCTTAAATCTCCAGTAGCATCAGATTGTTTGTAGAGTGGGAAACAAAATTCAAATGGGCTAACACTATTTGAAAGGGGGGAAACACTAAACCCACACAAAACTGAATACAAACTACAAAGCAAGTATTTCTGAAGTGTTCACACTGCAGCAAAAAGATTGAATATAACAAGACACCAAATAAACTAGGACTGAAACAACTCACATTTCTCGCTGGTTCCCGATGAGAAGGGGGAGCCTCAAGACAAGATGAGAACCCCACCATCTCATCAAGAACTGGTGAGAATTTGAGGGGGGCCAGAGGTGAGCAGAGGGTGAAGACAACCCCCCCTGGGCACCTCCACCCAGCCTCCCTGCTTGGGGTAAAGAGAAAGTTCAGGTGGAGCCAGGGGTTGGGGAGCCTAATGGTGTGTGTGTGTGTGGTGTGTGTGGTGTGTGGTTTGCAAACGGCAGCCAGGACACAGCAGCTCTACTGCACATACCTGAGCTTTTGTCTTCTTCTGTCTTTTAAAACTCAATCTGGGGAAGCGGTGGCACGGCATGGAGGAGGATGGTGGCAGGGTTGGGCCCTCCTTGGACAATGAGTAATGCCCTGCCTGACCCCCCTCTAGCCCCCCCCAGCCCCCGGCCCTGCCTGAACTTTCTCTTCCCCCCAGATGGGGATGCCAGCCCAGGGGGCTTGTCTTTGCCCCCTGCTCATCTCTGGCCTCTGTGATGCCCCCCCTGCCTGCAACACTGTCCCCTGCCTGGCACCTGAAGTAATTCATGACAACTCGAGTGGGGGGCGTGACAACACCCGAGTTCTTGCCCCCCCTCCCTTTGAGCCATGCCCCAGCAATGGAAATGCTCCACAAGTTGTTTTGTAGAATGCAATGGCTCAGAAGGAGCAAATTCTGGGCACATACTGCCAACCAGGAAGAGCTGAGAGAAAGCTTCTCTCAGGAAGAGCTGAGAGAATGCATTCATGGAAATGGTACAGTGGACTTCATGGTTGACATTATATGCATGCCAGTGAGAGTGAGCTTTTGTATTATGCTGGAGAGCAAGTATATTAAATTTTTGATTTGTGACCAAATATGGGTGATCCAAATGATTATGAAATTCCAAAATTGGCATTGACCAATTATGTTAGGACCAAGAGGAATATAGAAACTGACGTATATGTTTTTCATTTGCTAATACTAATGGACAAATATCATACAAGGTCAGAAAGCTTGCTGTTACTTGTGAGTTTATAGATTTTATTTATTTATTTATTTAAAATGTATATCCTGCCCCTCCTGCCCACAGGAGATCCTGATAAAGAGTTAAAGTCATAAATTGTATGGGGTTGTATTTCAGCAAGGCTCAGGCATCACATCTTGTGTGACTCAGAGATGACTTTCACAAAACTTGACACAGCAAGAGCCTCAGCCTATGAACTATCTGAAATTCACACTCAGACACTTGAAGGGCCTGGAGAGAGCGATGCATAAACTGTACTGGCTATAAAATCTTCACCACAAAGGCAAATCTCTTCTAGTAAATCCATCCATGCACATGCTTCCAGGAAATCCTGTTGTTATTGTGGTAGCATGTATCCGCATAGCAATGCCTGTGCAGCAGTGGGAAAGGTCTGCAAGGGGTTTGGAAAGCCTAATCACTTCACTGAAGCTTGCAAATGCAGACACAGCTCTACAGGCAAGCAGATCAGGTCAATGCCTCACACGTCACCAGGCACAGCACAGTCCAGAAACTGCTGGATCACCTGGTGAGATCAACTACACCTTTGATATATCATTACTGTCTCCAAATGCTGGTCAGCCTAATTACGCAATACTGCTACATGGCCATCCAGTTGAAATGCTCATTGGCACAGTCAGAAGAGGTTATTGATGTCCTAACATCCAAAGGAATCCCACATGGACCAGCCCTTCAGAAACATCTGTAAAGATATATCCGTATGGAGCTACAAAACCATTGAAACTGAGTGGGACTTTTCAGTCACTCATAGGGTGATTTCAGATGTTACGCGTCTGACATTCACCCCGGCTGAACACGGTCAAACACAGGCCACGTTTGACTGTAGTGCATGTCTGTTGGCTCGCCGCCAGATGTGCACCACAGTCAAATGTGTCCCTTGTTTGCATTCACCACACTTCTGGACCTCCGGACGCGAGGAAGTCGAGAAGTGTGGTGAAAGGCCACCATGGCCGTGGTGAACGGAAAGTAACATCTGGTTACTTACCGTTCACCACAGTCAATGGGATTCACCCCCACCCGTGGTTGTGGCAGCTGTCGCCTCCCATCAGGAGGGGGGAGGGCTGCCGGGGAATGCAGGGGGAGGGCTGTGTGACAGCATGCTGCGGCGCATGACCCCGCCCCCTCCAGGTGTGTGCGCCGCTTTAGACATTACGGCCAGGTGCGTTCACCATGGGCCGTGGGGTGGGGTGGACCATGGCAGGGTGCAATGGGGTGCATGTCTGTTGGCACGCCCCTTCACCCCGGGCCGTGGTCCGAACCACCTCACAGCCCGTAGTGAAAGCACCCGGCCGTAACATCTGAAATCACCCATAGACTCAGAGAACAGCTACACTACCTGCACCTTTTATGTGATCCCACAAGGGAGTGAGCTTCTACTTTACTACAATATTGCCAAGGAGCCAAATCTGATCAAAATGATAAATTCAGTGGAAAAAGACAGTGTCTCCCAAATAATACAGAACAACACAGACGTTTTCCAAGGTACTGAAAAGCTCAAGAACTACCAGATCAGAATGCTTATTGATCCAAGTATGCAGCCAATAGTTCAGTCCCATAGACAAAAGCCACTTCCTCTACTTGTTTGGAAACAAGTAGAGGAAGAGTTAGAAAGATTGGAAGCATTGGATGTCATTGAAAATGTGGAAGGCCGTATGCAGCAGCATGGGGCTCCTCGGGGATAATTCTCTGCTGGGTCAGCACCCCAAGAACTCCTGCCTAGGTGGGATCTTTGCTATAGTGTCCTTTATTTACAGTGTTTATAAGTCCATCACCAGATAGATGATTCTTTTTATACAGTCTAGTACTCCATCTCATGCTCACCTATAGGCCCCCTCTGGGTGTATTTTTGCATTGGCCCTGGCTAGGAACGGTCTCTCCAGGCCAGGTTTCTTCCAGGGCAGCTCTCTTTTGCTGGACTGACTTCTAAGGGACTGAGGGATTGAAGTAGAGTCAGTGGTCTAGCTGCCTCTCCCTTCTGATCTCCTCTTCTGTCTGGGTTCTCAGATTATTTATACCCAACTGAGACTTTCACTTCCACTGAAACTTTTCAGCTGCCCTAATTAAACTTTTGCCTACTTGGTCCCTTAAAGGGCCAGAAGGTCTTAGGACTTCTGTCCTATGGGCTAGGCACTGAACTATAAGGCATTATAGACTGCCTCTTTCATGCTGGTGCTAACGTATACCCTTCTACACCCCACACCATGGGTTTCTCCTATTGTGGTAGCCCCAAAGGTAAAGCAACCCAGCAAGATTCAGTTGTGTGTGGATATGCAGTTACCCAACAAAGCAATCACATAAGAGAGAGACACCCTACACCAATGGTTGACATTATTGACGATTTGAAGGGTGCCAGAATTTTTTTCCAAATTAGATCTAACATTGTGATACCATCAGCTTGAAGTGCACCCAGACTCTTGATACATCACTACATTCTCCATGCCTGTAGGTCTTTGTAGATATAATTGATTGAATTTTGGTATTACAACAGCTGCTGAGATATTTCAAAATGTTATCAAAGACATGTTTTCAGGTTTGACTGGCGTGCTAAACATTAGTGATGATATTTTGGCATTTGGAATCATGCAGCACGAGCATGGTATGAGATTTCAGACTGTACTCCAAAGGCTCCAAGATTGTAGCCTAACTTTAAATAAAGATACATGTGAGTACACCACCACCTGTGTTGTCCACAACATCTGTGAGGCTGGCAGGGTTGTGTTGAGCCCCTCACCATAGTTAGCTCTGGTGAGCTAGTGCCACTGTTCGAGGACTAGGTGAATAGAGTGGAGCAGCACATAGATGCCTTGTTCCTGCACATAAACCTAATTGCCAGCAGAAATACCCAGCATTAAGTGACAGTTTACTGATCACAATTAAAGCCCTTAAACCTGTTCCCTGTGTTTCAATGTGCTTTCCTCTGGCCAATCCAACACCCCCACCTCCTGGGGACCCCAAGCCCGCAGTCCCACCATAGTGTTCCCACCGTCCCCAGCCCATGATCCAGCCATAGTGCCTCTCCCTCCCACCCCCTGAAGTCCACAGTCCCACCATGGTGCCGTCCCACTCACTTCCCATACATACCATTTGACTTTGCTGCTGCTGTGTCCTGGGGAGTATCCTTCTGCTCCCCAGCCCTCTCCTGACCACCTGTGAGCACAGTAAAGAACTCCCCCCCAATAATTAGATAGTAATAAATGGAATCCTTAACCATGCAGCTGTGCAAATGCAGTCCCCCAAAGTACATTAATGTACCTCTTTCAGGGAGAGGAGGAGGTAGGAAAGGTAACTTTTAGGGATGGGTGAACACGGTTCAGCAGTTTGGTGTTCGGCCCGAACTCGGCCTGTTCGGACTACCGAACGTGACCACGAATCCGAACGTGAACATACCGAACAGACCCAAACACCGAATGGCGAAATGGCGAACATACCGAACAGAACTGAACACCAAACGGCAAAATGGCTGAACAGTTTGGTCAGTTCGGATCGTGTTTGGTTGTGTTCGGGTGGCTAAAACGTGGTCTACTGACAGGTCACTGGAAGGCCAAATGTAGTAGGGAGGGGGAAGTCATCTGACTCAGCTAGGAGCAGACTTCCAGGCACCAGGGGTGGAGGGTGGATAGTGGCTTGGAGTAGCAGCCAGCCTGCTGAATCACCATCTCTTTTTGCCTCAGACCACTGGCTTGGCAGTCTGCGATTGGCCATGGGCTAGGCTGCATGGAGCCAATGGGGCTTGCAGTGAGGTGGGCGCAGCAAGAAACAAAACTGTCTGGGTCTCAATTCATTATCTGTTAGGGCCTTGTAGGCTTCTACCCAGCCTGAGGGGGAGCGCTGCCTGCCCCTCCCCCTCCCAAGCACCAGAAAGGCCTCCACACACCCCACCAGCTCTTAGCCCCGACAATGCAGAGCAATCGAGCAAGATATGAGCTACCCATATCTTCCTTGCCGCTTTTACACATCTGGCACTTCTGGAACTCATGAGGTATACCCTTATACCGTCCCTCTACAGAGACAGAAGGAAAGGTATGCATACGCATTCTGGTGAATGCAGTTCTTATTACAGGGTCTGACCATTTAAAAAGATAGAAAGAGTCCGGGAGTGGTTCAGCATAAGTCACCATACCCGGGGCAACCTTCTGTGCAGCTAGCAAAGCTCCTTCAGATTGGAGGCATTGATCTAAATTCTGGTGTAGCTGAATCACTATAATATTCATCTACTGCAGAATTTTGTTCCAATATGTTAACAGATTTCTGGACATCTGTGTCACCATCAAGTTTATCTTCATAAACTGGACCTACCATCTGCAGAACTCCTGAAGTTTGTGTTCCTTGAGTTTTCACTGGCAGGGAGGGCTGTGGCGAAGTACAAGCTGCCCCCCTCCCCAAAAGCCTACTCCTCTGCACCCACCCGCGGATGCCCGCTGAAGCTGGCTGCTGAAACTAAAAGCCCCTCCGACCACCAGCGCCCGCCGCCTCCCGCCCGCTGCCGAGGAGCCTGTCTCTCTTTCTCTCTGTCACACCCACCCACACAAACACCAGCAGCCCTGCACCTCCTGGGGGCTTTCTGCTAGTTGAGACCCTGCTGCTGGCACCGCACATCTTTGGGTTACTACGCTACTTGAGGTGGCATGTGCTGCTGGAAGGGATCTAGTAGCTGTATGAGATTCTGCCACCTGCCAGCCAGAACTTAAGCACATAGGGAGGGATAAAAGAGAGGACTAAAACGAAGCTCGTAACAATAAATTTGAAAACTTTACTCAAAACTATTTACAAATTCAATACAGGAAAACAAAACAACAACAACAACATTTAATAAAACAAAAGCAAACATGGAAAGGAAACTTATAAACAACAACCTAAGAGTCAGTGTCTCTGCCACTGGGCCTGTCCCCCCGTATTTGGGGGAAAGGCAACAGGACTTGGGGCGGCTCGCAGTCCGGAGGGCAAGCAGCCACCGTGGAGGGGTCCACCAGGCCGTTGTCCACCGCTTTCTCCACCACCTCTGCTAGGTCTTTATGCCACCCGGAGAGTGCCTGGTGGTAGACCTGCAAGCGGCGCTGCTCGGCGGACAGATACTGGCCGTATGCCAGCACCCGCTGCCGCTCCGCCTGCACCGCCCGCATCTCCGCCACCAGGCACTTCTCCAGGTCGGCGGTGGAGCGCTGGACCTCCTCCATGTGGCCCTGGGTGGAGCGACGCAGCCTGTCCCAAAGGGCCTTGATCGCGGCGTCCTCCGGGATCTCGGGGGTCTCCATGGTGAGGCTTGAGGCAGAGGGAGGGGAAGGGCTTATATGCCTCCTTTTCCTGGAGGCCTTCCCCCCCCCTTTGCAGGCACTGCAGCTCAATGGGCGCAGCTGCAGCGGAGTTCTCCTCATCTGCCCACCTCACCCGCGTTTTGTGGGTCCATTCAATGTGGCTGAGAAGCCCCGATGTTGTGCCCTCCCTCTGCCGGCGGATCACTCTTTGGCAGATCTAGAAAGAGCAGAAAAAGAAAGGAACATTAGAAGTGCCATACTGTGTCAGACCAATGGTCTGTCAAGCCCTGCCTGCATTCTGTCTCCACGAGTGGGTGGACTGGGTGGCCATCCAATCTCTCTCTGCAGGGGACTTCCATTCCTAACAGGTCAGAGGGTAATTCATTCCCTGTTGTTCCAGTCCCCGTGACATACCTTGCATGTGGCGGTTCTGTCGCCCTGGATGTAAAACCTCCAGACATCCGACGACTGGCACCTGGGGGTGTCTGGGGGTGATGATGGCGAGCTCCACCTCGGGGTCCGGCGGCGACGAGGTGTCATCCTGGGCCTGGAAGCAGGGCTGGGCCCGGGGCCAGAAGAATCCGATTCCTCTCTGAAATGGGAACACATAAAACACCAAGTAAATATCATGCATTTATGATGATGCCTCTAATCCTCCCTCCTTGTGGGTGCTAGGGATGGCAACTAAAAAAACCCATAAGGCACGTGCAAATCCTGCCCTCCCCATGGGTGCTAGGGGATGCTAGATATTGCAACTAGAAAGCCGCCCCTGGCTGGCACGTGCAAATACTGCCCTCCCCATGGGTGCTAGGGGATGCTAGATATTACAACTAGAAAAGTAAAAGTAAAAAAAAGGTTTACACAAACCTGGCAGGAATGGCAGTAGAGCCCACCGCTTCCTCCTTGTCTGAGGAGGAAGCCAATGCCACCACCGGTGCCACGGGAGGTGCAGGGGCAGCGGCCCCCACTAGTTCCTCCTCCTCCTCCTCCACCGGAAAATTTGCCCCCAGCCAAAGGATGTGATCTGCACCAACACACTTCTTCATTTTATTTTTTTTAACAAAACCCACACACCAACAGTCACCCACAAAACACACCAACCCACCCAAACACACAGCACAGCCAAACCCAACACAATCACAGTCAAAACACATGCACAAGCAGCCACCGAATCAAACACACACCCACTCACCTCACAGCTCCACATGCACATGAAGAAATTTCCGGTTTCCGCCGCGATTTCCGGTTTCCCGTGCTCTCGTGATATTTTTTGGCTGAACGCTGAACAGCCGAACGCGAACTCGGCAATCCACCCAAATGGCGAATGGCCGAACACGAACACATGAACCAAACGCGGCCGAACCGAACGGCTGAATGCGAACATGCAATCCACCTGAATGGCCGAACACGAACACGCGACGCGAATGCGGCTGAACCGAATGGCTGAACGCGAACTCGGCGATCCACCCGAATGCCCGAACACGAACACACGAACTGAACGCGGTCGAACCCAAACCGCAATCTGTTCGCCCATCCCTAGTAGCTTTGGGTGCCTTAGGGAAACAGCAGCATAGACCAAGGTGTTCTGTGTCCCTCAGAATCAAACAGGGCAAGCTCTAGGGGCTGGACTGACAGATCATCACAGGGAAGCTCTATAACCTCAAATTGGGCAGACGCTATGAAGAACACACTCATATGACAAGAGACTACACCGGAAGGAGGGGAGGCACTCTGAAGGGGGGTGCAGAGGAGCAAATGCTTCAGGAGTTCACGTGGCAGGTGGAAGCAGGTCAGGGGAACCCAGAGCAGGACAAAGAATAGTGTGAGGATGGTGAGAAGGCTGGTGGGGAAGCACAAACAGGAGGAATGAGACACTGACTAGAGGCAAAGGGCAGAAACAGGGAAGGCGAGATCAGAATGGAGCACAGGGGCTGAGCGGGGGGAACAGGGAAGGGAGAGGACATGCAGGGAGCTGGGTCCTAGGTAGAGAAGGTAGGGACAGAAAGGCAGAAGCAGGTAACAATACACCAGAACGATATGAGGGTAGAGCAGCACAATAAACAGACTCAAGGACAACAAAGGACCAGCAAGCACAGGAGGGCAGGCTCAACTGATGAGGTACCCGACTCTGAATTCTCATATAGTCAGCACGGGTGCGCTGTCGGCGCTGAACTAAATAACGCAGAGCGGACACCATCTAGAAAATGTGATGGGGCTCCTGGGTCACCTAGCAACCAGCCTTGACACAGTCTGGAGCTTAAAGGAGTCACGCAGCACTCACAGGCAAGGTACCTGCCCTGCACTCCCCCCCGACTCTGGACAGGAAGTGGCTGCAGCGGGAGTAGGCGGGGGGGGGGCTGTATCCACCTGCTTTGGGCTTCTGGCAAGAGCGCAGCCATAGAGGTGGGATGCAACGATGGCTCCATCAACACAGAGGAACTGATTGAGTTCATAGTACAGCAATCTCCTTGTAGCCTAGCCCCTGCACAAGTCCTTGACTTGCTGCTGGTACAGGTTCATGTCTCTGGTGGATCCCTGTTGCGCCATCTGTAGAGAGATCTCTTGTAACACCATCTCATTCTGATAGCATTTGACCAGCTGGTACTGGACCTTCTGCTCGCCCCATAGAGCTATGAAGGCCCTGGTCTCTTCCTTACACCAGGGAATATACCTCTGGTAGGTGCATTTGTAGACAGAGACTGCCTGGGCTGAAATATTGGAGGTTGTGGTTCTCGTAGCCGTCTGTGAACACTGTAAAGGAAAATCCCACCAAATAATTGGATTGCAATAAGTGGGAACATTTTTGATGCAGCTGTGTAATACTAAACACAGACTGCACTGGTGCATTAACTTACCATAGTTGCCTGGTTGTTGTTCTGAGCCATGACCGCAGTGATGGAAAGGCTGTGGAAGTCACCCCCTAAAATGTAACCGTTTTGGAAGAGAGAGCATTGGACACAAGCTGCAAACCAGGACAAGCTGGGACAATGCATGTTTTGTTTGAATTTGTTGCACATTGGCCTTTCAAGGCACCAGTGAGAGTGGAAAGAAGGGCAGAAAGCAGTTGCTCCTCAAAACGCTCTTGGCTCTCTGCCTGCGACTCTATGGTGCTGGTGGACCTTTATGCACGTGAGGCTGTACGCCTCATTGATGGGACACAGACACATCAGCGCACGTTAACCCACATTCACCCGCATGTCAGGCTCCACATTCTCCAAGACCCCACCATCAGTGGGAGCTGCGTGTCCAGTGGCTGGTGGGGACGACTACCTAATAAACAGGCAGGTAGACACCCACCTAGTGTGGGCTAACATCTCATTTGTTAACACCTCAAGAGTTCTCAGCACTGGTGGAAGGATATTGAAACCCCCTAGGAAAAGCTTAAAGAAATTAACACCCCCATCACATGTCTTCCTAGAAATGCAGGAAGCCATAATAATCTAAATGTGCAATCATATTAGATTTTAAATGACTATTAAAATTCAGTTTGGGATAAAATTCCTCATACGCAAACTGAGGGGAAAAAACCCAATAGCAACATATAATTAACCCACCCCAGGAAGAATATTTAGAAATGACTTTCACTTTGTTCTCATTGGATGTTTTTAGATAGAGAGCCTGGAGCCGCTCCAGGGGTCTGACTCTACAGCCATGGTCACCAGTTACCAGCTCCACCTGAGTCCACATCAGATGGACCGGCGGTGTCCCTGGGCTGTCGGCCACCTGCACAGTGCCACCCCCACACCATAGAGTTGTGGGTGCTTACCCAATGCTCGAGGTTGTTGCTTGTAGCTCCTTAGTGCTAAATGGGGCAATGGACAAATGGAAAGGCGTGGAACTGCACTGTGGGTCTCCTCTAACAGATGGGCAGCAGTGCCACATTCAGCTGTTACCCTGGGCTTGGCCAGCGTGCTCCACGATCTTCTGGAGTGCCAAAGTGGGGAGCTTGCCTCACTTTGCACATCTAATGGCCACTTTTTAGACAGACTGGTCAACGTGGGGGTTACAGTGGCATCGCTAGAGCTGCTGCTGGTCTGTTTATACCCATTGTGTTTGCCTGGAAGTGACAACATATATTCTCTTGACAACTAAATCCACAATAAAAAGGGATGTTTTCCAGAAAGACAATGATCTCAAGAAGCACACAAGAAATCCTTAAAAAAAATAAGAGTTATTAAAAACCTGAAGCTTCTGCTGTGAAAATGGCTGTGTATTGGTCTTTTAACCAGCAGAGGGCAGAGCAACACAGCACATAACAGCAGCCACAGAATATGGATGGATTTGAAGATTTCAGGTTTATCACCACTTAAGGATATTTTATGCTCAATCTCCTGCATTGTTCCTCCATAAATGCCTATTCAGCAGTGTTCATTAATAGCAAAGACAGGTTTTCAATGACACTGCATTCAGCAGAAAACCAAGGAAACCAATATTCTTTCTGCGAGTGTCATAGTGACATCTGCCAACTAGAACAGGTCAAATTCTGAAAATAATGATGAATTATTTTAAACAACAGTGGCAAGAGTCAGTAATTAGAGACAGGTCCCTACTCGGGGTGGGGAGGCTTACAATCTTGAGACAGCCGGGATACATTCATGAAGCTATAGGTGCACATGGTTAGCCTAGTTACAGGGGGACCCTGAATAATAGGACAGTTGAAGGAGCATAATGGCTCAGTAATGCTTGCATACATTTTGAATGAACTCCTTTCCAGTGTGTTCACCTCAGGAGGGTGTACTGGCAGTGACAGTAAATACCAGAGACTATTTATACATTGATAAATACAAAGTTTGTACCAGAAATCTGACCCTACACTCATTTAGCAGGAAATAGCAATGATTCCACCTGACCTAGGCAACCAATAGCAAACCAGCAGACAGAGGTTGAATTTTAGATTACATAATTACAGATAATCAGTTGGCCTCATATTATTCACAGAAATTATTCAGCAAATTATTTCAAACAATAAATAGACTTGGAAAAATTAAGCTGCCCTCAGAAAATTCATCACCATGGGGCAAGAAGAAATTAATTCCTTGTTATGGGTTATGCATCCAACCCCACAAAAGAATCCACAAGTCCCTGTTCCAGTGCAGTTAACTACAGACATTGCAGTTAATTAACTGATGTCAAGGAACAAAGATTCAGAACTCCGTAGCTGGCTTTTAGGTCTGTCGTTTTCTATTCCATTCTGCTCTAGTCTCGTCTCTTGAACAGTCTGTTCCTCAAAGCTTTGACCCCACTGATGTGAATGTGCACGCAGTGTGAAGTAAATCCTGAAACCACATCTTTAACCATCTGGGTGACCTCAACTGACTCCGTTATCTGTTTGTAGATAGAGAATTATCACATTGTAGTGATCTGCCATTACAGAAAGAATGAAGCCTAACTGTGTAATGTTATGTGCAGCAATGAACTTGGAGCTATTAAGCTAACTGTACAAGTGTTAATTTTCATTCTACGTTTTATCTTTTTAAATGTCCTAGTTACATAAGGCTTTAATTTTACATGTTCTGTAGTGGCCTAGCAGGAGCCTAGGAGACTTATGAAAGTCCCCCCTCCTCCCTTAGTGGCTACATCAGAACAGATCTTTCCAAGTATGTGGATTATATACTTACTGTGCAAATAGTGTTGACGAATCTGTACAAGGCTGTATTCCACATATGTTACCCCAAACCCTTCTGCTCCTGCAACTACCTTTCCGCACACTTCCAAGGCTGTGGCAGATCCTCTATTTCCTTGGTTCCCTTGCCCCCATTAGACAGATTGTTCCTTCACCTCAACATTGATCAGGATGAAATTTCTTCCCTAGTAAGTAAAGTGACCAAATTTTGAAAACCTCACAGTGGGATACCCCTGGGCTCCACTCGCTGTCATAACTCATTTGCATAAACATGCACATCAATTTATGTAAAATGTGCACATTTAAAATAGTCTATTGCTTAACATTTAAGCTAAACAAGGGGAAAACAGAGTTTTTCTTTTTAAGAAAAAGGGAAGGGGAGTGAAATCACACATCAGCCGCTTTCATAAGTCATACCTGAACACGTGTACTTGGTTTTTCCTCTACAAAACCTTACCACTTGTGTTACCACTGGAGTAACTGTGGGTGTAACTTGCTTTACCACTGGAGCAACTGTTTTTTTGTCAAAAAATTAACAATTTTTAAAGATGCTTATTAAAACAGTTGAAGAGGGACAGAAACCACACTTGTTCTTTAGGTTCAATTAATGTAAAGATTTCCACAGCTCAGAAAACACAAAAACACTCCCACAATAATGGGAGCAAAAATGCCCCTGCTAATTTGCATAAATGTATGTGTGCTGATTTTTGTAAAGTCTTAAAAAAAGCTCCCTCCTCCTTTACAGCCATCACTTGGGGTTAATAGGTTATTATCTTTGCAAATGTTAGCAGCCAGGCTGCTGGAAGGCCATAGCTTTACCCTGCAGCAACTTACTTGCAGTATCTGCCACAGGGTACCAGAGAAAAGCAGCAGAATCCCATCATCCTTCTCTTCACAAATGCATTCACATCTTCTTCCCATGCACAGCAATGGCTTGTGTGTGGGAGAGTCCAATAGGTAAAGCTATCTTCCTAGAAATGGTGAACATAAGAATATAGGAAAATGTAACCAAAACTGGGCCAGTCCATTGAGCCCAGCATCTTTTCTCGGAGGTTGCTTTTAGGCAAGTCGGTCATGATCACGCAATCCGCTGATGTGACTTTGAAAATCCCGTGTGCCGGGATTAGACGAAACGTTTCATGCATTAAAGCTGGTCGCGTGTTCTTTTAAAACTGAAAACTAAATACGCAGGGTATTTAGTTTGCAATTTAAAAATAACATGTGACTGGCTTTAACGTGTGAAACATCTCATCTAATCCTGGCTCGCAAGATTTTAAAAAGTCACACGAGCAGATTGTGCGATCAAGACCTGCCTGTCTAAAAATGCCCTCAAACTGAGTACTCTCGGTTGCTTTGGAGATGTACCCAACAGGTCATAACGGAATGATCTATTCCATGCTGTTCACTCCCGACAATCAGCGGTTACTTCCCATAACTTACTTGGCTAATAGCCATGAATGGGCCTATCCTCCAACAACGTATCCAATCGTTTATAAAACCCAGCTATGCCACTGGCCTCGATAAAATCCTCTGGTAACAAGTTCCACTACTTAACTTGGTATTGAATGAAAAAATATATTCTTTTATTGGTTTTAAATCTGCTGCCAGTTAGAGCTCTTTTCAATAGTTTGCAAGCCCTCTAGCGGTAATTTCTGCATTTTGTGTTTAAAAAGTGCCAGCATCCAGCTAGAGCAACTCTCTGTGTGTAGTTTAGCCTTTCTGCTTGCATATACTTTTTTAAACACAAGGTCCAGCTGTGTTTGGTGGTGTCCTTGCATAGGTTTTGTTGTGTAAACAACAGCCCTGCTTTACAATGTCAGTTTCACCAATCCAGGGCCTTGGAAAAGCTATCTTGTTGATTTTCTCAACTGCAGTGGTCAAAGGCCCTTTGTACATGGGCTGCGAGGGGTCTGTGTGGTGGTGTGCGTGCGGTGGGAGGGGGTAGATGGGTGCACGCCCATTTACACCCATCTAGACACATAGAGCAATTGCCATTTTCGTTGGTTGCTCCGTGTGTGGGGGAGGGGTGGAGGTGGGTGTGCATGCGTGTTCACGGGAGCGCAAATTCATGCACCCCCGCCCATGCACCACAGTGTGTACACAAGACTCACGGATGCAGGAACACCCAGATTCCTTAGGCCCATGTCAAAAGGGCCTAAGACTGGATGCATAGACTTCTGCTCTTCCTCCAGTGCTGTTAATCGATCTGCCATGGTTTAGATGCAGCCCTATCATGGCTGTGCTATGAGGGAGTTGAAACTGCTATATATTTGTAGAAGGATTTAGGAGAATAAGAGATGATAATTTCCTGTGAAACTTCTTAATATGCTTTTACTCTTTCCTCGACAGAGGTGGGGCACAAACACCATGGCCTACCCACAAGTATATAATCAGATATTGAATAGGTTTGTGTTTTAATTGGGAGAAACCTCCCTGCCCCCAATGTCAGCTTTTCTGGTGCATGAGGTCTTCCACCTGTCTGATACACTAGATGAGCGTAAATAATACTCGCAGTCCCCTGACATAGGAGGCTCAGGATACCACCTCCCACAGAAATCCTTCTGCAAATAGCCCTCTAGCCCCAGATAAGATTGTGTATTCCTGCCTTTGTCATAATTCAGAAATGCACAGTATGTGTGGAAACTGAACACAGAGTTAACATGTAAAAAAAAAAATGAGTAAATTGGCAAACAGACTCAACCCATCACAAATGCCATCACTACATAATCATTGTAGCTGCAACTGCAGTCAAGAGAGCTGCTCTTCTGTTGCAGGCCTTACTCATTTAAAATAAGATTCAGGCAGCTGGAGCTTTGCACTGTGCACGTTTAAGTCAAGTACCGCCAGGTGTTTTTAAACGAGATGTTACCATGTATGGCCCACCAGGAGCCACTCATCTGACTTTCCATCTGAAGGTGGTGCAGGGAATGAATGTTTCCGTGACTCACGTAGCACCTACTCTTGGCACGCTGTTGAGAAATCTGGAGTGTGCCATGCGGGGCAAGCCAAAAAAGTGAGTGGCAATGTGCGCCAACACCCCCCCCCCCCGACAATATGATCTGGGGCCGCCAGCCATGCCAGCAGACTGGTCTGCCGCTCATAGGCAGTGTGTGTGTGTATATGTATAGCCATGGTCTTTGCAAATCACAGAAACTTGTTGCAAGTGCAGGGGAGCCTGGGCATCCCTGGGCTCCCCAGCGCTCCCACTGAGGACATGTCAATTTCATGCTTCCCCCTCCCCCATGATCCATGGCAGGGGGAGTGCAAGGCGGCTACCATAGTAGCCACACTGAGAGCCACCCGTTAGAATCTCTCCTCATGCACCCCTCCTGAGTGACTGCTCCGTAGCTGTACTACTCAGTGACAATGGACACCCCCACCCACCCACCCACCTTGGTCATGTAAGAACACCCTCAGTGCTCCTGTCCCATTCCTAGAAACCTTGCTGCAGGTTTGGATGTTGCACTACCTGCAATTTTACTCAGAATCACATTCAGTTGAAGAGTGAGTGAATGAATCACTGATGTGTTATGGTGGCATCTGTCCTCTGCTGACACCACAGGACAGAAAAAATGTGTCCCTCAAAATGAATTTAATCTAACCTGCTGAAGCCACAAATTCTAACATGTTTCAGTCATAACTGTATGGTTATTGCATGGTAGTTACACATGGCAGTGGGTGCTGTTAGTCTACATTTTGCACATTTAAGATGTTAAAAAAAAAACTTTTAAGGTTAGTGTCAACACTTATTTAAAAAAAAACACTTTGCAACCTTGGCTTTGGAAAAATTACAACTGTTGTGTAAGCAATAAAGGGTATTTTCAGACGTGACGAGATCACAGTGAACCACAGTGAATAATACCCACCTGTGGTCACTGTGCCCTGCACATCTGTTCAGCAGCCGCCAGATGTTCGCCATCCTGAATACCCACATGGGGTCAATTTCAACCACGCTTCCCGGACTCCCGGCGCAAGAATCCCTGGAAGCGTGGTGAAAGTGATTCCAGGCGGGCATCAATAAAAAGTAACGTCTGGTCAGCTATCACGGTCCGGAATCCCCGGCGGGATTCCGGGCCGTGGTGAACTCGGCCAGATGCTGCGGCGGCATTGGCCTCGCCGCCCGCCCATCTCCCCAGAGGGCAGGCGGCGAGGGAGCGTGGAGGGGGCGGGGCCTTGCGGCCGCACATTGCACCGCACGGCCCCGCCCCCTCCCTGATTCCCCACCAGGATCCCTGGCACGTCTGTTTGCCGTGCCTGGGTGATCCCTGCGGGGAATCTCTGGGTTGTTTTCAGGACGGGGCGAAGTCGCCCCATCACGTCTGAAAACACCCAAAGACAAAGTACTTCAGGTGATCTCACTTTTTGTTGGTGAGAGTATGCAAGCTTTTGGGCCACACAGAGCCCTTCCTCAGAACTACACACCGAGCAAATTACAGGACACACATATATAGGGGGGGGGGAGAGGCTNACTCAGTAAGAAGAGAGCTGTTTGGAAGAAAGAAAAAAAAGAGCCATTAACATTTCAAATATTTAAATACAATGAGAGAAAATCAATAATCCTCAAAGGATAAACAAAGCAAATGAGGCTAGTTTGTACATGCAGAGACCTGAGTTCAGTGCGTTTTCCCCATTGGTGGCAAGAATCTAGAGATGTGAAGGGCCGGAAAAAAACCGAGAAAAATTTAGAAAAAGAACATTTTTTCTCCCTGAGGATTTTTTTTTTGGGTGTCCTCCCCCCACACCCCAAATTTAATTTTTGGAAAAAATAAAAAACCTCTTATGAAATATTTTCTTTTAGAATAATAAATAAAATATTTAAGACAAGGTGTTCATATATTGCTACCCTTTACTCCCGCAAAATGTTTTCTAAGTAATAACTATGTAGGTAAATCATTTATTGTTAGCCATTGGCTTTAACAACATACAACATATAATAGTAATAACTATGTCATAGGAAGACTTTTATGTAAGACAGTAAGACTATCTACAATATCAGAAGATCATTACAAGTTCTGTACACCGAGGAAAAGCAGTACAGTACAAATCTCAAATGCAAGAGCAAGATGCATTTCTGCCCCCAGGGGGCACTGCCATTTTCACAAGAGAAGGAAGAGGGATTCAGTGTTGTTAAGGTACCAAAGTGAATTTAGATCTATAAAGGGTGCTAAGAAAATAAGTATTGCATATATTTCTGTTTTTTCCCAAATTTCCATTTTTTCAAAAAAACTGGTGAAAAAACTTTTTCCCCCATGGCTTCAAAATTGCCAGACATTTTACATCTTTACAAGAACCACACAAGAGATCCTTTAAAAAAATTGATGGCAGCAGGGGAAAATGCAGTGAGCATGGTTTCCCAAGTATGTGCAAGAGTAAATAATACTAGCAGGGGGCTGTAGGAAATGAGGTGCCAGGAAGAAAGCTAGTTAGCATTTTAAAAACATTTAAATACCAAATAAACAGCATTCAGAGCACAATTAGTGCAACTCAGCACCAACATCCATTCTGCTCTTAACAATAATACTTCTGCTGGATGGCTGTCTGTCAGGGACGCTGTCGCTGTGGATTTCCTGCCTTGAGCAGGGCGTTGGACTAGATGACCTCTGAGGTCACCTTCCAACCTTAAGGCTCCCTCATGTTGGGGTGTCTCTCTTAACCCAGAAGCTACCTGCAGTTTCCTTGGCACTAGCTGAGCCATCTGGGAAGGGCAGGGTAGAAATCTAAATAAATAAAATAAATATCAGCAGAAGTGGGAAGAAGTTTAGAGATGTAGACAAAGAGAAAGGGATGTTCTCAAATGAGATTTTGGTCATTCTTTAAAAGATGATTAATCAGAAGAATATAGGAAAACTGTTTCAGAAAACAGTAGTTCCGTTAAAGATAAGAATGGAAGCCAGTGATGACCTTTGGCATAGCATGGGTATTGTTTGACTTTGGGCCTTTTCACATGGGCACACACCCCCCACGTGTGCGGTGCTGATGGGCGCCCGTGCAAACACCACCCGTGGTCGGTGTGCAGTGGGGGGGGGGGCATCTGTAGCAACAGCACCCACTGTGGGTGGGGGTGCGTGTGCGCTCCTGCACTCCACCCATCGCCCATGCACGGAGCAACGGGCATCAATGCTGGTTGCTATATGCATGGAGATAGGTGGGTGGAGATGGGCATGCACCCATGGGAAAGGGCGCACACTCATCCCCCCACCCACCACCACTTGTGGGGAAAGGACCTTGGATATTTTGGGGGTCTGAAATCAGAGCACAATGTACCAAGCAAAAGTGAGGCTAACACATTGACATGCTTGTTCATTAACATACGCAGCAGTAAATTGCTGGATAAACCTCTTAGCTTTTCCGCTATAGCCAAGCTAGTGGCCTGGCTGAGCTGCTAAGCTAAAGTTCTTTGTTCTAGTTCTTACTCTGGCCTTGCATGCCCAGTCTCATAGCTTGTTTGTAGAAACTGAGGTAGGTAGCAGCAGGGTAATCTTTAAACCCCAAGATGACACAAAACTGGGAGGGGTAGCTAACACCTTGGAAAATAGAATGAGAATTCAAAAATTCTTGACAGGTTGGAAGTCTAGGCTGAAATTAATAAAGTGAAATTCAATCGAGATAAATGTAAATTTCTGCATTTGGGGGTGAGAAACCAAATGGACGTGTATAAATTGGGGGATACCTGACATGGCAGCAGCACATCTGAAAATAATCTAGGCAATGGATTGTGGTTGATCACAAACTGAACAGGCGTCAGCAATGTGAGGTGGCTGCAAAAAAGACTAATGCAGCTTTAGGCTGCAGTTACAGAAGCATTGGGTAAAAACATGTTAGAAATACATTCCTTTGGTTGCATCCCCCCTAAGCACCTCATCCTGTTTGTTTGCTAGAAACAGCAGGAGTAGACAGACAGATCAGGGAACCCTTCCCCCATCCTATCTGTCCTACTCCTG
>QEPC01012913.1:4726877-4755321 GCA_003113815.1 Sphenodon punctatus
CTAACCACCCTTTAACCACCCTTGGTGGTTATTTATGCATGTTGCAGGGCTGCATAGGGCACCAATACAGCCCTGCAACATGCATAAATAACCACCAAGGGTGGTTCAAGGGTGGTTAGCGTCATGTCTGTTTTCACCCACAGTATCTGAAGTAGGGTTCAGAGGCTGCAATGGCTAAAAAGTGAACAGATATTTTCTTTTTAATTGTGAAATGTCTTATTTATATAAGAATTTCAGTTTGAAATATTTAACTTGTTTCTGGATTCTCTCAACTCTGGAGTTCTTCGTTCTGCTAAGCCTCCTTTTTCTGCTCTTCCATTTGTTATACATTTCCCTAGTGTCTAGTCGAATGTCATTGTTACTAATTTCAAAATTGTTACTGCTTTCAAAATAAATTGTTTATTCTTCTCAACATTTTTTTTAGAAAGGATTGGCTGGCTTGTTTAAAAATAAAAGAACTAACATGAATCTCTCTGTTTTACAAGTTTCAACTAATTTTGAACCTGTTCATTTCAAAACACCTGTAGCAGTTTGAAGGGGGCAGCAAAAGCTGTAGCCACCTTGATGGGAGAGGGGTGGGGAGAGCTAGGGCAATCAGCACTTTGATGCCTGGCATGTGGTGAGTTGTGTGCACTTTGCACGTGGATTGTGTGAACGGTGCGGCAATATCCAGGTTGCAGGGCTGCATTGGAGTTAATGCATCCCTGCAACCTGTATTTCTCATAAGTGTCCTCTAAAATTTGCATATCTGGCCACCCTAGATAGCAGCACTGCTCAAGTGTATTGCTTTGACCTAATATGGAGTGGATTCATTGATCACTGAAAGCATCTTCAGCTTCGTCAGAGGGTTTAGGATGAGGATCAACATTAAAATTAAGTGAGTTCTTTAACAACTCCTCTCATTCTGCACAGCACACAGCCCGAGGAAAGTCTGATTTTTGGGGGGTATTACTTGATATGTGAGGGCTTCTATGCAAAGTGATAATTAGAATTCACTCCCTCTTCTCCCCAACAGCTTCTGGGACCAAATCCACTCTCTCAGCATTCCTTACTCGGGTGCTGTGTAAATGCCATGGATGAAGGGGAAGGTTTTCGGAACGTTGGGTAACCCTCATAACCCTAACATTTCCCTTCCACAACTGGCAAGGGAGAGATCTGTGGGGCTACCATCCTATTCAAATAACCCATAAGTGTGTCATTGTGTAAAGCCCATGTGGGTGATTCTTGTTATTTGTATGTTTGTTATGTTTGTTTTGGCCATGGCATATGCTGGCGCCGTAATAAATTATTATTATTATTATTACATGAGTGTGTCGATAGGTCTCCTGTGTTGGAAAAAGAGTGAAATGTATTTTCCATGTTCATCTGTGGAAAAAATAAATCCCATTTATATGGGGGGGAAAAATCCATGTCCCATCATTTTGTTCCGATAACCAGAGCACAGTAGTCAGGGCCATGAGGGACTCTGGTTGAGGCATTAGCCTAGAGCCTCAGATTTTGCATGGACTTCCAGCCACCAGTCCAACCCACTGCCCTGTGCTAGATCCAGCATGGAGAGAAGGAAAGGACAGAGGGCACCACACTGCATGGGGTCTCCTGGGAGATTCCTTCCTTTCTTCCCTTCATCACCATTGCATGGAAGGAAAGGAATAGGAGGAGCACAGCAGCCAGGCGGGTAGGGCAGCTGGCAGCTCCTTGGTTACCCATCCAGTTGCTCTCTTCCTCCACTCTTTTCTCTGGCAGGGATGCCCCTCTGCCAACAGCCGTATTGGAGGGGTGGAGGTAGTGACTGCACTTCCATGAGTCTCCTGACTGCGTCATGACCTGCTGCCCTGCTCAGCCTAAGGTCAGCCCTGTCAAAACTGAATACAGACTTGATTTGGACTTATTCTACACTTTGATGGTTTCCTATTCATTTTCACATATTTGCACCTGTTACTAGAGCGGAAGTTCAATATGGCTAGTTAAAACAAAGCCATAAATAGAGACAGGAATATGGCAGTTATATCACACAAGGAGCCCGATTGTGTCAGTAGCAACAACTCAGTCACCAGGGTCAGTTGTCTTCCAGGCCTGGCATGAACCCAGTCTTGGGTAGGGAGCAGGTGCAATAGCTATGTACTTTTTAAAAAGACTTTGTTTATTTAAATATGCTTAGAACTAAAGAAAGCCTGGTTATGTAACTGTGGAGAGAGGATCCTTGCCAGGCATGACCCATCTTGCAAAAGGGCCTAGCCTAATACCCACATTTCCCCCTTTTTGTCCCAGGTAACTAGCACACCTACAAAGAAAAGCAGTAACACAGCACCAGGTAGGAACCCCCATTAGACATCAAGCATGCGCCTTAAATACACTCGTGTACTCTTGATCAAAGGACTTTCGTTCCTAGGACATTTCCATATGCTTAATTACAACAGTGCTTCACAAAAATAGTCCCAAGCAATTTTACTTGCTTGCTTCCATTTTTGTAGTACAAGGGGCAAACAAGGAACCAGTCTTTCATTTGAGTAAATGCCTCCAAGGCTAGACTAATGTAGACTTTAGAGGCCTTTCCATTGTACAGAACTTTGTACCTGCCTCAAAAGAGAGACTGTTTGGGCCTTTGTCAGTATTTGTCTTCATTGTGAACATGTCGGTTGCTCCTATTATGAACTGCAAGGGCGAGTCTCCTGAAGCCTAGTTAAATGGAATATTATGCAATACAGTTTGAAAGGATAAATTTCACCACAGGTTTTTTAATGGTTTTCTCTAGTGCCAGGCCCAGAAGAAGTTTGCAGAGAGCAAGATCACCAGTAGAACAGGTTGAGGTGGCACAAAAGAGCTGCAACTTCCCTTGTACAGTGGGACGCAGTGAGGCAATCCCATTGCTTATGAAGTGGGCAGAGCTAGCGGAGATGGGGTTTAGGGCAGGGTAACCATGAGCACTCTTATTTAATGCCACGTCAATATAAGCTCCCCAAACAGAGTTCTTATGGAGCCGTAGTGGAAACTAATGCTCCTCTCCTTTCTGATAAAACCCCAACCAGTGGCTGTTCTGTACCTTACCTAATTGGTGCTGAATCTCCTTGAGGAAATTTGGGTTCTTGGTATTGTAGGGAAATGGAGACTTCACTTCCCTGCTTAACATTGCTCTCCAGATTTTCCTGTGCATCTGAAATCAGAAACACCTTAGTTGTGGAGCCTCCAGAACTGGGCAGCTGTTTGGTCACAAAACCTCTTGTGCTGTATAGGTTAATTGAATATGTTTGTGTTTTAATTAGAAGTCTCCCTGCCCCCAATTCATGGCCAAGATTTAAAAAAAACCCTCATGCTTAAAGTTAGGCTTGTAAATTGCAGATTGAAGTAAATGAGAGCTGCACAGGCTCAACAATTTCATCCTTAGAAAAATGACTCTACTGAAAAATGGGTTGGCTGTCTTTCAGGTGCTCTACCTTTACCTTCACCCTAAGTGATCCCATGTGCGTGCATGGTCCCAGCTGCAAAGGATTTTGGCAGAACTTTGACTGGCTCTGTGCTAGGTAAGCCTGTACATCTCAAGTGAGACCACATATATCAATTATATGACACCCTGGTTTGGTGACTGCACAGTGAGAGTACAATATCTGCAAATACTTGGATGTGTTACCTCAAAATGTAATGTCCATTCATGCTGCTGGGATTAAATCCTGATTACTGAACTAGTCTCCAAAAAAGATTGTATGAACACAACAACTCTACTTTCCAGTCTGAGTAAATAAGCGCAGGCATTTTTTGTGTTACTCTTTCAGTTCTAATATATTATATATAGTTCCATTGGTAGTTTATTGGTTTCTGGATTTCTGTTTGTTGTTTTGTTTTTAGTGCTCAACATGAGCACCTGCGGTAATTCTATTTACTTCCAAGAAGATACTCCAGATTTATACTCTCCAGATTTTCCTGTGCACCTGGAACCAGAAACACAATAAATGCAAATAATTTGGTTTAAAGATCTGGTTATTAAGATATAATAATTAATCAGTGTTTATCCATTGGACATCCTGTTTCTGCTTTCAACCAATTTGGATTCAAATTGTGACAATTTTCAAATCTGTTTCCCATCAGTCTAGACTGAAGCAACACAGGAATGAAGACTTTGGCTAATGGCCTCTGTATTTTAAATGGTTAAAATATTTTGATATTTCAAGATTTTATATCCAAATTTTGAAAGTATGCCTAGGGCCCTTTTCACATGAGACGCCCCCACTCATCTCCACGCAGTTTTGCTGCATGAAGATGGGTGGAGGCGCCTGTGGGAATGCCACGGGGGATGGGAGGCGGTGCATGTGCGCTCCCTCACTGCACCCATCTCCAGCCATCACCCACCCACAGAGCAATGGGCTCCAATGCTAGATGCTCCATGATTGGAGGTGGGTGGAGATAGGTGTCCACCCGTGGAAACAGGCACACACCCACCTCCATCCATCACGGACGCACACCCATCCCCCCACCCACCGCAGCCCGTTTGAAAAGGGCCTATAAATCTTTCCCCCGCATTTGGTATCTGAGGTCCTATGAGAACTCTGGAGTGCTCTGTCTCTGGAATGTCAAAAGCAGCTCCCCGCTTGCCTAAAAGACTGACATTTATCATTATTCTTTCCCTCGATGTTAAATGACTGAAGTTTTATTCATTCAGATTTCGCAAGGAAAATCGCTGAGTGGACTTGCATCACAGGCAAGCGAAGAAAGGTCACAACTCAGTGAGTTTTCATGCCAAGTCAATTAGACGAGCAATTCAATCATGTAGGTATTTTGGGCTATGCCACTAAGTGGTACTCAAGAGAGCTAAGAAGAACTAGATCTCCAGTCCACTTCCTTCCAGGAAAAAGGAATCACCAACACTAGGCTACAAGGAATAACTTAGAGGTGTTCGTACTCTTCACACACCTCCACAGGAAGCTGAAGGCATGTATGTCTATTGATAATAACAGGTCTTGGTGGATCAAGTAAGGTATATTCTAAACCAAAAATAAAATCCTTGTCAAAAGCACAATTTTCAACATGTTTTTTTTTTTTACTGGACATAAGGGAAGGATAGTTGATTGATTTCTCCTTGTTAAGTGCCTCAAATAGTTTTAGGTATGTGATTGTTTGTTATACAGGCCCTTTTTGCACGGATGCCCCTCCCCCCCAATCCATGTGTGGGTGTGGGTGGTGGTGGGTGGGTGCATTCGTGCAATCACCATGGAGGGGGGGCAGGGGTGCATGCATGCTCTTGCACTTCACCCACTTCCACCCATCGCCCACGCATGGAGAAATGGGTGCCAATGATGGGCTGCCCACCTGCTGCTGCCACCTCCACCCATCCCCGCAGGCACTGGTGCCCATTAGAAAAGGGTCACAATTTGCAGATGTCTGTCCCCAAATAACGGAGACAATCTCAGGAAGTGAGTAGACTTCAGGGATATTTTTGAGTTCATTTAAGTTCCATTATGCTTGGGTGTCTTGGACTTGCATACTTTATGCTTGCTAGTGAGCTGACTTCTTGGGCCAGATTTAAAAATATTGGAATGGATCTAAAAGGATGACTGATATACAGTAATGTTAAGAAAAAGGCCTGTGGACTGCGACTTGGAAACCGGGCACCAGGCCTGGCTGTGCTACTGACTTGCTGTGTGTGACCTTGGGCAAGACATTTCCCCTCTCTGAACCTCTGCTTCTCCTGTCAGATTTTCTCTGTCTTGTGTGCCAGCTTTTAGGATAAGTCACAGGAACACATGCTTAGCTTAGTTACAAGAGAGAAGGGGAGTCTGATGAATGACACTGCCCCACCAAAGGATTACTATGGGCCTAATCCTTTAGTGGGATAGGGTGCATGCTAGTAGTTAGCACGTGCAGGAGTCTCATTGAAGTGAATGGGGCTTGCATTCATGCTAATTGCAACCACAGGTGATCTCTCAAGAAGATCATGCTGTCAATGTTTCCACAATTCAAAGCACAATAGGGCCTTGATCTTGATTGGGGCAATTAGGCAGTACTCTGATACCAACATCATAACATAGGGATAATTTGCTTCTCCATTAGGATATCGAAAGGAGCAGCTGGTGGGACTAAGGGCAGGAAGGTTCACTCCATTTCCTGCACCCCCACCTTGCTCTCAAGTCCCCCAAACTTCTAGCAGCCTGCCCAGTTCAAAATGCAAGGGGAGGGGTCCTGCTCCACCTCCCTCCCTCCCATCAGCATGACAGAACGAGCCACGCATCTGCTCTGTGGCCAGCTAGCCTGCCTCCACCTTATGCTCCCCTCCCCCCAGCTGGAGCTCGCTAGTAGGGATGTGCGAATGCGTTTTGGAGGTTCGGCGTCGGCCCAAACTTGGGCTATTCAGTTGGTTCGTGAACACCCCGAACTGCCCCCCACCTGAACTGGCTGATCAAAGTTTGGGTTCCAAACCTGTTCGGGCGGAGGGTGGGGGACAGGGGGGAACCCGTTTCCCCCTCCTCCCTCCAGGTTGCACGGGTGGAAGGGACGCCGAGGCTCACCTCCCCCCCACCCTGCGCAGCCTTGGAAATTATTATTTTTTTAAAAACCCCACCCCAGGGATCGCACTACCTGATGGTGCCAGGGCTCCAGCCTTGGGTCCGGCGGCAGCAGTGGTGGTGGTGGCAGCGGCAGCTTGTGAGCGTGTCATGCTTTTACTAGGCCTTCTGGGTCAGGTGACCCAGTCACATGACCCAGAAGGTCTAGTAAAGACATGAAGCACTCTGGAGCACCGCGGGACTCGCTGCCGCCGCTGCTGCCATACCCGGGGCCAAAGTCCTGGCACCACCAGGTAGGTCAGGCTCCGGTCCATTGGCAGCAGCGAGTCCGGTGGTGCTCTGGAGTGCTTCAGGCCTCTACTAGGCTTTCCAGGTCAGGTGACCCAGTCACCTGACCTGGAAGGCCTAGTAGCGCCCCGGAGCGCTGTGGGACCTGCTGCCACCACCGCTACTGCTACCGCTGAAGGGTGGGGGGGGGGAGGTGAGCCCTGGCACCCCTTCCACCCGCGCAGCCTAGAGGGGGGAGGATGGAAGGAAAAACGAGTTTCCTCTGTCCCCGTCCCCCACCCGAATGGGTTTGGCTCCCCTGAACAGGTTTGGGCTGAACAGCCCAAACCCAAACAGTTTCAAGGGGGCCAAATCCCAAACGGGCCAAATACCGAACCCTCCAGTGTTCGCAAATCCCTATTTGCTAGAACGTACACAGAGAGCTGAAAGGCACTATACACTGTTGGGCATGTGCTGACCAGCTGTGTGGTACTGTGGGTGGCCAGCTGGGAGTTGGGTGGGGGCAGGGAGAGAGTGCGAGGCAGACAGACGTATGTGGGAGGGGGTGGACCAGGGCATGCTCGGCCACCTCTTCTCAGGGGAGGGAGAGGGGGGATGGAGGGAGCAATGGGGAGGGGTCAGGGAGGCAGCAGCAGAAGGGCCCCTCCCCTTGTCTTTGATGCTCTGGGCTCTTCATGGTGATGGTGAAAGTTGCATGTGCAGCACCAGTACATTAAAGAGGAGGAGAGGGCCTGAAGGTGGGGACAGTGCGCAAAGGCATTCATTTCTATGGAGGAACCCAGCCAATCAGGATTGTTTGAGGATGCCTTTTGTAGGCATCCTCAAACAATCAGAGCCTAGAGGAGATCTCCACCCCTCCTTCAGGAGGGAAGCAGAAGACACAGTAACCACTGCCGGGAACTGGTCTTGACCAGTATGGAGGCTGCTGCACCAGAGAGCAGACTGATTGCTCTACTGTGAGTGAATACATTTCTTAATTGCCCACCCGAGTATTTTTGGGTTTTTGGCTTTTTTTAATTTGGATATTTTTGGAAGTTTTTTTCCCCCTCAAATTTTTTATAGTTCTATGGATATTTTGTATGGCAATTTTGTGCACTGACAGAACATATTTTTGGATATATTTCATATTATATTTCTAAAAACATTTATGTGTGTTAAAAATATTTTTGATTAATCAGATGCTTGAGAAGACCCTTTTCTGAACTTTGAATGTTTAAAATTGGCTGAGATATTGTGGAGGGCTTATATAGGGGGAAATGACGGTGGAGAAAATATAGAAGCTTTCCCAAGGGGTTTATTTGGTGAACTGTTGTATTCAATCTTTCTGCTGCAGCGTGAACACTTCAGAAATACTTTCAATTTCAATTCAAGTTTATTTCTTGTACTGGCCTAGGCCATGACAAGTAGAATCATACATAACAAAATAATGTACAACAAACAATAAATATATAAACAATAATAAGGATTACGTTACATAAATCCCAAAATCCAAAACCTAACAACATAAGAACAAAAGCGATAACAAATAGCATGAAGGTACACATGCCATAATGCTTGTGTCAATTTTTGGACAAGAGAAATTTTTCCCTTAAAAAAGATGCCCATTCAAAAATACTTGTTCTGCAGTTTGCATGCAGCCTTGTGTGGTTTTAGGGTATTTGAAAGGAAAAAATAGTGTTACCCAACTGATAAATTAGCACAAGCTCTGAGAGTCACATGAAAGTTGGAGGTAGAGGTGCCTACAAAGTGCACTCAGGAAGAGGAGGGTCCCGATCATGGGTCTGTGCCATGGATCTGTCACCATATCCTGGGTTTCATCCCCTCATCACTGCTCCTTTCCCCCTGAGTGCAACCTTTCAGTGCTTTGGAGTGGGAACTGGATCCAGGAGAAAAATACAGGAACTGCAAAGGGCCAAATGAAACCTAGCTATGGGATGTGTTTGGCCTCTGGGGTTGAGGTTTTTCACCCCTGCACTAAACTTCCTTAGTAGGGATGGGCGAACAGATCGTGGTTTGGGTTCGGCCGTTCGGTTCGACTGCATTTGGTTGGGCCGTTCGGTTGGGCCGTTCGGTTAGTTTGCTGGGTTCGGGTTCGTCCATTCTGTTCGGCCGTTCTGCCGTTCTGTTCGGCCGTTGGGAAAATGTTATTGGTGGTTTTTTTTATATATATATATATTGGTTTTTTATTGGGTTTTATATGGTTTTCTTTTGTTTTTTATTTNATGGGGGGGGAATCACAAACACAAGGTTTCAGTTTAAGGTTTAAGTTTCATTTCAGTACAAAACTGAAATGAAACTTAAAGCAATCTAATAATCCTACTCAACACCTGCTGTTCAGGAACAGTGACTAGCTCAGAAGGTGTTGGGAAGGGGGGAGGCAGATAGTTTCATTTCTTGCAAGCCTCTCCACCCCTGGTGCCTGGAAGTCTGCTCCTCAGTGACACTGACTAGTACTACCCCTCCCTGTCACCTTACAGTGAACCTTTTTTTGCCACCTGAACTCACCCAAACGCTATCCAAACTGACCGAACTGTTCGGCCACTTTGCCGTTTGGTGTTCGGTTCTGTTTGGTATGTTCGGGTTCGGGTTCATGTTCGGTCGTCCGAACAGGTCGAGTTCGGGCCGAACTCCGAACTTCTGAACCGCGTTCGCCCATCCCTATTCCTTAGTTGTGCAAACAGAACTTGGCAGTGGCTATCTGTCAGGAGAAGACACTTCATTCACTAGACCATCAGGGCAATGGGTGCATAAGAGAGAATTTTTTCCTTGGCCTCCCTAGTGATCCACTTACAGCCTGAAGTCCAAAATCTACTGGTCCATGTTTTAACACACAGATAGCCTCTTGATTGTAAGATGTATATGAACAATCTAACTGCACGATCTGTCACCTGTTGTGCTGGTGAATTCCAGAGTCTGCCTACATGGTTTGGCAGGGAGAGCTGCCCGTTCTGTTAAACCCAAATTTAACAGTCATTAATTTCCCCGAGAGGAGTCTGTGGACTCTGCCTAATCCAGACATATAAAGGAAAAATCAAACATTGTGACATCAGTCAGTTGGCACTTTGAGGGAGGAAACCCAGGCCCTGTGTACAAGGTGGCCAATGCCAAATGTTCCAGAATCATGATTTGGGCCCCCCAAACCATGAGATTCATTACAAAAAAAATATTAAAACTGGATTTATTTTCCAAAGGCTTTGGTTTAGAAGCCTGAAGTCACTTGGACCTATCCCCTATCTTTGGATGCATGTCTTCATCTCTGGTCTCTTACCCTGAACTCAGATTTTTCAGTTCTCAAGGGTAGGAAATGGTTTTAGGGGCCAGATCCTGGAACTGGAAAGGGATCACATAAAAACTTGCCATGGACCACATTTTGGTCTGTGGTCTGAGGTTCTCCACCTCTGGTTGAAGGGAAGAGGAGCAGGCATGGGAGTGGCTGGTCTGAGGCGAGGGATTCAAAATGCAGCACCATCAATGTGACTTAGTAGTGAAGCTTTTGGCCTACTTTAGTGTTTGTTAAAGTATTCTGTCCCATGCTACCCCCAAAGTGAACTCTTCTATTCATGCCCTCCTCATTTCCAACTCCAACTACTGCTGCGGTGGGGGTGGGAATGAGAGAACTGATTCGATTATTTCATGCATACTAAGACTGAAGTTCACACTGCAGCTCTCCCCACAGTTGGGCATTTATAGGGCCTTTCCCTGGTAGGGTGGATTCTCTAGTGTGTACTGAGGGCTGAGTTCACCTTGTAGAATTTCTCAGAGCCCATGAAGGGTTTCTCCCCTGCATGGATTCTCTGATGTATATGAGTGCCCCCATCTGCTCTTGAAGCTTTCCTCACATCCCAGGGAGATTTTTCAGAAATGTGGGAAACAGGGGGTGAAAACAGACATGATGCTAACCACCCTTTAACCACCCTTGGTGGTTATTTATGCATGTTGCAGGGCTGTATTGGTGCCTTATATGGCCCTGCAACATGCATAAATGACCACCAAGGGTGGTTAAAGGGTGGTTAGCATCATGTCTGTTTTCACCCAGGGAGAACAAGATTTCCTCACATCCCTGAAATCTTTCCTCTCATCCTAGGTTTCTCTCCTGAGTGGATTCTTCTTTTTAAAACAGCAAATGTTAAAAGGGAAAGCAATCATGCATACATAAAATGTCCCCTTATTTAAAACAGACTTGAAGTCTTCACCTGTCAGTACTTTTTTCTAGTACCTGACATACGGGAGGAAATCTAGTTTTCCCCTGTTGATTTTTTTTCACCGAGCTTTACATTTTGCTCACTATTGCATGCCTTGACCATTGTGTAGTTTTCATTCTGCATATGCTGTGGGGGGTTTCCTCCCCATTGATTGTATGTTCTATTTCATTGATCATGTAAGTATGAAATTTTAATGCCAGCCCTGCCACCTGACAGCCCCGCCATGCCCCCACCAATCTAGAAGTCCATCAGCCACCACTGGGTACTGGGGCAATATGGATTGCATACAGGTGAAGCCCTCACTGACTCCAGTGAGGCTCTGTGCTGAGCTCTGGGTGAACAAGACTCACCGGAAAGACTGGGTCCTGGCTCTGTACTAATACCTTTGATTTCCCATGCTAGTGGCTTTATAATTAATGGTCCATTCATGACTAGCAGAGCTCCCAAAAGGACAAAAGCGATTTATTTATTTTAGGTTCTAGCCCACCCTTCCTTGAAGGCTCAGGGCAGATAAAGTATATGTAAAAAACATGAATTGGTTAAAATCCATTTTTAAAACCCAAACTATAAAAACAGAAAATTATCCACTTAAAAATGACATCACAAGCCCTATCCCAGCCTGGCAAAATAACTATGTCTTGCATTGCCTCCAGAAGATGCTCCGCCTCCAGCTTTGTTTAATCTCCAGGGGAAGGGAGTTCCAACGCTGTGGGGCAGTGACTGACAGTGCCTCTCCGTGTGCCTGTGCTGTACGGACCTGGTGCAATGGTGGCACTTTATGGGGATGTAGCAAGTCACGTATGTCCTACAAAAGATATAGCCTAGGGGCTTGATTCTACAAAGAGACCCATCTCTGCCAATCCTTATTCACACACTGAGGCTCTCCATTTGAAGCACTTATTGCCTGCATTACTTCAGTATCGAGTTCCTCCCCATCTCGGATGCATTTTCTCTCACACCAGCCCTGTAAAGTAGGGCATTTGATAGGTGGGGATTGAGGCACCAAACCCACATAGGAAACCCATTGCAAAGCAGTGATCTAAATGTACGCTCAGGCTACTGCCCTAGCAAGTGCACCATGGCCTTTTCATCCCCACTGGCATTGTTAGGATCCCCAGTGAAAGCTGGGGTTATGCATGCAGCTCTGCTCATGGAACTGGGACTCAAGAAAACAACACGGAAAGAGAGGAGAGAACATGGATAGGGGAGGGGATGCAGCAAGACGGAGCCTTCTTTTTCTCTCTCATTTCTTTTGGAAATTTAATCCGAGCCCTTTGTTCTTTTCTCAAATGTTATGACCCTTTCTATTTCCAGCGCCATGAACAATGAGTTCAGGAGTCATCCCTTCCCCACAGAGGGCCCGCAGAATGCTGAAGTGATTCACTTGCACAGAGGAAGGTAAAGCTACATGAAGAAGTCTTGTTCACTTAACTAAAGTATCATTGTGTGAATGGGCCATTTCCTCAGAAAGAAAAAGAGAAAGCTAGAGGCAAAAAAGAGAGGAAGTAGCAACTGGGAGAGAGGGTGTGGTGGGGGGTGGGCAAGAAATTGAGCTAATGCTACCTGTCTGTTTTAGGTCTGTAATTGTTTCTCTCTATCATGAGGTAGGAAACCTTCCCCCTCCCATGACCACTTTGAAAATTAGTACAAGCTCTGCAGCCCAGATAGTTGCTGGGGAGGGCACTTCAGGAACATGCTCAGGATGTGGAAGGAAGGGGACAGTCCAAGTCATGGATCCATCCCCTATCCCTGAGTGCACAACTTCCTATCTCTCCTTTCCCTGATTTCATTCCTTCAGTACTTTAGGAAAGGGGCTAGATCAGGGGTAGGGAATTTTTCCCCTCCCATACTCATCAGCAGACAGGCCGCCGCATTCTTCACCAGCTGCAGACTCCGAATCGTCACCTTGGGTAGCCCCACGTAGAGTGTGTTACAGTAATCAAGCCTCGAGGTGATGAAGGCATGGATGATGGTGGCAAGGCCACTGTCTGAGATCTAAGGCTGTAATCATCATACCAGATATAATTTAGCAAACGGACTCCTCACCACAGCTGTCACCTGGGCATCTAGGTGGAGCTCCGAATCAAGGAGCACCCTCAGACTACGAACTTGAGAAACCAAGACAGGACGTACCCCATCAATGATAGGGGGCCTCCACTCCCTCGGCTGTCCCCACCAGCATCACCTCTGTCTTGTCTGGATTCAGCTCAGTTGGCTCGCCCTCATCCAGTCCCCCACAGCTGTCAGACACCGAGTAAGCAACAAGACTGCGGGGCCTGAGTCTGCTGAAAATGAGAGATAGAGCTGAGTGTCATCAGCAGATTGATGACAACGCACTCCAAATCCTCTCATGACCTCACCCAGCGGCTGTATATACATGTTGAACAGAAGGGGTGACAGAATAGAACCCTGTGGGACCCCAGATGTGAGGTCCCAGGGAGCAGATGTACAGTCACCCAAGAAGACCACATGGTGAGTTCTACTGGCCAGGAACAAGCGGAACCATTCTAGAACAATCCCACCCACCCCAGCACAATCCCGCAGATGAGCCACCAACAACTCGTGGCTAACAGTATCAAAAGCAGCTCACAGATCTAACAAGACCAGAAGGGTCAACTGCTCTCTGTCTAAAGCATGGCACAGGTCCTCAACCAAGGCCACAAGTGCAGTCTCGGTGCCATATCCTGGACAAAATCCAGACTGCAAGGGATTCAGGAAACTGACCCGGTCAAGATGGTCCTGGAGTTGCTGGGCCACCACCCACTCAATAATCTTCCTTAAAAAGGGAAGGTTAGAGACAGGCCGGTAGCTGGCAAGGGCGTCGGCATCAAGTGATGTTTTTTTGAGCAAGGGTCGCACCACAGCCTCCTTAAGAGAACCTGCCCTCCTCAAGGGAGGCGTTGACCACCTGTGCCAGCACTGACCCCAATGTCTCCTTGGTGGCCTTAACCAGCCAAGACGGGCAAGGATCTAATTCATATGTTGTGGGCCTGACAGCCCCCAGGACACCCCCCTCATTGGCAGGGGTCACCGACCGAAATTGATCCCATAAAAAGCTGGGGCTCTGGCTCCCCAACTGTATCAACTGTGGCGGCAAAGTGATGCTGAATGTGAGCGATTTTTGTCCGTGAAAAAAATCAATAAAACTATCACAGTGGGCCTGGTAAACCTCCACTTCCAGATGGAGAGAGGTTGGAATAACCAACCCCTTCACCACCCAGAAGAGCTCCGCCAGGTGAGATTTTGCAGACGCTATGATGGAAGCAAAGAACTTCTTGTGGATATTGAAGTCTCCCAAGAACTAGAGTCCTTAGGGACCTCAAGACCACTTCTGCAACCAGCTCAACTAGGGCATGTAGGGAAGCAGCTTGACAGGAAAATATTCTTTGAGACAAAGATACAATGAGGGGAATTGTTATGAAACATACAGTGATGAAGTAATAGGCTGAGTTTGGGGTATTTTCAAATGTGACAGCTCCTCGAGTCATCACGTTTTGATCTTGCCCATGGTAAGAGCCCTCACCACGGGCAGACTCAGGCACCACTGCTGAACAAAAGTGATGGTAGCTGAGTTTGGAAGGGGGCAGGAAGAGGGTGGGGGGATGTGTGGATGTGGATGTGGTCCGCACGGCCCCGCCCCCCGTGTTGCTCAGTGCAGCCTGGCCGCCTGCCCTGACAGGCTGGTGTGGTGGCCTATGAGGCCACCATGCCCACCCAGAAAAGCTCCAGCCACTGGCCAGAATTACATAGAGTGGGCCATCAGACATGATGGCATGCTCTACCACAGTCTGGAGTAGGCTTCCCCAGACCGTGGCAGGGCTAACTCTGGAATGTGTGCAGGCAGGGAGCCCAGCGCACATCTCTGAGTTAGGCCTCCCATGGTCCAGAGTGTACTCTGCTCCTGCCCGCAGTTACCATCTGGCAGGTAGGAGCAGACATGACGCCACCATGGGTGGCCACGCTGGAGTAAGCATGGCCCCCTCTGGTAGCATCACATTTTGAAAATACCATTTGTGTTGTATGAACCAGAACTATCAGCCTCCTAAGCTCCATTCTGCCATGTTTTAATGACTGAGAGGTACTTTTCTGAATCTAGAATTCATTAGTAGTGCACAGATTTAGTGTTTTAAAACACGTCCTCCCTGAGATTGTTAGACAGCTGCTTCCCATGAGTGAAGCATGTTTTTTTTATCAGGGTGTGCCCATCAAGTGTTCTATCACCCCTCTCAAGCAGCTTGCTGCTGTTGAATCAATCCTGTCATCTTTATTCAGCCAACGCCTGGCAGCAGGAAGAAAATAAATATTTGTGTCTCTTAGGTGTTACTGCAGTGGTGGCTGTTTGCCCCAAATGCCCCCTGTGTCTATGGTAGTGCCCGTTGCTAAGAGAGCCTGAGGTGGCATGATCCTCTAAATGGGTAGCACCAGGGCTAGCACTTAGGACAGGCATGGCTCTCCTTTCTGCCAGTGGGACTTGTGTAGGGCTGCACTGAATAGAGGAAAAAATATTTTCCGAGTATTTCCAAGGTCTGAAGAGTGGTCCCAAGTTCTTGGGTCATCTCTCAGACCTGCGGAGAATACTTGGCGAATTTCCGAGTGGCTCACAGGGGGCAGGGCTGGTTACTTATCTTCCAGAAGGATTCCGCGTCAAACCTCTGCAAACCTGTGCTCATTCTATACATTGTTCCTGGGTTTGTGTGACCAGATATAATGCTTGCCCCCGTGCTAGGTGGCTGGATCAGTGGCAAACATGTTGTGTAGAGATATCCACTCATATCCACTCAGAGGATCATGCCCTAAGTGCTTTGCTTCTTATGTCAATGCAATATGTTTTCTTGGAGTCGGCGCCAGTACGGCCTGAGGCTTTATTTGCTTTCCCCTTTCAGATTGATTCCATCTAATGGGTAGTGCTCTTTCTTTGCAAAAAAGTAAAACTGCCACTTTTGCTGCACCGAGCACTTGAAAGACCTCAGTAGTACTGACCTCTTGTATTTTGATGGGAAAATCCTCTAAGGGTGTGATCCTAGCAGATAGCATACGTGCAATGCAAATCCCATTAAAGTTAATGGGACTCACAGATGTGGTGTTAGCCTGCCAAAACTTTCACCGGAGGCCCATGCTGCTCATTTCCTGATAATTATTTATTGTTGTTAGTATTAGGGCTGGGCATTTTGCTTTTGGTAAAATACAAACAAACATAAAGCCTGTTTCAGCTTTTGTATTAAAAACACAGATACAAGGGCTGTGCATTTGGGTTCCAAGTGAACCTACAATCTCCTGGGAAATGTGGTGTTTGAGGTCTCAAACTGGCCCCCAGAAACTGCACAACATTTCCAGCTTGGAGCTGGACTCTCTAACATTCAGTTTACCTGCCTGCTTGGGGAGGCTGTGTTGAGCCCTGCCTGCCTGCAGGGGCTGCTTCTATCTGAGAACTGCACTCTCTAGCACTGCAGCCGGGCTCGGCCCAGAAGAGCCCAGTCCAGCCAGGGAGAAATGGCCTCATTCCAATCTTCCCAATCCACAAATCCCTCCCCCCAAGCCAGTGAACCCTTTGAGTCTAATTTCATAACCCATTCCCTTTTCCCCAAACTAGCAATCCCTTCCCTAAGACAGTGACCACCATTCCTCAACAAGCCAGTGACCACTCCCCCAAGCCAGATCCATTCCTCCTCCCCAAGCCACCAACTCCCTCTGGTCCTGATCATGTCCCTTTTACACATCCCAAAGCCAGCAATTTCCCCCCACAAACCAGCCCCATGTCCAGTGCTTAATTTCTAAAAAAATATAATCCCAGGGCTCAAGGAGGAGCCACTCAGAGAAGAATAGAAGGTTTCTGCCTTGTAAACCTGATTCTTCGAGATGGCTCCAAACATTTTCACAACACCCACCCTTCCAGCCCTGCATGAAATTTTTCCTTATATTCTTAGAAAAGGTTGGAAGGAACTGTCATTCTGAGGGGGAGTGTGCTTTTTATACTAGAGTAGCTCAAAACCATCATGTGGTCTATTATTTGAATAGGGTGAGCGTGCACAACCCAGTTGTGAGAATGTTGGGAGCTATCTTGAAGAACCTTCTCTACAAGGCAACAACCTTCTGATCACTCACGTGGGGAGGAGCTATTTGTAAACAAACAGCTTTATCTCCCAGTCTGATCAGTATCCCGGTGTCCAGCTTCTGCTGCTGCTGCACTATTAGCAGGCAGATGGCAGAAGCAGGTGAGGGATGGGGACCCAGGCAGCAGGCTTCGGCTGCGGGTAGCAGCCACGGATGTGCAGGGAGAAAAACAAAAACGGAACAGGGCAGAGTAGGCTTCAGGATTGCCGCCCCCCCAGAAAATGCCGTCCAAGGCCTGGGTCTAGGGGGCCTGCCCTTAAGTCCAGGCCTGGATCCAGCACCGTGGCACACAGCCAAATTCACCAAAGAGAATGGAAATGGCTGCAGCCACTCTTACTTTGTCCTGCCAGCCAATCAAAAGCTTGCCATTTTGCTTGGTCAGCCAATCAAAACTTGCCATCTGGATTACCATCACTCAACTGTCCCCTCCCATACCCCCCTCCTACCAAATATGGCACTAAGTTTCATTTCCAGAAGAAGCTCAACTGTCCACCAGCTCCCCCATGTGTGTAGTGGTTTCCAAAGCTTTCTGAAGCCTTGGTCCTCGGAACTTCGGACTTCAGACTTTCAAAACTAAATCTTTGGCAAATTCTGAAGTTTTCCTAAAAACCGAGTTTCAGCCCTACTATAAACTGATTATAGTTTGTCTAGAAAGCTTTTAAACTGATTTGTAGCTCCAACATCTTTCATTATGCCATTGAGTGCAAGCTCGAGGCGATGGACAGAGCAATGCCATGTGATAAGATTTGGAAACAGACTCTCAGTCTCTTAACAACACCAGTTCTGTGCCCAAACATCACTGAGGCTCAATCAAAAGCAACTGCTACTAGGCATTTAGCAAGGAAATCTTGAGCTATGTTAACTTTTTTGAAAGCAGAAAATAAAGAATTCAAAAGTCCTTCAGAAGAAAGATAGATCAACAAAATATGTTAGCAGGTAACTGCATTTGCATATACATGGTTAAAGTGCTGCTTTTGTTTAGAGCAGTAGCTTCATCTAGCAAAAAACTCGCTTTAGAAGCGAATGCTATGATTTGGGCAAACACTTTTTTCTTCATTTCAGAGGAAATGTGATGCAGAATGTTAGAACAGGCCACATTTGAGTGCAAAATACACCCCATGTCCAGCCCATTTAACTGCTGGCAGTCAATTCAATTTCTTCTTCGAAGTCATATGAAGGCCTATTGTGCTTTGTATTTTTATAAGCAGTACAGAAGATTCTGGCTGTTGTACATATTTTAGCAGACTGGACACTTGCAGTTACTTCCCATAATGTATCTTTCTTTGCCTGCTTCAAAATCCGAGAAGCTGCAGTATGAGACTTGGTTTGTGCATGCTCACCTGCCTTTTTCTGGAGTGCTTTTTGTTGCTTTTGCTTGCAGAAGAAGAACGCACAGTAGCCTCCACCCACTCTTTAGCCAGCTTCACTCCTGCAGATTTGTCAGAACCCAGTTACTGACTAGGGTTGGGACTCTGGGCAAAATTTCGGTTGCGGTTATTTTCGGTTTCGGTTCTCATGTATTTCGGTTCTTTTTCGGTATCGGTTCTATCGGACCTTTTGCATTGATTTTTGTATCGGATTTTTAACATTGCATTTTTTTAATGGGGGACAAACCGCAATGTTAAAAATTTGATACAAAAATCAATGCAGAAGATTCGATACCGAGATTTCTGATTAATCTGAAATGGCCATTTTCGGGTACTTTCGGTTTTATCCGGAACCCAAATTCCCATTCCTACTACTGACTTGCTGACACACACTGAAACTGCTTCAGCCCACTGATGATTAGCCATAGATGCTTGCTTTGGAAATATTTTTTTTGTTGAGGTTTCCAACCTGCTGGAAATAAGCATTTACTTTATCTTTGCTATCAGTGGTCTCCATTTCTGATTCCCTACTATCAGTAGAAGCACTTTCTGCACCAAGTCCTCCTTCTAATCTTCACTGCTTTCACCTGATATTGCATGGACATGCAATGTCTTCATTAGGACTACTGCTGACACATGCAATGTATCATGGTGAATCTTCTGGTTCATTTGCATACTTTTCAACCTTACGGTTATATGGGCTCAAATATGAACAGTGTCGAACTGGGAAAACTTTTATGCGACTTGGACTTATATTTGTTAAATGGGCGAGGATGGAGTGATTATCCAGGCAACTTTACATATCTCTCTAGCAGGGGATGTAGTACAATAGATTATGTGGCTGTTTCTGCAGATGTTATCCCCCTTATTGGGGACTTTGAAGTGGGCTTGTGGCAAGGCAGTGACCATCTCCCACTCTTCCTCTCCCTTATGGGCCCCTATGCTCCTTCCACAGGTGTTGTAATAAATAGTAGATCAACTGTAGTTGATTCTCCCTGTGATCAGGGGCGGGGTTAACTAGAAGGAGATGGAACAGTGATCCGGAGATGGTATTATCATCTGCTCTTTCATCCCCTTGAGGGATACAACATGGTAAGAATTTTATAGGATTGGACTCACCTGAAAAGTGTTTGATTTTTTACCGGCAACTGATGGATTGGCTCCTCCCCTTGTTAGCTGCCAGGGGGAGTGTTGCCGCTCCCTCCACGAGGGGGGGAGGGCGTCCGCCTTCCCATTGGTTTGATAAGGATTGCAGGGCTGCAAGATCCATGGTACGATGTCTATATAGACAATTTAGAGCCTCCATTGGGCTGGAACTATTGCCTGAATTGGAAAGGGGCCAGTGTGATTATAAGAACCTCCTAAGGGCCAAAAGGGAGGAACACCATAGGCTAGCATGGGAAGAACTAGATAGGGCCTTAAAGGATACTAACTCTTTTAAATTTTGGAAATTGATAAGGGATAAACAAATGGGACCCTAGCTTGAGTAAGTCAGATCCAGGTAAAATGATGGTCACAGAGGAGGGCTGGGTGGGTCATTTTCTATCCTTGTACTCTGTCCCGGTCCCCCTAGCCACTATTCCAGAGGTTACTGAGATACTTCCCACAATGGGAACCAGTGTCACCATAGGAGGTGTTGGAATTGATAGGTACCCTCAAAAGATGTAAAGCCCCAGGGGCTGACTTTCTACCTGTAGAGTTATTGAAAACAGGAGCCCACTGGTGGGCCCTGGTATTAGTGTCCCTATTTACATCAATTAACACCACAGGCAATGTTCCAGTGGATTGGGGGAATCTATAGTGGTCCCTATATTTTAAAAAGGCTCCCCCGTGATTCTGGGAAACTATAGACCAATTAGTTTGCTTACTTACTGCTATAAGTAAGCTGCATGCAAAACTCTTATTGGTGAAGCTCAAAGGATGACTGATGGAGCACAGTATCATAGCCAAAGAACAGATTGGCTTTAGGGAGGGATGCTCTACAAGTGACCACTGCTTCATACTTGCCCATCTGGTCCGAAAATATGCTGACTCCCGGAAGGCGCTGTATGAGGCCTTCATAGACCTTACAGCGGTCTTCGATCTGATTTCTAGGGACCTTCTTTGGCAAAAGCTGGCTGCTCAGGGTGTGGACAAGTGACTCTTGCTTCTTATTAGGGACCTATACAAGAATACTTCTATTAAGGTCAGGCTCAACCTGCAAGGTGCCCTATCTACTAACATCAAAACAGAGCGGGGTGTTAAGCAAGGATGTGTCCTGGCTCCCACCTTGTTTAATGTCTATCTTAACGATCTGGTCTAGGTGCTTTCTGTCCTTGCTTGCCATCCCCCTCAGCTAGGTGACACCAATATAATGTGCCTGCTTTATGTGGATGATACAGTGCTGCTTTCTCGCTCGCACGTGGGACTGAGGCATTCTCTGGAGGCCTTTGGGAACTATTGCAGTAAGAACTTTCTAGAATTGAACCATGAGAAATCGAAAGTGATTGTCTTTTCTCGCAGGAAACTAATGCATAAGTGGCAAATGGGTGGGAGGGAGATTCTACAAGTCAAGAGCTATAAATATCTGGACCTTCTGTTCCAGGCTAATGGGGGCTGGACGTTCCAAATGCAGACTATGTAGACTAAGGCAAAAGAGCTTATGAAGGCTTTATTGTCCTTCTTTAGATCACGAGGAGGCCAGATGATACCTCTGACAGTCAAGATTTTTAATCAGAAGTGTATCTCCTCAGTGTCGTATGGGGCACATTTATGGACTTTGGGGAAAGAGAAAAACCTGGAAAAGTTACAAACAGGTTTTATTCATGCCCTGCTGACCGCATCGCTGGGAGTTAGCAATATGATACTTATTATGGAATGTGGGCTTCAAACGATGCTGGAGAGGGTCTGGTCCACCATGATTAGTTTCTGACTTACACCGCTTTTAAACTAGGGGCGCTGAAGCACCTCCTGAACGCTGCATTAAAGCAAAGCTGCCGGAAGTGACGTTCTTCCCGTTGCCGGTGGCGGCAGCGGCTGACGACATGGGGCTTTGGAGCGGCGTGTTCTGAAAGCCTGAAAATTGAAGTCTTAAGAACGCGCTGCTCCAAAGCCTTGTGTTGCCAGTCGCCGCTGCCGCCAGCAACAGGGAGAACGTCACTTCTGGCAGCTTTGCTTTAACGTGGCGTTCAGGAGGCGCTTCAGCACCCCTCGTTTAAAAGCACCCTTAGACTGCACTTTGGTTTAGCTCGTGATCAAGGACAGACCATAGAATATCTGGTTATTAGGGGTGATTGAGAAAGTAAATACCCTGGGTTTAAGTCCTGAGTCCCTTACCCCACTGGGTTATAGTGCTGCAAAAAGTCTAACCTTGAGGAGATTGGCTGACAATGAATGCCAGATTATGAGGTTGGCGATTGGGGCTTGTGGGTCTCAGGCCATTTATATCCAATGGGAAAATGACTCTCTTGCCCCATCCCCTTATCTAGATGGCAGCCTCAGACTCCAGAACAGAAGGCTGTTTTTGTTAGCAAGGTTCAACTGCTTCCCGTCGGCTGTGGTGCAGAGTCGTCATAAAGGTACTCCATTAGCCCAGCGACTATGTCAGTGACATCTTCGTTGAATAGAGTCCCTGGAACATATTCTTTTGGAGTGCCTTTTTTTTGCAGAGGCCTGCAGAAGACTCATCCTCCCGATGTTAGCTCCTTTTCCTGGTAGGTCGGAGGTATTCTATGTTAAGTTTCTCCTGGATGATTGCTCCAGTATAGTTTTTGGGAAGGTGGCCCAATTCCTAGGGCAAGTTTATATTATTAAACTCCTCCGGGAGCAAAGGCAGGATGGCGTATAGGTACCGAATTATAGGTGCATGTGATTTCTGTTTATGCCTTGACTTAGTCGGCAGGCTAAGGCCTGACTGCTTGGAATTTCCTAATGGGCTAGATTATTTGTAATGTATCCCAGGACAGTTGTATTGATTTGGATTGTTTAAGATGTGGATAATTTTTACATGAATTGTATATGACATGATATGACATGATGTGACTGTAAGGAAGTTGGCTTTTGCCTTTCATTTATTTATTTAGTCTGCAATGGCCACTGGCTGCACAATAAACTATTATTACTACTACCTTACTGTTTGTATTCTTTCTTTTCTGCTTACTAGCTGGCTCATTACTATCGCTGGATTTGGAAAAGTACGACAAAGGATGTTTTTACACATACCTTAAGGTGCTGGTCTTTCAATCCTCTGGATTTACAGTTCACAAGTCAGCACCTGGATGCATTCTTCACATGCACACGCTGCCCTGAGGCAGCCTGCAGTAGTGGTGTTGGGGAGCTCAAGAGAAGAAGGGTTGCCATGGAAATGATGTGACCATGGCTGCCAGGAGCAAAGCAGTTTACCAGGAGAACATTTTGCACGCACAAGTCCTGGGAGACACCCGGATGTTACAAGATCCAGATGTGTAAAACTACAGAGATCAAGGACTTCTTAAATCCATGAGAATATCAGGAAGTTCAAAGATCCGGGTGAGTGAGTTAGACATGTATAAAACTGGGGTTGCAACAGCAAACTTGCAGGAGAAAGGTGTGTGTAAAAACAATTTTCTTCTGCCCTAGCTGAGACATTGGGTATTTTCAGACGTTACGAGATCACAGTCAACCACAGTGAATCTGCACCGTAAGTGATACCGTAACGTCTGATGGGGGGAACGGAAGTTCCCCCCAGACGTTGATCACAGTCAATCGCGGTGGGGAATCACATGCACCACATGATCGGTGCTGGCCCCGCGGGTTCAGCCGATTGCATGGCGAATGTGATTCCCTGCTGTGATGAACCGAGCCGTCTTGTCTGGATGGCAGCCACAGCCCGGAATCCTCGCCGTGATTCCGGGCTGAGGTCAATTCGGGCGGGCGCTGCAGCCGCATTGGCCGCGGTGCCCGCCCGTCTCCCCAGAGGGCAGGTGGCAGAGGAGCATGGGGGGGCGGGGGCATGCAGCCGCACATTGTGCCGCGTGGCCCCGCACCCTCCCTGATTCCCCACCGGGATCCCCAGGCATGTCTGTTGGCTGTGCTGGAGTGATCCCAGCAGGGAATCAATGGGTCGTTTCCATGCCTGGGCCAATGGGCCCTGTCACGTCTGAAAATACCCATTATTGAGAATGGTTTCCTGAAGATGCAAGGAAATTATCTTCCTCTTTCTATGGCCCTGCCTAAGGACACTTAGCAAACATCCCCCCTGGAAAAAGCCCCTTTTCCCAACCCATCCTCCTAGCCATGGCCCCATCATGACCCCAGTTAGTCTCTTTTACCCAAACCCTCCATACTCCAGTCAGTCCACATCATGTATGCTTCCCAGTCACATCAGCCCCAGGTTTTCCTCAACCCACCCCCCCAGTCAGCCCACATCATGATGCTCACCAGTCTCAGCCCTTTTCTCCAATCCATCCAGTCCCCATCATGGATGTCCCCCACTCAGCCTGGCTTTCTCCAACCCCCAGTCCTGCCCATGTCCCATTCTCTCAACCCAGTCACATGCCTCACTCTTCCTCAAGCTAGCTACCCCCTAGGGATGGGTGAACAGAACATGGTTTGGATGTTCAGACGTTCGGTCATTCGGTTTGAAACCCAAGTTCGGGTTCGATGGTTCAGTTCAGCCGAGTTCAGTTTGGCCAAACTTGGCCGAATATTCAAAAATAGCGCTATCGATACTGAAACCAAACCGAAACCAAATTTTTGTCCCTGAAAAGACATTTTTCTTGCTCCCGAACTCATCCAAACTCATCCGAACACAATTGAACTGTTCGGTTGTTCAAGAGTTTGGTTCGGACATTCGGTTCGGACGCCCGAACAAACCGAGTTTGGCCCGAACTCTGATCATCCGAATCGCGTTTTCCCATCCCTACTACCCCCTCTGAGCCAGACTCCTGCCCCATTCCACCCTCCCCAGGCTAACAACCTCTGCACAATGCTTGCTGTATTCTCCACCCTCCCGCCCAAAGCAGTGCCTCCTTTTTAAATTAGTAGCTGACTTAGCAGCAGCTTTAACTGCATTTTCCTTTTCTTATAGGCCTGTCAGACTGACAGACCTTACTGCGCTTCTGTGCCAGAATAACCTGGTTCACTGTGTTCTCAGCATTGGCATCAATGGGGAAAATGCAGTGAACAAGGACAAAGACAAATTCTGAACCCCAAATGCATGTACAAATACAAATATTTAACCCCATGTACATATTAAATTATAATAATTTATCCCAGTTGCTAGAGACTGGTTCCCTACCCACAAGGGACTTTCTATATAACAGCCAGTAGTAGTGTGCAAAAGCATCTTCTGCTTTCTAAGTCAGCTAAACATACATGGCATGAATCATCTTTTTTGCTGACCTTTACTCACCATTTCTTTAGCTGGAAGGTTGACACAGATGACCCAACCTATTCCTTTGCACACAACCCATTTGCTTATAGCAGCTTTATGCCAATTCAGTTTTTCTTTCAACCAGCGATTTCTCTCTTTCCTACAGGAGATAATCCAGTCTGAGTCAGCCTATACTATACTCTTTCATTGCTGTTTCCAGAGCAGTATTTTCACTGAGTCACTGTTTTTCTCTCTCTTCATAGCAAGGCACCACTGAAAACTTTCTCTAAAGCCTCCCACACTGTTCCCAGGGAAACAGCACCACTGTTATTTCAGGATTTCACAAGCTGCTGTTTTTTCAAACAAGAGTTTAGAATGTGTTTCTCTAGTAACTTTTTTAAACGTCAAGATTTTGGAATTGGGTATAATGTAGCCTTCAAAGTCAATAAAAGGGGAGCAGGGTCTGAATGAAAATGAGTGCAGAAGACTTTTAGGTATAACACCCCGAATATGGGTTCTAAGAAACCTCTTCAGGTATTAAGTTCAGAATCCTTGGTTGTGGTGGGGAAAGAAGGAGTTGTGTGAGAACGATTTGGATAGCAAGCAACCACACATCAGCTAAACATGCTCTTGGGGGGGGGGTTTGTTGCTTTTTCCATTTGGGGACCACTATGTGGACACTACTCCAATGCTTAATTGGAAAAAACAAAACAAAAAAACAATCCAAATTTCCAGGGCCCAAGCCTGCCCCCAAAGCCACACACCCTGCCTGAGAGTTTGTCAGATCAGGGGACTAAACCCTAGTCTCCAGCTAGAAACCCACTCACTGGACCACCCTGCTTCTCTACAGCTAAATATAAAACAGGATTGCTTGTGATTTAATGTGTATAATAACCAGTGAAGGGTGAGGTTGGAAAGTCATGAATGAAAGCCAAATAAATCAACCGTTTCTTTTTTTCCTGGTTTTCCTTTCCAAGCCTGAAATGGCCAATCTCAGGCTGCTTTTATATGAGCGCCACCTGCTTGCACCTGTAAATCATGCGGCATGTAAAAGTGCCGCGGGCAGTGTTTAGATGTGCCATGGACATTTCATGGGTATATCTGGTTGCGCATTCTTTAAGACCGCAAACTAAATACCTCGATATTGAAGTATTTAATTTGCGGTCTTAAAGAATGCGCGACCAGAAATACGGCGTGTCTAGGCGCATCTAAATGCTGCCCAAGGCACTTTTACATGCCACATGATTTATTGATTACAGATGCAAGTGGCGTCGGCTCATCTAAAAAGACCCTCAGTCTTTTCCTGTTTTTTCACATTTTGGGTGTATGCTTCCCCTGGGAATATTTCCCAGGGCTCACTCCCCTTTTAATTTAATTGCCGAGCCCTGGCAAGCCCCCATCATCCTCCACAAATTAAGCCCTATGCTACTCCTTGATTACACCATGAGTTTCAGTGGAGTTGCACTGACATAAAGCAAGAGGAACTACATGGTGAATCAAGTCTAGTCAGTAGCTAGACTTTATGTAGGTGGATAAATGTGAGCATATTTAAAGAAAACTTTTGAAAATTTGAAGGGATCTGCTTTGGAAATATAACCTCCACCTGCTAAACTCTCATGTAACCCCCAAGTCTCTACATCTTCTATGATCTCACAGAAGAGCACCAGCTTCCTGGCAGCTGTTTCCCATTTTGTGGTTGCTCAGAGGTATCCTCTCAGGCCCAAGCCACACCAAAGACTCCTGTGTCATAGCCCTCGAGTCTGGCCTAACTCCATGAGCTTTCCTTCCTTAGTCTTATTCCTACTCCCTGAGGTTTCATACTTCCACTCTCCCGGAAGGCCTTCTTTTCTATTTCTCTACTCATGGGCTCACAGCTTCTTTTTAGTTCCCCTTTAGATCACCTGAACCCAGGACACAAATGGGGTGTTTTCAGATGAGATGCTACCCCACATGGCCACCCAGGAGCCATGGAGCCAACCGCCCATCTGAAGGTGGAGTGGCCGGATGTGCCTCCCATGAGTCATGGAGCACTCACTCATGGCCATGCATGGAGCACTGCCGGGAAATCCGGTGTGCTCCACATGGGGAAGCCAAATATATAGGCAGCAACGGGCAGGCATGAAGTCCCTGCCCATAAGAACAGTGGCAGCCAGTCATGCCAGAAAATGAGTCCGCCACCCATAAGCACTGTGGGTGGGGGAAGTAGCCTTTTCAAGTCACAGGAACTGGGTGGGAGCACTGTGGAGTCTGGGTTTCCCAGTGATTGTGCTTGGGACATGCCACTTGCAAAGGCCAACCCGGCGTAGTTCTCCACCCCTATGGTCTGTGATAGGGGGAGTGTTTGGTGGCTGTCTCTGTGGCTGCGGTAGCCATCCTGTAAGCTGCCTGTTTGAATCCCTCTCCATGCACTCCATCTCCACGGGTGCTCCGTGGCAGTGCCACTTGATGACCATGCCCCCCCCATCACCTTACTTGTTTAAAAACACCCATGCTCTCAAGCTGCCTCTTACTGATCTCTCCCGTTAGAACTTCCACCTGGGACTACAGGCACTCAAGCCAAACCAGACTGTGCTTCACCCTGCCTGCCCACAGACATGCTCCCCCTCTGAACTGGGCCTTACTTTTAGAGGAGCTGAAGACCAGATTTTCGAGCATTCACCCAACAAAAGTCAGAATCAGATTTTCAGAAAAGCTCATCTACCATTTGGTCACACAAATAAGGGTAGGGTGGCCAGATATGGAAATTTTAGAGAACACTTATGAGAAATACAGGTTGCAGTATTGTATTGGAACCAATGCAGCCCTGCAGCCTGTATCTTTCATAAGTGTCCTCTAAAATTTGCACATCTGGCCGGCCTAAATAAGGGTCAGCTATTCAAACTCACTGAACACTCAGCAACTCCAGCTGCATTATCCATGGCCAATTTTCAGAAGAGCTCAACATATATTGGTTATGTGGAATCAGAGCTCTCTCTAGTCTGTTGCACTACTAAGGATTGCCCCTAAATCAAATAAGCACCATCATGGCTGTATTGTGTAGTGGAGAGACAGGAATTCAGCCAGACAATGCATACTTCATGTGTGTCATAGAGGTGTGAACCAGGGACCCATGTCATTATTCATTTTTGGTTTTCGTTTGTTATTTAAATCTTTTGTTTTTGTAAATATAGAAATTTTGCTTTCATTTTTGGTTTCCATTGGTTTTAATTTAAAACACATTGGTTACATCATTCCTGATGTAACCAAGCCAAGCGCGTGCACCTGGGACCTCGCATCTTCGTGAATGTTACATTGCTTGTCTCTCCCTCTGTACTCCTTCCTTTGTCTTCCCCCACCCCCGTCTCTCAGATTGTAAGCCCTAGGGCAGGGACAGTGTCTATTCCATTACTTTGTAAAGTGCCAGATACATTGCTTGTGCTATATAAATGCTTGCTAATCAATCATCAATCATCATCATCATTCATAATTAATAAATAAAAGATCTGTTTGTGATGTTAATTGGCCAGCAGAAATGTCAACCAAATATCCTCATTCTGTGCTGTAACCACACCCAACTTCTCTTCTCCACTTGTTACTGGGACATTGGAAGCATCTCTTTAGGAAAGAGCCAACAGAGATTATCTTATCACAGTGGTGCAGGATGTGATTGTGATG
>QEPC01012913.1:4760367-4830909 GCA_003113815.1 Sphenodon punctatus
TGCCAATGCTGCCTCTGCTGTCTGTGCCATGGGTTCTGTACCCAGGCAACTCAATATCTGCTGCTGCTGCCAATGCCACCTCTGCTGTCCATGCCAAGGGTTCTGCCCCAGCAACCCAATGTCTGCTGCTGCTGCCAATGCTGCCTCTGCTGTCTGAGCCATGGGTTCTGTACCCGGGCAATCCAATGTCTTCTGCTGCTGCCAATGCTGCCTACCCTGTCTGTGCTAAGGGTTCTGCTGCTGGGCAATCCAATGTATGCTGTTGCTGCCAATAACGCCTATGCTGTCTGTGCCATGGGTTCTGCCCCAGCAACCCAATGTCTGCTACTGGGTGGCCACATGATTCACCACTGGGCAAAGCTTGACCAATTGACAGAATAGCTTGTTCAGATCCTGAGAGTAGGATGCAAGTCTGCAATGCCTGGCCAAGCAGGGGTGCCAGCCACTGAGCCCTGGCCGGACCTCTTCCGCTCCCCCATCCATGTCAGCCAGCCTGGGGCGATCCACAGGAAGGACCCGGCTTGCATCTCTTAGGACCAGCTGTCCCATGTTCAACAACTGCTGTTCACATGGAACCCTTCTCCACTTCGGCTTTCAAAGTTCTCATTTGAGTATGATTGATTATATATTTCCTACTACCACCAAGATTTTCACTGCTGCCCTGGCTGGACCTCTGCCTCTCCCCAGCCTATTCCAGCCAGCCTGAAAACAATCTCCTCTTGGCTATTTCCTCACCTGCCTCAGTGATGATGCTGGATAGCTCCTCTAAAATAGCTGTCTGTGTCCAACAGGAGCAGAGCCAGCTGTCCCTGGGCCAAGTTACGGATTTTCAAGGGCCAGCGAGACAGGATGGAAATGTCCAGGCAAACAGGGGTGCCCAGCACCAAGCCCTGGCCAGGCTTCTGCCGCTCCCCCACTCATGTCAGCCAGCCTGCAAGCAAACTCCTCTTGGCTATTTACTCACCGGCCTCAGTGATAATGCTGGATACCTCCTGTAAAATAGCTGTCTGTGTCCAACAGGAGTAGAGCTGGCTGTCCCTGGGCAAAGTTAAGAATTTTCAAGGGGCAGCGAGAGTTGATAAGATGCCACCAGAACCACAACGCTCTCCTGGCACTCAGTGAGCAGGGGACATGGTCTCAGAAGAAATAGCCAGGAGCCCTGGGGAGCCTGGTCCACAGGGATCACACTGGGCAGGAACATGTCAATTGCTAAGGCCAGCTCAGTGTGCTTCCCCCTCCCCCATGGTCCATGGCAGAGGGAGTGCATGGTGGCTTGCTGCTCTGGTAGCCATGCTGTGAGCCACCTGATTGAATCCCTCTCTAAACACTCTATCTGAGTGGGTGCTCTGAAGCAGTGCCACTCAGCATTGCCAGCCTGCAATGCCCGGTCAAATAGGGGTGCCAGCTACTCCAGCCCCAGGACCCACCATCAGGGTTCTGAAGCTGTCATTCCGCTAACGGGGAGCTGTCACATGGAACCCTTCTCCACTTTGGCTTTCAAAGTTCTCCAGCCACTCCAGCTCCAGGAACCACTCTCAGGGTTCTGGGGCCTGCGTTCCAGGCAGGGAGGGCTGTCCATCCACGTCATCCAGAAGCAATAGGTGTGGTGCTACTGCTGGTGCTGCTACTGCTTGGGCTGGGGGCAGAGATAGACTCCACCAGCTGAAAGGGGTGGCTGCTCCCACTTCCACCATCCCCAGGGGTGTCCTGCTGCTGCCACGCACTCTCAAGAGCTCGCTCTGCCTGCCGGACCCTCTCCACCAGCTCACCCTTCCAGTGATCTTCCAGTGGCCATAGAGGGATGTCTGGCATGCCACGCTGCCCTTGACCCTGGGTTCCAGCATGGTTGCCAACACATATTCTGCCCACCGCAGGGGCTTGTTGAAACGCGCCTTCAGCCCTGCCTTCAGCTGCTGCACCAGGTCAACCACCTCATCGGCCAGCTTCCTGCCCTGAGGGCCACAATCCCACCCCTGGAGAATCTCCTCAAGTCTCCTGAGGAGACTCTGCACCAGAGGGGTCACCTGGCTGATGGTGGCCGTGGAGGAGCTTATGGTCTCTCCATCATAGCCAGGAACGGTCTGAGCACAATGACTGTGTGCACCAGGATCTTCCATTCCACCCCATTGTACCCTGGTGGTGCCCTGCTGTCCATCACCAATTGCACCTGATGGAAGGCAGCTTTCTGCTCTAGAAGTGCTCGAGCATCAGGTAGGTCGAATTCCACTGGGTGGACACATCCTGCACCAGCTGGTGCACTGGGGAGCCTTGCTGGGCCTGATTTTCCTGGAGGAGGTTGTGGCCATTCATGCTCCAGTTAAAGAAACTGAGCAGTTTCCTCCCCGGATCAATCAGGGAGCTAAGGGTGCTGGCCCCAATCCTCTTCTCCCCCAAGCCCAGAGCATCCCTGACCACCAGGTGAAGGGTGTGCATGGTGCAAGGGATTCTAATGAAGCCCCCCTCGCAGACTGCCCTCAATACGTTGGTTGCGTTATCGGTGACCATGCACCCCTTGGTGAAGGGCGTATCTGGTGTGACCTACTCCCTCACCATGGTAGTCAGGGTTGACTCGGTGTTTCGGGACATGTGGGGGCCATCCATGACTTCCACTTGAAGCATGTCCCACCTATACCCTGCTTCGGGACTCCTCCTGCCACTGCCAAATGCTGCCTCCGGGTCCTGCCACCAGTGCTCCGTCACCACCAGGTAGGTGTGCTGAGCGTTCCTGCTCGACCGCAGGTCTGTGGTGAAGTGGACAGTGGCACCCACAGCTTCTGCCACCTGCTCCCTCACCCACTCCTTTAAAGTCCGGTACAAGGCTGGCACCACCTGCCGACTCAGGGTGGTGTGTGACAGCAGCCTAAACTGGGGGTCCTGGAAGCCAATCAGTAGCCTGAACCCCATTCCCCAACAAGTGAGAAGGGCTGCCCATCCAGGGTGATCATTTCCCCCAACATGCGTGTGGCTTTTGCTTGAAAGCCACGCTGCCCTCCATATCCTGCAGCTGCCGAGGGACTTGGCAGCTGCCCCCACCCCAGCTCCTCCATGGTGGACTGATGCTGCTGCTGCTTCTGCTCCTGCTCCCCCTAGAAGCAATACCACTCCTGCTGCTAGATCAGGATGCTTGCCCTCTGATGGAGGCGGACGACTGACCGCTGCTGTCGAGAACCCGCTGGCATACACTGCCCCTGCCTGCCCGCTTAGCAGCACAGTGTTGTGGCATCCCTTAAGGTGCCTCGTCATGGCAGTTGTGCCAAGGTTGGTGAGCACCTGCCCATGCTTCTGGTGCAAAGTGCACTTCACCTCCCTGGGGTCATCTGCCTGCACCAACTGAAAATGTGCCCAGATGGAGGATTTTTTGCCCCCTCCTGTCTTCTGGCCCACACCAGGTGACACACTGCTGACAGCGCTGTTGGGAGGGGCAGAACATGGTGGCGACACAGCTCTCAGAGGGACAGCCATCGCCTCAGCTCCAGACATCTCCTCCACAGGACTAGTGTATGCCTCACTGTCCCCAATCACAGTGATGTCCTGCGAAGGGGAGTACTGGGACACTGAGCCTGATCGACTGCCCACCATGCTGCAGCTACTCTCCCTGTGCCCCCTATAGCTGCTGCTGCTGCTGCTGCTCCTCTCCCTGCTGCCATTGCCCAGGGATCGGGCCCTGCCTCTATCAGCTGGGGTGGGATCCAACAGCCCTGGACTGCTGGGGATTGCCTCAGTAATGGGGGACGATGGTGGTCCATGGTGAACTTCGGCCTCTGCCCCTGAAGCACCTGCACCTGCTCCTGCATCCACAGTAGAGACAGCCGAAGCCTCCTGGACTGCAGGCCTTCCAGTGCCCTGTGTGGCAGGAGGCACTGCCATAGCACCCCCCTAGTGCCACTTCTGAGAGCCTCGGAAGCCTGACTAGTCTGCCAGTGCCAAAATCAGGGCTGTGCAGTTTGGGGCGTGGTGATGGGCTCGGGCTGCTGCTTCCTGCCACTCCGCTGGCACGACCCCTACCACCTCTGCCACGTGCCCCATTGCCTGCCTTATGGGCAGCAGACCAGCCTCTCCTGCTTCCCTTCACCATTTTTCCTTCCCAAATTATGCAGAGGAAGATTTATATATTTATTTATTTATTTATTCAAAATTGGATGATTATATATATCTACTACTACACTAACTCTAATTTCTATTAACTACTATTCTAAAATCTATGGAACTAAATGGAATATTATATCTACAAAGGCCTATTCCTACAAACACATTATAAAATATTAAAACTGAATAACTGCTACACACTATTTCTATCTCTCTATAACTAAGCTAACTACATCTATCTATCTATCTATCTATCTATCTATCTATCTATCTATCTATCTACACAGGAATGGGGGGGTGGACACAGACATCTCACAACAAACAACACAGGGAGGGGTACAAAACTGAAATGAAACTTAAATCAATCTAATGCTCCACTAAATAATTTCAAAAACAGGGGAAGGGAATCAGGGATGCAATATATACAGGGAGGAGGAAAGGATTCAATGGAGGGTAGGAAGAAAGAACACAGGGAGGGGTAAAAAATAAAAACAACACCTTAATCTAATCTAATCTAATCTAATCTAATCTAAATAAATGAAACTATGGAGGTAAATGTGTGGGAATGGGTGAAATGGAGAAGGATGGCAATGGATTAGGAACACAAACTGCTGGGAGAGGGAGACTTTTGAAAACGCCTGCTGACAGGATCAGTGGTTAGCTCAGAAGGAGTTGGAAGGGGGGAGGGCAATGACTTTTGTTACTTGCTGCACCCACCTTACCCCAAGCCCCAATGGCTCTGTGCAGCCTAGCCCCATGCCAATTGTAGACTGCGAAGCCAGTGGTCTGAGGAAAAGAGGGATGGTGATTGGGCAGGCTAGCTGCTAGTCCAAGCTTCTCCACCCCTGGTGCCAGGAAGTCTGCTTCTCAGGTGCCTCCACCCCTCCCCCGGGCCTGCCAGTCATGTTTTTGGTGCCCGAACAAGAACGAACTCATCCAAACGATAGCGAACTGTTCTGTTGTTTTCTAGTTTGAATCGAGTTCAGTTCGGTCGCTTTAGGTTTGGTTCGGTCGTTCCGTTCGGTCATCCGAACAGGCCGAGTTCGGTCCAAACACCGAACGGTCAAACCGTGTTCTCACATCCCTAATGTTTTCCAGTTTTCCCCCTCAATTTCTTCATCTGAAGACTCAGCTAAGTGTCCGTAGGTCTAAGGTCAGAGAGAAATAATCCCAATTCTGGCAAGAAAATGTTCACATACAGGAACCTTTGTCCAATGAGACCTGATAGAAAGCATAATTGTCCCCGTTATCATGCAATCTGCCCCCCTGCACCACCACCCCATGCCAATGTCTTAGTTATGGGCCTGTGCCAATGGAAGAAACCACATTGGGCTTTAATGTGGACTTTAATGAGGTTTACATTCAGATTATGTTTGTATTGTACTTAATATGATTAACAGAGTCAACATTCTATGAGATTTACCATTCAAAAGACATCAAATGAGTTTTTCCCAAAAGAGAGAAACATATAGTGAATAAGTTATATGTAGAAGTGCTTTTGTTAAGGTGGTGAAGATAATGTAAAGACAGGCTAACCATCTAACATCTCTTTGACAGGCCACTAAGATAAACTGTGAATATGTATTTGAAAAGTACATTTCTCATAACACTACAGGTAAATCACACTGTAAAGAAATCAGTCCTTCCTCAGTAGAAATACAAAATTTGTTAATTATGTTCCAGGCATTAAAACTTCCCTTTCTTAGTAAGTCACATTTTATAACTCTACGTTATCTTTTCTAGCACTAACATTAACATTTTGATTTTTTTTTTACAATTACAGAAAACAAGATGCTGAACAATTTCGGATGTAAACCTTTTTTTTCACAAGACAACTGGCATTAGCAAATTTGCTTAGCATATGAAGATGTGAAATTCTGTCCTTTTGAAGTAGCATTACAAATTCTTCTGTGGAATTCTGATTGTTACTGTCTTAACTTCTGTATATTCATGAAGGCCATATTCTCCCCTGAATAAACGAGAAAACAACAACAATCATTGTGGAACCATTTAGATTAGTGATAGTGTCTGATACAAAGAGTGGGTTTGTTTATTTATTTATTTAAATGTATATGCCACCATTTCCTGAGGCTCAGGGTAGTTTATGAAGCTGCTCAGTGGTGCACTCCCCACCCACTCCCAGCCCTTTCTAGGTTGGGATCAGATGGACCTGGTGGGTTCCCTGGTCCACAGTCAGCCTATGTGGAGCCCTCCCCACCCCCCCACACACCATAGAGTTGGGACTAGAGTGTCCATAATGCTATGGTATTGCCCAGGGCAATGATTGGCTGAAAGCAGAGCAGCAGCGTGGGTCCATGCATCAGACAGACAACTGCTTTGCTTTGGGTTGGTGCCCCTGGCTTGGCCAGTCCACTCTGCTGCCAGCAGTCCTGGATATTCTTTTCTTTTATTTAATTTTTTTAAAAAAATATTATATTCCATTTCATTGTACAGATTCATTACATATCTGTATTGTACAACAGGATATTGAATTGTACATTTGCTTGTTATCTCATGAAAAAAACATAAACCACTCCAACAATATGAACAGAACATTCTATCACATCATATCTTATTTTTTAAGAACTTTCAGATGTCCATCAGGCATATCTTTGGTGTTTTTTTTCCTTCTTGACATAGGAATGTAATAATGTCCCAGCACGGGTTCCATGTTAAATAGAAGTCTTCTAGCTTATCAGACCGTTCTGCCATGATACGCGCCATGGTTATCATGAACCAGAAATGGTCCACCCATTTTGTTATGGTGAGACCTTGCAGTGATTTCTAGAAGCATGCAATTATATAAATGGCTGCTAGTCTTAATTGGTGGCATGCATCTTGTCGGTGCTTAAGAACGCCCACCTCAGGAAACATTCCCAGCAGAGCCAGTTCTGCCGAGAAGGGTACCTCTGCTCCAACCACCTGATTTATGTATGTCCATATCTTTTGTCAAAATTTATTAACCCTCTGGCATCCCCACCAGCAATGTAGGTAGGAGCCCTCAGCCCCACATCCTCTCCAGCATAGATTTGGATAAGCCCTATTAATTTGGTGTAACCTCTGTGGGGTCATGTATATTCTCAAACACTATTTAACTTGAGGTTCGTTTATTGCCAGAGCCCAGGAACACTTATTCATTGTGGTCCAAATTTTTTGTGATTCACTTGGGGTGATCTCCCTCTCAAGGTCCCTGTTAGGCATATCAGGTGGGTGGAATATATTATACAGTTCCCTGTATATTCTAGACAAAATTTTACTGTCATCTGTGTTCTCTATAATTAATTTCTCTAATCCTAGACATTCCCTGTCAAATTGTTCCCTATCTCCTGCCTTAGTAAAGATCGATTGCAGTTTCATATAGTCCAAAAAAGCATATTTTCTCTTTGAGAACCTTCTCAATCTCTTCTTGCGTTTTTAAACTTTTCATTAGCGAAAAGATGTGCTGCCTGGACAAGACCTTTTTAAACGCCATTTAACTTTCATTTCCTTTTGAAATCCACAGTTTTTTGCTGTCAGTCCAGGATATTCTGTAGCACCTTCAGTGGGGCTGCCCTGGGACAGGCACAACCTGCTCCACGCTTGCTCTGCCTGCACGTCTGGTGGGGCACCTTCAGGCGTGGCCAGCATCAGGGCAGCCCATCCATCTAGCACCCTACATTTCAAGTCCTACATTTTCAAGTCTTCCTTTTGAAACCTTCTGAACAGCTATGGCAATGCTAGAAGCTATTTCAAACAGAGCAACAACTGTGTGCCAGAAAAATAGACACAAAGACTTCCATTTTTGTATGGATCTTTACTATCAAGACAATTTAATATGTCTTTAAACAGGGATTCTTGTCCCCAGATTAAGGGGTTTATAATGACATACTAACAAGCATACTCAGGGATTCCCCTAGCTGAACCTTCCCTGTTTGGGGGGGGGGGGGGAACCAACCCTCTTTATACACAAAATATGTTTCAATATTATATTACCATTCATAACACTACAAGTTTCAATTCAGGTTAATCCTTGACCAACCCCTTTAAATTGCACATGCTTAAAGTCTGAATGACTTGTATGTTTTAACCAGGGACCCGTGTTCACGTCATTTATCCATTGCTACTAATGGGGAAAATGCAGCAAACCCAGGGACCCCTGGCTATGATTTTGAACAGTGTGGCCGATGATGACATAAAATGCAAAAAATCAGACAAGAATGATGTTTTTATAACACAGATTGCAGCTGCTCCTTGCTACAGTGTAATGGCTTTTTTTGGTTCCCGTAACCATTTTTACAAAATATGCCTATCAGAAAAAGTGACACTTCATTTTATTTATCTTGTAACAGGACAAAACAATGGTGTGGCCTTCACTGTAGCAGTTAGTTATGCGTGAGTTTGGTACTAATGTTAGCATGGAAGGAAGTTCTTGATATGGCCTTAAACATTTTCTCATTCTTGCTATCTGAATGATAGCATTTCTGGTACATTTCCTTTTTAAATATTTGTTTGGTTATTTCTTTAATGCACATTTGCCCAAAGCATTGTGTAATAAAATTGATTTATTATGGTATCTTTTCTCTCTATGTTGAGATGTCTTCTCTAAGTTCTCTCTCCATCATTCTCTACGTTCTCTATGTCATTTTTCTCTGTGACCCAAATTAACTTCAATACTTTGCTTTTTTGGAAATCAATGAGAGAGGAGTGCCTGATTGTCTCAAGTCCCCTTCACAGCATTGGGTATTTTCAGATGTGACACCCTGGCCTGTGGCCACCAGATGCTCCTGTCCCACCAGATGTTGACCATGGGTGGGGGAAGAAGTTACTCTGGACCATGGCAGGGCTAACATGGAATGGGTGCTGGGCTCCTGGACAGCACACATTCTGTGTTAAGCCCTGCCATGGTCTGGGGTAGGCGACCCTGGACCGTGGTATAACGGGCCATCACGCCGGATGGCCCACTCTACCTAACCCTGGCCTGTGGCCGGAGCAGTTCCAGACAGCCACCGCACCCACCTATCACTCCTGGGATGTCCCAGAGCACTGCAAGTGGGAGTTGCCCCGCTTCACTTCCCCGCTTCATACTGTGAAGCAAAGTCTGCTTCACTTCCACATCTGGGAGGGTTCTTTTAAATTGATTGGCCATCCTGGGAGTGAAGTGGGATGGCACAGGCAGAACTGGAGCTGTGGTCTGTCTAAAAGCACCTTGTGTCTTGGAATTCCTGTGAATAAACTCCAATGTGCACATCCAAATCATTAATGATTTAGATTACTTACATTTCTCGTCCATTTCCTGACATTTTGAATCCTCCAAAAGGAGTTTGAGCAGATATCGAACTGTAGAAATTAACCCTGAAAAAGAGAGAACATAGTTTAATCATAGGCAGGATTCTCAGCTGGTGAAAAAAATTGATGTCGTGTCACTGATTTCAGTTGACTGAGACTCTTCCTGCTATACATGCACTTCACAGTTTTACTTTACTTTCCACAGAGACCAGATTTGTAGTACAATTTCATCTTCCAACTGTTTTAGTTATTCCACCTTTTCAACCTACTTTACTTTCTGTTGTTACTTGTATTTAGAACGTAGTTACACAGAACCCCCAGAACAATCTCTTCCAAGTTCAACTTCATCATTGTTTCACGGGTATTGAAGACATTCTGTTTTATTCTGCAAGTAGCCACACCAGCTTAGTTGGCTGATGACAGCAACAAACCTCATCAGACTTTTTATAGGTTATGGTAAAGGCAATCCATTTCAGTAGGCCCTTATGCTTTGGCATAATTAACCTTCTATTCATTAGAGCTGCAATGTTGAAACCAGTTACTCCAGAATAGTAGGAAGCCAAGAAGATTAACAACCTCGGCTTCCTAATGTCTTCATCTGAGATTATTTTATTTCCACAGCTTCTAATTCTCCTCTTACTCACTGCCAGTTCCCACTGAATTCAGTTTGCTGGCAGCTTAAGTCCAGCTAGTGACCAGAAATTTCCACACATTCCACAGATCTGTTTAAGACAGTAAGTTTTTTAAAATCAGTTCTCCTTTAAAATTCTTTGGTTAGAAAATATTATTCCTTCTTGACTGTCCTTGTACATTTGTGTTGTGACTTCTTAAAATTTTAAATATTCTAGAGACTCTAACTATATAGAAATTTGATTTTAAGGTTTCCATTACCAGGAAGGATGCAGTCCCTTGCGAATGATGTTGAGTCGAATTAGGTCGTTTTTAAACGGACTGGGGTGGGTGGATGTTTTGGCATGGCGTGTGTAGGTGGGTGTGGGCCCATTTACATGGACACACACCCACCTCCACCTACCTCCACCCACAGAGCATCCTCCATTCTGTCGGAGGGCTCTGTGGGTGGAAGTGGGTGGAGATGGGTGTGCGATGGGTGTTGGTGGGTGTATGGTGGGAGCGTGCATGCACAAGGTGTTTACACGGGCACACACCCACCGCACACCCATCCCCCCCGGTGGCCTTATACATAGACTGCCCCCCCCCACTGCACACCCACCCGAACATCGAGCGGCGAGGGGGGGGGAAGGGCCACTGTGTAAAAATGGCCTTAGATGAAACATCATGTTATTTATGTAGTATTTAAAAACTACCACAAGATTAGACCTTAATCTGTGTCTTTATAAAAATCTGTGTACCCCTGTCCTCATGGTTGCCACTTCTGCATGTTCTATTAGTTTCTTTGATTCTTGTATTTGTGTGCACAAGTGTACACACAAACCCAGGAATGGCTATCTGACAAACCCAGATCTGCGGCTCAAGAATGAGGTGGAGCTGCAGACACAAGTTTGGATTCACGTGTAGCCAATGTTACATGACGGCCTCCAGCTACAGATGTGGGAGGTAGGGGCCGGGAACAGGCTAGCTCTTATTTTCTGCCTTAGCACTGAATCTCTGCTGGGCAGGGATGGTCCTTGTTTTCTAGCAGCATACCTTGTTTCTGGGGGTGTGCAGAAACCTTGTTCATTTTCATTTTAGTTTTCATTTTTGTTTTTTAAAAAATCCATTTGTTTTGGGGTGTTTTTTGTTAAAATTCCATTCATTTTTGTAACACATTTTGTTTTAAAAACTCTTTAAAATATGCGGTCGCCTCTCCCAGCCAACTGTCAGCTGAGAGGGGCAAGCTAGCACTGGCTCTGATGGAAAGGGGGGATCACAGCCAGGTAAGAAGCCTTCCCTTATCAGCTGATAGCTGGTTAGGACATAGTGCCCGATTTAGCGAAGAGGTGGCAGGGAAAGGGAAGCGCAGACCCGGGGTTGTGTGTCATGCTTTGGCTGGGTGATCTGAACCTGGAGCTGGTGGCGGGAAGGGGAGAGAGGACAGGAAGCAGCCTGAGCTGCATCTCCCTTGGGTTCCCTCCCCAGCCTTCCTTCTAGGGGGAGGAGGAGAAGCAGCACCATTCCCTGGGATCCAGTCACCTCTGAGGAGAGGGATCACAGGATCCATGTGGCTCCTCTGGTGGGGCTAAGTGCTACCTTTGATTCCCTGGTCCTCTCCTTTCCTTTCAGGAATAGAGAGCAGCGGGCATGGAAAGGGGAGTCATGGCCAGTGAAGAAGTCTTCCCTGGCTGTGACCCCTCTTTTCATTGGAGCCAGGACTACTGCACCCCTCTCAACTGACAGCTAGTGGGAGGAGGGAGAGAGAGAGGAGAGTGATGTTGTCCCCAGGGGCCACCTGACAGCTGCGGGAGCACTCACACCAGTAATCTCGCTGTCCCTGGGTTGCCTGGGGACAGTGAGATTGCTAGAGCATCTGCCCAGTTGTCAGGTGGGCTAGGGGCAGGGACAGTATGCTAGTGCCACCTGTGGTGGCTGGTGCAAGCCCATGAACTGCAGACAGTGGGCTGCCCATTTGAAGAGCTCCAAACACTGTTCTCACTGGTACCTATTGTGTGGGGACCCCATGAGGTGGCTCTGGGTTCCGGGGCACTCCTGGCCTGTGTGTGAACACCCACAGTGTGCCACTTTAAGTAAAAACAGATGTGACGGTGACCTGCTTTGGCCCAGAACCCGCTGGCATGTCTGTTTAGGCACTGCCAGATGTTAGCCTGGGACTGCCCTGGAGCAGGTAGGCGGCTAGCCCAGCCTGTGTCCTTGGAAAAATCTCTGAGGTCACAGTCTGGGCTAAGGGCTGCCATGTGGGCCAACATGGGCTAATGTGGACTAGCATGTCTGTTCAACCTGACCATACCTTCCCCAGGGCATGGACTGCCATGGCTGGTTACCATGACTATCTATCATGGTGGAGGGCAGGGTGCTGGGAGCAGGACATGGGCGGGGCTACCTGCCTCCACATTTGTTTAGTTCCCCACTCTACCCAGGGCGTGTGGGTGGTGGAATGGCTTTCTGACTGTGGGCATGTTTGTTTGGTGCCTCTTCCTGACCTGGGCCGTGTCAACTACGGTTTACTGCCCTGGCCTGGGCTGCATATTTGTTTTTCCCTTTGTTGGTACATCCAGGCCACACTCTGCTTGTGAGTGCAAAGTGATGCACATAGGGAAAAATAACTCTAAACATATGTACACAATGTTGGGATCTAACTTAGGTGTTGCTACTCAGAAAAAAGACCTTGGAGTCACTGTGGATAGATGACTGACAATTGAGCACATTGAGTCACGTCAACTCAATGTGTGCCAGCAGTCAAAAAGGCTAATTGTATGTTAGGTGAGTGGTGCTGTTGTGTGAGGGGAGGGAAGCGGCCTTTGAAACTTACACGCTCTGGCTTGGGACCACTGCTGCAGTGGTCTGAGCTGGGGCATGTCACTTTCAAAAGCCAGCTAGTGTGTTTGAGCAGCCTGTTTGGTCCCGTTCAGGCATTGATGGTGCCCAAATGGGGCCGGGTTGATTCGGGCACCCCTGATTTGTTGAGGGAGTCCAAATCTTCTGGTGCCTGGTTACAGCTCTACCCCTGATGCAACCAAGGCTGGCCACTCTTGGAGACTGGATGCTGGGCTAGATGGACTATTGGTCTGACCCAGTAAATGGCACTTCTTATGTTCTTAAACTCTTATGGAGAGTTAGAGTACTTTCACTGTTGCTATAGCCATTTAATTTAACTTGTTCTTCTCATTTCATTTCTGATTCTTTCTCAGCCTTCCTTCCAGTGACCTGTATACATTGTTCAAATTTCTCTTCAGTATATCAGCCTTTTTGGTTCCCAATTGTGGTTCACAGCCTTACACTCTTTTGATAATTGCCCCAGATATCCCCTTTCCCCAGTCACTGTCTAACTCTGGGTATTTTTAGACGTTACGATACCATGGTCAACCACAGTGAACAGCCTGTGGTGGCCGTGGTACCATAACATCTGAAATTACCCAGGGTGGTTCCCACCAGATGTTCACCATGGTGAACCTCCGGCGGGAAACACATTGACCACGGTTCTGGATCTCCAGCCGCCCGGAGGTCCAGAATTGAATTGGTGGAAAGTAACATCTGTTACCTCTGCCAATTTTGGACCGTGGCCCAGACTCCGATGCGGGATTGGTTGCAGTTGCCAGATTGGCCGCTGAGCCTGCCCATCTCCTGGAGGGCGGGAGGCCAGGGAAGCGTGGGGGGCCGGGCTGTGCGGCCGTATGTCGCGCCGCGCTGCCCAACCCCCTCCCTGATCCCCTGTAGGAATCAGCTGGCACATCTACAGGACAGCTAGTAGATGTAGATCCTTTGCCGGGATCCAAAACGGATCGCGGTGCGTGCTTGGACGTGGCGATTGCACGTCTGAAATTACCCTCTGTGACTTCACTTATCTTTCGTTAGGTGGCCATCCTTTCTAGCTTAATGTCTTTTGTTGGACCAACTACTGTTGGTGAGACTATCCAAACTTTCAGGTGACACAAGCTTTTTACATGCTTTTCCTCAAGCATGTAAAAAGTCAGAACTATGTTCCAGTATGGGTTCTCTGTGGCCTCAAAGTTTGCATACTCTCAGTAGCTAGTCCAACAAAAATATATCATCCAAACAACTTGGTCTCTGTGTCTTGCATTTAGGACCAACATGGCAACCATACATTCTCTTTCTAGATCAAGCTAATGTCTTAAGATTTTTAAGAGAATGGGCTTCTTTAAATGACTTTTTAAATGCACCTTTAAGTGAAATTTTGTCCTCTGAACTGGTCTGAGTTTATGTGATTGCACACAGGGGGTTGATTGTCATTATATGGATCAGAACTTGCATTTAATTGAATTTACTTGCATTTTGCAACTTGTAGTCTCATGAGAAGTATTGCATAATATGGTACTGGAGGGCAAAGATCTGCCTTCATGTAGACCACAAAGAGTTAGAAAAAAACCCTGCCATAAATCACACAATAAAATATGTGAATCCCATAGCACAGCAATAGGCTACAGAAATATCATCAAAGAGGTATAATTAAATCATTGGTTACATACCAGACTGTTCCAGCCTGAAGAGCAGCTGCAAATGTCAATGCTTTGTCAAGGTCTTTGGTAAAAACTGCTGCTGCTAAGCCATACGGAGTATTGTTTGCCCTCTTGATGACTTCATCCACAGTTTTGAACTTCATGATCTGCTGTACAGGCCCAAATATCTGTTTTGGAGCAAATACAAGTGATCCAAATAAAAGTCACTGTAAAGTTTAGTATTTGCAATTGTTCATTTCTCAAAGTGTACATATTTATTTATTTTAAAAATTTATTATCCCGCCCATCCTGCTTCAGGCAGCTCAGGGTGGCTCACATCATATAAAATGTAAAAATACTTAAAACAACTTTAAAAGGAGGTAACAAATACCCCCCCACACACCCCCATCCCTCCCCCCTCAAACCCAAACCCCCACCCATCACCCTCGCCAAACGCCTGGTGGAACAGCCAGCTCTTACAACTTTGGCGAAATGAGGGGAGGTCAGGGGCCAGCCAGGCCCTCACTGGCAGGGAGTTCCACAGCTGTGGTGAGGCCACCGAGAATGCCCTCTCCTGTCTGGCCCCCTGAAAGACTCGGGGGACCTCGAAAAAGGCACCCCCAGATGACTTCAGGAGCTAATCCAAAGCTCAGTGTGTGTGTGTGTGTGTGAGGTGGTCCCACAGATATGCATGGCCTAGGCTGTTTAGGGCTTTATATGCCAATATTAACACCTTGAATTGGGCCCAGAAAACTACTGGCAGCCAGTGCAGAGAACAGAGCACCGGTGTAATGTGTTCCCGGTGGCCCAGCCCTACCAAAAGCCAGGTAGCTGCATTCTGCACCAGCTGCAACTTCCAAGCTATCACCATGGGTAGCCTCATGTAGAGCGCGTTACAATAGTCCAACCTGGAGGTGATGAAAACATGGATGATGGTGGCCAGGTCAGAGTCTGTGACATACGGCCAAAGCCATTGCACCAGGTGTAGTTGGCGAAAAGCACTCCTCACCACAGACTCCACCTGGATATCCAGGTGGAGCTGCACATCAAGGAGCACCCACAGACTTCAAACCTGGGAAACCAATGGAGGACAGACTTCATCAATGATGGGGGCCACCATCTCCATTGGCTTACCCACCAACATCACCTCCATCTTGTTAGGATTCAGCCTGAATCGGTTTGCCCTCATCCAGTCCCCCAAAGCTGTCAGACACTCAGTAAGCACCGAGACTGATGGGTCTGGGTCTGTTGAAAAAGGGAGTTATAGCTGGGTGTCATCAGCATATTGATGACACTGCATGCCAAACCTCCTGATTACCTCGCCAAGTGGCTGCTGCATGTATACGTTGAACAGGAGAGGGGACAAAACAGAACCCTGTGGGACTCCACATGAGAGGTCCCAGTATGATGAAAAATATTCCCTGAGCACCACTCACTGAGTTCTTCCAGTCAGGAGTGAGCAGAACCATTCTAGAACAGTCCCGCCCACCCCTGCACAGTCCCGCAGGTGCGTCACCAACATCTCATGGTCAACGGCATCAAATGCAGCCGATAGATCTAATAGGATCAACAGTGTTGAACAACCCTGTTCCCGGCGCAGCTCATCATCCACCAAAGCCACAAGCATAGTCTTGGTGCCAATTCCATGACCCGGTCAAAATCCTAACTGAGAGGGATCAAGAAAACCAACATGATCAAGATGCCCCTGCAGCTGCTGGGCCACAGCCCATTTGATAACCTTCCCTAAAAAGGGAAGGTTGGAGACAGGCTGATAGCTGGCGGGGGAGTCAGTGTCAAGCAATGGTGTCTTGAGCAGAGGCCTCCTTGTGACAGCCCGGCACTCTGCCCTCCCGAAGGGGGGCATTGACCACCCCAGCCACCCCGGGACCCATTGTCTCCCGGCAAGATTTAATTAGCCAAGATGGGCATGGATCTAACTCACAAGAGGTGGCCCTAGCTGCACCAAGAACATCGACCGCATCAGTGGGTATCACCGACTGAAATTGATTCCACACAATTGGACAAGACAGGGCTTTCATAACCTCATGTATATGAATTGCAGTGTCGAAGTCCTGGTGAATACAAGCGATTTTCTCTACAAAATAATCCACAAACATGTCACAATGGGCCTTAGATGACTCCACTCCCAGGTGAAGGGAGGCCGGACTGAGCAGCCCCCGCACCACCCGGAAAAGCTCCGCTGGATGGGATTTTGCAGATGCTATGAGGTTGTTAGATAAGTCTGTCTGACATTACTAAGCTTCCAAGCGTGATGATTAAGCACTGGGCGCTAGTGTCTGTGAGCTTAGTATAGTATGAAGCTGAGTAGTTATTGAAGTAATTGTAAACATGAAAACAATGGAATAGAAACAGAGAGTCATTCAATACCTAATTCAAAATTAAAGGAAACTCCAGATTTGTGCAGTGATCAAGCAAACTATTAAAGCTGGGGTTTTTGGTATGATCCAGTTTTAAAACCAAACAAGGCATTCCGTTTTTCCTCTCATAACCCTTTCGTTAGGGCTTTATCTACACAGGTCTCTGCGCAACTAAACAAGAAAGCCATGTAAACGAATTGATTCTGCTCTCCTTTTGGGTGTTGGTTTATATACAAGAAAATATTCCATTAGACTCAACTTCTCTCTTATTTGACAAATGGCTTAGCTCTGTCTCCTGAGCCAGAAATTGCAGTGCTATAAGAGTATGCTATAGACTCTTAGAGTTGGAAGGGAACTCAGAGGTCATCTAGTCCAACCCCCTGCTCAGTGCAAGAAATCCAGTTACAGCATCCCTGACAGACGGCCGTCCAGCCTCTCTTTTGAAAACCTCCACCGAAGGAGAGCCCACCACCGCCCTAGGTGGTCTGTTCTACTGTCGAACAGCTCTTACCGTTAGGAAGTTCTTCCCAACGTTTAGTCGAAATCTGCTTTCTTGTAATTTGATCCCATTGGTTCTAGTACTGCTCTCAGGAGCAACAGAGAACAAGTCCGCTCCATATTCTGTGTGACAGCCCTTCAGATATTTGAAGACGGTGATCATGCCTCCCCTTAGTCTTCCCTTCTCCAGGCTAAACATACCCAGCTCCTTCAACCTTTCCTCACAGGACTGGGTTTCCAGACCCCTGACCAACTTTATCGCTTTCTGAACCCCTTCCCATTTGTCAATGTCTTTCCTAAAATGCAGTGCCCAGAACTGGACACAGTACTCCAGGTGATAGTATTATAATCTTGTTAACTATACTCTTGTTTCCAGTACATTTTGGGAGAGACCTTTGCTCTAGGGGTGTGCAATTCATATGATTTTTATTAATTAAGAAAATGGAGTCCCACTCATTTTTGTAACTAAGGTAACAAAAATGAATGAATAAGCAAATGACATTTGTTTGATTTCATTAGTTTTTGTTATTTTGTTTAAAATAATTGAAAATCACTGTGCATCTGCAAAATAACCACCAGCAGCCATTTTGGAAAGGGACCACACATGTGCAGTGATTTTAAAAAAACATTTTAAAAAAATAAAATAAAATGAAACCATAAACAAAAACGGTAGAGTCCTTTACAAAAACCCCTGAAAATGAAGGGGGTTTTGTAAATAAAAACAAAAACTAAAACAAAGATGAATAATGTGCCTTCTGTGCATGCCTACTTTGCACCTGTCATTAATGAGAGCAGTATCCTGCTCTAATTTTGTAACTAGAGATAGATGAAGTGGTTTGGATGAAACAAGAAGCAATCTGAACAGGACTTCCCTACAACATTCAAACAGAAATGGAATGCTAATTTTAGCCAGGCCAGGAGCCTTTAGGATGCTCAGGATTCATTCCAGAAGTTTCATTGCCTTGACTCGTTTCAGTTTAATTTGTTAACAGTTGTCTAATGCACAAGATAGTTTTGGTGAAACTACTGTGCTGTACATCTATCTGGGTGTACTAACTATAGATGACATAGCGGTTCAGTGATTTCAAAAGATGTCTCTAGAGCATAACTGATATCAGGAGACTAGAAGAGCAACACCAAAGTGGTTATTTAAAATCAAAATAAAATCAAAAACAACTAGGAGGAAAATGCTTTGGGTCAAACTGAGAATGTTGCGCTGTCCCTACCCCCCTCAAATAATGCTACTGAAGTCAATGGGCCTATTTCAGCAAGTAACTGTTAATTAGTGGGAGCAGAGCTTTTACAAACTACTCTTTGTCCGTACTGGTATATGGCTCTGGGGGCGGGTGGTTAAAGATTTAGTTGACAGCTGCCTGTGTTGTCTCATACCAGTCCTAGGAACTTAAGGACACAAGATGAGCCACACTAGATCAGATGGAATATCCCATCCAATACAGCATCCTCCTGTCTCCAATAGTGGCCAGGTTCAATTGCTTCAGAGATGTGCACAATAGGTCATAATGCGGTGATCCATTTTCTGCTATTCATTCCCAGTCCCTGACAGTCACAGGTCGGATCTCCCGATGGGCTTTACTAATAGCCATTTATGGACTTATCCTTTTAAGAATTTATCCAATCCTTTTCTGAAACCAGTTTTAATATTGGCTTTCAGAGCATCCTCTGCAATAGGTTCCCTCTGTTTATTTTTTATTGTATGTATTGTTTTTATTATAAAATTTATTTTATAAGCCGCCCCGAGCTGTTTGTTGATGGGAGAGGGCAGGGTATAAATATAAATATAAATAAGTTCCAGAGGCTAGCCGTTGAGTGAATTTGTTTTTCTCCTTTTATTTATCTTAAATCTGCGGCCAATTAATTTCATAGGATATCCCCTAGTTTTAGTATTATGGGGAGGGGTAAATAACAGCTCCCCATTTACTTGGTCTGCACTACTCATGATTTTGTAAACTGCTTTCATATTATTAATAATTTCTATAGGACTTTCAGTGTTCACAGTGCTTTACAATCCTTATCTAATTTACCCTCATAACTGTTGGAAAAACAGCTCCAGATGACATCACCTTTTGCACCAACAAACCCTAATGACCACTAGGAGCATTTGGGAGTAGAGATAGTGAGTTAGTGTGAGTGTCACTTTAACCTTTCCTGATCTCTGCTTCTAAGCCCCCTCCCAGGTGGGATGTGCCCAGGAAGTTCCTGCTGGACTTCCTCCTTCTTCCTCACCTTTTTCCATTCCTAACTTCTCTCTCTGACCTTCAACATGTCTGGCCACCATGCTGGTGGCAGCTAGCTATTAAGACTAGGGACAGGCCTTTCCTATCACAATGTACTTCTCAATAAAATAGTTTATTTTAATCTAGAAACAATCTCCAAGGTGTTGATTACTACTAAGCTGTTGCTACTAACAATTCAAGCTGCTTTTGTGGGATTTTGTTTTTCTAACCATTAATAAAATCCCAACAATAACACCTCTGTGAGGTAGGTCATTTATATTCCCATTTTAACAATTCGGAACTAAGGCTAAGAGAGAATGATTTGTCCAAGGCCACTTAATGAGTTTATGGATAAGGCAGGATTTGAAGTCATGTCTCCCAGTTCCACGTCCAATACCTTGTCTACTAGGACACTAATCATCTCTTCACTAAGCAGAAGAACCCTAGCCTATTTTCGTACAGGAGCTGTTCCATCCGTTTGATCATCATCCCTTCTCTACACTTTTTCTATTTCTGTCTTTTTTGAGGCAGGGAGACGAGAAATTAACACAATATACAAGATGTGGATTGATATATGCAGCATTCTGGTTGTCTGTTTTATTTTCTCTCCCCTTCTTAATTCCCAAGATTCCATTTGCCTTTTTGGCTGATGTTGCACACTGAGCTGATGGTTTTTAATCAACTATCCACAATGATTCCAAGGCCCTTTTTAAACGGACACCCCCCTTTGCACATGTGTGCTGTGAGGCGCCTGTTTGAATGCCGGCGCAGCTGTGGGGGGGATGGGGGGGCATCCTTAGGAATGCTGCGGCCGGTGGGTGGGGGTGCGTGCGTGCTCCCACGCTCCACCCATCACCCATGCACGGAGCAACAGGCACCAGTGCTGGATGCTCTGTGCATGGAGATGGGTGGAGGTGGATCGGGGTCAGTGGGAATGCACCCCCACCCAACCATGCCCATTAGAAAAGGGCCCAAGATCATTTTCCTGAGTGGCAATACCTAATTTGAACCCGGCATTGTATCAGTCTAATTAACATTATTTCCACCCCCCTCTATGGACATTACTCTGCACATATCAACACTGAATTTCATCTGTCATTTGATTTCAGTGCCCAGTCGTCCTGGCAGGCAAGACCCTTTTCACAATCTGCTGAGGATTAAAGTACCTTGAATAATTGTTGTGTCATCTGCACATTTGGCCACCTGACTCCTAGATGGACCCTTTGGTGACTAGCGATAGTCTGGCCATTGTTAAACAGGATGTGCCCATGCAGATACACCCATCCCCCACCCACCTGAGTGCCCATCTGAAGGCAGAGTGGGTGGGCATATGCTCCTGTGACACACACACACTGCCCACTCATTTTCACACACAGAGCATCGGGGGAAAATATGGGATGCTCCATGCGGAGGCAGGAGTGGTCGGTGTGTGAGTAAGGGTACACACCCAGTGCACACCCATCCCAGCCCATTTGATTCACACACCCACACACACACACACACACTCACTGGACATGGGTGGGCCTGTGGCACACACAAACCCACCCTGCAGCTGTGCCCGTTTAAAAATGACCTACGTCTTAATGCTGGCTAATTTCATTTAGTTGACTAAGTTAAAAGACAACATTGTAAATGGAACTAGCCTGGAGTACACAAAGATTTATTGTGAATGTTTTTTATATTGTGAATGTTTTTTTTATCTACTCTCTTGGCCTTTTAAAATGGACATATAGTACAGACATTGAAACTGAAAACAGCAAGCAAAAGAACAGACAGTGACAAAAGTGCTGCATTAAGTACTTACCTCTTCTTTGGCAATGCGCATATCATCCGTCACATTAGAGAAAACTGTGGGTTGGATAAAGTAGCCTTTGTCTCCCCAAGGACTGCCTCCGCATTCCAGCTTGGCTCCTTCTTTTTTCCCACTCTCGATTAGCTCAAGTATTTTTTCATGCTGCTCCTTATCAATCTAAATCAAAAGAGATTGCAGGGGTGGAAAACGTAGTGCTTACTGATACAATCACTCACACCATTAACTTTGGCTGGCTTTGTTAAATCTCTCATGTTAAAGTGAAGCAACTGGAGAACCATAAAAATCTTGTTTCTAACTTTTCAAAGGTTTATAGGCTTTTCCCATAAAGAAACTGTAATTAAAGATTTAAACATAGGAAAAAGGAGGACTTTCAGCATGAAGTTTAAACGTTCTAAGGGACCTGGGTTTTCTTGTTGCACTCAAACTAAAATATAATCCCCAACAAAATGCATTCTTTTTGGATTTCTCTTGAAAATTTGAACTCTGTGGAATAATGCATCCCGCCCCACCCTCAGGCCTATTTATCCCCTCTGCAGCCGTGATTTCCACCACTGTAATGTGTCCCCGTACCTCCCACAATCTCTCACCCTCCATCTCTCCTCTCTTTCTCCCACTGCTGCTGTCTCCCCTGCTTCTCCCTCCAACACTCTTTCTCCAACCTCCCCACCCCTTATTTTCCCCCTTGCCTATTCTCTCTCCTCCCCTTCACCCCCCCTTAACCATTCCCTGCAAGCCCCCTCCTCCCCACCACAGTCTCTGCAAGCCCCGTCCCTCCACATCCCCCAACCTCATCCACATTCCCTGCCTTCCCTCTGATCAGCTCCCCTTCTCATGCTCCCTCTGGAACTGCCGCTCTGCTGTTGCCAAAGCCCCCTTCATTCACGACCTCTTCCTTTCTCGACGCTTTCAGCTCCTTGGGCTTACGGAAACCTGGATCCCTCCCTTTGACTCTGGCACCCCTGGCACCCTCTCTTCTGGAGGCCTTTCGTTCTCTTACCGGTCCCGCCCTGAGGGCTGGGGTGGTGGCGTGGGCCTTCTCCTTGCCAATCCCTGTCAATTCCAGGCCCTTTCCCCTCCCCCCTCCCTCTCCTTCCCTTCCTTCGAGGCTCACTCTGTGCATCTCTACTCCCCCCTCCGCCTTCGTGTCGTGGTCATTTACCGCCCCCCCGACCCCCTTTCCTCTTTTCTCCTGGACTCTGAATCCTGGCTTACCTTCTTCCTTGCTGATGATACCCCCGCTCTCATTCTTGGTGACTTCAACTTCCATGTTGATACACCCTTCCAACCCTCTATCTCCCGCTTCCTCTCCCAAACCTCCTCCTTCGATCTCCGCCTCTGGACTGATTCCCCCACCCACACCGACGGCCACTCTCTCGACCTCATCCTCTCCAGAAACTGTCCTGTTGCTGACCTCTCCATTGACCCTTGTCCCATGTCCAACTATCACCTTGCCTCCTTCACCCTCTCCCACCAACCCCCTTCTTCTTCACCTGCTTCACACCCCTTCCGTGATCTACAGACTATTACCCCTTTAAATTTTGCCTCCTCCCTCTCCCCCCTCCTTCCCCGTTTTCTCATCCTCCTCCCCTGATACTGCCATCTCCTCACTTAACACCTCTCTCACCATGACCCTTGACTGCCTTGCCCCTCTCGCCTCCCACTCTGTTCGTCACCGAAACCCCTGTCCGTGGCTCACCCCTACTATCCGCTACCTCCCACTCCCACCCTGACTTCCTCCAATTTAAATTCTCCCTCTCCTCTGCTATCTCCCTGGCGAGGCAACACTACTATGCCTCCCGAGTTGAATCATTCTCTTGTGACCCTCGCTGCCTCTTCTCCACCTTTGACTCCCTTCTCAAGCCCCCCTGCCCCCCTCCTCCCTCTTCCCTCTCTGCTCATGATCTCGCATCGTTCTTCACCTCGAAGATTGACAAGATCGGCAAGGACATCGCCTCACACCCATCTCCTCCCCCAGCCCCCTCTTCACCCCTCCCTTCTCTCCTCCTTCCCTCCAGTCTCCTTCGAGGAAATCTCCTCCCTGCTCCCTTCTTCCAACCCCTCCACCTGCCCTCTCGACCTGACCCCTCCCGCCTCCTCACCTCTATTGCTTGCACTGTTGCCTCTCCCCTTCTACATGTCATTAATCTCTCCCTCTCCACTGGTTCATTCCCCTCTACCTTCAAGCATGCCACTGTCTCTCCCATCCTCAAAAAGTCCACCCTCGACCCCTCTAGCTATCGACCGGTCTCCCTTCTTCCCTTCGCCTCTAAGCTTCTGAAACAGGTTGTCTACTCCCGCTGCCTTGAACTTCTCTCTGCCAACTCCTCCCTGGACCCTCTCCAGTCTGGCTTCCACCCTCTTTACTCCACTGAGACTGCCCTTGCCAAGATCACCAGTGATCTACTTGTTGCTAAATCTAAGCGTCTCTACTCCATTTTTGTCCTCTTTGACCTCTCTGCTGCCTTTGACACTGTCAACCACTCCCTCCTACTGGACTCTCTTTGCTCCCTGGGCTTCTGTGACTCTGTCGTGGACTGGTTTTCCTCCTACCTCCCTGACCTTCAATGTGTCTCTTCCCAATTCCACCTCCTCCCCCTCTCGGTAGGGGTTCCCCAAGACTTGGTCCTGGGCCCTCTCCTCTTCTCTATCTACACCCTGTCCCTTGGCAAACTCATTGCCTCCCACGGCTTACAATACCACCTCTACGCTGATGATACTCAACTCTATCTCTCCACCCCCTCTCTTTCCCCTTCTGTCCAAGCTCACCTCATCAACTGTCTCTCTGATATCTCCGCCTGGATGTCCCAAGGTCAGCTCAAGCTCAACATGGCTAAGACTGAACTCCTTATCTTTCCTACCTGCCCCTCCTTCCCCCTCTTCTCTGTCCATCCTAATTGATGGAGTCACCATCCATCCTGTTCCCCAAGCCTGTAGCCTGGGCTTCGTCTTCGATACTCACCTTTCCTTTAAACCTTACATCAACATCGTCTCCAAGTCCTGTCGCTTTGCCCTCCCGTTGCTCAGATTCGCCCCTTTCTCTCTGTCTCCTCAGCCAAAACCCTTGTTCATGCCATGGTCATCTCCCGCCTTGACTACTGCAACCTCCTCCTTACTGGCCTCCTCTGCTCTCATCTGTCCCCCCTTATTTCCATCCCAAACTCCGCTGCTAAGGTCATCCACTCGGCCCATTGCTTCGACCACGTACAGCCTCTCCTCTCCTCGCTTCACTGGCTCCCCCTCCCCCAATGCATCCTTCACAAACTCCTGGTTCTTACCTACAAAACCCTCCACAACCTCCCCCCCACCTCTCGGCCCTCATCTCCTTACACACTCCTGTACGCACTCTACGTTCCTCCTCTGTCACCTCCCTCGCTCTCCCTCATCTCCCCTGCTCCCCTAACCACATTCATCCCTTCTCCCTAGCTGCTCCCCATGCCTGGAATTCTCTCCCTGCCCACATCCGCCTTGCCCCCTCCTTCCGTTCCTTCAAATCCCTCCTTAAAACCCACCTCTTCCTCTCAGCCTTCCCCGACGCCCGCTAGTACTCCCCTCTCAACATTTACTGTCCACCTAACTGCAACCAAGCCAAGCACGTGCACCTGAGACTCGGCATCCACTTGAATGTTTTTATCCCTTGTCTTTCCATATGTAACCTCTCCTTGACTCCCCTCTCCTAGTCTACTAGATTGTAAGCCATAGGCAGGGACCGTGTCTTTCTCATTGCTATGTAAAGCACCAGGTACACTGCTGGTGCTATACAAATGCTTGTAATAAATAAATAAATTAATTAATAAAATAATAATAATAATAATAATAATAATTAATAAAGGCACAACTGGTTCATTCCAGCTAGACATGCTTGACCTGATTCTACAAATCCTAACAGAGGCAGGTATTTAGAAGGGCTGCTGGAGTGGACGTACTTTTTTAATAAACATATTGGAGTAAGGAAAAACACAGTTCTAAGTTAATTTCAGTTCTTTTTGCTGAATTTGTCAAAAGACTAGTAAGATAAGGTGCGGCTGTGGACATTTTTTTATAATGGGTTGGTAATTACAAAATGCAGTGTATTTAGAGAAAGCATTTTTCCCCAGTTAGAAAAGATAATAGTATAATACAACAGAAAATTATTGACCTAGTCAAACAGCTATTCTTCTCTAATATGATTTTCTTAAAGGTGGTCACAGTGGATGAAAACTTACAACATGACTTTCTGGATAGTGCCTGTGCTAGTTAGCGTGGGAGAAGAAAACATGCAAAAGACTGATTGCTTTCACTTTCAATTTTTACATTTGCTTTCAATTTTCACTATAGGTGCTCAATAAAGTATGCAATGTGCTCAATAAACTCAGTGTTCTATGCATAGCAAAAGGTTATTTCCATTCGTGATATATATCCAGGCATGAACTGCTGGCGGTGGGTGGGATAGCAGGTGCTGAACCGCCTCCTGGGGTCAAAATAGCACGTAAGAAAGAAACCACTGGTTTGGTTTTGCGTTCCCATGCTTTGCTGTGGCTGAGAGTCATGACGGGGCAGAATATTGACAAGGGGGGACGGGTTGATGGGAGGACCACAGCGAGGAAGAACACCTGCCCATGTATTCAGTTTGTCACACTGAACTGTGCATGTGTGTGTGGGGGGGGGTGGGGCGGGCTGCCTGAACATATGAGAATACACTCAGGGAGCTGCCCATTTATTTGGCTCTAATAATTATTATTATTACTATTATAAGTATGTATATAGCGCCAGCGATGTACCTGGTGTTTTACAGAAAATAAGATAGACACGGTCCCTGCCCGAGAGCTTACAATCTATATATGCTAAACATGTGAATGGGGACTGCATGGACTGAAACCGGACTCCAGGGGGGCATTGTCTTGTTTGTTAACATCCAGAGATCCAGCACTGCTGCATCTTCACTTAAAGTTAGATTGATTGATTGACTTAGGTAAGAAGTCTCATAAAAACCTCTCTAACACCATCCACAAAGAAAAGATTTGAGGTTTTCAGCTTAAGATCCCCAACAAAACAACCTCCTAGGTTTGTTTTAATTTTGTTACTATTTTTATTTATGAACTTCCTTGAAAATGCCAAGTAAACTTGCATAAAAGATTTGTAGATTCATTTTGAAATCTCTTTGTTTTGCTATGAATGGGCCTCACTGAATGGGAACAATTTAGGAAATCTTGCACAAGTCTCTCTATTTAAGTCTGAAGACTTAAATCAGGATGGGGAATCTTTTCTGTTTAGAAGCCACATTGGCAATTTAAATTGGCTAGTGGGCCACACCAAAGGCACTGAACAATCTCTAAGTAGCAAAAGGGACAATGTACATGGGCATTACTGGCTGTCCCCGGCTCCACCCCTTAACCCCGGAGGGGCTGCTTCCTGCAGTGTAGTCAATACCGCTGATGTGCAAGCAGTGCCTGTGCAATGCTGGCCATCTCTCTCTATGGGAATGGTCAGTTCACAGTGTAAGCTATGTCTTGGACTTGAACACAGTCCCCACACTGTGCTAGTGAGGCTACAAGGGTAGCATCGAGCAAGAAGGCAGGCAGGCTGTTGGTGGGCTAGGAAAGCATGGGAAATCTAGGCAGATGCACTACCTGCCTTTACAGCTTTGCTTTTTTTAGGCCGACACTGCCTACAAGTGAGAACCTGGTGCTTATGTTTTCCACAGTTACAGTGGCTTTGTTCTGTACCTGCTTCATGGTTCAATTGTGCAAATACTCACATAATATGAAGGCAATGGAACTCTTCACGTGAGTGAAGTAATTTGGGGCATATGTTTTCTCAGGGATAGGCCTTAAATTTGGACTGTGCTCAAATGTATCCAGCAGTTACCAACATTTTTGTAGCACATTTTTGTCCATTTATCATTTTGCTGTTTTTCTTTTCCTTTCCTTGCTAGATGACACAGTTGCAGGATTTTTAGAGAAATGAGGTGGCAGCTAAACTCTTGTTAAAAACTTTGACTTCAAGCCAAATCTCACTGGTATACTCACATGATCTGTCCTGTTCTTACAAATGGGAACAGATCATTGTTTATAGTGCCTGTCAATTGTATTCTAACCTCCCTGGTGGAGAAGGATGAAACAGTGAAGCATATAAAGAAAATTATCTGGCAGGCAGCTTCCATTCTTTCTCATTCTTTCTGGTTACAGATCAGAAGGCAGCCTGAATGTTTTCCACCTTATCCCTTTTCCACACAATGGGGAAGGCAGCACGAGAGCTGGCTCAGCAACCAAGAGGGACAAGGTGAGAGATCAACGGCTTCAGCTTAATAAATTCTTGTTTCACCACAATCTCATTCCCATGCAATAATATTTTGGAAAGGATTTGGAGAACCCAGCAGGCTTTTCAGCTAGTTTTTATGGTTCCACTTTATCCAGTAGCACAATCATAGTTATGATAAAAAGCTATTGCTCTGCTGGCCAAAATATCTATAATATGTAATATTTCTCTTAATGAAGAATGGAAACTAGTAATACTGAACTGAGATCAGTCTCTGTCTATTGCTTCCATTTTATAATTAGGGCCATTTTTACACAGACGTGTCCCCCCGCCACTCGGTGTTCGGGTGGGTGGGTGGTGGGGGGGAAGGGAAGCCCGTGTATACGGCTGCCTGTGGATGGAGGGATGGGTGTGCGGAAGGGGGTGCCCGTGTAAACACCATGGGCGGTGGCTGTTTGCGTGTGCATGATCCTGTCGCACACCCACCAACACCTGCTGCACACCCACCTTCACCCATAGAGCCCTCCAACAGAACAGAGGTTGCTCCGTGGGTGGAGGTGGGTGTGTCTGTGTAAATGGACACCCACCCACCTACACCTGCCATGCCAAAACACCACCCCCAGCCCCATCCATGTAAAAACAGCTTAACTCTGTGGAGAATGCATGTAAAATGAAAACAATGTAAACAAGGGCTGCAAACCTCCAACTTGAGGAGGATTGTTGAAATCAACAACTTACTTCAGAGAACATAAGAAGTGCCATAATGGGTCAGACCAATGGTCCATCTAGCCCAGTATCCTGTCTCCAACAGTGGCCAATCATGGGTCTTGGGAGAAGCACCTAACAGGTCACAATGGGGGATCCATTCCCTGTTGTTTCCCCACAGCTCCCATCATGTTCCCTGATCCTGTCTGGCTAATAGCTGCTAATGGACCTATCTTCCAGAAACTTGTCTAAACCTCTTTTAAACTCAGCTATAGTACTGGCCCTTACCACAGCCTCTGGCAGTAGATTCCACAACCCAATTATAGCAGTTCTGGTTCTGCTGATTTCAGTGGCATGACTCCAGAGTAGGTGGCTTGAGAATTGCAGCTTAAGAGTGTAAACTCTGCACAGTGGCTGAGTTTTACACAAGGTTTGTACAGCACTGAACAAAATGGCACTGTAACTGGGACAATGGGACTCTACTGTTGTACAAATAAACAATGTATGTGTATATGTACAATACATGGGTGAAGAGCAGGAAGCCTCCCCTGTACTGAAGCACTGTGGGTAGGACTGTCCTGCTCCCAGCTGATAGGTTTTTTGACAGGGAGTACACTAGCTCTTTCTGTCCAGAGACACAGCAGGTAGGGCTCTCCTAGTCTGTCGGCAGCATCCCCAGTCCATTCCTCCAGTTGGGCCCTCTGCTGTTGGACTACGATCACTGTGTGGGGGCAGTAGCTATGGCCAGGAGGAAGCCAGGCAGCTGCGATTAGAGCAGTACACACTCCCGGACCTTCAGCAGCATGCATTAATTTGTGCTATTGGAGTTCAAATCTACTGCTCTCATGGTCTTGCTATGGGTGTGGAGCATGTGTTAAAGCCCCTCTGTTGTGGGAGAAGGCTAACTAGGTTCAGGGAGCTTAAAGGAAAAAGAAAAACTGCTTTGAAGAATTGCTAAACAAAACAGTAACTTACTTAGATGGGTGCTTTTAAATGTGATGGCTCCCACCACCACCACTGACTTCTCCAGGTGGTGGCGGGAGCTGTCACTCCAGCTAGGAGTCTGCCTGGCCACCAAACAAACATTACAGTGGCTGGGAAGGGGTGGGGAGATGCACGGATGTGTGTCAGCCCACTCCCACCCCTATACTGTGTGAACTGGCCTGCCCCCCCAGCTGATCAGCGACCATGGCGGCCAGTGGCACCCACTGCCACTCGCTGCCACCCACGGTAGCTAAAGTGGCCATTCAAATGTTACAACACAATTTACACCCAGTCGGGGAGCCATTCCCGGGGCAGTGCTGGCACTTCACACAGGCTGTGAGTTTGGGAAATCCCCAACACACAGTCCAGGATAAGTGCCAACACTGCCTGGGGAATGGCCCAGGCGAACATCTGGCAGTGGTTTTTGACATGATGGTAGCCCGCATTTCCACATGAGTCAAGGCGTGGGACACATCCAATGTGTGTTTAACCTTGTTCACCTGATTCCTATCACTGCTTCACTTTAGTTTTGAAAATCAAAATATAGTGCAGTTATAGTTGTAATAAGAGCTGTGCTGGCTGGTAAGGAAGCCAGCGGATGGTAGTGTGGGAAACAGAAAAAATAAGGCAAAGGAGGGGAGATGATGGAAAAGAGGGAAACGGTACCTTTGCTTTTTCAGCACCTTTAGAAATTTGCATCAGAAACCAGAGCAGTTCTGATTGTTGTGGCTTTCCTACTCTTTCCCTTAAAATGTGAGTAGTTTTTTGCACTTTGGCATAGTAACAGCATTATTGGGTGTTATTAGCTTATGGTTAGTTCAGTATTAACCACACACTAGACTAATAAAGAAATATACCTTGTTTTAAATTGTTTTATTATGAACAAACCAAGCATTTGGCCTTGGAGTTTATTCAGTTCAGGACATGGTTATTACTTACTTAATTAACAAGACAAGCCTCAATATATCATGATAACAGCCCTACTAATTTTAAATACCCTAACTTGGTTGGTTTTGCATGTATTCCCCCTCTCCCCCCACAACTTTCCACGTTGTCCTTGATAAGTTAGACCCTTTTCACACAGACACTCCAACACCAATACAATGGGTGTTACATTTTAACACCCATTTTATACGTGTTAGCAGGGCCAGCCTTAGTATAAGTGGGGTCCAGGGCGGGGAACAAATGCGGGGGCCCTTTCTTCCTCTGGCAACTTTGGGGCACTCCCTGGTTCAGGGGGTACTCCATGGCCTGGTCTGGGGGCAGTACGCTACCCGGGTCTGGGCTTGGGGATGGGCAGGAGGGCACTCCCCTCCACCCATCCCCAAGCCTGAGTGGCCATTGGATCACTTACCTTATCCGCCACCGCCACCTCCGACCTGGGCCCCACGCTGGGCTCGGAGCTTCAGGCAGGGCGCGCACCGCGGCAGCAGATTAAATCTGCCACCGCGCTGCTCGCTGCCACCAGATGTACCGCTGCCCCCCCACCTGTCACTGTCTCAGCCAGGAGAAATGAGGGAGAGAGAGGCAGAGACTCCGTCTCTCCCTCATTTCCCCTGGCTGAAACAGCCAGGCAGCAGAGGGGGTCAGTGGCATGAGGGAGAGGCAGGGCCTCTGCTTCCAGTGGAAGTGAGGGAGAAGCAGAGTACCCACCTCTCACTCACTCCATGGGTGCCCCCCGGACCTGTCAGTCTCTTGGCCATGGGAAATGAGGGAGAGGCGGGGCCTCTGCCTCTTTCTCCCTCATTTCCCTTGGCCGAGACTTTGACAGACAGCAGAGAAGGGGACACAGCGTGTGGGAGAGGCAGGGCCTCTGCCTCTCCCTCGCTCCTGCTGGCCCCCTCTGCTGCCTGTCAGTCAGAGTCGGCCTGGGGTCCCGCGTTTGGGGTCCCCAGCTCCCAGCCACTGTTAGGCCAGGAGCTGGGGACCCTGAGTTCAGGGCCCCCCCAGGAGCAGGGCTTGGGACGACTGCCCCGAGCCACCCCGTGGTTGGGCTGGCCCTGGGTGTTAGAGTGTCTGTGTGAAAAGGGCCTTAGTCCAAGTGCATGGTGGTGCTAGTAAAAGGAATATTGTATTACTGCTAAGTTTGGGGAGTTTTGTTACTCAAGCTCTAGTTTTATCAATGAGGTTAGTCCCAACATCTGTGGCATGGACAACATGTGTGGTGAGTCCAAGGCCATAGTGGGCCCATGTCACATCTGTCTTTCCCCAAAGTGCAATGTCTATAACTTACCTGGGGACCCTGAAGTACACCAGGAGTCAGTGGATTTCCCAGGACATATTTTTTTGCACGCTCAACACTCCTACGAACAAACTCATCATAAATTGGCTCTTCCACAAAAATCCTAGATCCTGCAATGCAGCATTGCCCCTGATGGTAGAACAGACCAATGTGTGCAAACTCCACAGCCCTGTCCACTGCAAAGAAATATACAATTGATCAAGTTGTAATTTTTAAATAGTGTTATGTTGTTGAATGCACATCATGATCTGGTTGTAAATCAAAGTTGGCGCTTTTTGACATGCCACCTCTAGGCCTCTTATAAAACTTTACACTTCTATGGACTTTTAAAAGCCCCAAATCTACACCTCTTTACATACATCCAGCACTATTATTCAAAAAGGGTGATATCCTGAATACATTGAAATAAGCAGGAATTTTGCCACTCCAGCACAGTCAGAATTTCATGTAAGATACCAAAATACAGTATTGGGAGACAACTGCATGTTCGATATATTGTATAGATTTTTTAAATTCTACATTGTCTCGTAGTGCTGATTGGTGATGCCTAAGGAAATGGTAATCTTAGGAAAAACTGAAATTTGAGAACTGTCAGTAATATAGGTGAAACCAAAAGTGATGAGGACCTGCCTTGACTGGGGACTCACCGTCAATTGGTTTCTGCACTGCCAGATGTGCGTCTGCTGCTGCCCCGGCCCAGGTAGGCAGATGACCCGGATGTAGTCCCCCAGATAATTCTGGGCCCACAACCCAGGCCAAGGAGGACCATGGAAAGCCCACATGTTTGTTTTCATTACCATCCCCATCGCAGCATGGGGGCCACCATGCCCACCTGTTACTGGCCATCATGTTTGGCAAGGGTCAGGGGCGTAGCATTCATTGAGCAAACCCGGTATAAAGTGAGGGGTCACTAGGTCCCAAGGGCCACTGCCTGGCCTGTTGCAGGGGCAGCCCTGTGCCTGGGCTGGAGACCTGGGTGCAGGGCACCCCCACATCATGGGATGGGGTCCCCTTCCCTCACCTGCCTCTGCATGCTAGTAGTGCTTCTGCAGCAGCAGCAGTGGGATACCAATCCAGGGAGATAAAGCTGTTTGTAAACAAACTCCTCCCCATGTGAGTGATCAGAAGGTTGTTGCCTTGTAAAGAAAGTTCTTTGAAATGGATCCTAACATTCTCACAACTGGGTTCTGCATACTCACCCTATTCAAATAATAGACTACGTGATGGTATCAAGCTCCTCTAGTATAAAAAGCTCTCTCCCTCTCAGAATGACAGTTCCTTCCAACCCTTTCTAGCAGGGCCGGCCTTACCGCAGGGTGGGTAGGGGCAGCCGTCCAAGGCCCTGTGCTTGGGGGTGGGGTGGGGTGTGGGTTTGGGGTTGATTTTTATTTTAAAAAGAAAAAAAAAAGGTCGGGTCAGGTCAGGTGGGGGGCAGCAGGAGTGAGGGAGAGGCAGAGGCCCTGCCTTTCCCACACTCCGTGCCCTCCCTCTGCTGCCGGGCACAGTCTTGGCCAGGGGAAATGAGGGAGAGAGAGGCAGAGGTGTCGCCTCTCCCTCATTTCCTCTGACCGAGAGATTGACAGGCAGTGGAGGGGGCCAGCAGTGTGAGGGGGAGGCAGGGCCTCTTCTTCCCTCACATCTTCCGGAAGTGAGGGAGAAGAAGTCTGGTCCCCTTGGCTGCCTGCCTGGCTGTTTTGGCCAGGGAAAATGAGGGAGGGCCAGGGCCTCTGCCCCTCTATCCCTCATTTCCCCTGGTCGAGGCTGTGCAAGCAGTGGAGGAGGGGGGGCCTGAGTCTGGCACGGGGCCCAGACCGGAGGTGGCGATGGCGGTGATGGCAACGGCAGCAATGGATCAGGTGAGTGATCTGATTCAGTCAGAATCTGAATGGCTACTCAGACTTGGGGACGGGCAGAGGGGAGTGCCCCTCCACCCATCCCCGAGCCCAGGCAGCGCACCACCCCCGGGATGGGGAGCAGTCCCTGAGCCGGGGAGCGCCCCTAGGCCTGCTGGCAGCTTTGCTGCTGGCAGAAGATTTCAGGCCCAGCATTTCTTTCCTGCCCAGGGCCCCGCTTAAGGTAAGGCCGACCCTGCTTTCTAGGAATATAAGAAAATTCCATGTGGGGCTGGAAAGGTGGGTGTTGTGAGAATGTTAGGAGACATCTTGAAGAACCTTATTTACAAGGCAGAAACCTTCTGTTCTTTTTTGAGTGGCTCCTCACAGGCCCGTTTTACACAGCTCCACCGGGTGGGGTCCGTGGGCATGCTGGTGCATGGGCAGGGGCATGCACACGGCCGCACATGCATCCCCACTCACCCCCCCACTCATCCGCATCCATGGAGCAACTGTCATTTCCCCAGGTTGCTCCATGCATGGGGACGAGTAGAGTGAGTGGGAATGTCTGTTAGGTGGGTGTGCGCACCGCTACTCACCGCAGGCACCGCATTGTTCACACAGGGCTCCCCCACCCATGAACATGCAGAAATCTGCGTGTTCATGGATGGGAGAGGCCCATGTAAAAAGGGCCACATTCTCACAACTGTCTTACTTATACTATCTTAAGTAGGAATTTAGGATGTAAAGCAATATCTATTCTATCTTGGAAAATCTACAAATATGGTTCTGATATTATTATGACATCTGTTTAACTAACTCTTCTTAATGAAGTTATTTCTAAAGAATACGGTCTTTAAACTTCCACTCCATAACTAGTTCATTTGTGCCCCCCATATAATCAATTAATACTGCCCCAGGGGTGTAAATGGACTGGTTATAGGTGGGGGGCAGAAATGGTTATGGGTGGGGGCAGCATGAATTAATTATGGGGGCACAACTGAACTGGTTATATATATATATGTCTCTTTGTATGGCATCATGTGTTTAATAGGCTGACTGCATTTTGGGTGTCTTGTGTGTTTGATAGCAGCGCCCGCAGGCCTGCTGAGCTGGGCGGCACTCCTAGACCCCCCCTGCGGGACACAAAAAGGGGGGCCAATCTTGATTTCTTGGCCAGGGGTCCATTCCACCCTAGCTACACCCCTGACAGGGGTGCTCATAGCATGCCAGGAGTGGGGATGCTTGGCCGTACATAAGTTCCATTCCCGCTAGGGGAGTGCTCGCCAGCTGAGCTGGTTTGGAGCCTGTTGATTCTATACCCTGACCTGACCTCGGCAGACCCCCCTCCCCTCCCCCACCAGAGCATGTAGCTGGTGTGCTGGCTGCATGTTTATCTTCACCCAGCGTTATCATTTTTCCAGTTGTTCATCAGTGGGTTGGTGTCCTACAATAGAACTTGGTTTTATACCCAAAATCAATACTAAGGGCTATGAAACTGAGATAGTACAGCCTATAATGGATGTTAAATCAAAGCCACTTCTGACCATTTCTAGTGGCTAAGTTTAGTTAAATGTTCTACTGCATTATTAGAAGAGATCACTTCTGTGTAAGGATAGCAGATCACTTATCCCAGTGAAATGCATAATGCTGCACACAGAACATTAAATAGGGATGCAGAGGCAATGGGTAAAAACAAATATGCAGCTGCTGCTGTGGCTGCGCATCCGGGGGTGGGGATGCTGTGGCTGCACGTCTGGGGGTGGGATGCCCACCCCCAGCACTCCTGGCCAGATCAGGTCGGCAGACAGAATCAAATGGCTGCAGCCGGCACCCTGCTGCCCACCATGATGGGCAGCCATGGCTGCCAATAACAGCCAGGCAGGCATGGCTGGCTGCTATGGCAACCCCCCACGCCAGGGCAGGCACAAAAACAGACATGTTGCCCTGGTTTGCCCAGCTCTGGCTGACCTGAGAAGCTTGCAGGGCTGGACTGTGGGCCTGGTTCATTCCGGGTTCATGTTTCCAGCCCAGTTACCAACTCTCCTGGGGCATGAACCGGGCAGGCCCAGAACAGACATGCAGGTTTGGCTTTGGCACAGGTGGGACAGACCTGGGCAAATTGAGACCATATAACATTAGTTAACACCCATTGTCAAAGATCAGTGTTGTTGTCCAAATAGAAGAAAGTGGATATAAAAAAGAGAAATGGCTGTACTAACAATCTGCATCTGCAAATATGATATTAGGGCTTTTCCCTCCAAGTTCCAATGTGACCCTCTTCAGATTGCTCTTTCCAGCAGCTTCTTTGATAAGTTTGCCAACCTGAAATATAGCATAGAGGGTTATTTCTTAATTAAACAAATAATGCTTTTGTAACAAATAAAAAATATGCATGGAGTTTGGCAGGTGTGAAAGTCCCCCCCCCCCCCCCCCCCCCCCNGGCTTTGCCAGAGATCACCCAGAAGAATACAGAGCAGGGAAATTCAGCTCTGTAGTCTTCCAGGTGATCTCTGGCAAAGTTGTGTGCCGGGGGGGGGGGGGGCTTTCACACCGGACGACCTCCGTGCAGTTCTTGGCTCTCACAGTTTCTCCAGGAGCCAAAATCTGTGTGGGGCTGGTCACTGGTCTAGGTGTCCATCCACAAACCAAAAATGAGCCTCGGGGTGAAATTCTGGCTTCATTGAAGCCAATGAGAGCTTCGTCACTGACTTCAGTGCAATCAGGATTTCACATCTTGAACTGAGACCATATAATATATAACATAATTCCAGTCATTTTGCTTCAAGCTCATGTGAAAACACTCTTGTAAGACTTAAGATTTCTAGCAGATGTGGCTTTCTCTACAAAAAATGCTGTTGAAAAAAAAAAAATGAAACAGAGCTCTATTTATTGCATTTTCAAATCTGTGTGAAACAAAGACTTGGTTTTTTTTAAAAAGAAGAAAACTAGGTTTTAAAAATAGTATTACTAACTTAGAGCCAATTTTATCTCATGGGATTTCTTTGTTTAAAGAGCTCCCATAGAACAAACACAGCTTGGAAATGTCTAAAGTTTATAACAACCAACAAGTCATTAAATAGACTTTGTTTAACAAGCTGACAGCTAAAAAAGTTAAAAGAATTACACAAAGCAAGTTGGATCTTAAATCATTTCTTAGAATCAGAGATGCGGAAAGTATAGATTTAAAGCTATTTGCTTTTTTTTGTTTTTTAAAGAACTTACCTCTGTAGAACCTGTGAAACCCACTTTATCTATGTCCATGTGATGGGAAATTGCTGCTCCAGCAGTGGGTCCATAACCTGACACAATATTCACTACTCCAGGTGGAAATCCTGCCTGAGTTTAAGGAAAAGCCACAATTTGGAGTAACTGACAAAGATCAACAGAGCACAGCAGTTGCTCTAATTAAACTATTTCTTCTGTATAGCCCTTGGATAACCTTGCCTAATGGTGACCAAAAGGCTGCATTCGTTATTTGTGTCACTGTATTGTTCAGAGTCTTTGTCACTTTGAAAACAATATTAAACCAAATTTATCTCACCACCACCAAACTAAATAAGATAACTAAATCAGAATATGTTTAATGATAGGAAAACTGAGCAAAGCCTTTCCTGTGGTGATTAAGGCATCTGACCATATTTCTTAATGACTTTCCCTAATGATCTGCCTAATCAGTTAATGATGGAGTAAGATTTAAAGTGAGGTACCACCTTAAGAAAGTGACTCTAAAAGTGGAAAATCACTGGGTGTTTTTACACACACATTTCTTCTGGATGTTTGCTGTTACACCCTGAACTCTCTGTGTGTCTAAATCACTCACTCAGATCTTAAACATCCGGATCATTGAACTTATTTGTGAAACTTCTCCCAGAACCTTGGTGTGTAAAAAATTCTCCTGGTAAACTGCTTTGCTCCAGGCAGCTGCGATCACTTGGTTTCCATGGCAACCTGTCACGTCTACAGCTGTGGCTACTTTAGGCTGCCTCAGTGCAGTGTGTGTGTGTGTGAACAATGCATTCGGAACTTACTTATGGACTTGTAAACCCAGAAGATTGAAAAATCCAGAACTTGAAGGTGTGTGTAAAAATGCCCATTGCTCTACATTTAATGGGTCTGCTTAAGAACATAAGTAGTGCCATAGTGGGTCAGACCAATGGTCAATCGAGTCCAGCACCTGTCTTTGACAGTGGCCAATTTTATTTGCTTGGAAGAAGTACCCAACAACAGGTCAAAATGGGGTGATTCATTCCCTGTTCTTCACTCTCACCTCTTGACAGTAGGAGGTTAAATTCCTCAAACCTACCTGACTAATACTTGCTAATGGACCTACCCTCCAGAAACTTGTCCAATCCTTTTTTAAACCCAGCTATAGTACTGGCCTTGACCACATCTTCTGGCAACAAATGCCACAACTTAATTGTGCATTGAGGTAAAAATACTTATTTTATTTGTTTTAAATCTGCTACCCATTAGTTTCATGGAGTGTCCCCTAGTTCTAGTACTAGTACTATTTGAGAGGGTAAATAACCATTCCCTATTTACTTGTTACACACTACTCATGATTTTATAAACTTCAATCATATTCCCTCTGTCGTCTCTTCTCTAAGCTGAAGAGCCCTAACCTATCTAGCCTCTCTTCATAGGGGAGCTTTTCCATACCCTTCATCACTTTTGTTGCCCTTCTCAGTACCTTTTCTATTTCTACTATATCTTTTTTGAGATGGGGAGACCACCAGAACTGCACACAATATTCATGGTGCGGTCACACCATCGATTTATATAGTGGCATTATGATATTTTCAGTTTTATTCTCTATCCCTTTCCTAACATTCTATTTGCTTTTTGATGGCTGCCACACACTAAGCTGAGGATTTCAGTGTATTGTCCACAATGACTCCAAGGCTCTTTTCCTGACTGGTAACTCTTAATTTAGAACCCAGAATTGTGTACATAAAGTTTGGATTGTTTTCCCTATGTTCATCACTTTGCATTTGTCCACATTAAATCTCATCTGTCATTTAATGCCCAGTCACTTAGTCTCGCAAGTTTTGTCTGCAATTCTTCACAGTCCACTCGTGTTTTAACTACCTAGAATAAATTTGTGTCATCTGCAGATCTGATCACCTCACTCTTTATTCCCTTTTCCAGATCATTAATGAATACATTCAACAACACTGGTCCCAATACAGATCCCTGTGGCACTCCACTGTGCTGACCAATTAGTTGTAGTCTTTGATTTCTTTGTGAGAGGTACTCAGTTCTGACTTTATTGAGAGTCTGCCTGGGAAAGACGGTCTCAACAAGAAAACTATCAATACAATCCCCAAAGTAGGGCCATAGGCTGCATAACTTAATAATCTTCTGATTTAGAGCGTTCTTTGGGAAGTCATTGCTTAAAGCTGACTTCTCTGGTATGCACATTGGAAGATGAATTGAATATGGAGCTGAAACAAATATCACATTTGACAGTTCTTCCTGCTTCAAATTGGGTGTGATGGAGTGCACATGAACTGTTATTCATTCTGCTTAATTTGGATATTTGTTTCACCTTTCTGGATTGGTTTTTCCAGCCATTTTGCTTCTGATAGTATACCAAATATCTGAAGAAAAATGACTGGAAAAATCAGAGTATCTGAAATGCAATATCCGATTAAATTGATATGCAAATATCTGTTGTGGGTTCAGATATTATTTGGATGACTAACTGAAAATAAGAATAATATTGGCGAATACAAAAATGCTTATGTTTCAGCTTTAGCTGTGGGCACTGTCTCCCTAGGTATTCCATTTCAAATTTGTCTTGGATAATTGGCAGTGGTGTTTTTGCAGGGCAGTCAGTCAGTAAAAGATATCTTTAACCTGTAAAACCAAGGGAAAACTGATGTAGAGAAACTGGAAAATAACAAACCGTGGATATGCCATATCATCATATTTAAGGTGTTATTTCTAAGTACAGAAACAGTTTAAAGCAAGAAATTTAGATTTCATTTGAGTGCTTAAAACAGGAGTGTACCGAATAGACAAAATATTCTGTTAGAAATACTAAAGAGCTGAGAGACATTCAACAATGTGTTCAAAGAGTTACTTAGTTACCACTAAGTGTAATGGTGCCCTGAAAGGCACTTCTTGGCACTATTAAATATTCAATAATAAGAATGGTATCCTGTATCAGCCAGTTTTATAACTAAAACCTTTAAGCACTCTGTTTATCTATTGAACAAACACAGCACAGATAATCAGGTCAAAACTTGACTTGACAGAACACTGAAAGCTCTCCTATGCGTCATTGCTAATTATGTGCTGTTCCTTTTACTTGAATGGATCAGCTGAGCAGACCAGTTTCTACAAACCAGATCACTCAATAGTCCATCTAGTGGGATTACCTGTATGGTATCAATTTAGTACCAACTATTATGCTGTTTTTTGTAACACCGATGTTTGGTCATTGAATGCTAAATTCCGATCATAAAGAAGTTTCACATTAGATGCAGATAAGCTTTTGCAAATATGAAAAAAATGCTCTACTTGCTCTATGCTAGAGTATCAGTAAGAGACATTCAATATAAATGTATTAAAAAAAAACAGATATGCATGAACTTTGAGGAGGAAAAGTGTAGGCATACCAAGAAGAATCAATAAATTTGACAGTTATGAAAACTGAAATTATACACTCTTGCTCATCTTTGTATAAAAACATCATGTTGGCATATCAGCTATCTTCTGTGACATAACTGCTGAGTTTTTAAAATACAGAAATACTTTATTATTATTACTAAGTTAATTTATATATATCTTAACTTTTCACTGAAGCTATCATTTTATATTTACTGTTAATAATGAAGAAAGGTTATATGCTATATAGCAAAAACGCACTCATTTTGATTTTGAATTAATATTCTTTGTGACTCACAAACACCAGTGTTTGCCTTTCTAAATCTCAAATATTTAATAATTCCATAGAATGTATGTCTTCGGTGACTCAGAGCGTAGTCCTCCTTCATTAAAATCAAAGGAAGTTTTGCAATTCAGTTTAATGATTGCAGGACTGCAGCCTCCTTGTCTTCTGGCAAAAGATAAGATTAAGTAATGCTGAGTCACTGGTGTTAGTGCTTTGCAAAGTTACTGGACTGATGTTCACTCCAAAGGTTCCACACACACACCACCTTTTTTGATGAGTCATTATTTTGTGGTAATAAAACAAGCTGAATGTCTGGTACTTTCCAAGGTTACTGAACTGACTGATGTTTATTTACTCTGAAGATTCAATACACCGACTTTTTGATGAGTCACTCTTTTGTGGCAAAAGTTTAAGATCTGCTGAGTCACGACTGTGTCAGTACTCTGCAAGGTTACTGAACAGATGATTATAGACATCCTTTGCAGCCAGCCACCATACCTATTTAAAGCTTTTTCTTTGTTTTATTTGTGTGGGTACTAAGGAGCAGGACAAGTGCTCATTTCATTGCTCTGTAGGGCCTTTGCTATGCTGGTGGCACCCATTAACATTCCTCTAAAATAGTGGAATGCTAAGAAGCCCTGTACTTAAAACATTCAAAAGCACTACCAGTGTGTTCCACCTGGAACTATTGTGCCTGAAATCTGGCAGATGTCAAGCAGTTTAATATTATTTCCCTTCATTAATTAGAAACCTAAGTGTACATTCATAAAAAATGGAGAAAAAAAATAATCAATTGCACGAACAGGTCCATTATTAAGACAATCATGCCAATAATTGAACCACCACCCACTACCAAAAGCTTTGCTTTTGAGTTGTTGTTTGCCCATAGTTTTGAAAGGTATGATGTTTGCCGATACGCTTAGTTTACCAAACTGCTAAGGTATTTGTGTTCTGAGCTGCTTGTTACTTGATTTCCCTCAGTGGTTTACAGTAAATTCAGTTCCATAGCACAAGGCTAGACATGCTGTGGAATGTAATTGTTAGAAGGCAGACTAGCTCGGACTACCTATAAGTAGTGTTAAAGCTAAGTCATTACTTTTAGGAAAGTATAGTAGCTTTGCTATGATAGCTCACCTCTTTAATTAAAGATCCCATATGAAGAGCTGTCAGTGGCGTTTGCTCTGCTGGTTTCACAACCACTGTGTTTCCACAGCTGAGGGCAGGGGCAACCTTCCAAATGAACATAACCAATGGGAAGTTCCACTAAAAAGGAAGAAGAGATGATAAGGAATCCATAAAGGATATGCGGTAGTGTCAAAGAAGCATTTTCTAGGCATGCTGCTGCAGCATGTATGGTTGAAGAAAGGGGCAGGATGCTTGCCCCTTGGAAACTATTTCCCATGGGATGGAGGCATTGGCCCTACATGCCTACTCTGAGACATAGGGTAGTGTAGTGTACCAGCTGTCAGTCTTCTGAACATCTGTGAGGACTGGGGATTAACAAGTCAGATGAGGTTAGGAGATACATGTATGCTATTTCTCTCTTCTGCTCCATGCCTTTATGTAGAAACTCCCGGATGGCGATGGCTGTCAGATTTTGGGGAAAACTGAAGTTGTGTGTGTGTGTGTATTTGTGAATAAAGGACAAACTGTTTGGAAAGGTCCACAAATTTTGTGCACCTCATATCTTGGATGCCCAGTTGGCCTGACCCACCTTGTCCCTGATTTACAAAGAAAATGGGAGTTCAGGTCCCCAACTCTCCCAATAATCAAATGCACAAAATCCAGTTATGTAGCCATAAATCTGAGGTACACAGAAACGGCTGGAGACTTCTGATAATCTGGCAGAAGTAGAACCCTCCACCACCTTTCCCAATGGGCTGAAGTACTGTTTCACATTGCCCCTCCCTAATGCTGGGCCAACTGACTGCAATGCAACTGAGTAAGACACGAGGAATCAGGAACAGAACCTAGCGGACCCTGCTTTATCTGTTATAGAAAAGAAATTGAAAAGGATAATTTGTGGAATTGGTTTGTCTTCTTTTCATTCTTGATATCTGCTTTGGGAAGTAAATAATTTTTTAGTTTATAGATCCTGCAAGATGTCAATCAGCTCCTGATTTCATTGGGCAGGGCCAACCTTAGAATTTGCTAAGTCCACAGTGAAGATAAAATGTGGGGTCCCCATAGCAATTGGCAGTGTGGTGGTTACTTAAAAACACAAAGAAGTGTCATAATTTTTTCACACTCAGACATGTGCACACAACCTTTCCTATGAACACAAGCACTCTTCCTTTCTTACAGACACACACACACACACACACACACACACACACACACACACACGGACAAAGCAAGACTCGCCCCAAAGGTGACTTGGAAGTAAAATAAAAAAATAATTAAAAACAGACCACAGTGTACAGAAGAATTAGAAATTCCCAACTGATGTTAACTTGTTGAGTGACGGGGGTGGTGCTGCTAGTACCAGCCCCTATCTTGTTTCTGACTGTGCTGAGGCCACTGCTCAGAGTTCTTGCGGTCTGGACTCCATCCATTGCCTCCCTTCACTGCCTCCCACCCCAGTCAAGTTCCTCTGAAGACAACTCCCATTAAAAAGGGGTGGGGTGGGGACAATTATAACTTTCCAGCTAGGGATCAGGGAGGCTGGGGGCAGAAATAAATGGGGGACGGTGTCTCCAAGAGACCTTGGGGCAGAGTGGCTGGGGTTGGGGGGCACAGGAAGGCTTTCTTGGGATGGGTGGTTGCTGATGTGAAAGATGGGGGTGCAAGACTGTTGGCTGGTAGGAGCTGGAGTGGGGTGCAGGTGGGTTGGAAGGGTTGTGGGATTTTGAGTGGGGTACAGGTAGGAGGGGTTGGGGGAGTTGGAGTGGAGGTATAAATGGAAGGGGCTAGGGGGTGCAGGTGGATTAAAAGGACTGGGAGAGTTGGAGTTGGGGATTTAGGTGGGAGGGGTTTGGAGAGATGGAGTGGGGGTTGCAGATGGGAGGGAGTGAGGTGCAGGAGGGTTGCGTGTGGGGGTTGCAGATGAGCAGGTTAGTGGGGCTGGGGTGAAGAAGTTGGCTGGTGGGAGATGGGGTGTAGGTGGGGTTAGGCTCCTGAGAGGGGTTAGGTGGAGGGAGATGGGGGTGCAGGTGCTGTTAGGTGGGAGAGCCTGGGGGAGATGAGGTAGGGGCTTTCCTATGAGTGGGACTAGGGTGAAGGAGTGCTGACTGGGGGTGGGGGAAGATGGGGTTGCAGGTGGAAAGGGATGGGGAGTTGGTTTGGGAGCTGCAGGGGGAGAGGGCGTGTTGGGTGGGGGGGAAGGGAATGTCAGCTGGAGAGGGATGTGGGGAGCAGCTGTGTGCCCAGGCTGCATGGAGAGGGGCTGGGCAGGGTATGTGCACAGTGCGACTCTGCTGTCTGAGCACGTTCTCTGCCAGTGCAGCTGTTTGGGTAGTGACTCCTTTCCTCTTGTTCCACTGTGTCTAGGCAGCATCCTTCCTGAGCACTGGCTGAACAGCACTGAGCTCCCTGGGCAGAAGAGCCAGGAAGAGGCAAAGCTGGTGCTTTCCCCACTCTACACTTCTCTCTCCTGCCTCAGCTTGGCAGCAGTTTGGATTTGTAGCTCAGTCAGAGGCTCCAACTCTGAGCGATGAGTTCAAGCCACCACTACGGTTGTGCACAGTAACATTGTTGTTATTAGTTTCATTTTCATTATTAAAATGTCATTTGTTTTTGTTATATTTTGTTAGTTTTTTGTTTTTGCTTTTACTTTTGTTTTTGTTGTCCATTGGTTTCAATGGAAAATCCATTTCTGGCTGTAACATTTCTTTTTTTTTAAAAGCCAATTTGGATGATACTTGGAGAGATTTTACCCCCAGCTGAGGGCATTAATTGTGACAAATTTCAGAAAGATTGGATAAGGGGATCCAATTTTATAAGCTGCTGAAATGTAATATTTTATGAAATCTGTGTTCACATTCCTGGCTGTAACCTGTAACATCTTTGTCTCCCATGCAATTTGGATGAAACTTGGCAGACATATACCACTCCCCAAGATTACTAACTTTGCCAAATTTAAGAGGTATTGAATAAAGGGTCCTGATGTTATAAGCAATTTACTTGTAAATGCATTTCTAGCTGTAACTTTTTTTAGGGGGGGGGCTATCTATTTTACATGAAATGTGGCAGGATTGTTTCTCAGACCTTCAGGATAATCTCTGCCAAATTCTAGAAAGATTTAATAAAGAACCCAAATTTTATAATCAATTGATTTTTCCTCTTGAAGACTTTTGTTGTTCAGGTAAATAGCACATGCAGTGACATTCAGAGACAGACGTGGTGTTGGTTGTGGTGGTGATGGTGATGGTGGTGGGACTGCAGAAGGGAGGGGGAGCAGCCCTAAAGACTGACAGACACATTCACTGGCCAATTACTGCATGCTTCCAGTTTTTCAGGACCAATTCTGTGTACCTCTGAGGTGGGCATAGAAGGGACATAGAAGGGACAAGATGTGTTTGTAATTCCAACTGACCAGCAGAAATGTCACTCCTATATCATTCTTTGCTGTGACCTGACCACTCTAACCTCTCTCCTTCACTTTTTACTGGAAATCTGGAAGCATCTGGTAAGGAAAGAGCAAATAAGAAATTATCTTATGTCCTTTGTCACAGCACTGCAGGATGTGATTGTGATGACAATTGGCCAGCCTGGGTGTGTGAACCATGTATCCTGATTTCTGGGATGCTATCCTTCTGCCCTGCTGCCTGAAGTAGGTGGAAAGGGATGGGGAGTTGGTTTGGGAGCTGCAGGGGGAGAGGGCGTGTTGGGTCGGGGGGAAGGGAATGTCAGCAGGGCAGAAGGATAGCATCCCAGAAATCAGGACATATGGTTCACACACCCAGGCTGGCCAATTGTCATCACAATCACATCCTGCAGCGCTGTGACAAAGGACATAAGATAATTTCTTATTTGCTCTTTCCTTACCAGATGCTTCCAGATTTCCAGTAACAAGTGAAGGAGAGAGGTTAGAGTGGTCAGGTCACAGCAAAGAATGATATAGGAATGACATTTCTGCTGGCCAGTTGGAATTACAAACACATCTTGTACCACAGTGACAAACATAAGAGAATCCCTGGCATAAGCTCATTCTCTGAAGATGCTGTGCAGGCTTATAACATTAGAACTCTTTATCAAATATTTCTACAATTTGACCCAGAGGATACTGAAGGTCGGAGAAACAATCCTGCCATATTTCATGTAAAATGGATGGACAAAAAAATGTTACTGCTAGAAATGCATTTACATGTAAACTGCTGATAACATCAGGAACCTTGATTCAATTCTTCTGAAATTGGGCCAAGATAGTATCCTTGGAGAGGGGTATAAACTTTCCAAGTTTCATGAAAATTTCATGGGAGACAAAGATATTACAGCCAGAAATGTGTATTAAGGATTTTATAAAATAACAAATGTCAACTACTTATAGAATCAGAATCATTTATCCAATCTTTCTTAAATTTGGCAATATTAACTCTCTCAATTTGGGATACAATCCTGCAATGTTTCATCCAAATGAAATGAAAAACAAAAATGTTACAGCCAAAAATTTCAGTTTTTTCCTATTAACTCAATAACAAAATAAAATTCTTTATTATGTTCTTTCATTTTCATTTTTTAATAATGAAAATGAAAGAACCCTCTTTCTTTTCTCTCTCTTTTTTAATAATAACAAAAATGAAATGCACATCCCTAGCCACCACCAAGCTGAGGCAGGAGAGAGAAGCTGGCCCGGGAGGACTCGTTAACTTCCAAGCCCAGTGGGCCCCCTAGGGTTCCCAGCCCCCATACTCCAATAGCTATGCCAGTGTGCACACACACTAGGGGTGAAACAAGGATGCTAAACATTCTCACGAGAATCTTGTGAGATTTTTACAACCCCAGTGAGATCTTGTGAGATCTTGAGATTCTAAAAAAAACCCCATCAAACCCTCCACCACCAAACTCTATGTGAATGTGCAAAATGACTACCAAGGACATTCTGCACATGCGCGGTACTGCAGAGGCCATTCTCTCAAGATTTTCAAAACCCTCAAAATTTATTTATTTATTTATTACATTTTTACCCTGCATCCTCCCGCACAGTGGCAGCTCGGAGTGGCAACATATAAAAATACAATAAAATACATAAAACTAAAGTAGTATAATATTAAAATTACTAAAAGGCAATAAAAATACCCTCCCATCCATCCTACCCCCCTTCCCTGAAGGCCCATGGAACAATCAGGTCTTACATGATCTTCGTAAAGAGGGGAGGTCCAGGGATTAATGGGCCTCCATTGGGAGGGAGTTCCACAGCTTAGGTGCAGCCACCGAGAATGCCCTCCACACCATTGTCACCCGGAATACCCGGGGGACCTTTAGTTGGGCACCCCCGGCCAACCAAAGGGGCCACGAAATGACCCTGCACATGCAAAAAATTGCTGTTGGGGGCTATGCATGCGCAGAATAGCCATGGTGGCCATTTGTGCATACACAGAGAGTTTTTTGATGTTTGAGAATCTCTCAAGAATGGGTTGAGAATTAGGCAATTATTGACTTATTGTCAAAAATCTTGTTGAGAACCTGGTTCTCGACAAGATTATTGAGAATCGTGAGAATGTGTTTCAGCTCTAGCATGTGCTCACAGACACGCACACACAGTGTTTTTAAATGAGATGCTACTATGTGTAGCCACCCAGTAACCACTCATTCAACCTCCCCTCTGAAGGTGGAATGGGGGAGATGCGTACTCCTATGACCCATGCAGCACCCACTCATGGACACTCATGGGGCACTGCTGAAAAATCCAGCACCATGCTGGGCAAGTAAAAAAAGTGTGTGGTAATGGGCACTGATACATTCCTGACCCATATGAACTGGGGCAGCCACCCACACCAGCAGACAGTTTCCTGCTCAGAGTCACTGTGGGCAGGGGACATAGCCATTGCAAGTCACAGGAACTGCCACAAGAACTGGGGAATCCGGTTCCCCAGTGCTTATGACTGGGACATGCTACTTTCAAAGGCCAGCCCTGTGCACTTTCCCCTCTCCCATGGTCCATGGCAGGGGAGTGAGAGGTGGCTGCGACAGTAGTCATGGTGGGAGCCAGCCATTAGAATCCCTCCCTACTCACTCCATCTGAGTGTCTGCTCTGCAGTTGTGCCACTCAGTGGCCATGGACCGCTCCCTAACCAACCCCAGTCTTGCTCATTTAAACACACACACACACACACACACACACACTTCTGGCAGGGAGGATTCAGAGTTCAGCAATTTCTGAAAGTGAGGGTTGTGGAGGGCATGGTCCCACAGAAAGCATCTCCCTGTGGGTTGAGAGCCACAGGTGGGGAGAGACCCCCCACAAAACAGCCTGTCCCAGGGTCTCAGGAGTGCTGGATCTGAGGCTACCAGATCTGGCCTCCTTGTGGAACTATCTCTGATCACAGGGCCCCAGCCCTGTGCCCTACTGGCCCTGCTTAAAGCCAGTCCTGTCACTGGGGCTTGAAGTGTCTCTTGGGATGAGGCCCCAAAGCAGTAGTTTGGCTAGACGAGTCTTTAATTTTTAACCTTCCATCAATCCATTCATGTCGACATAATTTTAAAGTAATGAACATTTTGTATGCTATCTAAATGGTTCAAACTTACAGGAATAATTTGGCCACATACACCAATAGGCTCATGTCTTGTAAATGAGAAAAAGTCTCCGTCTAAGTGGATAAAACACAAATGTGATATACAGAAAGACAAACATGGCTGCATGATATTGTACTTAGAAATGATACAATTTCTAAGTACCATTATCAAATTTACAATCTTGACAAAACCCAGAAACCTTGGTCTGATTCTACCCAGTGCTACCAATTTTCTTTCCACCCTACAACAAGTGGCAACCATGCTTCGGTCTCCCACATAAACCTCTGCTGATAGCATGCAAAACCCACTCACTAAACATTTTAATTTTAATTCAAATTTCTGTTTGTTTGAAAATTGCCTTTGCCCCCATGGCTGCTGCAGAAAAACCTGTGGGGGTGGGGGGCTTTGTCTCGCCCCCAGAGAGGAGGAAGACATGTTGCAGGGGACACAGCTAGAGGTGGGGGAGGGAGGGAGGGGAGATATGGGCTCCGGAGGCAGGGCGGGCAGCCCACAGGCTGGGCCAGGAGGTGGTGGATAGGGGGGGGAGGGAGCAGCTATAGGGGTGGTTCTGGGGCGAGAATGGTATGGTTCTCAGGGGCAGGTGACTTGTCCTCCCAGGGAACCAAGGTTCCTGGTGGAGGTTAGGAGGATCACCCCCGCCCCACCAAGGGTGAGAATGGATCAGGGTCCAGTATCCACCTGTGGGGGGTTGATGCTGTTGAACGCAAGGTCTGTAGTGAACAAGGCCCCGGTTATCCGGGATCTTGAACTGGATTGGGCGGAAGTCCTTACGTGAATGACGGAGACTTGACTGGACCAGTTCTGCTGAACCTCGTGCCTACTGGTATGTTGTGTATCACCAACTTCCATACGGGGGGACCAGGGGGAAGGTGTAGCTATCATTTTTAGGGAGGACTGGTCAGATAGGAGATATCCAGTTCAGGAGATTCCAGATGTGGAGGCCCTCCATGTGGTGTTTGATTTGGCTGGGGGCAAGCTTGGCAGGTTGCTGGTATACCGATCCCCTTCCTATCCGGCGGCATCCCTTGCTGCTCTAGCAGAGCTGACCTCAGAGGTAGTGCTGGACTCCCCCAGGACTGTGGTCCTTGGGGACTTCAACACTCATGTCGATGCTGGCCTTGTAGGAGCTGAGTGGGAGTTCATGGCCACCATGGCAACCATGGACTTGTTCCAAGTGGTCAACTGCCTGACCCATGTGGAGGGACATATCCTTGACCTGGTCTTCTGCTCTGGCCTTGAGGCAGGTGATCCGTTAGTGGGAGATGTGAGATCTATGCCCTTGTCATGGACGGACAATTATCTCCTACAGGCCAGCCTCTCAGCGCACCCCCTCCAGAAGGGGAATGGACCAGTTAGGTTGGTCCACCCTCGGAGGCTGATGGAACCGCAGCGGTTCCAGGAGGCTCTGAGGGAGTTATCCCTGGACCCTGATGGCCACTCTGTCGATGTGCTGGTGTAGCATTGGAACATCTTGCTGGGGGTGGCCATCAATAGGGTGGCTCTGAGACATCCCCTGCCCCCGTCTTGTCGCCACAGGGCCCCTTGGTTTACTGAGGGACTGTGGTATATGAAGCGGGTAGGCAGGAGACTAGAGCGAGGCTGGCGTCGGACTCACTCTGAATCTGACTGACTTCTCCATAGGACCCATTTGCGGTCCTATGTTGAGGCTGTGAGGACAGCAAATAAGGAATTGTTTGCTGCCTTCATAGCATCTGCAAAGTCGCGTCCAGCAGAGCTGTTCTGGGTGGTGCGGGGGCTGGTCAGTTTGGTCTCCCTCCACCTGGATGGGGACTTGTCCCAGGCCCACTGTGAGGAGTTTGCCACTTACTTTGTAGACAAGATTGCTCAGATTCAGAGTTATTTTGATACCGGGTTGGACGCAGTAGGTGAGGACCATGAGGTTATGGAGGCACCGTCTGGTCGATCTTTCTGGGAGGAGTTTCAGGAAGTGACGCTGACCGATGTCTTGGGGTCTGTTTGAGCCACATGTTGTGAACTAGATCCGTGCCTGTCCTGGTTGGTAAAAGCTTCCAGGGAGACATTGGGGTCGGTTCTGGTGAGGGTGGTTAACGGTCCCTTTGGCAGGGGAGATTGTCGCCCAGTCTCAAGGAGACTGTGGTGTGCCCCCTGCTGAAAAAGCCTTCACTGGATGTGGACGCACTTGCCAGTTACCATCCTGTCTCTAATCTTCCCTTTTTAGGGAAGTTTTTTGAACGGGCCATGGCTCTGCAGCTCCAGGCGCATCTGGACCATATCAGTTTCCTTGACCCTTTTCAATCTGGGTTCTGCCCCAGCTATGGTACTGAGATGGTGATGGTGGCTTTGGTGGACAATCTCTGCCGGGAGATGGATGCAGGATGTTCTACATTCTTGATCCTGCTAGATCTCTCAGCCGCTTTTGATACCGTGGACCATGGACTGCTGTTGAGATGGCTGTGAGACCTGGGGGGTCTGGACTGGACTGTCCTTGGGTGGTTCTGCTCATTTCCTCTTGGGGAGAAGCCAGCGGGTGGTGCTGGGAGCTGAAACATCGAGCCCCCAGGCCTTGACCTGCGGCGTTCTGCAGGGTTTGATTCTGTCTCCACTTTTGTTTAATGTGTATATGCAGCCCCTGGGGGAGATCATGAGAGGGTTCGGGGTGCGATGTCACCAATATGCTGATGATACTCAGCTGTATCTCTCATTTTCGACCGACCCAGGTCCCGCTGTTTCGTTGCTTTCCCAATGTTTGGAGGCTGTGGCGGATTGGATGAGGCAGAGCAGACTGAAGCTCAATTCTGGTAAGACAGAGGTGATGGTGGTGGGTAGGGTGAGGGAGGTGCCGACCCCTCTGGTAGGGGGGGTCTGCCCTCCCATAGTCCAGCAGGTTCAGAGTCTGGGTGTGGTTTTGGATCTGGGCCTCCGTCTCGATCGGCAGGTGGAGGCGGTGGCTAAAGCCGCCTTTTGCCAGCTGTATCTGGTGCTGAGGCTGCGCCCATACATTTCCGAGCCCGACCTGGCCACTCTTATTCACGCCTTCATCACCTCAAGGCTAGACTACTGCAACACGCTCTACATGGAGCTTCCTTTGATTCTGGTTCAGAGGCTGCAGCTGGTGCAGAATGCAGCAGACCGTCTCCTTTCAGGGACGAGGCGATGGGAGCATATTACACCTGTGCTTTGCAATGGCTGCCCATAGCGTACTGAGCCAGGTTCAAGGTGCTGGTGTTGGTCTATAAAGCCCTATACGTTCTGGACCCCTCATACCTTGGGGACCGCCTCGCCTTCCATGCCCCAGGGTGACCCCTGCAGTCTGCCTGGGGTCCCTTCCTGGAGGTCCCCTGTGTTAAACAGGGGACCACAATGGAGAGGGCATTCTCGGCGGCCAGGCCGCAGCTTTGGAACTCCCTCCTGGAGTAAGCTCACCTGGCCCTGAGTCTGATGGCTTTTCGCTGAGCCTGTAAGACCTGGCTGTTCGCCCAGGCCTTTGGAGGGGAGGGGAGGGGAGGGGAGGGAGGGGGGATTTCGGGATGGGGGTGGGTAGTTTTAATTGTTTATGCTGTTGATTTTTTAAATGTATTTTAGTATTGTTTTATCTGCTGTGAGCTGCCCTGGGATGCTGTATGCATGAGGGGGCAGCCAATAAATACAAATAAATAAATAAAATAAATATTTATATTTTATTTATTTATTTATATTTAAATTTATATGCCGCCGCATCTCAGGGCGGCTAACAACATTTTAAAACAGATTAAAACATAGCAATAAAGATACAATTAAAAACAATCTAAAATAAAAATATGAAGGCATCTCCTTACGAGATGGGGCTGCATGGCTAATTCACAAACAAGGAGCGATGGAGTTAAGCCAGGATGGGAGACATGAGACAGCCATTCAAAGTCTAAGGCGGTTCTGGATGACCTCTCCTTGCCTGCTTCAGGTCACCAGATCATATCAATGTGGTTGGGCAGTGCGACCAGGAGGTTGAGTGACCTAGCAACTGGAATAGTTTCAGGGTATGCATGAGAGTACCAGAGGCCACCCTCAATTGGAGTTAATCTGTTAACTGTTTGCTGGAAGGTTCCATTCCCAAACAACTGACTGAATTGAATGAAATTGGAATAAAGAGTGTGACCTTTAAATTTCAATCATTGTGTAAGCGTCTCTTTCTGGAGTGTGCCAACAAGGTTTTTTTGTTTTTAAAGTTAGTCACAATTTTAAGGTGTAGCCAACTTCTTTAAAATATTAGCTTCTCACTGAAACAAAATCCATTGTGTAAATATCCTCCTGGTTATCAATAAACCTATGTCCCTTTCACCATTGGCATAGTATATATGTGCATGTAATGCAGAAGTCTAATTCATTATTGGTTGATTTCAGATGTTACGGGGCCCGTTGGCCCCGTACCGAAATCACCCCATTCATTCCCCGCCGGGGTCACCCCGTCATGCCATAACAGACGTGCCGGGGGGATCCTGGCGGGGAATCTGGAAGGGGGCAGGGCCGCGCGGCGCAACGTGCGGCGCACGGCCCCGCCCCCTCCACGCTCCCGCCACCTGCCCTCCGGGGAGACGGGCGGGCAGCGGGGCCAATGCGGCCACCGCGTTGGGCCGGATTCGCCATGGCCCGGGATCCCACCGGGGATCCTGGGCCGTGGCGCCCGGCCAGACGTTACTTTTTTTGGTCCCCGCTGGGGATCTCTTTGACCACGCTTCCCGGGACATTCCCCTCGCTAGCCTGGGAAGCGTGGTTCAAATTGACCCCATGTGCAGATTGACCATGGCGAACATCTGGCGGCTGCCAAACAGACGTTCAAGACACATTGACCACAGGTGGGTATTCACCGTGGTTCACTGTGATCTCGTAATGTCTGAAAATACCCATTGAAGGTTCTTTCCTTCTGAGCTACTCAGAGCAGAGTCATGATAGTTTCAACAGAATGTGCTACTAGCTCAATCCAGAGAATTTCTTCCCCTGTCTTTCAGAAAGTCTTAGTTGCTGCTGAGCCAAAATCTTGCTTTCTGGTTTCCAATGCTGGGTTACTAACATTTTAAATCAGTTTTGCTTTAAAATATATAGCCTAAAGTGCCTCTAATAAATAAACTAGTACATTCATGAAAAACCTTTTTCAAGGTTTTCCCAGCATGAAATGTTTTTCCCCGCAGGAAACTTTTGAAAGACAAATCCCACCCAAATTAATTCTGTACTTGAACGGTTATTCTCAGAACTACTCACCCATTGGGATGGTGCGTCCGTGATTTTTATCAGCCCAGCCTGCACAGTAGCGTAAGGTGTTGCTGCACCCCCCTAAATCCCCGAAATATGAACTGGAAAAGAGCTTCCCACCATCAATGGATTCCATAGTCTAGAACAAAACAGATTAAATAAATTACCTGCAACAGTTAATTATAAATATTTCCATCTATATAATTTGTAGATAACTAGTATAGATAACTTGGAGATGTTTTCACTTTCTCGAGTTTAATCACCTTCCGAAAGGTGCAGAATCAGCTAAAATCAGTTTGATGCTCTGGAATGAGACCTTGACATTCTCATTAATCTAGATAGTAGGGGGGTGCAGCACTTAACTCTTTTGTTTTTTTCGTTTTCTGTATTATTTTCTGGGTTAAAAACTCATCCCCATTTTCAGGGGTTTCGTAAAAATCCCATTTGTTTTCATTTCCATTTTAATTTTAATTTTTAAAAAATCACTGTGCATGCTGACGTCATTTTGAAATAGAGCACTCATGTGCAGAATGAGTTTGCAGAATGAGTGTGCACTCATGTGCAGCCATTTTGTGTATGCACAGTGATTTTTAAAAAAAAAAAATGAAAAAAATAAAAGAAATCAAATTAAATTTTATTTTATTTTATTTATTTCAAAGCATTTATATCCCGCCCCTCCTGCAAAGCAAACAAATCAAATCAAGTTTATTTGGCGTAACCATTGGCCATTGCCGTTAACCCAACATTTACAGTAAAATATCAATAAAATATCATCATCATACGATCAAACAAATACTATCAAAATAGACTCCCCAAGGAACCAAGACAGAAGGAGAAGTTAATACAAGGTCCCCCAAACCCCACACCCATGAAAAAAATGAAAAAAGAAAAGAAATCAAAGCAAAGCAAACATATGTCGTTTGCTTATACATTTGTTTCCAGAACATTAATTTCTAAAATGAATGGGACTCCATTTGTTTTATTAACTAATAAAAACAAAACAAGTTGTACATCCCTACTATATAGATAATTTGGTCATGGTGGATTTGAAACAATTGCCGTTCATGGAAAACACAGGGTAATGGTACCACGGTCAACAGATAATCCCCTGCGGTGATCATTGATCTCGTTACGTCTGTTCTGCTTCCCGCCAGATGTGCACCACGGTGAATACCTGGCAATAATCAGATTGACCAAGGTTCCGGAGGTGAGGCTGGCCTCACCTCCGGAATCGTGGTTAGACTGGCCATGATCCGGGATAGGCCAAAAGTTAAGTCTGTAACATTGGCCCATCCTGGATTGTGACCCAGACCGCAATACGGGATCGGGTGCAGTGGCCGGAGTGGCCGCTGCGCCTGCCCGTCTCCTGGAAGGTGGGAAGGCGGGCACCCGCCCCCTCCCCGATCCCCAGTGAGAATCAGGCTGGCACGTCTAAAGGACAGCCTGATTCCTGACCAGGATCTGAAACAGATCCCGGTGCGTGATTCAGCATGGCGGGCTTCTGGGCCTGGCACGTCTGAAATCACCCACAGGCTTCTGCCGTGTCAGCAAAGCCATTCAGGGTTGGACTGAAAATTCTACTTGCATATGTCATAAATTTTTCCACTACTGGATGCTTATACCTCAGCTTCCAGAGTAGCCCCACTCCTCTTGTTACCTTTAAAATCAAGAGATCTACCCTTCAAAAAAGGAAGGATACATTGTAAATCTTTATCAGAGGTTAATAACCATTGGCGCCTTTATTACCATGTGTACCATGAGGATCAATGCAAAGGGCAGCCTATAGGAAATTAGAAGTGTAGATTGTGGCAAATAGAATGCATGTCTGCCTGTAGCCACGTACCATGGATATTTCGGAAATGGAACATTTCAAATACAATTTTGAGCAAGAATTCACCCCTCCCTGCAGAAAGTCTTTGTGAAGGAACTTGCATGTTGAACTAAATAAGAGCCACGGTATGCAATTTATCCCACTAACCCACACACAGGTGACTAGGCTGCAATATATAGGACCTTTTCACACAGACACTCTAACACTGATAAAATGGGTGTTACATTTTATTATACATGTTGCAGGGCATCCATAGAGCATATTATGAACTAACTAAGCAGTGTTGGCCATGGTCAGAGACACAGGTTGCGTGAGGCCTGAACAAACTCAGTTCAGCTAACTTGAAACATAGGCCTCAGGATGACACAGACAAAAGAGGCCCATAAGAAGAAGAAGTCGTAAATAACTCACACTCTAGCAGGAAGAATGTATTTCCAAGGCCGTACCAACTACCCCAGATGGCCACTATCTCTAATAAAGAAGACTTGAAAGAGATAGATAACCTCAAAGGGTCAGACCGGCAATTAAGCAGTGGAGAAGGAAAAAACTCTCCAAAAGTGAAAGCAGTTTTAATGACTAAGCTCCAAATAGTAAAGAGATGAAGTCAGCTTATTTCTGCACCTCGCATGATCAAAAGAGGTGACCCTGCAACATGTATCCCTAATAAATAAAGCTATAAAAAGGAACGTCCAGACCGTATCCTTTGTCCTTGACACTTGGGGCTACTAGCTTTGTAGTGAGCCTCGTGGGCCTTGGACCCTAAACGAAGCTCTCAAAGATCCAGAGAGACTGCCCAGCTGTCTGCTGGGCCCCCTCCCCTTCTCCTCTGAACCAGCCTGCATCTCGGACTGGGCCTCTGACATGTAAGATATCCTGGGTCACTGGGTTTTTTTAACTGAGAACACTGCCATGTCCAGATGTTAAGTGTCTATCCAATAAAATAGAGTTGTACCCACATACTTTGGCATGTTTATTGGCAACCTTCGATCCAGTTTGGGGTAAATTGAGGCACGCCACCTCATTTATTTCCTAACAAGCACACCTGCAGCCCTGCAACATTTTATCAGTGTTAGTGTCTGTGTGAAAAAGGGGCTATGAGATGAGTGGAATAGCAGCCAGTGTCTCTTCTCTCCCTGTACATAGACTCTCAAGCTGGACCAATTCTCTCCCTTCTCATCTCTGAAGAGCTTTCTCACAGCTGACAAGAAAGCAGTCCCTGGTGAAGAGCAAGGACTTTAGTGCCCCCCTACATAGATTAGGATGCCATGGTACTAAAGTATTGCTGCAATTTTATATAGACTCTGTGTACAACAGTGAATAACTTCAGCGTAGAAACTCAAGCGCAGAACTGTATCCAGTCCAAAACTAGACCTGAAGAAGACTAGTGTAAAGCAGAGAGACCAGTGAATAGGAGGAGTCTTGGATTTCAAGCTTTCTGATATGGAAAAATATACATCTCCTAAACAATGGTCTCTGTATCTTATTTGCTGGATGGAGAAAGTAATATATCTAAATAATCAAATTCTTTCAGATTTGTTTTCACACTTCTTTCCACTCCATACAAATGACTATTTAAATGTTTAGCTATCAGAGAGATAAGCTGAAAAATTCCATTCTATTACAGGAGTGTCCACTTCTCCAGGTCTCAACACAAAGAATTTTATTTATAAAGAAATCCCATTGTCCAATTATTGATTTATTTATTTTTGCTTTGGCTTACTATCAAGGAGAGAGGAGAAGCAGTCAGATATTGAGTGTCTTTAGACAGATGCGGGGGCAGCCTGCCCCTGGAGCTGTGTCTGTCCACTCCCATCCCTGCCTTGGTCCACTTTAGATGGACCCAACCAGTTCCCCCTGGCCACGGTTCACCCATGTAGTGCCCCCCAGCCATAGAGTTGCAGGAAGATTGCTCAACACTCCAGGCTAGCACCCACAACTCTATGGTGTTACCTGGGCAAGGATAGGCTTGGAGTGAGAGCTGCAGCGTGGGTCCAGCGAGCAGATGGATAGCAGTTCCACTCCAGACCAATACCCTGGGTTTGGCTGGCCCACTCTACTGGCGGCACTCTGGAATGTTCCAGAGCTCCACAAGCAGGGCTGCCTCAAAGGAGGCTCAGCGTGCTCTGCTTCCACATCTGGTGGGCTACCATCAGCCAGACCGGCGAGCTCAGAGTTCAAGCAGGTTGGTGCTGACACCCCTGGAGCTGCAGTCCATCTGTTTACACCAGAGGTGCCGAACTTCAGGCCCGGGAGCCGAATGTGGCCTTCTGCAAGTTTTTATGTGGCCCCTTTCCAGTGACTGGATCTGGCTCCTGGATCTAGTCTCTACCCTCAAGCACTGAAAAACTGAGCTCAGGATAATGGAGCAGATAGGAGGGAATGCACACAAGGCCAGAGGATAGATCCATGGACAAGATTCATGATCTGGGCCCTCCTTTTTTTGAATACACCTGTTAAGCACCCCTGCCCGCAACATTTATGTGGCTTTCAGAGCTTGTACTAATATTCAATGTGGCCCCCAGGAGATCGTGGTGGGGTGCATTTTGCTGGGTGTAGATGGGTGGAGGTGTCTGTGTGAACACTGTGGGTGGTGGGTGTAGATGTGTGCGTGCTCCCACGCAACACCCATCTCCACCCGTCACTCACCCATGGAGCAGACTCCGGTTGCTCCATGGGTGGGTGGTCAGTGGAGATGGGTGTTGTGCGGGAGCACACGTGCACCTACACGCACCACCTGTGGTGTTCACACAGACACCTCCACTCATCTACACTCAGCGAAATGCACCCTACCCACCGCCCGCTGTGTTCACACAGACGCCTCCACCCAGTGAAACTGGGTGGAGGCATCTCATGTGAAAAGGGCCCATGTTGCAGGGCTTCACTATTGCCCTGTGGGTGCCCTGTAACATGTATAATAAAATGTAACCGTTTTATCGGTGTTAGAGTGTCTGTGTGAAAACGGCCCATGACACCCTTCTTATACTTACAGCTAAGAGCAGTCGATCCCTTTCAATTAAATCAGCTAATTTATATAAGAGTCTTCCCCTTGCTGAAGCATCCATCGTACGCCATGGTGACCCAATCTCAAAAGCTTTTCTTGCTGCTTTAACAGCTTTGTCTACATCCTCCTGTATATGAACAAAATTACATTTGATTAATATTTCATTTTTATTGTATTTTATTTACACAACTGTAACATTTATTCATCTCTCTGACTGTTACAAATAGGGATAAATTCAAAATGGTCAAATGACTCACCCTATAGAATATACTAGACATTTTGCAGAAAAGACATAGATCCTGCAGTAAGGACCTTACAATCCAATCAGAAGCATGAAAACAATAATTTAACACCTGGTCTTTCAGGTATACTTACTTTCGTTTGACAAGTTTGCCATCAACATGAAGAGAGTACAACACTAGCAACAACTGGGTACTCAAAACTCATAGATAAATACAAACTCACTTTCAGGTCTAGATTTTTTTTAAAAACTGGCCTCTTGTAAAGCATCTATTATTAAATCAATTTTGATGTCTATGGGTCTTTTTACACAGATGGAGGTGGGTGGGTGGGGATGGGTGTTTTGCCATGATCGGTGGAGGTGTGTGTCAGTTTATATGGACACACACTCATCACCCATGGAGCCTCTTCCAGTTTTCTGGAAACTGGGTGAAACAGCGAGCGGCCACCCATCCACCCACTGACCGCTGGCTGTTTACACGGACCCCACCCCCACACCTACCCAAGCACCAGGCCGGGGGTGGGGGTGGGGTGTCCATGTAGAAACAGCCACACTCTAACACTGATAAAATGGGTGTTATATTTTATTATACATGTTTCAGGGCACCCATAGAGCACACCTGCATTATGTATAATAAATGTAACACCCATTTTATCAGTATTAGAGTGTCTGTGTGAAAAGGGCCCTAATGTGGGCTATCGTCTCATTTATTTTCACCCTAAAGATGCATAGGAAAAGAAGGGAACAATTGCCCCAAAAGTACAAGCAGCAACTTAGCCGTTTCTCTGCTGAGGTCCCTTCAGTTCAGTGACTCGAATAGCTTTACTCAATGTACCCTGCTTTAAAGAGAGAATAATAGAATTATAGGTTTGGAAGAGACCTCAAAGATCACCTAATTCACCCTGGAGTGAACAGCGGAAGATTCTCTGGGTTTTATTTTCACGTTAAAACTTCTCTCCTATTCCCAAATAAGGTAATGGAAGTTATGGCTGCTCAACACTTCTGACAATCATATATATGTGTGTGTTCATGTGTAGTATAATTCCCCCCCCCCCCAATGTTACAATCTTGGTACTGCATAATGGATGTAATACATTTACATGGTTTGGGGAGGGGGAGAGGGGATAATTTAAGAAAAAAAATGTTTTTTTAAAAATTGTAAATGAGAATAAAAAAAACCCCAGTGTTTAATTTTTTATGTGCTTCAAATTGTTTGAAAGTTTTTCAATCAGCTGTAGTACTAGGTAAGCTTAATCAAGAATTAGTGAATAAAACAACTGACAGATAAATAATGCATTTAATGCATTTTAGTGTTATGGTTCCTATGTGCCTGACCTTTCAAGGCTAGCAGTATAGCTGGGTTTAAAAAAGGATTGGATAAGTTTGTAGAGGATAGGTCCATTAACAGCTATTAGCCAAGTATGTATAGGGGATGTAGCCTATTACTGCAGGGAGCTGAGAGGGATTTCCGCATTGTGACCTGTTGGGTACTTCTCCCAAGTGACCAAGAGTAGCCACTGTTGGAGTCAGGATGCTTCAAAATAAAAATAAGCACCTCCCCCCTAAACAAAACAAACAAACAAACCATGTGGTATTACCCGGTATAAATTATTTAGCATTTATAAAACCAATAAAAAGCCCAATATTAATATCATAAACTCTACTTGCAAATGTGATGTGAATTACACTCTACTTACAATTTGTCTATTCTTATGTAAATGATATAACGTTACTACAAAATAGTTTTCAGATTAGGGGTTAAAACTTGGCTTCACTGAGGTTAACGGTAGGGATGTGCAAACAGAACGCGTTTCGGATGTTCGACCGTTTGGTCATTCGGTTGGGGAACCGAGTTTGGGTTCAGTCGTTTGGTTCAGGTTCGGTTGTTCGGTTCGGTGGAGTTCAGTTCGGCCGAACATTCAGAAAATCGATATCGATATTGGTGCCGATATCAATACCGATTTCAAAGATTTTATTTTCGGTATCGGTATCGTTTGGCCCTGAGACACTAATAAGTTTGTTATTTTTAAGTCTTGTTATATTGTTAATATTTGGTTTTTTAAAAGGTATTCTAAAAGTTATATCTGTTACCAGCTGAGTTTGACCTGTCCAATATTTTACTCCTCTGTGCTGCCTTACGGGCATCAGACCAGCCTCTCCTACTTCCCTTCTCGATGTCTTCCAACCCAAAGAATGCACACAAAGATATATTTTATATATATATATATATATATATATATATATATATATATAAAAATTTTATTCACATTTTTAATCTAATATTATATATATATCTACACTAAATCAAACTGCTATTAAAACCTATGGAACTAAATGAAATATCTAATAACTACAAAGGCCTAGTCCTACAAACACACTATAAAACTGAATCACTACACACTATCTCTATCTATCTCTATAACTAAGCTAACTCCTACAACTATCTATCTATCTATCTGCCTTACACAGGGAAGGTGGGGGGGAACACAGACAGCTCACACCAAACAACACAGGGAGGGGTACAAAACCTAAATGAAACCTAAATCAATCTAATCCTACTCTAAATAAATCCAAAAACAGGGAAAGGGAATCAGGGATGGAATATATAAGGGAGGAGGGGAGGATTCAATGGAGGGTAGGGAGAAAGAACACAGGGATGGGTAAAGAATAAAAACACCTAAATCTATCTAATCTAATCTAAATAAATGATAGTAGGGAGGTAAATGTGTGGGATGGGTGAAATAGGAGGAAGATGGCAATGGATTAGGAACACAAACTGCTGGGAGAGGGAGACTTCTGAAAACGCCTGCTGTCAGGAACAGTGACTATCTCAGAAGGTGTTGGAAGGGGGGGGGCAATGAGTTGTGTTACTTGCTGCGCCCGCCTTACCACAAGCCCCATTGGCTCTGTGCAGCCTGGCCTCCCCGTCCCCCATGTCCAATCGCAGACTGTGAAGCCAGTGGTCTGAGGAGAAAAGGAATGGCGATTGGGCAGGCTGGCTGCTACTCCAAGCCTCTCCACCCCTGGTGCCAAGAAGTCTGCTCCTCAGCTGCCTCTCCCTCCCATGGCCTTCCAGTCCCTCCCATGGCCTTCCAGAACTGTTCGGTTTGGTCAGTTCGGGTTTGGTTCAGAAGTTCAGTTTGGTTGTCCTAACAGACCGAGTTCGGTCCGAACTCTGAACATCCAAACCGCGTTCGCACATCCCTAGGCAATGACAGAACAACACACACTGGCTGTAATCAGACAAAAAGGAGACCCACATTGGCCCCCCTTTGCCCCAGATTTACCTACCTGTCTGAACAGTGGCTGCCAGATGTTTGTCGTGGTGAAACTCCATATGGCATCATCCCCAGGAAAGGGGAAGGGGTGGGGGGAGTATGCTGTGCAGATTAACCTGGCCCAAACTGTGGCAACGAGCAACCACAAGGCCGGGTCTTGTTTGTTAGGTTCCCCTGATAGCCTCAAGTTTGCCACCACCACAGAGGTGTGGCTAGCTAGCACACCCTCCTCAACTGACAGCCAGCTGGGAGAGGGAAGTACAGAAGTCCCCAGAAGCTCTCAGGGGTGCGATCTGTTGGAGAAACAGCTCCAGATGACATCAGCCTCTTGCACCAACAAACCTAATGACCACTAGGGGCACTGGGAGTAGAGATAGTGAGTTAGTGTGTGTGTCACTTTAACCTTTCTGATCTCTGCTTCTAAGCCCCCCTTCCCCCTGTCAGGTGGGATGTGCCCAGGATGCTCCTACTGGACTTCCTCCTTCTTCCTGACCTTTCTCCATTCCTCTCTTCTCTCTATGACTTTCAACATGACTGGCCACCATGCTGGTGGCAGCTAGATAGAAAGATCTAGGGATAGGTCTTTCCTATCACAATGCATTTCTCAATAAAGTAGATTATTTTAATCTAGAAACAGTCTCCAAGGTGTTGATTACTTCTAAGCTGTTGCTACTGAGAATTCGAGCTATTTTCTTTTGCTGTGTGTGTAAACTTTGCTGATTCCTAGTCAGAGCTCTAACAGGTCCTGGCACAGTAGGCAGTGAAACTTTGGTTTTTTGGGTTTTTGACTACTAATAAAATCCCAACACAATCTGCACTCCCCTCTCCCAGCCGGTTGTCAGACAAGAGGGGCACGCTAGCGCTGGCTCCAGTGGAAAGGGAGGTCACAGTCAGGGAAGGCTTCTTCCCAGGCCGTGACCCTCCTTTCCATGATAGCTGTTCTACTTTCTTGGTGGGAAAGGAGAGAAGCGGAGATCAAAGTCAGCACATGGGGATGCGCAGATCCTGCAATCTCTTTTTGTTCAGGAAAAGAACCAAGGGGATTGTAGAATCTGTGCAGCTCCTCGGGAAGGACAGTGCATTGCCTCTGATTCCTCTCCTGTCAAGAAAGGAGAACAGTGAGCATGGAAAGGGGAGTCACAGTCAGGGAAGAAATCTTCCCTGGCTGTGACCCCCCTTTCCACTGAAGCTGGTAGTAGTGTGCTTCTCTCAGCTAACAGCTGGTGGGCAGAGGTTGCAGTGGAGAAGGAGAGGAGTGTGAGCAATCACGCTTTCCCCAGGGGCCACCTGACAGCTCTGTGTGTATGTGTGTGTGTGTGTAGTGATCTCGTTGTCCTCAGTCCTGGCACAGCTGGCACCCATGGGGGTGGCAGTGACGTGGGAACTCCATGGATCGAACACAAGTTCTGGCTGCCTTTCTTTCCATATGTTAACATCCACTAGCCACAAACCACTTTCTCTGGCATAGCACCATTGAAGGCTGATAGGATGTCTCTGGACTAAGGGGTTTGTGGATTATGGCTATTGACTTCAATGGGTGATTTCAGACGTTACGGGGCCTATTGGCCCCGTACCGAAATCAACCCATTCATTCCCTGCCGGGGTCACCCCGTCACGCCGCAACAGACGTGCCGGGGGGATCCCGGCGGGGAATCTGGGAGGGGGTGGGGCCACGTGGCGCAACGTGTGGCCGCACGGCCACGCCCCCTCCACGCTCCCACCGCCCGCCCTCTTGGGAGATGGGCGGGCGGCGGGGCCAATGCGGCTGCCGCGGCGGGCCGGATTCGCCATGGCCCGGGATCCCGCCCGGCCAGACGTTACTTTTTTTTGGTCCCCGCTGGGGATCACTTTGACCACGCTTCCCGGGACATTCCCCCGGCTAGCCCGGGAAGCATGGTTCAAATTGACCCCATGTGCGGATTGACCGTGGCGAACATCCGGTGGCCGCCAAACAGACGTTCGAGACACATTGACCACAGGTGGGTATTCACCGTGGTTCACTGTGATCTCGTAACGTCTGAAAATACCCAATGTAGTGAAGATTTCACCACTCACTATTTATTCTGCTGTGTGCAAGAATATCTCTCTCTCTCTCTCTCTCTCTCTCTCTCTCTCACACACACACACACACACACCCCTAGAATCTACAACAGAAAGCCGAAAGTATTTTGAACATAGAAGAAAAAGCCTCTTCTTTTAGCTATATGAAGCTAAATTTAATTTAAAATGGAAATCTCTACCAAATAAAATACCACACAATTTAAAATGAAAATCTATATCAAGCAAGGAGGGAGATAACTATTCACAAGATCAGATTTAACACATTTTTTTGGTATACTTGTTAGAAATGTGCACTTACTTAACATCCCACTGACCATTTGTTAAATAAATGTAGTCATGCTTTATTATTACTAGGGACTTTTAGGATTAGTGAGGGTAGCCTGAAGGAAATGAACCATCTGAGTGAAAGGAAAACAATTTCCACCCACGTATGTGTCTGTGCTTTGTAATTGCCACTTTTTTTTTTTTTTTTTAAATACCATTGAAAGGCAATGGACAGACCTTTTTTAGATCTGTTGTACATACAAATTAGACTTGCAAGATAAAATACTATATAAAGGGCTCAGCTCTGGACTATTAGGTTTACAATGGCTGTGTAATTTACTAGATTTGTACATTTCACTGGGCAATGTTAACAGCAGTTGTCATTGCGCATTAGCTTGCAAACCTGGTGGACAGAAACCAAACCTGAGTGCTGGTGGCATTATCTCTTTATTTAACAAGTTGTTAGATTGCTTGTAAAGAATGAAAGCTGTAAGTGCTCTGAATGTTAAGTGATGAATTACAACTCAAGTCATGAGCAATTTAATTTGAGGATGATCAAATATCAGGCCAAACTCATTTGCAAAGAAACTTAATTTTTGTGGACTTTACAGGGAGGAGGTATGGTAATAGGATGGCACTTGCAGTGAGACAGGGTGCCAAGAAACACACACACACACACACACACACACAAACTTGGGTTAATCAAAAGCTGCAATGTTATTGACTTACATGAAACTACTGGGCCCACAACAGCCAGGGAGCTGGAACTCACGGTGGGAAAAACCCATAATCAATTAGTCGATATCAAGTTATTGTGGAGGTGAACCAGAATTTTGGTGAGGAAATAGGTAACACAGATTCCAACCTGTCCATAAAATCCTAAAGAGGCATACTTAATTATGCCCCATCCCCAACAATTGAGGCCCCTTTGCCATAGAGAGGTACCCACCCCTGCATGGTAGATAAAATATATTAGCCCGCCCAACAGTAATCTTCCTGTCTATCTGCAATACATATTCCAGCCCTGGGTCCTGCCAGAAGGAGGAGTCAACTCCTAGCTTGGCCCTTTCCATCCCACGCATCTATAGAAATGTAGAACCAACAATCCAAGGATTTATCTGTCTATCATATTGGGGCTGCCAGATTACAAGAAAGGGTGTTGTCAAAAATCATGAGGAGATTCCTTCCCACATCATGTTTGTAATGCAAAACTCTAGTTTCGACAACATTTTTAAAAACAGAAAATATGAATTTGCGCATGTGTGTGTGTGTGTGTGCAAACACACAGATCTGCATATCAAATAAGGAAAAGATATTTGGATGAGTGAAATAATTAATAATAAAAACAATAACGTTCATGGATCCAGTGAAAAGGTTTTGTATAGTTGTCAACTAGAAATAGAACATTCGTCTCTCATAATTTTAGAAAAGTTTATCAAAGAGAAGACCAGAAAAAAGCTTTTCTGGTCTTCAGCTCTACACCCATGTAAACAGAAGATTGTGTGTTTTCACATAGGTAGGGAAGTCGGAGCTGCTCCGTGGGGCCCCACACAGCAGCCACTCACGGGGACAGGATGGGAAGCCCTGCAAATGGGCAGACCCATGTGTGGGTCCCATGGGCGAAGGAGAACCCCAATAATATGGGCAGAACCCCAGGACTCTGCTTCCGAGGCAGCAGGATTGGACCCCCAGAGGGGCAGCTGCTGCTGCCACTGTTCAGCTGTTGAAGCAGCAACAGGGGGGGACATACCTGGCCGCCCACCCATCAGCTGTTGGAGTGAACCCTGGGGAGGAGGAGGATCAGCACTGGTGTCCATGGCTAGAGTGGCTACTCGTGCAATGCCCCTTACTTAACTAAGGGGCATTTTTTGCCTTTGAAAATCTATTTTACCCATAGTCTTGTTGAAAGTTAGGCTATAGAGCATTTGTCAGCAAGGTGCAGGGTCACAGCAAAAGAGAACACAGCACATCACTACAATTTAAAAGCCAACCTTATCTCCTTCTGCTACCTCGCATATTTTCTCTCCAGTTGCTGGGTTATACACTGGGAATTTCTTGCCGCTCACCGCATCATGCCATTCATTGTTTATAAATATCTGCAAAAGAAAATTAAGAAACCTAAGAAGGAAGCATAATTTAAAAAACTATTGAAGTAAATAATACGAATAATCTATTACCATTGCAATGATAATCCTAGGGTGATTTCAGATGTGACGGGGAGTCTATTGGCCCCGTCACGGAACCACCTTTCTGATTCCCGGCTGGAATCAGAACGGCCCGTCAACAGATGAGCTGGCTGATTCCGGCGGGGAATCTGGGGAGGGGGCGGGGCTGTGCAGCTCAACATGCAGCCCACAGCCCCCCCCATGTTCCCCCAGCAGCCCTCCCTCCTGGAGACGGGCGGGCGCAGTGGCCAATCCGGCCGCTGTGCCTGATTCCATCCCGGTGTCTGGGCCACGGACCGGAATCGGTGACGGTAACAGACATTACCATCTGCCAATTCTGGGCCGTGGTTCAATTAACCATGCTTTTGGGGATGGTGTCCGGACCATCCTCGAAAACGTGGTTACTTTGCTCACTACCGGTGGTTCACCGTGGTGAACATCTGGCAGCGAGCAAACAGATGTTACGGGACCATCCGCCACCACAGGGGATTGTCCGTGGTTGATAGTGATCTCGTAACGTCTGAAAATACCCCTAGTGTCACCTAATATTATCCAGTAGTACTTCCTTGGCACCAATGGTGGAATAAAACTCTGATTTCTGCAGAGTAATTAGGGAGCTAAATGTGGAATTTTAAATATTTTCAACTGTATATAGCATTCACTTATCTGCTATATACAATTGTATATAACACTGACTTAGTAATGACTAAGAAATACAACCAGTTTGTGAAGATTTTGCTCTGATATCCTAATAAGATAGTTGTTTCTTTAAGATCATTGACATCAGTGGAAGTTAAACAAGAGGGTAGTACATGGTTTTCATAGCCTAAGCCTTTAGCCTTTAGGCTGGCAAATCTGTCATTTGAAAGCATTTGGCCAAAATAAGCAGCAGTTCTTCACAGTGATCAAGTAAATCTGTGTTTAGAACCTCTTTTGTTCCAAAATTGGTTATTTTGAAATTTTAATCAGCAACTGGTATTTTTGCAGGAATTCAAAAGGCATATTCTTCTGGGGACACATCCACCCAGACAGTGCATAGCCTGAGTACCACAACTTTAGAACTCCTCTCTCTCCTCTAGGTGCAGAAGAGAGGAAGAGGGTGTTAACAAATGAGATGTTAGCCTACTAAAGCCCCCACCAGGTTGGTATCTAACTGCCTGTTTAAATGTTCACCCGCACCAGACATCGGGCCACCACCCCAGGACCTGCAGTCACGCACAGCATGATCTCAGAGAATGTGGAGCGGCGCCCATCATGTGGGTGAATGATGGCTAATATTTGCCCATGTGTCTGTGTCCCATCAATTAGGTTGTGAGCAGTGCCTCTGCATGTACAGGTCTGAGAGCACCATAGAGTTAAGGACATAAGGAGCTGCTTAACTGAGTCAGTGCAATGGTCCATCTCAAACCAGTATTGTCACAACCTGACACATGACAGCAGCAGGGTCTCCAGGATCCCTGGCAGAGGCCTCACTCAGGCATGCTACCCGAGATCCTGAATTGGAGATGCCGGGGATTGGACTTGGAACCTTACACATGCAAATCATGCACTCTACTACCAGAGCCATGGCCTACCTCAGTTGCAGGCAGAAATCCTAGAGCACTGGAGGAGAAACTGCTTCCTGTCCTTCTCTTTGGTGTTGCTTTCACTGGTATTGCCAGTGGGGGTTGCTTGAATATACCTGAAAGTCACTCTGCGGGCTGCTCGTTTATTAGGCTGGACATGCAAGTGATTGAAAGCTGAGTGTGGGCTGCACAGACTGAACCCAGACTTCAGAAGGCTAATGTCTCATTTGTTTTTCCTCAGAGACTCTTAGCAGAAGCATCCCCTGTACAGCCCCATCAGCTGAGTAGGGCGAATAGGAGGACTTGTATAACAATATATGACCAAGTAGATCCACATGGGTTTGACTGCCAAGGAAACTTGGTGCCACAGGATTTGTCCCATTGAAGGAAACAAACATCTAGAGAACAATATATGCCACACCTGGGAGAGACTGACTTTATTGAACCAATTACTATGGGTTATTTTATTCCCTCTCAAAGAACATGTCTCTCTGATATTTACGGCATCACTAAAGAGCCACCATTTCTCTAATGAAATCTACTACAAAGAGAGAACCATTTAGACCTTGTGAAGGAGCCCCAAAATGAGGGGTAGATACTCCTTGTCCATGTCACAGGAGAAACATAAAATCACAGAGATTAGGGTGACTTTTTAATAAAAAGTCACCCTAATCTTTGCAATTTCTTTTTCAAATCCTTTTGGCCCTGAATTGGGGTTTTATTGACTATGATCCAAATGTATGCTATTCATTTTTACAGGAATCAAGGGAACTGTTTAATCAAATAAAGGGAGGGCACTTGGAGAAAGAGGATTTTGTTTCCGTGATTACTAAAATGATACTGTTTTCTTATTTAGCAAAATCACCAACTGTATGGTAATTATTAGGTGGGTATGAAAGATATTGAATATATAAACAGAAGTGAATACAGCAGTGTTTTAAAACGTATTAAAATGAGGAGTAAAAGAGCCAAAACGTAATCTTATAAATCAAATTCTTGATGTACTAATATCAGCTCAGGATGAAATCTTTGTTCCATTTGGATCAATAGCAAATTTTCTATGTGCTTTTATGGAGCTAGGATTCAAAGATGTAGTGGTAGGGATAGGTAGTACAGCTGCACCAGGTCCATGAGCTTGGGGGTGGGAGGGGCAAGAGCAAGCTTCCTGGTGCAGCTGCATCCTCTGATGCTAGGAGAAGGGATGGGGGATGGGGAGCATTTCATTTTCTGCCTCAGGACCCATTCCAACCTAGCTATGCCTCTGCTAGGATTCTGTTTTATATTGCTATATTTTATCAACTGACATTATGGGTGAAAACAGACGTGACTGTAGCTCACGTTGACCCGCTTTGGCCTGGGACCCACCTGTACGTTTGTTCCATCACTGCCAATGTTGGTCCATGCATGCTCCGGGGCGGGCAAGCAGCTGCACTATGGGATGCATCCTCTGGAATAGCTTGGAGATGACTCCTGGGCCAACGCTCACCCACCTGGGCCAATCTGGGCCAATGCGTGTGAGCACTTATGTTAGGCCTGCCCAGCCGCACTGTGAGATGGGGTCTGTGGATCAGACCCGGAGGAGTGAGCTGACACAGTCCTACTGAACAGCTGATCAGGGGGGCCTGGAGGAGGAGGCTCAGCTCAACCACCAAACAGCTGATGGGGGGTATGGGGGACCTGGAGGACCACACTTACCTTGGCTGCCAAACAGCTGATTGTGTGTGGGCGGGAGGAGTCTGGAGGAGTGCACTCTCCTGACCCACCAAACAGCTGATTAGGGGACCTGGAGGAGCATGTTCACCTGGCCCACCAAACAGCTCATCAGGAGAGCCTGGAGCTTCTCCAGGCCCATCAATCAGCTATTAGGCGACCTGGGTGAGTATGCTCCTTCAGGGCCACCCCTCATGAGCTATTCAGTGCATTCACTTGGAAGGTCTGGGTGCTGCCTCTAGGTGCTGGAGGGGAGGAAAGTGGTGCCTAGCAATCCAAGTGACAGGGAGTTGGTCCCACGGCAGCGGCCTTGGAGACTCTTTGTCACTTGGAAAGGCTGGCTGGCGCTTCCCTCAGGAGTGCACCCCATCCAATATTTGATGGTTGGCTGTGTGCGCCAAACAGCTCTTGGGGGGTTTGTGAGAGGAGCTCCCCGCACCAGTTGTTCGGCAGCAGCTGTTCCTGGGCCAAATCCTGCTGAGCAGCATTGGCCCAGGGGCCCTATCCCATGTGCATAGTTCCTCGCACTGTCCTGGGGTGTGGAAGGACCTGTAGTGGCAGGCCCTGTGCCTGACTTAAGGGTTGCAACTGTTTGTGTGAACAGCCCTTCCCATCAACCCGAGGCATTGCAGGTGCAGCGGTTGACCCCCAGGGTGGGGCGGGAAGCCACCTCATCCATTGCCATCACATTTGTTTTTATTTCCTATGATGGTCTGTTTATTAAGAATGGGTTTACAGGATATAGTTTTTTGGAAAGTTCAAGAGCTGCCCATCATTTGGGGGAGAGGCAGAAGGAAAGAGAACAATTTCCTAACTCATTACATCTAAACCATCAATTAATGCCCTCTACCTCACACCCACTAGAGCTCATAGCAGTATTGAACTTAATTTCATTGGGAGCAGGAGCTGTTTTATACCTTCTCATTTGGAAGAGCATTTCCAATCTCTTTTCTTCTAGCATGACTTCATTTTTGGCTAAGCCCTAAAAATGGATGTGCTTTTCAAGCTGTTGTCAGGGCTGGGTCTTGAACCCACGGCCCTTGGGGTGCTGAACAGGCTCTCCAGCACTCTGCACCACCTGGTGGGCTTGTGATGGTGTTGGGTTTTCCCCCTCCTGTCTCCCTTGTGTGCTTGCTCCCTGTGTGTCATGCCCCTTCCCAGCTGTAGCCAATTACCGTAGCCCTGCCTCCCAGCTTCCTGATTGGCCACAGGAAGTATTTAAGCCTTGGTGTGGCCACAAGAAGCTGGTGGAGCAACGTCTCTT
>QEPC01012913.1:4843110-4859368 GCA_003113815.1 Sphenodon punctatus
GTGCACTTGAGACCTCGCATCTTCATGAATGTTAGACCCCTTGTCTCTCCCTCTGTTCCCCTTCCTAAGTCTCTCCCCCAGCTCCTGTCTCTCAGATTGTAAGCCCTAAGGGCAGGGACTGTGTCTATTTTATTACTTTCTAAAGTGCCAGGTACACTGCTGGCACTATATAAATGTTTGTTAATAATAATAATAATAATAATAATAACCAGAAGGCCTAGTAGTGGCCTGAAGCACTCCGGAGCACTGCCACTGCTGGACCCACCAGAACTGCCACCGCTGCTGCCGCCGCTCGACCCAAAACCCAACCTACCTGGTGGTGCTGGAGCTCTGGCCCTGGGTCCAGCGGTGTCAGCAGCGGTGGATCCGGTGGAGGTGGTGCTCTGGAGCACTTCAGGCTGCTACTAGGCCTTCTAGTTTGACCCAGTAGGGTGTTCCTTGTGGTGGAGGTGGGGTTAAAACATTTTTACGAGGCTGGGCAGGGTGGGGGGCTCCCCAGAACCCCTTCCACCCGTGCAGCCTGGGGGGGGAGGGAAAACTGGGCGGGGTTTGGGCGGGTTTTTTTTCCCCGCACATCCCTACTTATATTGTTTCCTCATTGTATGACTAACAACATTTAAAAACAAATACAATTATAAAATTAATCACACATTAAAATAACCCCACATTAAAATACTCCCACAATAAAACCCCCACCCTAACCCATGGTATGGTACCAACTAGCTGGAGAACTAGTGTTGTGGTCCCTATTTTAAAGAAAAGTGATCAATTGGATCAAAAAAATTACAGGGGTCAATCAGCCTCTTATGTATCATCTCCAAGATTTATTCTAAAGTCTTGTTAGAGTGTTTGCTGGTTTGTGGCTAATAATGATATTCTTGCAGAAGAACAGGTGGGGTTTCACATGACCAAGAATACAATTGGGCATTGTTATGTCCTAGCATACTTGATCAATAAGAATATGTTGAAAAAAGTTGAATTATTTACAGCCTTTATAGATTTTTCATCCGCCTTCAACTGAATAAATAGAGAGAAGATATGAGTTAAACTGGAGGAGCTAGAAATGGATAAAAGATTATTGTCACTTATTATTTCCCAATACTCTAATACCTCACTCCAAGTACAGTTGAGTAGTCGGGGCTTCTTCTCAGCACCAGTTGATGCCTCTTGTGGTGTGAGACAAGACTGTATTCTGGCCCTGATGCTCTTTAATCTTTATGTTAACCATGTGATTTTGTCACATTGGGATAATGGAAGATACCATGTGCCTAAAATAGGGAGTAGGAAAATCTTGGTACTTATGTATGCCGATGACATGGCTCTATTACCCACCAGAAAATTAGGTTTCACTTGACTGCTAATTGACTTGGGGCAGTATGTGAGAGGCAGGAATTAGTTAACTATTCTAGGACCAAGATTGTGGTCTTTTCTCCTAGTTTTAAGTGGGAAGCCTGGTTTCTTAGTAAATGGAAAATCAAACAGGTTCATTCCCTTAAATACCTACGGGTAGTGTTTTCTTTTTCTTATAATGGTTCATGCTTTCCACATCTCAGAGCACTGAAGGAGGCCACTATTCTGTCTTCTAAAGCCCTTTTGAAATTTTATAGGACTAGAAGCAGACCTATGGCAAGACCCGCTTTTAAAATTTTTGAAACCAAAATAGTTGCGCAAATCTGCTACGGGGCCCAGGTTTGGGGGCATGCTTCAGCAGTGGCAGATTTTCTAGAACCTCTGCAGAATCAATTTATCCAGGAAGTATTGGGTGTTCCCTGGTCGGTCTCACCTGCTATTTTAAGGTTGGAGACAGGTGTTAAGTCCCTATTGGCCAGAGTTGCGGGTTTACAGATTACTTTTTTGCTTAGAGTTTTCCATTCACCTCTGTATTTTTTTTCTAAGTGTTGTCTAAATGAAAAGTCCAATTATTTCTGGGCTGATAAAGATACTTGGTGGATGGTGATGGCTTCTAAGCTGAAAAGTCTGGGATTCTCCTCTAGCTTCATGTTATTTTTGCCTTATAAAAAGGAAGTGCGAATTGTTAAGCGTTGGATATTAGATATTGATATTCCAAGTAGTAGGGCTCAAGCAGTGGCATTGAAGATTTCCCCAAATTATAGGCTTTGGTTACCTGGCCTTAATGGGGCTAACTATTTGTCTGAATTACAAGATGTCACTGCGAGGAAGGCATTTACAGCTGTAAGGCTTCAGACCATGCCTTCAGAGGTTGGGCAATATAAGGGGAACTTTTATTGTCGAATATAGATGTATTGGTGGGTATAACCAGATGGAGTATAACCAGGTGGGTATAACCAGGTGGAGGATTTGGTTTATTCTGTTATTTTGTCATTTATATTGCATCTTGAGAACAAAATTGTTTGAGAAACTAAATCTGAGTTCCACCTGGTTCTCTCCTATTAATCTGTTTGTTGGCTTATATGAAGGACACAGTTATGAGTGCTGGAACTGCCTTTACTTGGGTTTCTTTCAGGATCAGATCAAGGTTAGCAAAGTCTTTAGAGACCTCTTCTGTGTAATTATTTTGTTAATCTTTTGAATTGAAGATTAAAGGTTTAAACAATTTTTAATTATGTAGTTTGGATATTTATAGTTTTTTATAAGATTTAAATTCAATAATGTTTCTGTCTTATGGTTTTGTTTGTCTGTACAGTGTTTTGTTGTTGCTATTTTATATGAATTTGGATGTGTTTGGGGTTTTATGTATTTTGTCAAGGCGCTTGTCGCCAGTACAATAAAAAATAAACAAACTTATTGATATATCTGATGGAGAGTCACACTCATGTCTTCACCCAATAGTACTGGCTAGTTACCCTAGTCAATGAAGGTATGTCCAAAAGAAAGTGCCTGCATTACTTCCTTGCAGAATCACAGGTGCAATGCAGTTTTTCCTAAATATAGGAATAGCCGCACAATACCGAGGCTGTTGCAATCATGAGCAAACTGGGCTCAGGCACACAGTAGTCAAGCAGTTAACAAAAAAAGAAAATCCCTACTTAGAAGCCAGCTGTGTTGCCAAGAAAAGAGACAAAGTAAAAGGTAAATATTAACATAAGAATGTTACGTGATGTGACAGTGTGCCAAATTCATATCTGTTTCTGAAAGAGGTAATAGTGAAACATACCATTTTTGGAAGTTTTGCTGGTATTGGTTTAGTACTACCCTTAGAAGAACACTGACTCAGTATTAGACTCAGTGCTTTACTATTGTTTTCTCATGTTGTTGCCTCCTAATCCTCACCTTTTACTATGTAAAATGTATCAGAGCAATAAAAATAGTAATATCCAAATATCCTCTTTAGGCTAAATTGTGGCCTTGTCAAACAACTCATTCACATGACATCCCCAACCCATGGGCTGTGCTCCATGTTGGATCTCCCATTGGGGCAAATATCATGTGAATGAGTCCTGTAGATATGCAAAATAGAAAAAGGATTCAAGCTGTGTTACATGCATTTTGTCTTGCAGCTTCCTTGCCCTGGCACTCAAGGGTCTGCTGGCAACTATGCTCATTTAACATGGGGTGTTTTAAGACAAGATGCAACTCCACATGGCCATCCAGGAGCCATTGAGCCGCCCACCCATCTGAAGGTGGAGCGGCTGGATTCGTGCTCCCGTGAGCGATGGCGCACACACTTATGGTCACACACGTAACATTTCCAGGAAATCCGGAGTGCTCCCTGCGGGCCCAGCCAAATATATGGTAGCTGCCTCTGTGACTGCAGTAGCCATGCTAGGGGCACTTTTAAATGAGACAAGAAATGTGGCTGATCCTTTGATTAGCCGCATTTCTTGGCGCTCATTTAAACATTGCAGATGCATCTTCCCCCTCGTCAGACCGGGCAGGCGATCCTGCTCCCTCCGACGCAGATCCCCAAAGTACCGGCTTTACACCGCACTTCCAGGTTCTTTGGGTGCGTGTGCATGCGCAGAAGGGTGCGTGTGCATGCGCAGAAGGGTGCGTGTGCATGCGCAGAAGGGTGCATGCGCAGAAGGGTGCGTGTGCATGCGCAGAAGGGTGCGCATGCGCACAAACACTGGACGCCATGTCTGATGCTCTTCTGATCATCAGACACAGCGTTCAGAGGAAGGAGGGGAGAAGATGCCGGTACTGAACGATCCCGCTTGTGAGCAGGATCGTCTAACAGCGCCCTAGGAGCTGACTGGTTAAAGCACTCGGTGGCCATGGACCTACCCCGCCCTCCCCCCGTCAAATTGCACGTGTAAAAACATCCATGGTGGAATGTCAAATGGATGAAATTGTCATGTCATAGGCCCTATTTATATGAGCTGTGGGAGCATGGGAAGAGGGTGTGCGTGCTGCAGCATGGGCAGAATGTGGGTGCGGTGCACATGGGCACAACCCCCCCCCCACGCATCCCCACTCATGTTACAACCTCTGTTTTTGAGTGGGGATGCATGGGTTGTGGGAGCGTGCATGCACTCCCACTCACTGGCTGTGGTTTGCACATGGGCGGTCGTGGTATGCCTAGTAGATCTGCATGGGCGTGAATGTGACCATCTTGTGTAAAAATGGCAGACCATACAAAAAAAGTATGGTCTGCTGAAAACCAGGAATGGTTAATGTACAAGCCAGCAAGAGCAAATATGCTGACATCAACATCTCTTGAACGGGCTCTCCTTGCTTTTGCTGTGACAAGCAGTGATTACTGTTTCGACACAGGGTGTAGAATTTTTTTTGTCTTTGCCAGGCTTGCATCTGACCACTTTGTACATGCAGCATTGGTGTTCAACAGCAAGGACTGGATATTTCCTACTGAATCTACAGTTCGGAGTAGTTAAATTACCACTACTTGCAAGGTTCTAGAGTACACTTTATAGTTTTTGCTCTCAGCTAGATCTTTAAGACAGACACAGAGTTCACAATCTTGATTTTTCTACTGGAACTAAAAATGAACATTTGTTTGCACTTGAATTCTGATGCAATATGAAGACCTTGTCTTTAACAAAAGAGCAAACTCCCAATGATAATGCATTGACACTCATCTGCAGTGATAGTTTCAAAATGCAGTAGAGAACCTTGATCATCCAAACTGCTTTGATGACACCAGTTCAGTTCAGATAATCAGAAGTTGGATAAACTGGCAGCTCTGCAGGAATTTAGTTTCATGTAACATGCTGGCATTTTGGTCAATAGTTGGGGTTGAGTAAATTGGGACTGTAAACTTTGGAGGGGTTTGTGTGAAGTAGACCTTGAGAGGACAGGATTTTGCAAGGGGCAGGATGCCATGAAGCACACTTTTGCAAGGCCTCTCTGTGTGCATGTGCACCAGGTAATATGGGGTAGGTTGCCGTGTGGACCATCTCGCTATTCTACTCTATAGGGTGAGCCAGCATTGCACAAAGCCTTTAGGGCCTGAAATTTGAATATTGACAGTGCAGAGGCTACTCTGCTGCCCTATAGTCTTGGAGGAAAGCTCTTGCCCTGTGCAGATTTGTTCATTCATGCTACTCTGGGAACAGGATATAAGCTTCTCCGCTAGTCAGAAAGATTTCCAAATCACTAGTTATTAATGTTGTGGAACTTAAATGAAAATTACAGTGCACTAATCGAGATATAGGCCCTTTTTACAAGAGATGGATCCACACATGTACACGCAGAGATGGATCCACGCTGGGTGTGCATGTATGGGTGCTTCCCATGTAAACACCACAGCGGGTAGATAGGTGGGCATGCGTGTGTGTTTCCGCACTACACTCATCTCTACCCATCACCCATACACAGAGCAATTTGCCAAAACGGAAGTTGCCCCATGCGTGGAGTAGGGTAGAGATGGGTGTGCGCCCGTCTACACACTCCCCCACTCATTGTCCCGCAATGGTGCCCCATCTGTTGCACACTACCCTGGACTGCCCCCCCTCAGCCCATTTAAAAAGGGCCTTTGTTCTACTCTCACTCTACGCTCTTGTAAACTGTGATAATCATTCCAAGTTTAGAATACAATATATTTGTAGGAGTTTTATACAAGATGAAATCCAATTTCACCTAATTTGATTCCTAATGACTACCCAAAAAATTATACAAAGCTCAAGTATTATTGAAAGAAACTAGGAGGTGCAGTTCTTCCATTCATTCTGTCTCTAACACCTTAGTCTGCAAATGCTAACATTATAATCAGTAGAACTGCTCTCAACACGGTGTACTACTTACTCAGAGTAAATGTACCCAACTAAATAATTATTTATTGTAGAAAAACTCAATTCTCTCTCTCTCTCTCTCTCTCTCTCTTGTAAAGTTTTGCTGAAACTTCATCTGACTGGTTTTCTGTAAGAAGATTCAGATCCAGGTATACAACTCATTATTACAGTGTATGAGAAATCAGAGAGTATGTAAATTGTACTTTTACTTAATTAAATTGTAATTTTTACTTATGGTAAAGTAAATTGTACTTTACTTACCTTTACTTTACTTAAATTACTAAGTAATTGTACTTACTTACTACTTTTAATAGTAGCTAAACCTCAGTCATACCAAACATTTTTGGTGGGTTATTTTGCACATAAAAACTTGAAAGAAAATTCTTCCCTTATCAACTCTAATAATGAAATGGACTTTGTCAATTTGATGACCTGTAATTTGATTAATTTTCTTTTGTATTTGAAAGCAATTTTTTTTTTTAATGCTTTGCTCCTCTACATATAAAAATTAAGCTGTATTTTACTTTTGCAGTGCAGGGTGGTTTTTTTGCACAGTAAGCATGGTAAACAATTTAACTCTCCACAGCTCATTGGCTTCCCTCAGGCAGTAAGGGAGAGAGGGGAAAAGAAAATATTGGCTTCTAAAAACCTTTTTTTATATAATCTAACGACCGGATGTGTAACCAAATGAGCTTTGATGTCTGCTTGTGGGAGTACTGGAGTTGGAAGGATCAGAGCAAAATATAATTAGTTAAACAATCATTGTCTAATTCCTTAGTACAACAAGGTTAAATATTCACCAATGCATGTATATCAATGGACTAATTCTGCATTCCTTACCTGCCTAGAAAATACGTGCTTGGAGTTTTGATTAACTTATTGGAAGTTTGGAGAAGGGAAATCAGACAACCATCTGTCAGGGAGACTGTAGCTATAGTCATCCTGCATCTAAACAGTGGTCCATTGATGTACCTTCCAATTTTAAGATTCTTTGATTCTATGAATTAGGGATCACATCCTAATTCAGGATTCAATATATGAACATTAATCCATCCATTTCATTTTGGAGACAATCAATTTTTTTTTAGTAACAGAAAAACATGTACGAAGAACTCAAAGTAGGAGCAAAAGTTCATGAGGTTCACTTGAAGAGTTTCCCCCAGATTATTTTGCTGGATTATTTTGCTGGTGCCTTAGCACTATCAAGAAATGAGCAAGAGCAGATGTACAGGGGATCTGCTGGTTTGATATGTATTACGCCCTCCCTACTGCAGTCCTGGTACAGGGTCCTTAGTAGAGCTGAAAGCAAGTACCTGCAAAACGGGTATACCCATGGAATTTCTAGTGCCTGAATCAATCTGACAACATCGGGTACTGGTTGGTACCTGACTGCGACTCAATTCTGTAGTGCTCCAGAACAATGCCTGTAGATCAAGCTAGCCAAACCCTGGGCACCGGCCTGAGGTGGAGGTGCAGTTGATCTGCTTACTGGACCTATCTTACAGCTCTGCTTCTGGCCAGCCATTGCCCCGGGCAATGCCATAGAGTTGTGGGTGGCAGCCTAGAACATCAGGTGATCCACCTGCAACTCTATGGCTCTGGGGAGGGGGTGGTGTGCAGCTGGAATGTAGGTTGGGGAACCCACCAGGTTTGTTTAAATCTGACCCAGTGGCTGGACACGGGGGTGTACCCCCAGAGCAGCTCCGGGGGTTGCCAGCCCTGTTTCCATCTAAAAATACTCATTGGGCATTTTTACACACACCTTAAAGTTCCAGATTTTTCAATCTCCTGGGTTTACAAGTCCACAAGTAAATTCCGGATGCATTCTTCACACAAACACTGCCCTGAGGCAGCCTAAAGTAGCAACAGCTGTAGACGTGACAGGCTGCCATGGAAACCAAGTGACCACAGCTGCCTGGAGCAAAGCAGTTTACCAGGAGAACGTTTTACACACAAACGTTCTGGGAAAAGTTCTATGCAGAAGTTCAAAGAGCCAGATGTTTAAGATCTGGGTGAGTGATTTAGGGTAATTTCAGATGTAAAGGGCAGTTGGAGGTCCGGAACCGTGATTAATTTGATTCCCGCCAGGTATTCACCATGGTGAACATCTGGCGGGACTCTTTTAGATGTAACAGGACAAACAGCCACCACAGGGGTCTCGTTATGTCTGAAATTACCCTTAGACACAGAAAAATGCAAACGTACAGGAAAAGTGTGTGTGTAAAAACACCCATTGTCTGGGCATCTTACTAGTTGCTCTTTCTTCTGGAAGGTGGAAACCTTTTAAAAGGGACTATATAGAGCAAAAGGTTTTTTGTGTCATCACGTGAGAATCTTCAGATTAAATATTCAATATTCAAAGAATGTTTTTATTGCTGGATTCATCCCTTTCTTCAATACCTAAGTGCTCGGAGCAAGAGTAAGACCGCACAGCCATGAGGACACAAGCACTGGCCACCTGGAGACCCAGGAGCCACTGCAGCCCCACCCACCCAGCCCCCAAACCCCATGTTGACCTGACTTCCATCTCAGAACCACAGCCGCAGCACATGGAAGTGGGAGAGGTGGGGCCTCATTGTGGATTGTTCAAGGCTCCCATGTTCTAGGGCAAGTGCTGTGGGGTTTGGGGGCTGGCCGGGTGGGAGTGCAGAAACTTCTGAGACCCTACAAGGGAAAGGGAGCATCTGGGTGAAGAAGGTGCCAGCCTTCTCAGGATAAAGGAGTTTTCTGGGCAGGGGGAGTGAGGTGGCTCTGCAAGGACACGACATCGACATCAGCACTGAGTTGGCTGTAGGCACACCCCAGCCTCCCCCGTGCTGCAGGCACTGAGCCCGGGACTCCAGCAGGAGCTGCACCAATGTGGTGGACGAGCTACAGCTGATTGTCTCTGCTAGCTACTAAGTTAGCCCAGCTCGGAAGTGAGGTAGGCAGGTAGTGTGGAATCTGTGGATGAGAATCGGGAGAACCTCTCACCTCCTTGGACCTGTCAGGGAGGAAGATACCTGGGGCTGGGAGGAATTGTAATTCTCAGTTTCCTGTTCCCACCTCCTCCCTTTCTTCCTCCATGCTGAGGAACATCTGACGGGGGCTCATCCTCTCCTCAGGGCTCCTTGGAGAGCGACTCCTTGAAAGGAACCTCCCATGGAGGGGGGTAAGCAGAGCACAGTGGTCCATGCACGGGGGCCTTTCCCGGGTGTCTCCTCAGACAACAGTGCCATGTCCCCACTACTGGGCTGGGGTGGTGCCATGGGCATACGCAGCTGCTATGACAGCTCGGTGGCTGGCATGGGCATGGACCTCACCATATGAGCTGGCAGTGTCACCTTCGGCCTCTACACTGCCGCGACCCGGGTGGCAGAAGACCCAGAGCGGGCCTCAGGTGGTGGGCCTTCCTGCTGCTCGGTGATGTCACTCCAACCCCTCATCTATCCCTTGCATTGTGTGGGGATAGGCGCTGGATGGGATGCTGTGGCCACTGGCACCCCAGAGCCATCCACCTGCACAGCTTTCCCCTGCGTGGTAGAGTAGCTGGTTCGTGGTCCAGATTTGCTGGATTATAATGTGGTTGGTTGCACGCATGATCTCCCATACAAAAGATACATTTTTATGCTTGCTAAGTAATTTGGAGAGAAGGTAGTGGATAGTGATGCATTTATTTATTCTTTCCAGTTCTTCAGTGAAGGTTGCTTCTTGTACCAAGAAGGAAGATTTTTGATCTAATTCAGTGAAGGTAGATTCTTGTGTTAACATTAATACAGAAATGTTAATTTCTGTGTTAACATTTTCCAAAGTTAACTCAGAAATTGGAAACCTATCATTGCAATTCCCAGATTTTCTTCTCTAAATAAAGTTATGATTTACCTATGGTATGTTGAGACCTGAATTGCCCATGACCCTCATCTTAAAACAAAACAAGCAAGCAAATAATCAAATTTCATGCATATATTCCAAGCAATAAACAAACAAATTTCATGCATAGAATCCAACAAATATATTTTTTCAGTATCGGGAATCAAGTGAGCTACCATGCTGCAGAATAATAGCGCTCTAGCTCAGTTTTAACAACAGGTTAAATAATATTGATAAACTCAATTTCCATTTGTGCAGCCTTTAAAAGCAAACACTGACGTTTCTGCAGGTTTTTCCTAGACAGGCAGGAACTGCAGAACTGGGCCCTGAAATGCTGATCCTCACTGTTATCCAGCCTGTCTCAAGTTCATGGTCTAAATTTAGAAAAGCAAAAAGCATTTGAGCAGAGGGTGGAGTTAAAATGTATTTTTCTATCTATGGGGGGGGGGGCAGGGGGGAATAAATTCTACAATCTCCATTTCTCTTGATGCCATCTCAAATGACAGGACCCTCTGCTCTTTACCATCTTACTGGTGAAATAGTCTGCATTTTGTATTCTTTTCAAAAACTCAGATGACCTTTGGCAATAAAACTGTAACCAGGTCAGAGGTTTCTTGTTTTCTTGTTATTGCTATGATAGTTCCCTTTGCTCCAGCAAAAGACTACTTGAAAGTTTTATAGGGCAGAAAGTTTGCTTCCAAATGAGTTTGCTTACAAATTGTTCAAAGTTCAGAGATTCTTGCAGCTCTCTGCATACTCTGTTACAAAGCAAGTAAATAAAGAGTAACTAGCTTTATGATTAATCAAGATGGTATGTTTCATGTTTTACCTTATCTGTGCATTTCTAGTGGAAGTGTAGTTGCCATGGGCATCCCAAATGTAAGAGATGGAGATAAAGTAGTTTAAAATATGATATCTTTTATTAGACCAACTTCTGCTGTTGAGAATGTGCAAGCTTTTGGGCCACATGGGGCCCTTCCTCAGGCACGTAGTGTAGCCAGTCAGAAATATCTAAACTCAGCAAATGTAGGGCAGGTATAGACGAGGAGTCACAGAATGACATGAGTGGGAGTAGATATGACATGTTAACTGATGGGGGGTGGGTTAGATAGGGAGAAGAGAGAGAGACAGATGCCAGACATTTTTATATATATAGTAACCCCCACCTGTGTCTCCTGATTTCCGTGCATGTAGATTTCAGAGTGGCTACACTACATGCCTGAGGAAGGCTCCTGTCTGACCCGAAAGCTTGCACATTCTCAACAATAGAAGGTGGTCCAATAAAAGATATCATTTGATCTATTTTGTCTCCATTTCTAAGTGATCATTTACTATTTTCTATGTTTCTAGCAATACTGACTAATTAGCAATGTGAGACAGTGTCTGTTTATTAGGAATTATTTGCTTAGCAGGATAAACTGGTTTACTAGTTCTACAAAAATACATGAATAGTATGAAAACAGTACTTTAGTTTTATTTTAACAATCCCTTTTCTCCACCTCAATGTAAAAAACCTCCACCACTTTATAATATTCGACTGTTAATACGCTATATATTTTTCTTTCATTTCCCCACCACTGAAATAATGTGTTTTCCTCTACCAGTCATTTGTACTTTCTAGGAAACTTATGACTTTAGTGGATAGTACTTTATAAAAAAGAAATAATACAAAATTCACAAATTTCCTGTAACATATTCTAAGATCAGAAGAGATCAGAGAACCCTGCCAACAACTCTAATAAAAGCATCTAGATAAAGTTTTGTAAATACATCATCGAGTTTATTTCTATGGGTTTGAAAAAAACCTCAATGAATAAATTAATCCTGTTCACTAATGTTTTTTGCCTAAGCCAACTTGACAAACATGCAGAGTACTAACCTGAGTATACTTAATTTTCAGATCGCTGAGTGGTGCAGGCAGAGCGTGGGCAGGACTGGAATCAGATTTCTTGTTTTGGGCTGACATGTTTAGGTTAGTTCCTAAAAAACAGGTGAAATGAAGAATCAGGGAAGCACAATGAATTCGTCCTGACTGAGCACTTAAGATTTATTCGTTCCTTTTTGTCTGAACAGGCTATGGTATATTTGCATACAAGAAGATGATTGGGTGAACAAAGTCATGGCAAAAAAAAAAAAAAAAAAAAAGATACTCCTTGTTAGTAACACCTAGGGCATTAGGGTTTTCATTTAGGCTCAATTCTTTATGAAGTATGTTGGAATTTAAACTGCACAGAGACAGAGGTTATGAAAGGTTGCAGACCACAGAGTGTTTTTTTCTTACCTCCAAAATTATTTCTTGGATTAGGCAGATCTACAGATTCTAACGGGGGCTCCAGTGATCTCCCTACTTTGGATGAAATCACAAACTTATTATTTCTGGGTGCAGGATAAGTCCCTCCCATGGAAAAAATAACTCCCATGGAAACGTTAACCAGTAAAATCACTTTGAGAGTGTACTCACTAGAAGAATTTAGATTACAATTTTAATAATATTAGAGCAAATAATGAACAGTCCTTCGGGACATGAGAACTAAGGACTAGAACGCTGATATGACGCGTCACATACTCTTCTTAATCAGCTTTAGCATCTGTTGAAACTATGGATAACCTTATCTAAGAAAAAATTCAGCTAAAGTCACCACTGAAGAGCCACTGTTTGAATCCATAGATCTGCCTGAGAAAAGGAAACGTGCTTTTAAATATGCAGCAAAACATGGAAACTTTTGTCAGGAGCATGCCCTTCTCATAAATTGACTTTAAGCTTTCAACACACCTTAATAATTTCTGAGCATTTAATAATGCCAGAGAGATGATATCATTATACTTATTTCAGAAACTGCTTTAGAATAATAATTGTAAAAGATGATGCTAATCTTCAGGGAAATTCAAAGAGAGAGGAAGATAAGCAACATGCTTTTTTTAAAAAAAAAAATCCCACAAAAGACTCTTAAGGAGGCATGGTCTGAAAAATGTACATTTCAGCTTCACACATTCCATAAGCAGCACCTCACATTCTTGGAAAGATACACAAACATAAGAACATAAGAAGTGCCATACTGGGTCAGACCAACGGTCCATCGAGCCCAGCATCCTGTCTCGGACAGTGGCCAGTCACAGGGGCCTGGGAGAAGCACCCAACAGGTCACCATGCTATCCATTCCCTATGGGTCATCCCCAGGCTCCAGACAGTAAAGGGTTTTGTTCCCCAATCCTATCTGGCTAATAGCTGCTAATGAACCTATCTTCCAGAAACTTGTCCAAACCTCTTTTAAACTCAGCTATATACAAATTATCTCCAAGGTTAATTTTATTATATTCATCACCATTCTGGTCTCCAGGGAGTAAAAGAGCAAACTCTAATCCGGAACATTTTTTGTGTGTGACACATTCATTTCCAGAGAATTATTTTATTACAATAAAATAGACTTTTGCTTCCATTAAGAGCTATTGAAGCAAAACTGAGATTTTGCAATGGTTATACCAGGGGAGTGGCTTTTCCTGCACTGATTCAAATGCAGTAACTCTTGTCTTTCTGTTTGGAAGAATTTGCAAATATTCACCTACATTAGTTTTTTCTAAAGCAATATTTCCCCCTAAATCTAGTGCTTCAGGCCCCTGACATGCCCCCACCCCCAGATCTATTAAATAACTCTTGTCTTGCTCCTACTAGTGCATCTTTAGTCTTCCTTCCAAGGGAGGTCATCTCATTCACTAAGGCCCCCGAGAATTTCCTACATACACACTGCAAAATGCCACACCTTTATCCTGCCATCCACTATATTCAGACCTACATACCACTTAGACAGGTTTTTATACTTTTAAAATAAAAATATGCATTTATTACAATATACTCATATTTATGAAATTACGATACAAATGTATTTTGCAGCAATCGCATTTACTACATTCTATCATCATCCTGGCCTTAACACAGTAGTTATGTTTTCTTGGCTTTCTGGCCAACAAAATTAGTTAAAAGATTATGGCTGCACCTAGGCTGTGGAACTCCCTCCTGGCTGAGGCCCAGCTGGCCTCAGATCTCCCTTTCTTCCACCGTATACGTAAGACCTAGCTGTTCCGCCTGGGCTTTGGCAAGGGAGATGGGGTGTAGAGTGGGGTTTGTGGATTAGGGTTTGGGTGGGGGGAGGGAGGGTTGGTTCTGTTTCCTTCTCTTTTATTGTGTTCTGGATTTTTTGTGTTTTTATTTGTTTTTACTATGTGAGCTGCCCCAGGCTGCCTGGAGCAGGAGGGGCGAGATAGAAAATAGTTTAAATAAAATAAATAAATTATCAACATTGAGATTTCACATAGACGCCGACTTTCAGGGCTATGACTATGAACCTCAGTAGTTATGTGCTTGGACAAATCTGGAGATTTGTCTGCACATTGGGTAAAAACAGAAGAAGTGACAGTGGCATGGCAGTAACCCTGGGTGGGTCACCACTGTGCCATCGACACTGCTGGGGTGAAATCAGGGAAACAACCACACATGACCCTGGTTGGGGAGCCGGCAGTGCCCCCACCATGACAGGCAGTCATGGTGACCAATCGCAGACTGCCATGGCAGCCAGCCATGGTGGCCGCAATCTAGGATGGGTCACAGCGGTTCAGAACATACGTTTTAGCCTACTGTGGCCCACTTTGCCCAGACTGACCCCCGGAGGGTGGGGGATTGTCAGGGCTGTGTCTTCAGCACTTTGCCAAGTAACAGCCCGAGCTAGCAACTGACATGCCTGGGGTCAGTCCAGGGCAAACATCTGGGGGCCTGAGCACAAATGTGGCAGTGACCTGTGGACCACAACGGGAAAAAGCTGGCCACAATGGGTTGCTGTCTTGTTTGTTTTATTATCTGACAGTGGGCAAACAAAAATGTGTATCTATGAACATCAGGTAACTAATCTTTTGGAGGCTGCTAAAAATAATTTGTGGAATATTTTAGATGGCAGAAAAAAGTTTAGAAAAGACAATGATAAGGTTAAAGAATAAAAAGTAAAGCTAAAGAATAAAGAAAAAATAAAGATTTTTTTTATTTGGTTAATATATTAACAATTTAAACAGAAGGCCTGTAAAAATATTTTACAAAACAGGTCTAATTTGAATTAAAGTAGCCGAGAATGGTATCTTTAAAATCTTAGCACTTCTTTTAAGAAGGCAAATATATGATTTAAGTTTCTTAGAATTATTTTTTTAGTTCTTCCAGTAATTTCCCTCCATATTCCAGTCTGTGAACTCTGCTCCTGCTCTGTCCCCTCTCTTGCCTTCCCTGCTCCCCTAACCACTTTCGTCCCTTCTCCTTAGCTGCCCCTCATGCCTGGAATTTCCTCCCTGCCCACATCCACCTCACCCTTTGTACCTTCAAATCCCTCCTCAAGACTCATCTTTTCAGCTCTGCCCTCCTCGACTCCTCGCTCCCCTCTCCTAGCTCCTGCGGATACCTACCATCCAGTACAATCTGTTACCTGAGGTCTGTGTACTCATATCCTCACCACATGGACCAACCAGCCATCATTCTTGATGTAACCAAGCCACGTACATGCACCTGAGATCTCACATCTTCGTGAATGTTACACTCCTTGTCTCTCCCTCTGTTCCCCTTCCTTCGTCTCCCCTCCCCCCCCGTCTCTCAGATTGTAAGCCCTAGGACAGGGACGGTGTCTATTCCATTACTTTGTAAAGCGCCAGGTACATTGCTTGTGCTATATAAATGCTTGCTGATAATAATAATAATTCATTCTTTGAGATGTGGTCAAATCTCCTTTGCCATCTTCATCATGGCTGGCTATATCTATTTCTTCCTACTACTTTGGCTCTCTCTGGGGTTGAGGTTTCTAAAAGTACATTGGACTTGTGAGGAGGGTTTCCATTTCATTCTCTCCATCTTTGTTAAAAATTGTCTCTGGGCCTTTTCACATGGGTGCCCGTGTGAACGCTGCAGCAGGTGCGTAGGGGATGGGTGGGTGCCCGTGAGAACACCACGGGCGGTGGATGGGGGTGCGTGCATATTCCCGTGTGCCACCCATCACCCACAAATGGAGCAACGGGCTCCAACGCCATCGGAGTCGGACCGCCGCCGCCGCCCGGAGAGCAAGGTAGGCGATCCCTGGGTGGGGAGGTAGGACTAGGTGGGTGATCTGATCCCTGGGGTGGGGGTGGGGTGTTAAACCACCCCCCACCCCAGGTATCATACCTGCTGGTGCGGGCTTCGGGTTGCCGGCGGTAGGCCGCAGGGACTTCGAGGG
>QEPC01012913.1:4867802-4878383 GCA_003113815.1 Sphenodon punctatus
GCTGAGAGGATAAATAACTGCTCCTTGTTTATTAGTTCCACACCACTCATGATTTTATAGACCTCTATCATATCTCCTCTCAGTCGTCTCTTCTCCAAGCTGAAGAGCCCCAACCTACCAAGCCTCTCCTCATACGGGAGCCCTTCCATGCCCGTGATCATTTTTGTTGCCCTCCTCTGTACCTTTTCTAGTTCCGCTATGTCTTTTTTGAGATGGGGTGACCAGAACTGCACACAATATTCGAGGTGTGGTCACACCACTGATTTGTATAGAGGCATTATGACATCCTCAGTTTTATTCTTTATCCCCTTCCAAATAATTCCTAACATTCTGTTTGCTTTTTTGACTGCTGCCGCCATTTTCCATTCTCTTTGGTGAATTTGGCTGTGTGCTACAGTGCTGGATCTGTAAGTAATTGGCTGGAGGCAAGGGGGAGAGGGGTGTCTGGCCTGGTCTGGTTTGGCCTGTCCTGTCCATAGGGCCAATGCTGGGGGATGGGGGTTATGTTACCCTTTACCATGCCATGCAGGTTTTTTTTTTTTAAAAAAAAGCAATAATAATTGGGTGCCACATTGCTGGCTGCTTCTTGGTAGGTACTTGGCACCATGAGGAGGGATCTCACTGCCTGGCTCCACTTCCCAAGTTTGCTTGGTCCAAGTTACCATGGCCATTTGCCACAATGCCATGCCAAGGAGGTGGTTGCCCCTGGAGGGGGAGGGGCGTGAATGTCTGGTTTCTTAATTTTGTGACTGCTGCTGAGGCCTGTGCTTGCTGGCTTTTTTTGGTAGGATTTATTTCTCTATGCAGTCGCAGACGGTTTTGCTGGGGTTGTTGTATTCTTCTTGAGTGAATGTCCCTTGCTGGCCTGCATTTTTGTGCACTGCTTGGTTGGCATAATGATAAAGTGGGTGCACTCATTGCTGATGGCGGGCCATGCTGTGGGTACACTACTTGTTTTTTGTTTGTTTTTTATTTCTTCACGCAGTTGCACTTTTTTGACGTTGTCTTCTCGAACGATTGTCCCACTCTTGCTAGCTTGCTTTTCTGGGTAGTGCTTTGACTGTGGGTTCAAGAACTTTGCAACAACTTTCCAAAGTTTCTGAAGCTTTCTGACCTTCTGTGCTTTGGTCTTCGAAGTCCAAAGCTTTGGCAAGGACACTGAATTGCCTCCGAGTACTCGGACCAACAATTTGGAACTTTGAAAATCAGTCTGAATACCTGTAAGTACGATTTGGTTCAGCCCTATTTAAAACTATTTAACAAATAAATAAAAAATAAAACAAAACATCACTGCACATGTGTAAATGGCCATGGGACCATTCTGCACAAGAGCCCCCTTTTCTAATATGGCAGCGGCAGTGTTGCCACCATTTTGGAAAAGGGAAGTCAGTCTGCGCATCCTCAAAACAGCTATTGCACATGTGCAGACCAGCTGCCCATTTCCAAAATGGCAGTGATGCTGCAACCATTTTGGAGAAGGGTGTGCATGCATAGAGTGGTCTGGTGGCCATTTTGTACAAGCGCAGTGATTATTAATTATTTTTAAATTTAAATGGCCATCATACTGTTCTGTGCATGTTCACCCTATGCATGCTCCTGAATAGGACCCCTTTGGGATGGGCACGGTTAAAAATGTTAATAATAAATAAATTAATTAAGTATATTTCTCCCTTATCAAAGAACTGCAAAAAGTTACCAAGCAAATAACAGGCCTATAAATTAGAGCAGTTTTTATGTAGAGTTGTCAGAAAATGACTTATTTCTTCAGTCTGAAAAAGACAGAGAATTGGCGAAGGAAGTTTTTTGCCTATGAGTAACAATAAATGTGATGCTGGCCTGCTGCGGCCCACCATGGCCACTAGATGTTTATGGACCACCAGATTCTGGCCTGTTGCTGGCCCGGTCCAGGTCACCAGCTGGTCTGGAATGAGGCCTCCCAATGATCCTGGGCACTTAACTTGGGCCAAGGGCCACCCAGGCGGCCATAGTGGGTCAGCATGTCTGTTTTCAGTGCCATTCCCACCTGAGGTTGGGGGCCATCATGGCTGCCCATTGTGGTGGGGAGTGCACCAGGGGCAGGGCTGTCCACCCACACATTTTTTCTATTCCCCTGTCCTACAGGGAGCACGGGAGAGCTCACTGGCCAGGCACATGTTTGATCTGTACCCCAACCTGGCCTCGAGGCTGCCAGACGCCATCTTCCACTGTGCCTTGGGTGGGAGAGCAGCTGTGGTGGCCACACGTTTATTTTCACCCAATAAATCAATTCAGATTTATCCCAGGTTGACACTGACAAAGCTATGCGAACTAAAATCTAATTAATGGTCTCTGTGAGAATAATTATGAATTTTGTTAATTTTCTACTGGAATAGACAGGTATCCACATCAGAAAAAGATTGTCACTGCTACTAATCTGTACTAGTATTAGAAACCTAGACTAGGGGTGCTCAAGTTATACTAATGGGGAAAGTTTCAAGCTCTGGTTTGCACATCCTAACCCACCTAACCCAGAAATCTCTGCCCCCTAACCCAAATTGAATTTGGTTCTATTTAAATAGAATTTGATTCTATTTTATCTTGTATAGAAGCCACCCCTAGATGCCGTAGGCATGAGGGGGCAGCATATAAATATGACTAAATAAATAAATAAATAAATATAGCCAGATTAAATCAAATGCATTCACATGCCTCCACATGTCAAATTAAAGTACTTAAGAAATGTATAGAGTTAAGTATACATTTTTGGAATTTGGGTAACAGAGATTCTGAATGTTAGTCCATGCAATGATTTTTATGTATATTTGCTAGGGCTGAAACAAGAATCAATTTTTTTCTTGCGAAAATCTTGCAAAAGTAATGAATTAATACCAAGATCTCAGGAGAATATCAGTAATGCTTTGAGATCTCAGTTGAGAATTGTTCTTGATTTACCATTTACTGTTTACCATGATTTACAGTCTGTATACTAATTTACCATGTACCACTTACTGTGTACCATGTTTGTCCCAGGAATTCACATGCATAAAATGGCCACCACAGCTGTTCTGCGCATGGGAAGCCCTCTTCCAAGAGGGCACCAACAGCATCTCTGACATTTTGGAAAAGTGTGAGTGTGGGGGAAGGGGCATGAAGAACTGGGCCCGGAGGCCTGTAGACTCTCATGGAATTTTTAAAATGTTTCTATGAGAGAATTGGGGCCCTGGTTATGGTATGTTTATGCACCTGGGGTTGGGGGTGGGATTTATTTACACAACTACATGATAAATGCTTCTGTTAATAGCTATCTAATTATCTAATCTAGTATAATTACATGTGTTTTTCCCCTTTACTCTGTTCACAAGCAACTACCAGCACTGCTACCTCTGCTATCCCTGGTGTTCTGCTCTCTGCCTACCAATCTGCCTGATAGAGGTGTATTCCCTGGAGTGAGGAAGAGATGAAGGCCTTCATTGTTCTTTGTGGGTGGGGGAGGGAGCAGAATGTAGAATACAAACTTGTGAAGTGCTATCAGAACAAGGTGGTGTACCATGAAATCTCCCTCTGGTTGGTGTAGGAGGGATACCACAGGGACATGAGCCTATGATGGCAGTAGGCGAAGGACCTCAAGAGGGGCTACAAAGAGATCAAGGACAACAACTTCACCTTTGGCCAAGAGAGGCAAACATCTCCATATTATGACCTGCTGGAATGGTTCCTCTGTGCAGATGGAGCCATCGTGACATCCTGCTGCTACGGCTGTGCCTTCACCAGGGGCCAGATTACAGAAGCAGGAGGATATGGCTCTGCCACTACCTGCTCTTGCTGAAAATGCTCCTGCTCCCCCCCAAGGAAGCTGTGACTTCCTGCGGAGATCCCTCCATGCCCATCCCTGTCTCAGAGCCAGATCTCCTTGACCAGAACACAGACACCATGACTCTCATGGTCTACTCCTCAAGGTTTATAGCTGGTGCTTATGAGGAGCCTGCTGAGGTACTTGTGAAGGAACGGAGGATCCGGAGACTGCCTTTATCAAGAATGTGGAGAAAAACTGTAAGCCAATGCACTGGGGGGGCATGAAGGGGTTGCATTTACACAGCAGCATGATAAAGGATTCCATTTATTGCTATCTAATTATGTGGGGTTTTTTTCTTTACTGTGTTGACAGTTGGCCAGGAGAGCACAGGGGTGAAACCTGAAAATCACTGGGACACATCAGCATCGGGCATGAATGGTAATTGTGAAAAAAGGGTGACAGGGCATCCAGGTAAGCCTGGAAGTTGGTGGAGGTCAGGGGAAAGGCACCATAATGAGACAATGGACTAATGACGGGTGGAAGCCAAAATGGTGGTGGTAGTGGGGGCAGGGACGCTGTGAGGGCACAGATAGCTGTCCTTGATTTTTGTGTTTGTCATTCCTCTACAGTGATTGTGGGAGGAGAACTGCATGCTGTGCCAATCCCACTGCAGCAACCGCCCGAGCAGCAAGCTAGGCCAGGTTCTCATTTCCACTTCCCTTCATTTGGGAATGATGTCCATTATATTGAGACTGAAGGGTGGGTGGGGGCTGAAACACTGGGGAAGGGAAGGGGGTCTGTGGAGGATAGTGATAGAATGGTTTGGGAACTGGGAGTTGGAAGCACTTGCACGGGGAGGGGGTGCTGAAACACTGGGTCAGGAAGGTGGGAGTGGGTGATCTGAACTAATGGCTTTCCTTGTTGCCTTGCTGTGGGTCTGCCACTGCGATGAGTGTGGACAGAACTGCCAACAAGTACCCTAACACAACCAGGACAGTGGGTTTGCTACTGGTGGCTCAGGGAGGATTTGGCTTGGAAGCTGCTTGGGGAGACCATGTAACAGGTGAACGAGGTCTGGGATATGATTCAGGCAGGACCAGGAAGCACGGGCAGCTTCTGTGGCAGAATGTCACATAATGCAAGGCTTTTGCATCCAAGCCCCACCCAGACAGCTGGTGGGAGGATAGGCACTGGGCCCATCTCTGGCAGCAGTTTGAGCTGTGGGACAATGAGCTCAAGAAGACAAACAAGGATATGGCAGATCATCTGGGACAGGCAAAGAAAACAGTCTGTCCCAGTTTCTGCACATTCAGACCTCCCTGCTCGAGCACATATTTTCTGCAACTGCAAGGATTGCTGCTCCTGGGCAGCTACCCTATGCCAAGCTCCATCTGCAGTTCCCACCCCAGCACCTGGTTCCCACCCACTTGCTCTGGTTTCCCAGAGATTCTATCCTTAAGCCAAAGCCCTCTCTGCCCTGCTGCATGTTGTGAAAAACACAGGTGGCTGTGGTTAGCAGGGGAGTGATCTGCATCTGGTAATTGATCCTGACTGCAATTGCTGTCCAACGCTTCTTCAGAAGCCTCAAAGTCCTCTCCACAACATAGAGGGTGGGGCTGAGCTGCCTGTTGAAGTACCTTTGCTCCAGGGTGTGGTCAAGGTTGTAGGCCTTCATAAGCCAGGGCTTCAGTGGAATGTAGGGTCCCCCAGAACAACAGGCTGTATGAGCACCCCCTTGATCCAGGTTTCAGTGCTGGGTCTAAAGTCCCCCAATGAAGGAAGACTGGTGGAAGATGCAGGCATCATGGTTCCTCCTGGACCACCCAGCCAGCACGTTCATTAACCGGGCATAGTGGTCCACTACAGCCTGGAGAGCCATGGAGAAGAACCCCTTGCGGTTCAAGTAGCCATCTTTTTTATATGAGGTGGGCAGATGATGAGGATATGCCTCCCTTCGATTGTTACCATCGTGGTCCGTTGCTGCCAGAGAAAGGAGGAAAGTGCACAATGCTGAAGCAGGAGCTACCTCTGCATTGTGGTGCCCCTACTACACCAGACAGTGTTCTGGGTATGCATGCCCTTTTCCTTTGGCCATTTTGTGCATGTGTGACCAGCTGCCATTTTTAAAATGGTGGCAACCCTGTCGCCACCATTTTGGAAAAGGGCATGCATGTGCACAATGGTCTGGCAGTCATTTTTGCACATACACAATGATTTAAATTGTTTTTATTATCTTTTATTTTTTAATTAAAACAAATGAAATTAAATGAATGTTGTTTGCTTATTCATTTGTTTTCAGGTCTTAGTTACTAAAATGAATGGGACTGCATTCCTTTTAGTAACTTAAAAAACAAAAATGAATGGCACACCCCTACTCACAGGTTTTGCTCAGCAACGGTCTTGAATGCCTGGAGTGCGATAAATGAGCACCAAGAAGTTCTCAGGATCCATGACTTTGGTACACGCATCCGTAAAGTCTAAAGACCATGCACCAAATATTTTTAAAAGTTTAAAGAGTTGGACGGCCTTGCTAGGATGGCTTGTGTGCTGTACATGAGCAAATACTTGCTCACACCGGACCTCCTCCTGGAGTCATAATATCCCAGAAGAAAGAAACAGCTGGGGCAGGTACTTCCTCCTATAATTGTTATGGCTGCACATCATGACGGGGTGGAATACTAGAAAGGAGGGGGGTTGGTGGGCAAAGCACTACAGGGAAGAATGTCCGCTAGGGGTGTGCACCAGAGCCCGATGTAGTTTTTCATTTTTGCTTTCATTATTATAAATGTGTTGTTTTCATTTTTGTTAATAATGAAATGTAATTTTTTGTTACCGCTGTCGTTATTGGTATCGGTACTGATTTCAAACAAATATTTTGGTTTTGGTATTGGTATTGGTATTGGTATTGGTATACACACAATATCTATATATAATAATATATACAGAATCTAAGGTAAACCTAACCTATATATAATATAAAATATTCCTATCCTATCATCCTAAAATATATAATAAAACAGCCTAGTATCTAAATATCTAATCTATATATATACACAACTAATATCTATATCTATATAATATATGGATGGGGGAGACAGACAGGGGAAGGGAAAAGGAAAACTCAGAGGTATAGCCACTATCTCTAATCAATCTCTATTCTATATCTGTCATCCAACATATATATCTAAATTATACTACCTATATCTGTCTCTCTATATATATGTGTACAGGGGTAGCCAGGCAGGGGAAAGAAAAAGGTAAAAAGTAAGGATAAGGAATAAGGATTGGAAAGGTATGGTGGTAGGGATATATATGGCAGGATTTTTAATGCAAGCACCAGCATAGTCTGAAAATGCACCTTGACAGAGCAATAGCTAACACAGAACCAGAGTCAAGCAGCCCAGCCCTGCAGTACAAAGGGCTGCAGTGCCCTCCCCCAGAAAACCCCTGATTAGTTCTGGGAGACAACAGGCATTGAGAAATCACAGAGTGCCATTCAACTGCCTGGTATCTGCTTGTGCTGCTCTTTGACCAGCGATTACATCCACCAGGTACTTCCCCTCCCACCACAGGCCCAGGTCAAGAGTTCAACACTGTTTCTGGCTCCGAGATGTCTGCTCCCTGCTCCCCTCTCCACATTTTCCTCAAACAAACACCTGCCAGGCTGCTAGGCAATAACAAAATCAATAAAAGACTTTCATTATTATTGATATCTTTATTATTTTTTGTCATTTTCGTTAGTGAAGTAACAATAATGAAAATGACAAATTTCGTTTTTGTTATTAATATAACAAAAATGACATGAACACCCCTAATGTCTGCCCTTCTATTAGATCTGTTGGGCTAAACCTATGAGTGGAAGGTGAGTGGTGCTACCCACATGCACAAGAAATACAGGCGGGCTGCCCATTTATTAGGTTCTACACACCCATTTATTAGGTTCTACAGGCTAAACATATGAATGGGGGCTGAGTGGGGGCTGCATGGACCAAACACGGACTCCATCAAGCTATCATCTCATTTGTTAACAATGAAAGATTTTTCACTCACAAGATCCAGCATAGAGGTTACACTCAGTCATCACCAGCATGCACCTTTTACCTTCAGTAAAGGACTTAAAATGACATTGTGATTGCCTTTGCAGTTGCACCGCTTCCAGGAGATTCAGCCCCTCTGCACATCTGGCCAACAGAAAAGTTGTTTGCCAATGTGACCTATTACCCCGTGCACACTTTGGCCAATGTGTGCACAGTGAGAAAAGGGCCAATTACCAGGAAATCAATTTCAGTGCCTGAACTCGAAAGAATTCTCATAAGAAAAAGAAATGGTACTTGTTCAGCCCTGATACAAATCTTAAACTGAGGGAGCACTGTAAATACAGGGTATAGTATATCCTGGAAACTTTATTTAGGGTGGAATATTTTCTGTTGTTAAGTATGACTATGTGGTCACTGTTTGCAAGATCAGGCATGCAGAAAACAAATCAGGCAGGTTTTCAGACCGCAAAGAATCTGGTTTGCATTGCAAACTTGACTTTTTTAAGTCAATGGTTGACTTCCATTGCAGTGGAGTAAGGATTGCAAACCGTATATTTAGAGTAATACTTCAGATTAATATTAGACTACAATTTTTATTGTAAAGTGAATTTTGCCTGAGCAATTCCTGTAAGATTTGGTCCTATGCCTTTCTCATTTGATAAAGGGGGAAAATGCAGTTTTGACCATAATTCAATGTGTTAGAAACACAAGATTAAGTAATTATTAACTAAATGGTTCTTGTTGAACAACTGCCTAGAATTACAGATACAGAAATGTGTAACAGGTTGAAGAAAAAAAGACTTTAATCTTATCTCGTATAGAGGTAAATGAGGTGCAACTCAAATAATGTCAGTGAAACTATACTGGTGAAAAACTGGGATAATGCGATGAGAATCTGCCTCAAGGCGTTAGTCATTAACCTGCCTTGTTAGTAACAATTGCTGCCTTGTTAGTAACAATTGCTGCCAATGGTTTTTCAGTATTCTCCATGAACTTTTGTTTCAAAGCCAAGATTTAGACAGTCTTAATTGATTCTACATAATTGCTATGTGCTTCATAAACCTGTGTGGTAGTGTAAGATTATGTTCCTTAGATATGAAAGGCCCTGCATGCGAAAAATAGAGAGCGCTCTCTCTCTCTCTCTCTCTCTCTCTCTCTGAAGAATATAATATGATAATAATGGATAGACTTTTTGACAATATTATATGATAATAATGGATAGGCTAAAATGGTGAGGCAGTTTGTCTCTATCTGACCTACACTTTTATCATATATTTTTTTTACACAGTTACATTCTCCAAGATTAATTATTATCACGTTTTAAAATGAATAGTATTATTGAAGTCTAAAGGTCAGTATGATCTAATATGCAGCATCATCTATTAGGAAATTTGTCACCAAATTAAATAAGATCCAATACACATGAACTGCGCCATATAAAAGCAAACATCAGGCGCAGCCTCATAAGATGTTATCCCACTTTGGGCCAGAGGACCAAGGTGTCTAAGGGAGGTGCAGGTTGCCTTCCCCCCACTGAGGGAGAGGGAGGAGCCGAGTCCAAGGTCCGTACGTGGGGGACTGCTGCTGTTAAATGCGAGGTCCGTTGTGAACAAGGCCCCAATTATTCGGGATTTGATCTCGGATGGGGCCGTGGACCTCGCATGTATCACGGAAACTTGGCTGGACGATCTGGCCAGTCCAACCTTGGCGGATCTTGTTCCGGTCGGCGTGTAGCATCAGCCCTGCATGGGCGGCCGGGGAGGTGGTGTAGCTATTGTTTTTAGGGAGGATTAGCCTGTTAGGAGGTATCCAGTTCGGGAGATTGCGGGTATTGAGGTCCTTCACGTGGTGTTCAATTTGGCCAGGGGAAAGCTAGGGGTGCTGCTGGTGTACCGGGCCCCTTCCTGTCCGGCGGCATCCCGTACCGCTCTAGTGGAGCTGGCCTCGGAGGTGGCGCTGGGCTCCTCCAGGACCTTGGTTCTGGGGGACTTCAACATCCACGCCGATGCCGGCCTTGTTGGGGTGGAGCAAGAATTCATGGCCGCCATGGCAACCATGGACTTGCCCCAGGAGGTTAACTGCCCGACCCATGTGGGGGAGCATACCCTTGACCTGATCTTTGCTTCTGGCCTTGAGGCAGGGGGTCCGGTCGTGGGGGTGGTTACAGAAGTGTCCTTGTCATGGACCGACCATTATCTCCTTCAGGCCGGTCTTCTAGCGCACCCCCTCCAGAAGGGGAAGGGACCAGTTAGGATGGTCCACCCTTGGCGGCTGATGGAACCCCAGCGGTTCCAAGACATCTTGAGGGAGTTAACCTTGGACTTGGACGGCCACTCTGTGGATGAGCTAGTCCAGCGTTGGAACAGCTTGCTGGAGGAGGCCATTGACAGGGTGGCTCCGAGATGCCCTCTGCCTCGGACTCGTCACCGCAGGACCCCTTGGTTTACTGAGGGGCTGTGGTGTATGAAGCGTGTAGGCAGGAGGCTAGAGCGATGCTGGCATTGGACTCGATCTGACTCCGACCATCTTCTTCATAGGGCCCATTTGCGGTCCTATGTTGAGGCTGTGAGGACGGCGAGGAAGGAGTTCCTGGCTGTCCTCATAGCATCTGTGAAGTCATGCCTGGCGGAACTGTTTCGGGTGGTGTGGGGGTTGGTTAGTTCGGCCTCCCTCTGCCTGGATGGGGACTTGTCCCAGGCCCGCTGTGAGGAGTTTGTCAATTACTTCGCAGACAAGATTGCTCGGATTCAGACCGACTTTGACGCTGGATTG
>QEPC01012913.1:4879366-4909933 GCA_003113815.1 Sphenodon punctatus
CTATAGCTCAGCAGGTTCGGAGTCTGGGGGTGATACTGGACGCAGATCTTCGCCTGGAGCGGCAGGTGGAGGCAGTCACTAAGGCTGCCTTCCGCCAGCTGTATCTGGTGCGTAGGCTGCGTCCGTTCGTCTCCGGTCCGGACCTGGCCTCCCTCATCCATGCCTTCATCATCTCGAGGCTAGACTATTGTAACGTGCTCTACATGGGGCTTCCCTTGTTCCTGGTCCGGAGGCTGCAGCTAGTGCAGAATGCGGCAGCTCGTCTCCTACCGGGAACGGGTCATCGGGAGCATATTACACCTGTGCTATGAGCTCTGCACTGGTTGCCGAGAGTGTGCCGAGCCAGGTTCAAGGTTTTGGTGTTGATCTATAAAGCCCTACACGGTCTGGGCCCCTCGTACCTCAGGGACCGCCTCGCCCTCCGCGCCCCAGAGCGGCTCCTTCGGTCTGCTGGGGGTGCCTTCTTGGAGGTTCCCCGTGTTAAGCGGGGGGCCACAATGGAGAGGGCATTCTCGGTGGCCAGGCCGCACCTTTGGAACTCCCTTCCGGAGGAAGCTCGCCTAGCCCCTAGTCCACACGATGCAGTGGGTCATATGGCTGCTGGCTCCCAGATGCTTGACCTGCTTTGGGAAAGCCGTACTCCATTTTGGGCAATCTTGTTATGCCTCGCATCTTTGGGAAAAGGCCAGTGACGCAGGGTGTAAAAATGTTGCCCAAAGTGGGATAAGGCTGCCCAAAGTGGGGCTGCTGCAACTGCCCACTGCAAAGCAGGTGGGGATTGGGCCTAACCCTGCTCGAGTGGCTGCACCTATATTGGACACCATTCTGTCACCAACACTGATGTAAATCAGGAATACTAACACTGAAATTTGAGTTCCACTAGTTCCACACTAGTCTGGGAATAACAACAACAGATCAGTCCATTCTTCCTTAGTCTTACCAGTATTCCCACAGGATTAACTGAAAACCGAGTAGAGAACTACAGGATCAGGGCTCTAATCTGAAAAAAATTAGAGTGGGGAAGACCATCACAAGGAGTCTTTGATTGAAAATAAACATGACAGTGGGGAGGTGCCTCCCTGCCCTATGATGAATCACTGCAGCTGCCACTCCTCAGGTTGGTAGGGAAGACTGTTCACAAAAGCAGCCATCAACCCGGGTATGGGGGTTGCTGGTACAGGTCCCTCCATGCCCCGAAGAACTGCTCACATGGGACAGGACTCCTGGGCCAATGCGGCACAGCAGGATCAGGTCCGAGGAAGAGCTGCCACCAAACAGCTGATGGGGGCACTCCGACCCCCATCAGCTGTTTGACATGGTCACCTGCCCGCCAAACATGGGGAGGGAGCCACTCCTGAGAGAAGTGCCAGCCAGTCATTTAAAGTGACAGGGAGTCAGCCTAGCCTCTGTGGCTCAGATTGCGCCCTGTCACTTTGAAAGGCCTTTCTCCCTCTCCGGTGCCTTCAGGCTGGGAGGCGCTGGAGGGTGAGGGAAACGGTACCCAGACTTTCAAAATGACAAGGAGCTGGCCTGACTTCATCAGCCTGGCCAGATCCCTCCCACGACAGGCCGGCTGGTGCTTCCTTCAGGAGCTCCCCATCAGATGTTTGGTGGGCAGGTGCTTGGACCAAAAAGTTGTTGGGGAGCCTGAAGTGCCCCCCCATCAACTGAAAGGCTGGGTACACGTGCCACACAGGTGATTGGGAGGCTGAGTGAGCACAGGGGCCCTATCTACTAATCCCTCCTCTCATTGGGGCTCGGCAGGACCTAACTGATGTGCACGTGCATTGGCTCAGATTGGGTGGTCATTGGTTCCGGATGCATCTTCAAGCGTCTCCGGAGGATGCACCCCAGAGTAGCCAGTCACCCACCCCGGGGTGTACGCGGGACAACATCTGGAAGTAACAGAACACACGTGCAGGTGAGTCCCAGGCCAAAGCAGGCTAAAGTGGGCCAATGCTGACTACTGTCATGGCTATTCTCTTCCTTCATTGTTATTTATTTTATTGTTTAAATTTATATGCTGTCCCCTCCTGCTACAAGCATCTCGGGGCGGCTAACAACATTTTAAAATACATAACTAAATTACAATTAAAAAACTGAAAATCTCGATTAAAATAACCCATACCCAACCCCTTCCTAACCCAACCCCCTGCCCACTACCCATCTCCCCCACCCCTACCCACTCCCTTCCCCAAAGGCCTTGATGAACAGCCAGGTCTTATAGGCACAGCGGAAGGCCAGCAGACTCAGGGCCAGTTGAGCTTCCTCTGGGAGGGAGTTCCACAGTCCCGATGTGACCATCGAGAATGCCCTCTCCATTGTGGCCCACCGGCTAACCTGGGGAACCTTCAAGAAGGATCGCCCCAGGACCCGAGGAGTGAGGCGGTCTCTCAGATAGGAGGGGCCCAAGCCATGTAGGGCTTTAAAGGTTCAAATCAACACCTTGAATTGGGCCCAGAAGTTCCCTATAGGCAACCAATGCAGAGCTCAGAGCACTGGTGTTATGTGCTCCCTACAGCCCATCCCTGTCAGAAGTCAGGTCGGCGGGGCCACCGCATTCTGCACCAGTTGCAACTTCCAAACCATCACCAGGGGCAGCCCCACATAGAGCGCGTTGCAGTAGTCCAGCTTCGAGGTGATGAATGGTTATCCAGAGGGCATCATCAAGCACTGTTGTAAGGTTAACTAACTGTGACACTAAAAATATTTTTATACCTGTGTAATAAGAATGGGGTATTCTAATGTATTTATAAAGAAATTTTATAAAGAAATTTCTTTTTGTAAAATACTGCTTCTGAAGATCTCCCCAAATCCTGAGTAACTTCTATGGAATTTTGGTGGGCAACATTTATTTTATTCAGAATCACAGGTTCACACACACACAGCCATTTGGGGTTAATGCTTGCAATCCAAACTCTACTGTCATGCGTTGTACAAAAGAAAGCAACCACTTGGGGTCATACTAGACCTGATTGTGGATTGGGACCATCCTATTTTAAGGTAATCTCAGTTTAGTCTATATGGGAGAAATCATCTTCAAGTAGATAACTTAAGTACAGTGAAGTATTATCAGGTAATTTCATCAGGTGTCTGAAATGCTGATCTAATGTTATCATTTGTTTACTGTATTCTGTTTATAATTGTAGTCCTCCAGCTGTACACTACCAGCACTTGTCCTTTATTTCTCTTTTTGGAAACGAGCAGCACAGTTCTCAAGTAGAACTGCTGACACCATCCCTGCTAACATGAACGGGGCAGGCACCAGTAGGTATGAGAATTTTGGTTTTGGATAGAACCAAAATGGTGCCAAAATGGTCGTTTTGGTTTTAAAACCGTAAATCGAAATTTCAGCTAATATTCGGCTCCAGCATTTCAGTTTTTTTGCATTGATTTCCCCCCCTAGGTTTGTTCTCACTAACTTCAAAGGGAGAAAATTCCATTGAAGTCAACAAGAAAAAGGTGGGGGGGAATCAATGCAAAAAACCCCGAGATTCAAAAATCACAGAGATGCAAAACTAACAAAAAAAGGAAACCAAAAATTCTCCCAGTGTCCCTGGACACCAGTACGGCAGCTTGAGGATCACATTGATAGTGAAAGTTGGGTTCCAGTCCTGTTCCCAACTGAAGACACCTAGAACTTTGCTATGGCCTTCTGTTGGAGCAGGACTCAGCGCTCCACTTCATTTACTTCAATAATAAACAGTATGAACATACTTGGTGGCTGTTCACCTAGGCCTTTGGAGGGGGGGAGGAGTAAATGGGGGAGATTGGTGGGGTGGGAAATAAGGGGAATTGGAGGGTAGGGTTAGGGTCAGGGGTTTTTAAATTATAAGTGATGTTGGTTTTAATGTATTTTATTGTTTTATCGCATTGTTAGTCACCCTGAGATGCCATGGGCATGAGGGGATGGCATAAAAATGCCAATAAATAAATAAATAAATAATAATATGAAACTCCATTAGTAAATGTTTACCGATTGTCCCGCAGAATTTTTTTGAAAATTCCAAAGGAGACTGGGAGGCTTGGGGCCCAATTCCACACCTTACCGCACTGGACTGTGTTGGATGAGGCTGGGGGGGGGGCTGCCAGGGTTTGCCTCCCCCACCCCTGGATGCAGCGCAGGGCCTCTTCCCCCACTCCCCCAGGCTGTGTAGGTGGTGGTGGTGGGGGTTGTCAAGACTCGCCTCCCCCTGCCCCTTCTCAGTCTAGTAAAAAAAAGACACCTAGGAGTGGTGGCGGTGGCAGCAGCTTAATTCAGTGTGCTCCTCATGCAGCTCCTCCTAGCCAGTTCCTGACTCTTCCCAACAGGACCTCCCAGATTGACGCAGTGAGATAACATAATCTGGCCGTGTCACTCTGGGGGGCCCTGTTGGGATGAGCCATATGAGGAGTGCACTGAATAAAGCTGCTGCCACTGCTCCTAGGTGCATTTATGAACTGGAGGCCGGGGACCCATGTGGCATTGATGACAGTGGCAGTAGAGCAAGGGTCACCAGCTCTCCCTCCCTCCCCCATGGACAATACTGACACTGGTACATTGTTAGGGGGGAGAGGGACCCCATTGTTTCCAGCTGGGGGCCATGGGGCTTCTGGGATTTGCCTGCCACCTTCCCCCCACCCTTGCGGGGGCAGGGTTAAGGAAGGGACTTTCCCAGGCCATTCCCCGTGTCACTTGGGGTGACCGGAGGGATCCAAGACAGTGCTATGAACTGGAGGTCAGGGACCCATGTGGAATTGATGACAGCGGTGGTAGAGCGAGGGTCACCAGCTCTCCCTCCCTCCCCCATGGACAATACTGACACCAGTACTTGGTTTGGGAGGAGAGGGACCCCATCGTTTCCAGTTGGGGGCCACGGGGCTTCCAGGATTTGCCTGCCACCTTCCCCCCCCCCCCCTGCATGGGATATATATCGAGATACTGATTGATAGTTATTTCAATGGATTGTTGTACGCCGCCTCGAGTCAGCCTGGCCGAGATTGCGTGAGATATAAATAAATATTGAAATGAAATGAAATTTATTTACCAGGCTGGGAAGGGGGGAGAGAAGTGAGCCCTGGCAGCCCCTCTCACTTGAGGCAGCCTGGGAGAGGGGAAGGGAATGGAAGGGAAGCCCCAAGGGTTTCTTCATCTCCCTCCCCCCGTGAAATCTCCTGTCCCGTATCTCCCTGGCAGTGCAGGTTGGAAATTCTGCGCCGGAAGAAGTGAGGCAGGAGACTCCGAGGGGGGGCAGAGGGATTCTGCAGGAAATCTGCAAATCGCGGATCCTCATTTCAGTCAGGGGCCTGCACATACTCAATCAGAAAATGGGATTTTTGTTAAAAAAGTCCCTAAATTTATAAAAGAAGACCAAAACAAAAATAAAACACTTAAATAAACTATAATTCTAGGAATTAATTTTCTATTTTGTACAAATTATATTGCCATTTTATGGCAAAACCGTAAAAGAAATTACAATTATATATGCGTGAATCCTAAATCTAGCCTACCTTTGGAGGGCGTTGCTCCCACCAACGGAGCAACGCATGCCACTGCCAGTTGCTCTGTGGGTGTGTGTGGGTGGAGATGGGTGTTGACCGGGAGCAAACACTCACCAACACCCACCGAAATGGTGTTTACACAGATGCCCCCACCCATCTCCACTCAGGGAAATGCTCCCCACCGGCCAACACCCATCTCCACCCAGAGGAACTGGGTGGAGGCATCATGTGTGCATAGGGCCCATTGACTGCATGGTGCCCTGCAACATGTATAATAAAATGTAACACCCATTTTATGGGTGTTAGAGTGTCTGTGTAAAAAGGACCTAAATTACAGGTAAATTTAGATCATTTTTCAGGAGATGGCCCACAAATGTCTCTATTATTTATCTACTATACATGCTAGCCCTCCAAAAGAACTATATTATTTACCTTGGATGCCACCTCAAACCCCCGCACATGAGGCTTACATGTAGGCATGTCCACAGACACGTGTCCGGTTTGTGCACTCTCCATAGTTCCTGTAGCGGGGCTGCGCAGGGGTGCACATGAGTTGTGCACATATGTAGACATGTGCATTGCATGTGCCAGGCACGAGCTGCACAGGGCTTGGAATTGTTGACTTAATATGATATTGTTAATATGTTAAGATAACGGATCATTTGAATATTATTTGAAACTCGATTTCCTTGTGTTTTCCTTTTTTTAAATACTTGTTTTTAATTCACCCTTTTTTCTCTTTGGAAGTACATAGGCAAAATAAATCCCTCCTATTCTCACAGTGTATGTCCTATTTTACTCAGATTAGATCGTATACAACACTGGATATGATGAGTGCTACCCAGTATGTTCTGGAAACCGTTGCTTTAGACCTCAAATAATCTAGAGTATCAAAAATATAAATTAAACTTTTAATTCCTTTTGTCTCTAACATTATCCAGCTAGAGACTGCCCAAGAGTCCTAACGAGACAGATTGGTAAAGAGAAATAATTCTAGACCAGGAGAGGGGAACCTTTTCTGTCGTGGGGGCCACATTGAATATTAGTACAAACTCCGAGGGTCACAAAGAGGTTTGGGGAGGGGGTGCTTAACAGGTGTATTAAAAGGAGGTGCTTAAAAGGAGTGCGCAGATAATAGATCTGGGTCATGGATCTATCCCCTACCCTTGTGTGCATGCCCTCCTCTCTGCTCCAGTATCCTGAGCTCAGTTTTTCAGTGCTTGTGCGTAGAGACTGGATCCAGGAACCAGATTCAGGCACTCGAAAAGGGCCACATAAAAACTTGCCAAGGGCTGCATTTGGCCCTCGCGCCTGAGGTTCCCTACCCCTGCTCTAGACCCTTAATACCCAAATATAAAGCTTTGAGACAAATCCCTTATATAAAGGGATATAATTTGGCTGTACCATTAAATTTATAAACAGAAATAATTCCATCAGGTTCTAACACTTGTTTTTGTTCGTTGTATGTAAGGCATAATGTTTCTCTTACCCTAAGGACTTCAGGCTTCCATTTAATATACCATTTACATGTTCTTAAAATGATAATCAATGGATCTGTATAATGATTCAGTGCATAACTATAAATTTATATGCACCTTCGGAGGAATGTCATTTATGCAGTCTGTTACTTCTTACTTGAATATTTGAAGTGTGAGTGAAATAGTGTTTTACTATGGTTATACTAAACAGAATTATAAAACTTTTAAAATTAAACATTACCTATATTATAACTGTTTTTGTATGTTATAAATTTGTAATACCATATGGCTACACAATAAAGTTGTTGTATTGTATATATTATAACTGACAGTCATATCAGCTGGATCAGGATAATAGAGTACATTGTAGTACTCTAAAAGTTATTTACCTGTAATTTAGTCTGTAGAAAAAATGTATGTCAGAGGTAGTAAACACTACAGCAATCTCTACTGAACATAAGGTTTCTCTTGTTTCCCCACAATGCTAGAGATTTTCCTGAAAAAAGTTGCATTTAGTCCAGGTTATATCCCTCCCAGGATGGTAGAGAGAAAATTCAGGGCTGAATAAAATGTACATGGTATTACCTACTTGCAAACTCCCATTGACTCCACTCCAAGTTTTGCAAGAGTAAGACAACTCATGCATGATGTAGCCTTTTGTATCCAACCTGAAATTCAGCCTAGGCTTGCACTGGCTTATTTACTATGGTCATGCCGAATTTCATGCAGACATGGCATGAATTTTGCACAGAGCCACTCCCTTCTTTTGGGAGAAAGAGACAGAGGGTGAAAACAGACATGACGCTAACCACCCTTTAACCACCCTTGGTGGTTATTTATGCATGTTGCAGGGCTGTATTGGTGCCCTATGCAGCCCTGCAACATGCATAAATGACCACCATGGGTGGTTAGCGTCATGTCTGTTTTCACCCTTAGGGTTATGACTCAAAACCAGGGACCCATGTTTTCTGTGTTTTCCCCACTTATGGCAATGGGGAAAATTCAGTGAACACAGGTCCCTGCTCAAAACAAAGCAAAACTCTACAATCACAGATGAGGCTCACTTTAGGCTTTTGGGTTGATTCAAATGTGAATAAGCCAGATAATTCTCAGCCAGCTAAACTGGAGAAAGGAATGACACAAAACCTTATCACATTCCATGGGAAATAAAACTAGTGAGCACCGCGACCACAATGTATGTTAGACTGACAAATTGTACAAAAAAAGAAATGCACAAGAACTGTTGAAAACAAAACAGAAACAGACAAGTATGGGCTCCCTACTTATATAATTTTAACATTAAGTATATCTTTATTGCTATATTCTGAATTTCTCTGAGTGTTAGCGAAGAATGAAACTATTATTCCCTTTTCCATTGACTTCAACAAGGGCAATTTCAGGCTGTTAGTTCCATCTGTGTGATACTCCCAGCACTCATGTTGTACCAGTAAGAACACATTAGACCAATATTTCCCAAACCCATTAAATCATGGCAACGTGCTGACTTTAGCAGAGATAGGACACAAATAACAGAAAGAATTCTTTGCACTTTGCTGTATCCTACTCGCCTGCAGTGTTGGATCCTCATAATGGATCCCTTATGGACACTCCTTTAGTGTCACACTTAAATTCCTCATCCCCTCCCCTTTGAGGCCCTTAAAGCTGCCCTGTCTATATTTTTAATGGTAGTGTCCTACCACTTACTCACTCATGCACTATAACCTGCCTTAAAACCCAGCATCCTTTTTTCTCCTTTCCCATAAATAGTTCTGAATCTCTTCCAATGCCACCTTCATCCCTTGCGTATTAACCCATGCAACCATTCTCTTCTTCCTCAAATCGCTCTACAATTTTTCAGTGTTCTTTGCTGCCTATTCAACAAAACAGTCACTACAACGCTAATATATGTAACTAATTTATTTTCAAACATGTAAGTAGCAAGCAACATAGATTAATTAATTTATTCACATTATTATCCCTCCCTTTAGCTTGAGTTCATTTTCCTTCTCATAAAGGTAGCTCTTAGAAGCAGAGTCCTATCAATGTAATTGTTTCTCAAGTGTTATGTACAATCACAAAGTTTTGTAAAGTTTGTGATGATAATAATATTGCTTTCACATGGATGTGATTGCATGATTTATCTACTCATAAAATGGAATAAAAATTCTCTGCAGTGAATACGTCTAAAAATGCATTGCTAATTCAGACAAGTTGTTGGTCACAGAATATGGTTTTTATGGAATACCATCCTGTCTATGCACTAAGAAATACCTTTCCTAATCCTTCCTACCCTCTCAACAGCTTCACAGAATAACTACAAAATGCTTGCTTTTCTGAGGGGAAGATTGCATGAGTTACAGGTGCTGTAACGTGTAGCGAAGAGGAAAAACAATTGTAAGACTAAAAACCAGCAACATTTCTCAGTAAGAGACATGCAAATACATACCAAGTCAAGGCAAATTATTAATGTGCTGCTTTGTGACTAGACAAATTTATAGCTAAATATAATACCGCTGAAGAGTGATCTGTGTCTTGAGAACTGCATCATGTATATTTTAATTCAACTCATGCAATTAGGAATGTGTCATCAGAGACTACAAGTTTTAGATGGAATGATAATATAAGATCATCTGGCACGCAAAGCGTATGAGGCATTCTACAACATTGATCTTAGGACAGATTCCCACTGTTAACTAGTTTGTGATAAGATGTATAAAAGGAAATGAAAAACATTGTAGTAGACTAATAAGCACGTAGCACAGAATCAGTGCAAGGTGTGCAAATAATTAATTTAAATAAGAGTCACCAACAAATCTACTATTTTTATATTTATCATCTACGGAGGTAGAAGATCCGATTCAGTTCTGATTGTCTTCAATGGGAGCTTTGTCATTAACTTCACTAGTGGATTTAATCCACTGGGTTGATGCAAGTTTCAGATTCATTTGCCCAAAGTTACACTCAAGCCTGAATGTACACTAAACCAGACGTAATGCCGATTAATAATGTACATAGAAAGACTTTCAGTAACCACTGTGTTACCTTAATGTACAGCGCATACCCATTGATTTTCTTACAAGTAGCTGGAGCTGTACAAATAATGATTAACAAATATTTTATTGTGAAACTCATATGTGCTTGTAAGTAGTACCCAAGAGCATTATTCTGCAAGCCAGAAGAGCAAACTGTTTAACATGGATTGTCTCCAGTCTAGAAAGAAAAACATTCCTAGATCACTACATTTTACTAAGTCATTTGAAAGGTATTAGTAATGTTGGAGTGTGTTAGACAAAAGGGGAGGCAAGCTCCTCATACTCATGGAAATTATTATAGTAATTACTTTTTGCGAGATACTTATAAGAGTATTATTATGTACTATCTGTTTGTTCCTTATTATATTGCTTGAAGCAGGAGTTCAAGAATAAGACCCTTAGTTGTGAGTACTCTTACAGTAGTAAGTGCTTCTGATAGCATCTGTAGCTAGATCTGCCCTCCTCTGCCATGCAAAAAACAATAGGCTCAAAACAATAGTATTTGTTAATATGTGGTAGACAGAGATACCACCTCAAAACCCTCTCAGAAAATATAGTAATAGCAGTGGTCATTGTACAGCTTGTCCAATGAGGTGCTAGAAGAAAACGACACCAACACTGAAATGTTCATACCATGCAGACCTCTCCTTTTCATCTAGGTATTCTTTCAGAAATGACAGTTTTTCTGAGCAGAAAATGTATTTTTTTTCTAGATTTAGTAGGTTTATTATATTTTTAAATTGCCTAAAACTAGATACACATTAGTCCTATTTAATACGCATTTTATATGTAAATAAAATATGACTTCAATAACTCAGGCCTTTTTCACACGAGAAATCTGGGTGTTCATCAGTGGGAGAGCCCCGTGTGAAGGGTACGTGTGTGCTCCCACCTAACACACGCCCCCACTCACCCTCCACTCATCAACACGCATGGAGCAACCAGCGAAAACAGAGGTTACTCTGTGCATGTTGATGGGTGGAGGGTGCGTGGGGATGTGTGTGCACCCGTATTCACGCCCCACCCACTCACCGCACATGCACTGGTGTGGCCGTGTAAAAACGGCCTAAATTTCATATGATATTGGATTGTTCTAGGAAAGTGGCACAAACCCCGTCATACATTAAGCTGTTAATGTATGACGTATGAGTTATTGTATACTGGCATAAAATTTACACATCTTGTCCAGGCTAAAGATCTACAACTGCCATGAGGTGTAGTAGTTTTCTGATACCACGAAGCCAGTTTTTTAGTATTTCCAATCACTATTTTATTTCTAGACCATGGCTCTTTTGACACAGATGCTCTAACACCCATAAAATGGGTGTTACATTTTATTATACATGTTGCAGGGCAGCACTTCAGCCAATCACCATGGGTCCTGTGCACACATGATGCCTCCATCCAGTTCTTCTGGGTGGAGATGGGTGTTGGCCGGTGAGTGGGGAGCATTTCCCTGGGTGGAGATGGGTGGGGGCGTCTGTGTAAACGCCACTTTCGGTGGGTGTTGGTGAGTGTTTGCTCCCGGCCAACACCCATCTCCACCCACCCCCACCCACAGAGCAACGGATGCCACTGCTGGTTGCTCCGTGGGTGAGTGTGGGTGGAGATGGGTGTTGCGTGGGAGCATACACCCACCTACACCCACTACAAGTGGTGTTTACACAGAGAAACTGGGTGGAGGCAGCTTGTGTGAAAAGGACCCGTGTTGATTGGCTGTAGTGTTACCCTGCAACATGTATAATAAAATGTAACACCCATTTTATCGGTGTCTGTGTAAAAAGGGCCCAAGTCTGTTACTTATACTGTGATTATGAGTAAAAGGCATTCAAATCATACACAGGAATAGTTGGGAAAAAACATATTGCACACATGGGCAATGGTTTAACTTCATCATAAGCTAAATTATTTTACATAAGTAAAAGTAACTCTTTTACATAAGTTTTAAGCCAGTGAAATGGAATGAAGAATCATGCACATTACATTTAAAATCCCCTCACTAAATCCTCACCAACCCTAATGGTATGCAAGATACAAAAGCCGTAGGCAGGGACCATGTCAATCTCATTGGTATGTAAAGCGCCAGGTACACTGCTGGTGCTATACAAAGGCTTGTAATAAAATAAAAACAATATAATAATAGGTTAAATATTCCATTTTATTATACTGTTTTCTGAGAGATTATACACTTAAAATTCGTGGTCAATGTATTTGATAGGTACAAAAATCAGATGACTATCAGGTAAACTTATGTTCCTCCATTATGACATACTGGAAAATATACTGTATATACCTGGCGAGGAATGGCATCTAATGTTGACTCTTTTATACTAACGTATTAATACTATATGCTCAGTTTAGTTATGAAATAAGGTGGTTTGGCTTGACAGTGAACTCCGTTTTTGTAATGTTAGTTGTACACATCCCTCACACTTTGTGTGTGTCATATTTGTATATTTTTCTACCACTCATGTTAATTAATTAAAGTTTTTCAATAAAAGACAAATCAATGTAACGCCCTCCCCATTCATCTCTTCCTGTTTTAGTCCTGAACTGTTTACTTACGTTGTGTCATAACATCAGTTGCAAAAAATACCACTGTTTTGAGGTTCTACATACTACAAGGAAGAATAATTTAAAACCAGCAACGCACTCATAAGCCTTTGGGGCAGAACAATCTGATAATTTGAAGTGTTTTCCACTGGCAAGTATGTTGATCTTACAGAAATAGGTGTTCCTTTTTGAGGGCATGAAATCAAGTAGATAAGATATTGGTTTGAGAAGGACAAATTCTAAAGTACATGAGCTAGAATATTCCAGCTCCTTCTGTTAGAAAACATTTGCAGACACCATTGATTCTTACAGTTTGCAAATATCCCAGTAAATGTAAATATTATACTAAAATTGAAATGGAGTAAGTTTATTTTGGTTAAGAATCAGATCTTGCAGTTCTCCATACATTGAGAACTGTAATATTTAGCTCATTTGCAGTTTACTGTGCAAAAAGACCAAGACCACTTTTAGACGTGTGCGGCAGACACGCGGCATAAAATCACACCGCGTGTAAAAATCCCGTGTATGGGGTTTAGACATGACACTTCACATGTTAAAGCCAGTGGCGTGTTCTTTTAAAACTGTGAATTAAATACCTTAACATAGAGGTATTTAATTTGCAGTTTTAAAAGAACATGCGACCAGCTTTAATGTGCAAAATGTCGCGTCTAAACTCCACATGCGGGATTTTTACACACAGTATGATTTTATGCCATGTGTGCACCGCAAACATCTAAAAGCGGTCTTGGTCTTTTTGAGAATAGATAGGGATCAATTTTACAGGTAGCTAAATTTGGTTTTACATTGTTATTTCTCCTAAAAAGAATCTTTCTACAAAAGCTCTAATTCATGCATCAGAAACAAAACGAATATCAACTCTAGAGAATTACGTTCTAAAGCAACTGTCCCCAAATACAACCTCCTTTTGCATGTCTGTGTGTCTCTCTCCCCTCGTCTGGCTGTTGTTGTAAGTCAATGATTTTGTGTTATACTAAGAGCATGCTATTTTTAAGCTGAGTAATTTCAGTATTTTGCATTGCAAAGGCAATGAAAACTAATGAGAATTATGGGTCTAATCTACTGTTCCAGTAAGAGTAAAAAAATCTGGGGATTCACAGTTTCTTCGCTTATTATACTTAACATTTTAGTCTAAAGAGAGTGTGGTTGCCGTGTTGGTCCAAAATGTTAGTGATGGAGACAAAGTATTTCAGATGATATCTTATATTGAACCAACAGAAGACTTACAACAAAATTTAGTCCAATAAAAGATATAATCCAAAATAGAGAGAGAGAGATACTTTGTCCCCATCTCTTATACTTAACACACACCTATATTTAGTTGGCACTGAAAGCAAAATTAAATGGAAACAATTGCACATTATTGCTACTGTAATAGTTACTTGGTATTTTGTAGCTTTTAAACAAAAAGACATTAAATATGGGTTACTTGTATTATTGCTATTTATACAAACACCCCCAGCATAAAGACACTTCTTTATAATGGATTGAAAAAAATGAATGAAAACATACATATGATTCAAAATCTTATCTACTATATTCTTTGAAAACTTCTTGTTTTTAATTGAACCAAAATGTTGCAATTTCTAACATTTCAATTTGTCCTTTTAATTGAAAAATCGCTGTGCCTTCTGGCATGCATTGAGTAAGCAACTGAAAATGCTACATATAACAGCAACCTGCTCTGATTAATGACACTGAATCAACATTCACTGTTTGAAGTATTTTAATATGATATACTATATATATATATATATATATATATACACAAATAAACTACTTTAGGCTAATTTTGAATTACTGTATAGAAAGATTCTATTTTAAAGATTCATTCCTGCTCTGTTTAGTATAGTGGGCACAATTTAGCTGTAATTATATTTTTTACAAACACTCTTGAATTTATTAGAAAATTGTCTAAAAGTGAATGTTATGAGAGTAAATCCCTGTCTGGCTTCAGACAGTGCATTCTGTCTGGCCTCAAACTCATTCAGAAAATGCTAACACCCAGCTCTGTCTTTGAAAGTGATACTAGCTTTCTCCTCTGCTTCATGCCATAATCTTTTCTGATTATCAAATTTGCATTTTGTTTTTCATCACAAATACGTTTGGTTCTTCTTCAGTCTGGGTTTCTCTCATTCAGAATTCATGTTGGGGGAAAAAGAAGAATATTTTACCTAGTAAATTACTTTTAATTCCATTTTCTTCAAGGTTCCTCTTCTCTTTCTCAGGATACGCCCTTTTTATTTCAGTCTGTTTTCTGGATATCATATAGGGCAGAAAGATCACCACCCGACACCCAATTAATCTCAAATAAATCATTAATTACAATTACAGTCTTAAATAAAATGCATATGTACACACATGCATACTTACTGGCTGTAGATTTATGTAACCTTCAGTGTAAAGTCTTATATTGGTAAAACAGCATAATTTTTCTTTGGGGAAACATTTCTGACTACATTTATTTCCCCCCCCAGTTTATATGTTTTCCTTGTTGGAACATACAATCTCATCAAATTAAAACTGTGCCACGTGTAGAGAAATCAAGAATTCAAGGCCTTACCTTTACAACTAAAGCTTGTTTTCCCAGCTCTGCTATACTCTTCCACAGCACTCTCTGCCCTATGGTCTGTGATCAACACAACAGTCAAAGCACCAGGCATGACCTCTATATATACACAAAGCAGTAACAGCAACAAGTGAATACTTTAGATTGCTACTTCAGTCCCACGTTTATCAAGTGATATTACTCATAGAAAGAGGCCTTTCAAGCGAACACTTAATCTGCATTGAATTGGGAGGGATCTTGATGATACACTTGAAAAAACGGAGCTTATTGTACAACAGAGAAGATGAAAATACCCGCAGCTATTGCACGTACCATTCATTCTGTTAACCATGTAATATACATTGTCATTTTGACGTGCAGGCCATTTCTCTTCCTCCATCACCTCCACGTCAATCCAATTCACTCATTCTTGCCAATGATGAAATGGAGAGAGAGAGAGAAAAAAAAGGAAACATGGAAAGATTGTTATCCTAGATTTGCTTTTGCGGGACATTTTAAAGCCAGCTAGATTAACCATTGGGAAGATGTTAGACTTGATAAGGGAAGCCCCACTGGCTTTCTGTCTCCCTTAGACAATGAAATCACATAGTTGTGTCTGTGCCTTTCTATTTTGGATTGTTCCATTTTAACACATAACAGATTGAAGGCCGAGTACTATTCCTAATTAACTCAAGTAAAACTAATGAGAGAGAGAGTGGGTGGGGGTGAGTGCCATAGAGGGAAAAGAGATCAGGAGTTGAAAAGGGTTGAATTACAGCCAAAAGGGGATGGAAAAAGTAGGAGGAGAAGGATGGATACAGTTAGGCTACATTGTTTTGGAAGAGGAATATTTGGAAGTTTCTTCTGACAAAAAAAAAAAAAGACTATGAAAAACACCAAAGTAAAGGCATAAAATGCTATTTTATTTCAGCACCAACAAGGGAACAGCTCAGATTCCAAACACTGAATATTACCTTAACTTGTTTTCTCCTCCTCACCCAAATTATATTATTTGTTGATGCAGTTACCTTTGCCAACTGAAATGACAATCAATAGGGACTGACTGCACATGGAAGAAAACAATGGGTGATTTCAGACATTATGGGGCCCATTGGCCCCATACCGAAATCACCCTATTAATTCCCTGCCGGGGTGACCCCGTCACGCCATATCAGATGTGCCGGGGGATCCCGGCGGGGAATCTGGGAGGGGGCGGGGCCGCGCGGCGCAACGTGTGGCCGCACGACCCCACCCCCTCCACGCTCCCCGCTGCCCACCCTCTGGGGAGACAGGCGGGCGGCAGGGCCAATGCGGCTGCCACGGTGGGCTGGATTCGCCACGACCCGGGGTCCCGCCGGTGATCCCGGGCCATGGTGCCCGACCAGACAAGACGCATGGGTTCACCCCGGCATGGAATTGCATTCGACACGCTGCGGCCTCCAGTCCCGCCGCTTCGGCCGCTCATGTGTTGAATGCAATCCCATGCCATGGTAACATCTGGGGGAAAACATCCGTTTCCCCCCCCCAGACGTTACGCGATCACAGCCACCACGCGAATCGAGCGTGGTTGACTGAGATCTCATAACATCTGAAATCACCCAATGTCTAATTGTTCTTTTAAATATCAGGTGATGTATTATTGTAACCAAAGAGTTAAATGAAGCTTCCCTCTCTAATTCTAGTAAAAAACATAAATAAGAATACACATGAAACAACATAAAAAGTTCAGGATCTCATCACAGTGTCAACACTATCCTTTTTACAGTGCATAATTCTTAAATCACAAAGGAATGTATTTGAGGGAGGGTGTACATTTGTGCATCAGAGGGTATTTTCAGATGTTACGAGATCACAGTCAACCACAGACCATCCCCTGTGGTGGCGAATGATCCCATAATGTCTGGTTGCTCGCTGCCAGATGTCCACCACGGTGAACCACCGGTGGTGAGCAAAATAACCACGCTTTCAAGGATGTTCTGGGCACCATCCCTGAAAGCGTGGTTAACTGAACCACGGCCCAGAATCGGTGGACAGTAACATGTGTTACCACCACTGATTCCGGGCTGTGGCCCAGACCCTGGGATAGAATCGGGTGCAGCGGCCAGATTGGCCACTGCGCCCGCCCATCTCCAGGAGGGTGGGCTGCTGGGGCCATGGGGGGGGGGCTGTGCGACCACCGCACAGCCCTGCCCCTCCCCAGATTCTCCGCCGGAATCAGCTGGCTTGTCTGCTGATGGGCCATTCTGATTCCGGCCAGAAATCAGTAAGGTGATTCTGTGACGGGGCCAATAGGTGCCGCGTCACATCTGAAATCACCCAGAGGGTAATTTCAGATGTAACATGAATCCCCTGTAGTGGCCGTGAGTCCCATAACAACAGTTTGCTCCCTGCCAGATGTTCACCACAGTGAACCACTGGCGGGGATCAAAATGACCACGGTTCTGGACCTCTGGTTGCCTGGAGTTCCAGAATCGTGGTTAGATTGGCCATGATCTGGGATGGGCCAAATGTTACATCTGTTATGTTTGGCCCATCCTGGATCATGGTCCCAAACACGGGATGGGATCGGGCGCAGTGGCCAGATTGGTCACTGTGCCCACCCATCTCCCGGAGTGCAGGTGGGCGGGGGAGCACGGGGGGTGGGTGGGACTGTGTGACCATACATCGCGTCGCACAGTCCCGCCCCCTCCCCGATCCCCAGTAGAAATCAGGCCAGCACGTCTAAAGGATGGCTGGCCTGATTCCTGACCGGGATCCAAAGTGCGATCCTGACCGGGATCTGAAACGGATCCCGGTGTGTGGTTGAGCATGGCGGGCCTCCGGGCCTGTTACAACTGAAATTACCCAGAAAGGGATTTTAATCCTCAGCTTTCATTAATGTAATTAGATCTCTGTGTCAATAGTTGCATATCTGATATAAACAGATATTTTGTGAATCTACCTATTCATGTGGTTCTGTTGATCCTAAATACATGTAAGCATAGTGCCCCAGATTTAAATCTTACTGAAACCAGTTTCACACTGCAGTTTCTTCACTGACTTTGGTCAGGTGATAGAGTATTTATGCTATACTACATAAGTTAAGAATTGGCCACATAAGTGTGTATGAGTATAGTGGGCATTAAAATGAATAAGTGCCATGTCAAGCCCCCCCCCCCCCAACTACTATGGAAATTACACTAATACACAGGATAGGTATTTTAATAACCCTTGGTATTCTCCTGTCTCCTCTGCTTAGTGCTCCAATTGCAATTGTTGCAGAGTAGAAGAGCAGACACAGCGTATGCTACATTTCTAACAGACAAAGATTCCTTCCAGAGTGAGTGCTTCCTGCTCAACACACACCTACACAGAACAGACAAACTGGTGCAGGGAAGAATGGAAGTAGTAGCTGGGGAAGGACATGGAGCATCAGCTCAGGAAAGTGAATAATACAGCTGGATGACTCTGGGGCCAGTTCGTGCAGGAGAAGGAGGGAAAAGGAGGTGCAGGAGGTAGACTTAAGCTAGAAATGGAAGTGTGGTGAAGGAGTGGAAGAATAATAGGGTAAGAGTCATACTGAGACAGAGGGAAAGGAAGGGTGTAATAATAAAGAAAGGCACCGTGGGCTGAATGAAGTGGAGGACTGGCTGTGGGAAATGGGAGGAAATGTTAAAAAGGCAACTCTTCACAAAGACATGAAAGGGGTCAAGTCAGAGACGCTGAGAAGGTGGCAGAGAGAGGAGGAGTTTCAGCAGGAGGCTGGGTGTGATGCTGGGGTTGTCAGGATATGAAATTGTGAGGAAGGGATTGTCAGGATGGGGTGTGATAGGGCTGAGTAAGGCTAAGTTTAGCATTTCCCCATGATCTAAGTCAATTTCAACAGGAAACGAGGAATTCTTGGCAAAGCCTTTGTTGTCTAGTGTGTGTCACTCTCTCAGCTTTGGCCCTAACTGGGGTTAATAAAAGTACTGGCTGGTTTAACAAAAGCCGAGGGGATGTGACAGGTAACTGAGAAGGAAATCACCGCCTGCCTTTGGCTTGCTGTGGTTATTTGTGCCTAACGAGGCCAGCTCGTCGCCAGTCTCTTTGCAGATGAAATGAAGCGATGGGCTGAAGCAGGGCAAAGGAGGCGCCGTGTCCTGACAGGCTGAAGTGTGACCTGATATATCCTAACCCTCCCGGACATCTTCAGAAGAACAAGGGGGAGAGAAAAGTGAGGGTGGAGGGGTATAGAGTTAGAGCCCAGTTTTGGGGTGTACATTGGGAAGGGGAGTGCACCTTATTTCAGATCAAGAACAAAAACACTTTTAAAGCACAATTGCAAACACAGCATCTTAGATCTTTAAATATTTAATGGAAGACATTACCTTTTTTCTTTCACTTCCTTAATAACTCCTATTATAGGTGTCCTGAAGATGATTTTTAGTCTTGCAATATGAATCCCATTAATTAATATTGCGATGCTGTAAAAAGTACATTATTTTCCTGAAAAAAAAACAGGTGGAATTGAAAGGTTCCAGAATGTATGTGATTCAAACATGAAGCATGCTTCTTGAAAAGAAGTTGCACCCCGTGGCAAGTCACTGCAATTTGTTTCATAGCCCTAGTTGTTGCATATAGACCATGCTGAGCACAATCTAAGCAGGAGTTTTGCTTCTAAATTAGTCAGATTTCCAACATTGGGCGAAAACAAGTGAGACAGGGGCGAACCAAATCCCCTGACTGCCCTGGGGAAGGGCCACCACAAGTTGGGTTGGCAGAGAGGGCAGTTCAAATGAGCAGCCTCCCCAAGGGAATCCAGGTGAGAGGGCCACCATCACAAGTCCCTCTATGCCTTGGGTCTGTCTAGGAGACAACCACATGGGGCAGGACTCCTGGAAACCTGCTGTGGAGGACTCATCAGGTGGATGCACACCTGATGAGGCCTCCGCACTCCTCCCCCTCACTCAGAAAAAGCTGAGCGGGGAAGTTCCCCACTCAGCTGAGTGGTGTGCATGCCAGGGAGAAGCAGGGTGCAGCCAGGAGTCTGGACCAAAGGAGCAGAAGCCCGGTCAGTGAGGTGAGTCAGCCCAGGGCCCAGGGAGTTGGGTAGCCAGTTGGGTTGTGTTTTTAATTTATTTATTTTTATTTATTTCATTATATTTATATGCCACCCCCCCCATGCCTACGGCATCTTCAAAGCCTCATAAGGATGATACTGCTAAAAGATCCACCATAACAAAACTACTTCCATCAAGAACCCACTATTCTATAGCCAAAGTCTGATGTAGTTAGTCAGGACAGGGCCCTGAATTTGCTCTTTAATTTCTTGCTATGAACTGTGCTTTGGAAATTTACCTCTCAGTTTTCTTTAACAACCAACACCGCATTACTAAATTTAATGTCATGGATGGACCCTAGAAACTGTGAACCAAGTACTATTGAAAAAATTGCTCTGAGATGTGTGAACTGCCCCATCTATCTAATTCAGGTTTCCATGGATCCCACAATTCTGTGGCTGTGAAATTTGTAGCTGTCTTGTTTCCGGGAAGTCAAAGAATTCGGTACTTTGTAGTGAAATCTGCCATTCTGGTACAGCCATACAATCTGAAAAAATTGCTCTGAGAGATGTGAACTGGCCCATCCATCTAATTCAGGTATCCATGGATTTGTGTCCTCCCAAATTCCAAATTTCTGTCATAACCTGGCCAGAGACAGTTTATCTTTTGACAGTCAACACAGTTTCATGAAGTTTGTAGAAGGAGCCAGAAGGTTGTGCTAGGAGCCAAGGTGAAATCCATTTTATATCCAGAGAATGGAATAAATTCTAGACTACAGGAACATATTGCAAGTGGGGATTTAGGAGGATGAGTCACTGACTAGTTACAACATTACCGATTCCTTGGGGGAAGGAGATTTTGAGCTGGATTGTCACTGCCATGCTGCTGGAGAGGTTGGTAGAGAGAACAATGCTCACAAATTAGCACTCTTTAAACTGTTGTGTCCCACAGTAAGTTGGTGTAACACCACAGGCCACTTTATTCACTCGCTCCTAGCTTACAACAACTACTAGCTCCTCTCTCCTCTCCCTTACTTCCTGGCCCTGTGTAAAACCTGGTGTGGAGTATTCTGGATCTGCCACTGACCAAAAGCACTTCCACACACCACCTAGGATCAGGGATTGGATCCCCGAGACACTACCCATCAATAAATTTTGCTTCACTGAGGAATTTCAGATTTGATTCATAGCTTCTGATGCTGACTGACTTGAGGGTGGAAAATAGGCATGAAGGATATTTGAGTTTGCTCTATCAAATGAATGTTGCCACAGGATTTACTGATGCTTCAGCAGACTTTGGTCCCATAAGATAAGAACAGATTTGGGCTTGATTAAATTTGAACAGTAAAAAATGTTGACACTTTTCAACTGTGGGTAAAAACACATGTGACAGAGGCACGCTGCGATCACAACTCAACCTGGTGTGGAAATCGATGGTGGACATGGTCCAGGCCAGGTAGGGCATCATAGATGCCCACGGTCAGGCTGATGTCCCACCGCCTGTGCCACCCGAGGAGGAGGAGTGCCACAACAGACAAGTGGTTTGCTAGTCCCGCCCCAGAACTGTGCCCAGTACCCTGTCCCCCACTGTGAAGGGCAGCCATAGTAGCCAATGATGGTGGGCCACATGGGTCCTGATCCAGTCTGGGTCATGGTGGGCCACCACAAAAGTAATAGCCCGCTTTAGCCTGGTTAGTCAGGCCCTGGCTTGGGCTCTGACCTTCGAGGTTTTCTAAGGTCAGAGCCCAGCCTCTCCACCAGCATGGCACAGTCTGGGCCAATGCCTGGCAATGGCAGCACAATAGATATGCAATTGTCCCACTGGCCAAATAGGCCACAGTAGGCCACCACCACATCTGTTTTTACTCTCTCTGTGTGTGTTTAAATTGCATTAATTCCAGTCATTTATAAATGTTTTATAGTTTTGCTGTGTTTCAGATTCTTTGGCAGTGGTTTGAGAAAAACAACCATGGTTTGAGATTGTATCTTTTAAGGATGAAGATTCTCCTGTAGATGTTAACACACTGTGCAGTAGGGAAAATACATTTGATTTAATTAGGTTTTCTGGCATCTGATGAAATTATCACATTAAATATCATTTTGTTGCTCATTTTCAGACCAATGGTTAGTGCTTGTTCATCAATTTTAATCTTTATGTTAATGGGAAACTTACTACCAGCATTGCATTTGTAGAGAAGAACAGTCTCTTTAATGTTGTTTATGGCTTAAATGAACCTTCTTTGTTTTGGTCACTGACCTTAGTGGCTATGAGACAACATTTCAATTTTTTCTGGCATGAAAATAATATAATATCTGGTGTTAGACCTTTCCAATGTGCTCCCCCTAAGGCGGGATGGTTTGATGGAGAGTGTCGCAGAGCCAGGACCATACTCAGGAAGGCTGCCAGATGTATGCACTACTTTCCATTTGAAGGTAATACGACAAAGGTGTCTCACCTTAGAAGACCTTATAAGCAATTAATTATTAGCAAGAGGTTGAATTTTCAAAAATCCCTTTGGCAGCAGTTGCAACTTGCAGCTGTATCAAAAGATTCTAGCCGATTTTGGTCTCTCATTGCCCAACCCAGTCTGGGTTATTCTAGTGGGCATCACAAACCACTATCATGGACCAAATGGCAACAACATTTCGGACAACTTTTTGCTAGACCTGTTGATTTGCCCTTTGTAACATCTATTGAGACAAAACCTATTGATAATTTCCAAGAATGGCAGTCGGTTGTACCCGATGAAATCCAAGAGTTTATACCCCAGATTAAGTCTGGTAAAGCGCCTGGACTGGATCTTGTCCCCCTGGAACTGCTGAAGCATGAGGCTGAGTGGTGGGCTTCCCTGTTGGCTCCCCTGTTTACCATAATTAACGCTGAAGGTACCATCCCGAGACCTCGACTCAAGAGCCTGGTGGTTCCAGTTTTCAAAAAGGGGGATCCTGGAGACCCTGTGAATTATAGACCCATTAGCCTCCTGTCGGTGGTGGGGAAACTTTACGCTAGATACCTCCTGGCAAAACTGCAATCATGGTTGGATGCGAACAATATTATCTTTCCCGAGCAGGCTGGCTTCAGATCAGGACAGTCTACTATGGACCATATTTATATCTTACAGCAATTAATAACAACCTATGCTCTGTCTCACTCTAAGACTTCAATCTTTTTCTGCTTCGTGGACCTCAAGGCGGCCTTTGATACCATCAATAGAGAATGACTATGGCTTAAGCTCAGTAGGTCCTCTATCGATGGCCGCCTGCTGTATTTGGTCATCAAACTCCACCAGGGAAATACGCTCCAGGTCCGGCCTGTCCCTAATCAACTCTACGTGGGGGAGATCTCAGTAGAAAGAGGGGTGTGCCAGGGCTGCATCCTTGCCCTGACTTTGTTTAATTTTTATATTAATAATTTAGTTCCATTCATGAAAGAGGGCGAGCTGCATGCCCCAAAAATTGGACCTTGGAGACTGCCTATCTTATTATATGCTGACGATACAGCATTGTTATCATTGACACTAGCCGGGCTCCATCAAAGTATGCAAAGATTTGTAACTTACTGTAAGCAGGAGAACTTAGTTATTAATTATAACAAAACTAAGGTCTTGGTGATAGGCCGAAATTATAAATCCCATAGATGACAGATGAATGGAGCCCCAATAGAACAAGTCCAACCTTTTAGGTATCTCGGTGTAGTTCTATCAGCTGCAGGGTCTTGGACAGCGCACTTTGAGGCTGCCAAGTCCCAGGCTCGGAAAATTGCAGCTTCCATTATAAGTTTCTATTATGCACAAGGTGGCAAATTGGTGGATCCAGCTTTGAAATTTTTTAGTGCAAGGGTGGTCCCCCATTTGCTATATGCAGTTGTAGTTTGGGGCCTAAAAGTACTGGACAAATTGGAGAGTGTCCAAAATTACTTTCTACTTTCTACATTTTGGGTCTTCCACCTTGTATCCCTCAGGCAGTAATGAGGACTGAGGTGGCTATGAAGCCTATAAGAACATTTGCACTTATAGATGTGTTCAAACTATGGCTAAGGGTTAAAATCTTTTTGCCAGCTTTGGACTCTCTCTTGTCCTTTCTTCCAAACACTCATAATAGCTGGTGCCGGGCGGTAGAGTCCGAGTTCTCTAAATTGGGTATCTCGAGAGACGCTTTGAATCCCTTAGGCTATAAAGGTGCAGCACTACTGATAAAGCAAAGAATTTTGGACCAAATGCTTCAGATTGAAAATAGTGCTCTGGCTTCCCAGAGGATAGTTCTGGGCTATCAACGACAGACTTCTGCTTTTCTACCTGCTGATTATTTAATTCAATGTCTAGCCGGTCACTCTAGAAGGGCCTTTTCACTAATGAGATACAATGTAAATGTATTCCCTTCGGCCCTTATGGTGGGCAGATACCTTGGGATTCCTAGGGAATAAAGGTTATGCCCACACTGTGGTGAGGGAAAGCCGGAGACAAGGGAACATGTAATTCTGTGCTGTGGGGCTTATGAAAGATGGAGGAATATTCATTTGGGACCAGTTATGAGTAGGTTTACTGAGGGGCTGCAAAATGATTCTGTTCTCTGCCTGCTCCTAGCAGAGAGAGATTCGCCACCTTCCAGAGCGACTGCAGCTCTGTGCGGGCGTATTCTTTGTTGGAAGCAGCATGTTATGATCTCCCCTTAACGTATGTGATAAATAATTGTTAAAATCTTTGCCTATGTACCCAGATTTGATTTGACTTGGTTAGGAGATTTACTTATTTTAGCTCATTCGTTTATTTATTTTATTTTATTTCAGCTGCGGAACAATTATGGGAGTTGGTCCTATATGCATATGTACATTGTTTTTTGCTGATTTTGTGTAAATACTTGTGTATAATGATATTGTTATGGCCCACGGGCTGACAATAAATTTTTTATCTATCTATCTATCTATATCTGGTGTTAAACTGAAAGTAGGATTAAATAACCTTGCAAGCTGAGTGACATCCTGTGGATTAAAATCATAGATCTCTTATTTGATTATAAATATATATATATGCACAATAAAATATTGTAATCAAAGGTCTACTGGCTGTGAGAATATGTAATATTACAAAAAAAAAAACTGGTTGTTTCTATATTGCTTGCTTTAAATATGACATGTTGGTACAGACTGGGAAAAAATCAATTTGTTACTTGGGAGTAATATCTTAAGTAGCTAACAAATATTCAGTAGCTTCTGCAACCCTTAAAGTGAAGCCAATTAATATGCTTGCTGTGTGACAAGAATACAAATATTTTTCAGGTAAATTATACAGAAAAAATTAAAAGAGAGGCAATACAAAAATTTCTATAATGCTACTGAAAATCATGCATCTCAGCTCATGGAATAAGCCAGCTTGAAGCTCTGGGAATATTTAGGATATTGTTAAATGTGTTGCCAAGCAACAAACACCAATTCCAAAGCTCATAATCACAAGGTACTGTGAAAGTTCCAGCTAGAAAAATGTCCCCCTCAACAAAAGGAACTGGTGAGTCATTGGCAGGTGCTGGCAAATAGAAATCTAGCAGAAACTAAGTTGCGGTTAGTCAGAAAACAGTCTTCTGCAATGTATGCCACCACTATGGTTAAAAAGCCACCTCCAAAATCAAAGATCACAGAAATATATGACGTTTCAGAAACATCAAACATTGAAGAAATGGAAGATGAAACAATTTGGACTACCAGTTATTCAGATGACCATGATTTCTGGAGTGAAATGTTCAATAGTGAGGTGTATTTCCCACCAGAAGGTCTGGAACTGGATGATCAAGATGACCAAGGAGATGTATGTGCATGTGCGTGCAACTGGCGGTGTTCTATTTAACAACATTTAAATTTCATTTAGAAAAATAATTCATTGTTGGAGTTACATACAACTGGCTTCTGAAAGGACCATGCTACACAAAGACCTGTTTTCTACTTTTTCTTCCGTGATTAAATGCCGTTGTGACATTGGTTTTCCTTGTAGTCAAGGATGTCTGATTAGAGAAACACTAAGTAGGGCCTGATGCCTTCTCCTGTTAAAACAACAGCTTGTCTGGAAGAGATTCTGTGTTGTGTTTATGCTGTACAACCAAGTGTCAATGAACTTAGTTTATATTTCATCTGTTGCAAGCATAAGCCTCCTGTCCTTGCAGTGGATTTGGAACTGCATCTTAGTTGGTCTGGTCACTGCTTTATTAAAAGAGTTCTGCTGAACTATAAGAGCTCAGATCAGCCGCTTTCTGTATTGAAGGAAACTCACGCCACAAGCTGCTTTTACCACTCCAAGGTGAGCAAAATGAACTGAATTAATTTCTGCTAATATGAAATAATCTCAAAGGACTTGCAAAGATTGTGATTTCAGCTGATATGAAATTTATTTTAACTTGCAAAGTAATATGTTGTTGTTTGTACTTGTCATTGCAAATGACTGGTTTCATTTGTGCTATTTCATTGCTTTATTGCCCACCACAGATGAAGACATGTAGTGTTTTTGTGGGTTATTAGGTATACTACGATGACAATTGTAATACTAATCAGCTAGGTTTTTAAAAGAAACACAGTTTTCCTTTACATAATGTGCAACCTGTGAAGACACTGAAAGATAAAAATACTGTTAAAAATGAATTACTACAACAGAATCTTCATTTTATGTTTTAATTGCACTGCTGGTTATTACTGTAAACACGAGTATTATTTCAGAATAAAATTCATATAATGGGATCATATACTTGAGCTTGTACTTTTTATTCATTCAAAATCTCCCTTAACTGGAGATTTGGTGCTTATTTTGGATGATTATATTCCCTTAATCTATGTTCTGGAAACTATCACCTTCATGATACTAGGGAGAATGATGTGGTTATTTATGCTTTGGGATTAGTTGATTTCTGTACAACACTTAACACCAAATGTTATGCAAGTGATCAACATTGGTAGCAAAAGCATGTATTAATCTTCCATGTGAAGAAAAGAGAGCACTGCTACTAGGGGCCTAATTCTGATCTTTAAAATAGTGGAACGTAGTTTAATAATGAGTAACTACACTGAGGTCATGTGACTTATACCAGTGTAAAATGGGCTTAAGCGAATCAGAGATCAGAACCAATCACTTTGCCTTTACAGTGGTTAAAAAAAAGTCGGATGGTTTACAATAAACTAATTATCAGTTTTGAAAAGATGTCTTGACAGAAAGTTACCACACCCTGGTTTTGATGTGAAATAAACATGGGATGACATCTTCTGATGAAAGGGGATTCAGAGTTCATTCCTAGTTCTAACTATTTTGTGCACTGAACGCTGGTTAGTATCTGCAATTCTCTCTCTTTTGGAGCACTTCTGTTTCTTCGAAAATCTGTGGTGGTTTAAAAAATAAAGGTGAATCACAGAGATGAGGAGTCATTCTCATTTATATGTCAAACCACTTTACTCTGCCCTGGAGATGTAAAGGATCCCAAAATTGACTGTAAATGTCATTTATGAACACTTTAAGGTTGCTTTGCTTGTGGAAAACAAAATGATTTCCCGTGTTATATATCTTTTTCTATATTGACAGGGGATGATACAATGAAAGTATTGGGGCGAGGGAGAGCTCATTGTGGTATGGCTCGCCTTTAATATTGGTATATTTCAGGTACAACTTCATCAGTTTAAAATGGGCATAAATGAGAGGAGAGAATCCACATCAGAATAATGATCATATGTATCTTTGACTATAAGGTTCTGATCCATGTTAATACCTGATGTAAATTACTCATAGGGATGACTGTACAACGTGATGTTACAACGCCAAATGTTCAATGTGAGTCATTGGGTGAAAAACAGACATGCATGCAACTAGACTTTAACACTGCTTTAACATTTCTAATTCATGATGCACTGCTGTATTGGTGCCCTATGCAGCCTTGCAACATACATGAGAAATCTTAAAATGATGTTATTTATTTATTTATTTATTTAATTAATTAAAACTTGCTTCCTGCCCTTCCTACCCAAAGGCAGCTCGGCAGTTAAAATGGTGTTAAAGTGGAATTAAGGCATACGTCTCTTTTCATCCATTGTTCACCACCACACACACACACAGAGTATCATGACTGTACTGGAACAATATCCATTTTGCCTGTGCCTTTGATGTTAACCTCCTGACCAGATTTTGTAAACTGCAAGATTTTTTGATAAGGATGTTTCCAGTCACTTGTATTAATTCCCTTCTAAATGACATTTTAAAGAGTCTGATGGTTTTGCTAGTTTTATTGACTCACTAAAACAATTCCTTGGGCAGTCATTATTAGCAATGTTAGACTGTACAAGTTAGAAGTAAAACAGAAGGAAAAATACAATAACTTGGGGAGCTGGTGTGCACAATGATAACGTTTAACATTCACAATTGGACTTTCTCCCTTTAGTTTAAAAAATAGCACTGGTAAAACTTCAATAATATTATGCAGGCCTACCATGTTAATTTTAAATCCATGCATACTTCTGAACTGAGTACATAACCTAATGTATGGCTCAAAATTTTATTTTTGAATTCGTATTGGACCAATCTTTAGCATGAGAATATAAATTATACAAAGCTAACAAGGGCTTCTAGTTCCTGCTTGTATTATTAAGGTTGAGATTTAAATTTTTTATTTTTAAATTTTTTTTTCCCCCTTTGTTTTTTTAAAAAAGAAACTTTAATGTTTCAGGGCACCACTGCAGCCAATCACCATGGGCCCTGTGCACACATGATGCCTCCACCCAGTTCCTCTGGGTGGAGATGGGTGTTGGCTGGTGGGTGGGGATCATTTCCCTGGGTGGAGATGGATGGGTGGGGACGTCTGTGTAAATGTCACTTTTGGTGGGTGTTGGTGAGTGTTTGCTCCCGGCCAACACCCATCTCCACCCGCACCCACCCACAGACCAACCGACAGNCACCACTGCAGCCAATCACCATGGGCCCTGTGCACACATGATGCCTCCACCCAGTTCCTCTGGGTGGAGATGGGTGTTGGCTGGTGGGTGGGGAGCATTTCCCTGGGTGGAGATGGGTGGGGGCGTCTGTGTAAATGGCACTTTGGGTGGGTGTTGGTGAGTGTTTGCTCCCAGCCAACACTCATCTTCAACCACACCCACCCACGGAGCAACGGACGCCACTGTTCAAGCTAACTGTTCTGATTATTACCAGCTTTTTCATGTATATAGAGCAGGGAGGAAGTGCCCCCGTTACTCTAAGGACTGTATCACGGCTTTAATTGATTCTTAGGAACCGGGTGAGTGTTACAGTTTCTGACTTGGTTACCAGTAATGTTATTATGAAGAGCAATAGCATTCCTCCTCTTCGTGTGAGGGGTATGCCCTGTATGAATTCCTTTTTGTGTTTTGAACATTGTATTGTCTTGAATGACTGTTACTATTGCTCTCTCTATGCACATAGAACAGAGAGGAAATGCACACGGTGCTTTAAAGATCAGGTTACAGCTTCAGTTGACACTCTGAAATAGGCCGTTTTTGAGGACAGCTTACCAAGACTTCTTCAGCAGAACATTTACTGCAAGATTATTAGAGAACCCCCGAAGAAGCTGCTTTTGGCAGCGAAACATTGGGACATTTATATGTTTCTGCTCTCTTGGACATTAGTATGGTTCTTTAACTTGAATGCATATTTGTTGATTGTCTTGGATTCTCCTGGATGTGAGATTTCTGTCATTGTGTTCTTGCATTGATTATTGACCCCTTTGCTTTTATTGCTCTAATTTTGATGCTTTAGACATTTACCAGTGGCATATTTAGCATTTTTGCCCTCTTTTGGAGCAGTGATTTTCTGTTATACAGTTGTGGTTATCACTGTTCCTTAATACCTCTTTGTCTGGGTGTGACGTGCAAGACCACCACCACCAGTAGCAGCAGCAGCAGCAGCAGCAGCAGACATTGGGTTGCTGGAGCAGAACCCGTGGCACCGACAGCATAGGCGCCATTGGCAGCAGCAGCAGACATTGGATTGCCAGGGCACAGTACCCGTGACACAGCAGACAGCACTACAGCAGCAGCAGGATTGACAGCGCCCTGTGAGTGGAATGATGGCCCCAGACCTATCACGGTGGGTCCTAGGGCTAGAAGAGTGGCAGCATGTAGATATTGGCCACAGCCCTCCCGGCCATTAACGTAGGCCCCAGAGCCCCGATGGTGGGTCCTGGGGCTGGAGTGACTGCTGCCTGATGTGGTGGAATGACAGCGCAATGTGCAAGGAATGATGGCCCCGGACCCATGATGGTGGGTCCTGGGGCTAGAGTGGCAGCTTCTGGATCTTGGCCACAGCCCTCCCTGCCTGTAACTTGGCCCCAGAACCCTGACGGTGGGTCCTGGGGCTGGAGTGACTATTTCTTGATGCGGTGGAATGACATCGCCTCTGTGAGAGGAATGATGACCCCAGACCCATGATGGTGGGTCCTGGGGCTGGA
>QEPC01012913.1:4910863-4935815 GCA_003113815.1 Sphenodon punctatus
GGGCCGAGATCGTGTAGCCATAGGCCAGCTCGCAGGCTTACAGTTTGTTTCCCAATGCCACCCTGTGTCGTGAGGTCAGTCAGATAAGGCGGCCGAGGCCGTCTATTATGAGGTGGGGGGAGAGAGAGAGATAGGCAGGGCGGGTGCCAGGCATTGGGAGGGAGGGACAGCACCTCAGCAGCACAGGAGCAGTAGTCCTAGCCCAGATTGAGGAGGAGGAGGAGGAGCCCTGCCCCAAGACTGCCCCTGGCATGGGATGGCATGTGCCACTGCACCATCACTCCTTGTCCAGGGGCAGCTCAGGGAATCCCAGCAGCAGAAGGTTCACCTTCAGGAATAGCAACTACTCTACCAACTTGGCCCCCAGTCTCAGGCAGTGTGGGGCGCAAATGGAGAACACCCTCTCTCTGGGGATGCTGGTTGGTAGGCAGGACAGGATACCCTTGGCCATTTTGGACAGGGCCGGACACACGTTGGCCTTGCTGGACCAGTAGGCCAAGGGATCGCTGCTGGGATCAATGCATGGCTCCACCTCCTGGTAGGTCTCCACTGCTGCGGAGGCACCATCATACTCCCTCTGATAGCTCTGGGTGGGCACCACCTGCCCCACTGCCCTCAGCCACGCTGCTTGACCTTTTGTGCTGGGCCCCATGCTCCCCAGAGTGGACTGCATAGAGAAGGAGCTGCTGGCAGTAGGGGTCCTGCTGCTGCTCCTTCTCTTCCTGCTGCTGGTGCTTCTGCTACCACTAGGTCTGGGGGCAAGTATAGACCCAGATGGCTGGAAGTGGTCACTGCTCCCACTCCCACCATCCCCAGGGGCGTCCTGCTGCATGGCCTGCTCTGCTTGCCAGACCTTCTGCACCAGCGTACCCTTCCAGAAACCATAGACTGTTTTCTCCCGTGCCATGCTGCCCTGAATCCTGGGGTCCAGCATGGTTGCCAGGACATATTCCTCCTGGCTCAGGAGCCCATCAAAGCACGCACTCGGCCCCGCTTTCAGCTTCTGTGCCAGGTCAAGCCCGCATTGGAGAACTTCTTGCCCGAAGGGCCACAATCCCACCCCCCGAGAATCTCGTCCAGGCTCCTCTTGAGACTATGGACCAGCCGGGTCACCTGGCAGTGGGTGGCAGTAAAGCTGCTCATGGTCTCCGTCACGGCCAGGAACAGTCTCAGGATGAAGACTGTGTGAGCTAGAATATACCATTCCTCCCTGTTGTACCTAGGAGGTGCCTCAATGTCTGTCTCCAGTTCAACCTGATGCAGGGCGGCTTTCTGCTCAAGAAGCCGCTCGAGCAGCAGGAAGGTGGAATTCCACCTAGTGGAGACATCTTGGATGAGTGTGTGCACCGGGGACCCTTGCTTGGCCTGCTTCTCCCGGAGGAGCTCGCTGCCCTTCACGCTGAAGTTGAAGAACCCCGACAGCTTCCACCCCTGTTCGACCAGGGAGCTAAGGGTGCCTGACCCAATCCCCTTCTCCCCCAAGCCCAGAGGGTCCTTCACCACAAGATCGAGGGTGTGTGTGGTGCAAGGGATGCTTGTGAAGCCCCTGTCATGGACTGCCTTTATGATATTGGTTGCATTGTCCATGACCACACACCCCTTGGTGAAGGCTGCGCCTGGCGCGACCCATTCCCTCACCATGGTGACCAGGGCTTCCTCAAGTTTTCTTGAGGTGTGGGAGCTGTCCATGACTTGTGCCTGAAGCAGGGCCCACCTGTACCCTGCTTCAGAACCCCTCCTGCCACTGCTAAGTGTTGCCTCTGGGTCCTGCCACCAGCGTACAGTCACTGCCAGGTAGGCATGCTGGGTGTTCCTGGAGGACCACAGGTCAGTGGTGAAGTGGACTGTGCCCCCCCCAGCCCCTCACCTGCTCCTTCAAAGTCCTGTAGAGCTGTGGCACCACAGTCTGACTCAGGGTGGAGCGGGAAGGCAGCTTAAAGTTGGGGGTCAGGAACCCAATCAGCCACTGGAAGCCCTTGTCCTCCACAATTGGCAAGGGCTGGCCATCCAGGACTATCATTTCTTCCAACAGGCACTTTGCTTTCTCTTGGAAGCCAGTGCCACGGTGTCCTGCCGATGACCTTGACAGATTCCCCAACCCCAGCTCCTCCATGGTGGACTGACTGCTGGCAAGGCTCCTGCTGCTGTTCTGCCCCCATACTGCTCCTGCTGCTAGAGGCAGCAGCAGTTGGTGCAGAATGCTGACCCGCTGAAGGAGCCAGGCAACTGGACGCTGCAGTCGGGAACTCACAGTCATCCACTTCCCCTGCCTTCTTGTTGAGCAGCAGAGCACTGTGGCATGCCTTGAGGTACCTCGCCATTGCAGTTGTGCCAAGATTGACAAGCACTTGCCCACGCTTCATCACCTTATTGCACAACGTGCACTGCACCTCTCTGGAATCATCTGCCCACACCTGCTTAAATTGATCCCTGACTGAGGATTCCTCCCCCCCCCGCCTTCTTGCCTGTCCCGGCTGACACACTGCTGCCAGCATTGCTGGGAGGGTGAGAAATTGGTAGCTCTGGTGACACAGCTCTGGGATGAGGCTCAGCATCGCCTCAGCTCCAGACATCTCCTCTGCGGCACTAGTGTCTGCCTCTGACTCACTGTCCACGACCACGGTGATGTCCCATGAAAGGGAGTACTGAGACCCTGAGGCTAGACTGCCTGTGCCTGCCATGCTGCTGGCACTCTCCCTGTGCCCCCCTCTGTAGCTGCTAATGATGTTGCTGCTGCTCCTAGTCCTACTCCTCTCCCTACTGACATTGCCCGGGGATCGGGCCCTGCCTCTAGAAGCCGGGTTGGGATCCACCACCTCTGGACTGCTGGGGATCGCCTCAACAATGGGGGACATTGGTGGCCCTGGAGGAACTTCGGAAGCAGCACCAGCACCTGCTCCAGCACCACCAGCAGAAGAGACAGATGCAGCCTCAAGTCCTGCAGGCCTTCCAGTGCCCTGCGTAGCAGTGGATGAGGGTACTGCCAGGAGGCGATGCTGAGCCGCTGAAGCCTGTTGCCCTAAAGCAGACCTGCTGAGTTTGTGGGGTGGTGATGTGCTCTGCCTCTGGCTACTGCTGCTGCCTGCTGCCACTCCCCTGTCACGGCCCCTCCCACCTCTGGCACATGCCCCATTGCCTCCCCTACGGGCAGCAGACCAGCCTCTCCTTCCCTTCTCCATTTCTCCCTCCAAAATAATGTTTTTATATGGTTTTTTTAATTTTTTTATTTAATTTTTTAATCTAATATTATATATATATATATATACACACACACACACACACACACACACACACACACACACTAACTGCTATTAACTATACTAAATGCTATGAACTAAATGGATTATCTAATAAGTACACAGGTCTACTCCTACAAACAATAAAACTAAATCACTAAACGCTATCTCTATCACTCCTACTACTGTCTACTTACTATCTCTCTCTCTCTCTCTCTTGGGGGAATCACAAACACAAGGAGGGGTACAAAACTGAAATGAAACCTAAATCAATCTAATAATCCTATACTAAATGAAAAATCAGGGGATGGGAAGGAAATCAGAGATGGAATATATGGGAGAGGGAAAGGATTCAATGGAGGGGGGAGGGAGGAAGGAAGATTGAACACAGGGAGGGGTAAAAGCAAAAAATAACCACTAAATCTATCTAAGCTAAGCTAAATAAATGAAAATATCAGGGTAGGTAGATGGGATGGATGGGTGAAATGGGAGGAGGATTTCAATGGATTGGGGAGCTGGGAACTGCTGGGACAGGGGGCCTTCTGAAATGCCTCCTGTTCAGGAACAGTGAATAGCTCAGAAGGTGTTGGGAAGGGGGGAGGCAGAGTTTTGTTTCTTGCTGTGCCCTCCTCACCGCAAGCCCCATTGGCTCCATGCAGTCTAGCCCGTGACCAATCACCCACTGCGAAGCCAGTGGTCTGAAGCAAAAAGGGATGGTGATTGGGCAGGCTGGCTGCTACTCCAAGCCTCTCCACCCCTGGTGCCTGGAAATCTGCTCCTCAGCTGACTCCCCCTCCCTGTTATGTTTTGCCTTCCAGTGACACGTTTTTGCCACATGAACTCACCTGAACGCGATCTGAACTGACCGAACTGTTTGGTCATTGTGACGTTCAGAATTGAGTTCGGTTCAGTCAGTTTGTGTTCGGTTGTCCAAACAGGCTGAGTTCAGGCCGCATTCCGAACCACGTTCACCCATCCCTACTCCATGCAGGGGCAGACTTCTACGGGGTGATTGGTGAGTGTGCTGCATGTGTGCTGGGACCTCTCCCTGGTTGTGTTTGGAGGTACACGTAGGGCCCACGGTCCCATCCTGATGGCACCTTCACTCTCTCCCTTAGTGCAGGTGATGATTGCAGAGTGGACCCAGGAGCAGGGGGCGGTTGTGCAGCTCCTGCTGCAACTCCTGGAGTGGGTGCACCAGCTCGACCGCACACAGGTGGATTGTTGGGGCCAGGATTGGGGCTGGCATCCCTGTTGAGGGTGGGGAGCCGCCCCACATGCCGGATGTCTGTGCTGCCTCCCCACCCCCGTGTACCTTGACCCTGTCCCACCCTGCAGCCAATAAAGTTGCTTTGTTCCCTTCTTCGGGTGTGTGTCATGGCATTCAGTTTGGCCCGGTCACTCATGTCATGTGGGCACCTCTTGGTGGTTGTGGCATGCTTGCCTGGCAGTGGCTGTGTGTCTTGTGCCCCCCCTCCCGGTGTTTGTACTGCAGTTCTGTTGTTCCCTTTGGGGGTAACCCTGGTTTCCCTGGCCTGGGACTTCGGTCACCTCTCAGCTGCCTGTCTTGGCTTCCTCTGTCCTCCTCTGGCCCTGTCTGATTCCCCCCCTTTCCCTCTAGTCCCTTGGGCCGGGGGTCTATCCCCTTGACCGCTGTCCTGCTGCCTTGCCCCCTCCCTGCCTTTGTGATGGTCCCCCCCCTTCGCCCACCCGCCTCCATTGTTGGTGTGTGGAGAGCTGCAGCGGGTTTGCTGGCGGTTGGTGTGGTCCGTGGTCCCCCTGCCAGGCCACCTGTGCTGTGGGTGTCCATTTCTGCTGCCATGACTGCCTGTGTCCCATGCCCGGCTCATTTTCTGGGGGCCTTGGGATGATGTGTGCGGGGTCTCTGCCAGGGCGTTGGGTGTTTGTGTTGGTGTCCCCTGCTGCTTCGGCCCTCTGCCTTCCTCCCCTGTGACCCTTCCCGCCACGCCCCCCACTGGGGTCCCCCCACCTCCTTAGGTATGCAGCCCTTCCCTTTGTGGTCATGTTCACTGTTGTGTGTGGGCAGGTTCTAGTTTGTGTGTGGGGGGTCTGTGGCACCCGGCTGTCTGGCCTCTGTCACGGGGGTGGCCGGGGCTACTACTTTGTGTCTCCTGTCATTCCTGCTCCCTCCTACCCCACCTGCATGGGGTCTGGCGGATCAGGGGCATAGCTGCATGCCGTGGCTCCATTTGCCCTCAGTCCACCATGCTGTCCCATCACTGTGCTGGGTGGGGCTTCCCCGCCATTCGGTGTCTCGGGTGTCAGTGTAACTTTCATGGGTGTTTGCTTGGTGTTTCCTGGGGTGGGTGTTTGGCTGATGGGTGGGTGTTGGCCCCTCCCCATCTGTCCCACAACCCCCTGTGGCACCGTTCATGTACACTTCATCCAGCTTGGTGCCACCAGGTGTTCGCCGGGTGTGCTTACCTAATGCCTACCCATCTCCACCCACCAGGCTGGCGGTGGCGTCCATGTAAAAAAGGCTATAATGTAATTATTCAAAACAAAAAACAACAGGATCACTGATTATTTTTTTTTCCATATGTTTTTCTTCCTGCTTCCACCCTACTGTGGCTGGGAACTGTACCTGGAAATATAATTTTCTTAGAATTGTATATAAATACCACAATTGTGTATTAGTTAATAGACTATTCTTCTTGGATTTCTATTTCACTCCGGAGAATTTATTCCTTTTATTCCGCATGAAAGAACAAGCCCATATAACTATACACATTTCAGATTTAACTGTTCCTGCAGCAAAAAGGTGCTTTCTTTGCAGCATTCTTTCTTTTATTTATTGCAGCATTTTAATACTAAAATATGTTTATTTGCATTTTGAAGTTTCACGGCTTGTCACATTTGTTACTCTTATCCAGACTTCTGTATGAAAAGCATCTGTGGAATCAGGACGTACAGATTTGGTTATGAATGTATACAACTCACACTTAAGTATAGGTTTGCTTCTTTGTAGATGAGGAAATTAATTAAACAAATGTATCTTACTAGTAGTCTTCTCTTGAAACTTATCAGTTTATATAGATCTATAGTCTAAATACTGAACTGCCTTATTTACTTTTTTTTTGCCTTGCACTGATAAGCCTATCTTGGTGTATTTTTTGCTTTTAAAAAACAAGATATGTTCTATTTGATTAGACAAGCAGGGTTGTTTGTTTGAGGATTCCATAAATTACCCCCAAACCTATTCTTATTACAAATTTTAGTTTACATTTGCTTAAGAGTTCCTATAAATTTTAGTGTTGAAGTCTTTAAAATACCTTGTGTGTCATAGCTTTTTAGTTCTCAAAGGGTGAAAATAAATGTGCAGCTACCACGGCTGCTCTCCCGCCAAGGGCACGGCCGAAGATGGCAGTTGTCACCCCTGGACAAACCTGCATGGGTAGGAATCCCTGTCTCCAGCACCCCACCATGGTGACTGGCCAATGGCAGCCCCCAATCCCCATTGGGGATGGCTCTGAAAACAGATGCGATGACCTGTTATGGCCTGCGTTGGCCTGCCTGGGCAGCCTTTGACCCAGCCTGAGTGCCTGGGAACATCAGGAGGACTCATTCTGTGCCCAGGCCAGGACAGCAGCGGGTCAACATCTGACGGTCCAGAAACAGATGTCCCAGTAAGTCCCCTGCCCTGGCAGTCTATGGCAGGCCATAGCAGGCTAGCGTGTTTATTTTGAGTCAAAGTTAATAATGTTTGCTTATATCACACTAAATCAGTTTCGGGTATTGATATTACTCCCCCCCCCCCCCATTATACCACAGCTAAATAAATAAAAAAATGGATTCCATTTATGATGGTGTTTTGTGATACAATGTTGTAATATCCCGAGAGCAGGACAATTTTAGTTAAAAGCTAGACTCATAATCCTGGACTTCTAGGATTTTATCTGACTATATATACTGTCAATGGACAGAATAGGTAAATCCCAAACACCAAGCTTTTTCAATTCAAGTAAGCAAACAACTGCTTTGTTACTTTTAATAGGGAGATATCAGAACACTGACAAAGAGATACCATAAAGTATAAGATATACTGAAAATCAAGAATGTTTTGCACTCTAATTATGTCAAAAATAAATTAAAAATCAATGTGGACAGGTGACTACCAAAAAACAAACAAGGCTGATTTTAAAGTCGAAAAGGTATGCAGTAGATAGTACTCTATGGATAGACAGTTACAACAGTCACCCTGCAATATCTCCATGGTGCTGGCATAAAGTCCAGGTACTCAAGCTTCCTGGTGGAAGGAACTGGGGCCTGGAGTACCTGGAAAGTAAATTTCACCCAGTTCTGTAAAAGTGATATACAGTCCTTCCAACTTTGCAGCTAAACTGCTGCCTCCAGTTTACTGGTTAGAATAGTAGTCTAGGAAACTGCATACTGAATCCCTGAGGAAGTGAATTTGTGACATGGCCTGGCTGAACTTGCTGGCATGGATGTCTCTTGTGATAGCATGTACAGGGACAGCACAGGAATCATTTCACCAGAATTAGGAAAATTCATAGGTGCCTCTGGCTTCTCTGTTCAGTTAAAGAACTTCCTGAACATCCACTGTGGTCAATTCTCACGACAAAGCTTAGGTAGAAAAATGCCCATTTGCCACAGATATAGGGTAATTTCAGATGTTACAAAAACGCCTTTCACCACAGTGAATCCCAGTGGATTCCCTGTGGTGGTGGTGGTGTTTCCATGAACTTCTGTTTGGTCCTGGCCAGATGTTCACCATGGTGAACCTCCGGCCGGGATCAAGCTTGAGCACGGCTCTCGACCTCTGGCAGGCCGGAGGTCGAGAACCATGGTTAGAGTGATCACGATCCAGGATGGGCAAAAAGTAACGTGTGTTATCTTTGGCCAATTCTGAATCGTGGCCCCGACTGCAATACGAGATTGGGCACAGTGGCCTGATTGACCGCTGCACCTGCCTGTCTTCCCGAGGGTGGCCAGTCTGGGGAGCATAGGGGGACAGGGCTGTGCGGCCGCATGTCGCGCCGCATAGCCCTGCCCCCTTCCCGATCCCTGTTAGTGATCATGCCGGCACATCTAAAGGATGGCCAGCCTGATCATGGACCAGGATCTGAGGTTCGGCGTTCAGCGTCCAGGGTTCAGAGTGGTGGGCTGAAAGGTCTGTCACATCTGAAATTACCCATAGTTAGAGGTGAGGAAGGAGGATGCATTCCCCCTTCTATTTTCCTACATAACTTTGGAATATATCTCTTTAAAATGTTAATATGCATGAAACACCGATGTATCCTGAGGGAATACTCCTTGAGCTGAGGAATAAGCAGTCAGGAGTTCGTGTCTCTTCCATGGCCTGTAGCTCTATTTCCATGAACTTCACCCCCTTTGACCAAGACCTACTGTTGATACTTCAAATTTATAAACAAGCTTACAGAAGGTTACAATGGACTCTAACATAACAGACCTCCATGGGGTGTAACACCAGCCCAAAATAAGAGGGAAGGGAAGAAAGCTCCTCTCCCTGGGCTCTCCCCCATCCCCACCTTCCAAAAAGCTCTATTCCTGACTTTTGCCACCCCATGCTATTACATTGCTCGGTTTTCAGCTGATGCAAAGGTCAGAAGCGATGAAGATTAAGGAGGAGTCTTTCCCTTTCCCCCCCAAGTGTCAGTGGAGGGGCATTTTCTCTCTCTCTCCCCCCCCCCCTTTTATGCTGATAGCATATCCTAGGAATAGCAGGTGTGTAGGTAGGTAGGTAATCGGTGCAATAGATTAAATAGGATTTCCAGTAGCAGGGGACACATCTACACTAGGGAGCATGCCCCCCCCAGGCTCCTAGACTCCAGAGCAGCTGCACCACCTGTCCCTGTTGTAGCCACACCCTTGAAGTGTGTAGCTACTTAGTCACACTGCTAAGTACATTATAGTCCTCTATCACATAGCTGGGTAGCATATTGGGAAAAGTGCATCAACTCTTTCTTTAGTGGCGCTATGACTCATTTGGTTTTCCAAGTTTTAAAAGCAAAATAATTGATTTTGTTCTTTTAATGTGATAAATAAACAAACAACAACATGTAATACTTACTTGTAGTTCAAATGTGGTGACAAATAGCCCTTATGGGGCAATGTCCCAGTTTGTGGAAGGTGGTGTGGCCGCTGGCTGCAGTGGATGGTTTGAGGTGTTGCATAGAGGGTTACAGGGGTGTTTAGCTATATCCAGACATGATATGGGGGGGGGGGGGGGATGTTGGAGCCTAAGTTTGAGAGATTCCTTCTTCTTTTTGAACATTGTTACTCCACTGCCATTTGCTATAATATTTGCACAAAACATATTTGAGAATCTCCTGTATAGATCTGACAATAGGTGAAAACCAACGAGACAGGGTGATCTGGATCCCTCTGACTGCCCTGGGGAGAGCCACGTCACCTGCCACTCTTCTGGTCAGCGGAGAGGGCAGTTAAAATGATGAGCAGTCCCCCTGGCCAGGAATCTCGGGGTGGGGGCTGCCATCACAAGTCCTTCCACACCATGGGTGGGCCAAGGAACCATCCACACAGGAGAGGACCCCCTGAGCGTGCTGCTCAGCAGGATCAGGCAGACCCCAGGAGGAGCTTCCACCAAACAGCTGATGGGGGGGGCCTCAGAGGCATACCCTCACCCAGCCTAGGTGCGCATGCCTAACAGCTGATTGGGGGCACTCCTCTGCCCCCCCATCAGCTGTTGGGCACGCATGCATCTGGGCCAGGTGAGGACACTCAACCAGGCCCCCCAATCAGCTGTTGGATGGGCTTGGGCTGGATGAGCACACTCCTCTGGGCCCCTCCGATCAGCTGTTCGGTTGGCTGGATTGCTCCTCCAGTCCCCCCCCCCAGATCAGCTGTTTAATTACCAGGGTGAATGTGCTCCTTTTCGCCTGATCCTTGGACCTCGTCTCACAGCTGGATTTGGTGGGGTTTAACAGATGAGAGAGTGTACATTAACTCAGATTAGCTTGGCTGGGTGAACCTTAGTCCAGGCTGAATCACCAACATTTACGTGATAACGTCTCCCATAGTAGCTGGCAAGCAGACGACTTGTGAGTTACTGTCTCATTTGTTTTCACCCCAATATTAGACAAAATGTAGTCATTGTGTACTTCTCTAGAGTCCTATGCCAAGGTGGCATAAAAATTGTTGATTGGAATCCTGTGCACATGATTACAGTAGAGCATTGTAAATTTAATGAAAATAAGGTATAACTGTCTATATTTATGTCCACCACAAAAACAGAAAGAATTTTCCGAATCGTGGTTACCAAGATTTTTTTTATTTTTTTTTAAAAACAATAACCTACTCTTTTCCATTCATATTCAGGCACCAGAGGGATTTTCAAAGGGGCTGAATATTCAACAGTTCTCACTGAGGCCAGCCTGGAACTAGAGATGTGCGAACAGGATGGAGTTCAGATGTTCAGCCGTTCAGTTTAGAAACTTAGTTTGGGTTTGTGGGTTCGGTCTGGAAGAGTTCACCCACCCCATGTTCAGTGGAGTTGGCACCGCCGGGAGGCTTGGGACTCTCCAGGGACCCCCAGGGGTGCCCGTGGTGGCATGGCAGGCCATTGGAGACCCAGCAGCAGAGACCAGGAAGGCTTGGCGCTTGGCACCCGGGTTGTCTGGGCAGGCAGGCTCAGCGCTTGTCCCCTGGGGGTGCCTGTGGAACCAGGGCTGGCCGTTGGAGACCCAGAAGTAGCAGAGACTGGGAACGCTTGGTGCATGGCACCCCGGGTTTCCCGGGCAGGCAGGATCAGTGCTTGGCCCCTGGGGGTGCCTGTGGTGCCAGGGCTGGCCATGTGAGACCCAGAGGCAGCAACAGCAGAGGCCAGGAAGGCTTGAGGCTTGGTGGCCGGCACCCATAGGGGTTTGGTGGCCAGGGTTTGGTGGCCAGCACCCCTACTTGGCCAGACACTGAGGCTGGCATCAGTGGAGCAGTGACAGAGGCCCAACTAGGGCTTGGTGGCTGGAACCCCTGCTTGGCAGGGCATTGCAGACTGGCTGGCATCGGTGGCAGCCTGACTCAGGGTGGTGTGTGAGGGAAGCTTAAACTGGGAGGCCAGGAAGCCAATCAGGTGCCTAAACCCCATGTCTCTGACCACCGAGAAGGCTGCCCATCGAGCACAATCATTTCCCCCAACATGCGCATGGCTTTCAGCTGAAAGCCACGCTGCCCTCCACATCCTGCAGCTGCCAATGGACTGCCGATGGCAGCTTCCCCCACCCTGCTCTTGATGACATGGATGGACAGCCCTCCCTGCCTGTAACGTGGGCCCCAACATGGTAAGGCAGACTGAGGCAGGCTTTGATCTTGGCAGACAGGCAGCGTGGCATGAGAGGCAGTAGGGAAGGCAGGCTGGGACCTTGACAGGACACTCAGATAGGCTGGTGAAGACTGAAGTACGCAAGAGAGAGTGCCAGTGTCACGAAGAGATACTAGACTAGAGGTCTAACAAATATGTAAAGCTAAAACTTAAACATGTATGTAATGTGAAAGTTGAGAACTTGAAACTTGCTTCATATAATCATTTAATGTAAACTGAGAACAGGAATCTAAATTAATGCAAGCAAGACAGACAAAAGCCATGCTAATGTGTATTCCCTGCAAAGAGCCAGACAGAAACAATGGAGTTGCAAATGAAGTTGCCCTGCAGACGTGATGGGGAACACGAAGGCTCCAGGTTTTCTCTAGGTGGGAAAGTTAAAACAAAGGGACTGGAAAATATATAAAAGGTGAAGACCTTTGCGAGAGGAGGAACAATTGGAATTGGAATTTCAATTCAACCTCTGATGGAGCTGGGTTTTGGAGGCATCGGTTCGCCAGCCAGCCAGACTGCTGAAACTATGGACTAAGAGAAGAACTTTGCTTTCTACCAGCTAAGAGACAAAGCACCCAGCCATTACACCTGGCTGAGAATAACCTCAGCCTTATGGACTTTCTATAGGGTAAGATTTATATAGGGATTCACCCAGTATAGAATAGGAATGCGTTATTTTATTGTTTACTTTACTAGCCACTCTGTCAAATTATTCTTGCTTATGTAATCAATAAATTTTCTTCTTTATTAAGAAGTGTCTGTGGTCTAACATTGGGAACACAAGTGAACAACTTGAGCCTTCAAGCTCTTGCAAACCCAGAGTGAGTGAGTGAGTGAGTGAGTGTGTGAATGGGAAGCTTTCTGAGAAGTTGGGAGACAACAGGATTATCCCTCTTGCAGGACTGAATCAGCCAGAGACACAACTGATTCAGGTGAGCTGTGAGGGAAATTGAGTCACCCAATGCAGGAAAGTGAGGTAGTGGAACCCCAAAACTGTGACAGCCAGTCAGATAGGTGGGCCGAGATCATCTAGATAGAGGCTGGCTGGCAGGCAGGCTTTCAGCTTCCCAATGCCACCTTGTGCCATGAGGTCAGTCAGATAGGCCGGCCAAGGCAGTCTAGTGAGAGAGAGAGAGAGAGAACAGGCTCTGGGCATTGGGAGGGAGGGACAGCACCTCATCAGCAGCCACCTAGATTGAGGAGGAGCCCCATCCCAAGACTGCCCCTGGCATGGGATGGCGTGTGACACCGCACCATCAATCTATGTCCAGGGGCAGCTTGGGGAATCCCAGCAGCGGAAGGTTCACCTTAAGGAACAACAACTGCTCCACCAACTTGGTCCCCAGTCTCAAGTGGTGTGGCGAACAAATGTCCCCTGCCATGGAGAACACCTACTCACTGGGGACACTTGGTGGGCATGACAACAGACCCTTAGCCACTTTAGACAGGGCTAGTCACATGTTGGTCTAGATGGCCCAGTAGGCCAAGGGATTGCTGCCGGTATCAATGCATGGCTCCTCCTCTAGGTAGGTCTCCACTGCTACTGAGGCACTGTCTTACTCCCTCGTATAGGTCTGCTTGGGCACCACCTCCACCACTGCCCTCAGCCACATTGCCTGCCCTGCTGTGCACGGGCCCATGCTCCCCAGAGTGGCCTGTACATACGAGCTGCTGCTGCTGCTCACAATAGGGCTTCTGCTGTTCAGCCTGCTGATGGTGCTGCTACTGTTAGGGCTGGGGGCAGGGATAGATTCCGATGGCTGAAAGGAGTGGCTGCTCCCACTCCCACCATCCCCAGAGCCATGCTGCTGCTGCTGCCATGCAGTCTTAAGAGCCTGCTCTGCCTTCCGGACCCTCTCCACCAGGTCACTCTTCCAGTGCCCATAGAGTGCTGTCTGGCATGCCATGCTGTTCTTGACCCTGAGGTCCAGCATGGTTACCAAAACATATTCTGCCCACTGCAGGAGCTCATCAAACCGCACCTTCAGCCCTGCCTTCAGCTGTCGCACCAGGGCAACTGCCTCATCTGCCAGCTTCCTGCCCTGAGGGCCACAATCCCGCCCCTGGAGAAACTCCTCCAGACTCTTCAGGAGACTCTGGATGAGAGGGGTCACCTGTCAGATGGTGGCCATGAAGAAGTTTATGGTCTCCATCATGGCCAGGAACAGTCTGAGCATGAAGACTGTTTGAGCCAGTATCTCCCATTCTGCCCCATCAGAACCTGGAGGTGCCACGCTGTCCATCACCAGTTGAACTTGATGCAAGGCGGCTTTCTGCTTGAAAAGCTGCTCGAGCATCAGGAAGGTCGAATTCCACTGTGTGGACACATCCTGCAGCAGCTGGTGCACTGGGGAACCTTGCCTTTAAATACCTATGTGCTGAACTATATCTATGGAGTAAATCTACATCCTTTTGTCGAGCCCATCCTTCAACTCTTGTTCTAAGCTCTCGCTTACTGAGACTCCCAACTGGAACCCCATCCTTCCCAACTGGTAAGGCAAGAGTCAGTACTAATTTTTTAAGATATATCTCATTCACGAGTACTGGAACACCCCTTAATTCTCCTTATAGCACATATGCACTATACCTGAATCCTCTTTAACCATATAATGCGGGAGTTACCAAATGACCACCTCTCATTCTAAAGTAATGGGATATAGATCTCCCTACAAGACCCGCACATTGTCTTAAGGCCATTTCAGCGTGGGCAGTCCAGACACCATTGGACTGAAAAATTAGTCTCAAATATTTATATAATTTTACCTGTTCTAGATGGTGTCCATCAACAAGCCAACTATAAGATCTACGTCTACGTGAAAAAACCAAAATTTTGGTCTTTTCATAATTGAGTTTCAAAGAGTTCTGCCTGCAAAAGCAATGCTTTATGATTGTATCTGGCTGGCTCCAAGCCAGCTTTAGCACAAAACATAGTGTTTTCTCCAGTTTTGCACCCAAGGAAACAGTTCTGGTTTCCAATTTAATCATAGCAGAGGATGTACCAGACGGTACTCCATGTAATTTCCTCAAGAAGCTATTCTGAATTGGCTCCAATAATGACTTGACTGCTGGAACATAACCCCATATCTGAGCTCTGTAACTAAGTTTGGACAAAATTATTGTTTCAAATACCTTAAGGGCTGGAGCAATCAAATGACCCCCTTTGGTATTATAAAGTTTATAAATGGCTGCTGAACTTGCTGCTGCATCCCGGTTAATAGAGCGACTATGCGGGAGTCAAGAGTTATTATATGCAACTCAGATGAACAGCCATCACCTCAGTACCAGACATCTTCTCCGCAGGACTAGTGTCTGCCTCACTGTCCCCAATCAGAGTGATGTCCCCTGCAAAGGGGATTACTGGGACCCAGAGGCTGATCGACTGCCTACCATGCTGCTTCCTAAATATTTAAAAATTCCAACCTGCTCAATTTGATTTCCATTTAATAACTAGGTTACTGATTTAAAGCTCTTAGCAAAGATCATAATTTTAGTTTCCTTATAATTTATTTTTAAACCTTGTAATTGGCAATTTCCCCCCAAATCTACTAATAATCTTTTCAATCCAAGTCTGGAAGTTGATAGCAGCAGGGTGTCATCTGCATACATTAAAATAGATATTCGCCGCTCCCTGATATTAGAGGACATGTAATTCCCATTATCCCTATGATCCAAGATCAGTTGATGAACATATAGGTTAAAGAGCAAGGGTGCCAATAGACATCCCTGCCTAACACCTCTGGATGTGGGGACATCTTCGGGCAAGGCATCCCTCCTATTTAAACGTATCTGAAGCTTGGTATTAGAATAGAGATATTTTATTAAGGCAAGCAGACGACAATCGATTCCCAGATGACTCAACTTGGCCCAAATAATATCTCTATCAATCAGATCGAAGGCCAAGGAGAACTAAATGATGGCCACAAACAAATCCAACTCCTTCTTTCTACCTTGATTTATCACATGACTTAGACTGTAACAGTGATCAACAGTACTTCTCCCGGTCTGAAAACTAGCCTGCTCATCTGCTGGTTTTCCTATTTGCATTTATCCAACAAGTAGCCCTCCATGTCCTGCAGCTGCCGATGGACTTGGCAGCTGCCCCCACTGCAGCTCCTCAATGGTGCACTGACACTGCTGCTGCTGCTCCCCCCTAGCAAGGATACCGCTCCTGCTGTTAGAGGCAGCTGTTCGAGAAGGACACTTGCCTGCTGATGAAGGCGGACGACTGGCCGCTGCAGTCGGGAACCCGCTGGCATCCACTGCCCCTTCCTGCCCACTTAGCAGCACAGCGCTGTGGCGTCCCTTCAGGTGCCTCACCATGGCAGTTGTGCCAAGGTTGGCGAGCACCTGCCCACGCTTCACCACCTTCTGGCACAAAGTGCTCTGCACCTCCCTGGGATCATCTGCCCACACCAACTTAAAATGCGCCCAGACAGAGGACTTTTTTGCCCCCTTCTGTCTTCTGGCCTGCACCGGGTGATGCACCGCAGACAGCGCTGCTGGGAGGGGCAGAACTTGGTGGCGACACAACTCTCAGATGAGCAGCCGTCACCTCAGTACCAGACATCTTCTCCGCAGGACTAGTGTCTGCCTCGCTGTCCCCAATCGGAGTGATGTCCCCCCACAAAGGGGATTACTGGGACCCAGAGGCTGATCGACTGCCTACCATGCTGCTGCCACTCTCCCTGTGCCCCCTACAGCTGCTGCTGCTGCTGCTCCTCCTCTCCCTGATGCCATTACCCAGGGATCGAACCCTGCCTCTAGCATCCAGGGTGGGATCCACCAGCCCTGGACTGCTGCGGATCACCTCAATAATGGGGTCGAGGACATTGGTGGCCCTGGAGGAACATCCGACCCTGAAGCACCTCCACCTGCTCCTGCAGCAGAGACAGCCACAGCCTCCTGGACTGCAGGACTTCCAGTGCCCTGCGTGGCAGTCGAGGATGCTGGCAGGAGGCACCACCGAACCACACCCCTAGTGCCACTGCTGGGAGCCTCTGAAGCCTGACTGCCAAAATCAGGCTTGTGCAGTTTGGGGTGTGGTGATGGGCTTGGGCTGCTGCTTATGCCAGCTGCCACTTCACTGGCACGGCCCTGCCACCTCTGCCACATGCCCCATTTTCCACCTTACGGGTAGCAGACCGGCCTCTTCTGCTTCCCTTCTCCATTTCTCCCACCCAAAGAATCCAGAGGAAGATTATATATCAATCAATCAATCAACCAGCTTTATTAAGCAAGGCCAAAGGTCATAGCCAACACAAATAACACAAACAAGACAAACAACAATCATACATACAAAACATGCAGATCATAAATTTAAAACCATAAAAAAAATATATCAAAAGGTACAAAACTTTACAAAAGTGGGACCTTAAATTCCACAAACGTGTCATCGAGCAAAAACTTGAATCAGAAAGGCAACAACCTGAGATGTTGTCCCCAGATCCAAGTCTGCCAAAGCTAGCTTCAGTAACATTAAATCTGACCTACCAGGGAACTTAAAAATAAATTCAGACAAGAATACAAGTCTCAATTGATCATATAGATGGCATCGAAAAAATATATGATCGACAGATTCAACCTCAAGGTGATCGAAGGGATGTAGACGAGAAGCAAAAGGAACTCCCTAGAATCACCCTTCAGTTATGGCCATGGGGAGGGCATTTAATCTAGCAGCAAAAAACAACTGCTTGCCAAAGAGTGAGTACCCAGAGCGAAGATAGGGAGCCATTCCATCGGGAGGGGGGGCCACTTGAAGATACTCAATAGTGTGCTGAGACGCCCTAATTTTAGCTACCTCCTCCTGCCTGTTGAGATCCTGCCACCTCAGCTTGAGTTCCCCCCAAGCAAGCTTCGGATGCTTAAGGAGCAGATACTCCCATGACAGACCCAGTGAGGCCAATTTGGCTTCCACTCCCCTCAGCCAACTGCTACAAAAAGAATCATCGCATAGGAAGGACAACAGCCCGGGTGCCTCTGGAAAGACCAACCTGGCCCATAATTTAAATGCCGCAATCTAGGCCTTGAAGTACCATCTACTCTGGCCCAGTTCGATGCGAAGAAGTGCATTCAAGGTTCCCCCAGGAGCTCTAACAATAGCCCGAAGGAATTTAGATTGTACCCGATCAAAATTAGGGGATAATAGTGGTGTCCAAACAGCGGCCTCATAAAGAAACTGGGACCCAACTTTAGCGTTAAATACCTCTCCCACCAATGTCAGATCAGTCACACCTGTACGGGTATGGAACTTCCTAATGACCAGTGCAGTTCTATTTGCTAACACCTCTGCACTGGCCACACGACTCTTCCAGGAGCCAGTGCAATGGAAAAGCAAGCCCAGGTATTTAAAGGTTATTACCTGTTCTAAGGGTTCCCCCTCCAATTCCCAGGCATGCATATTGTGAAGCTGGGACTTCGCAAAGTCCATGATCTTAGACTTGACACAATTAATTTTAAGATCATTAGTCCTACAATAATGTGCAAAGGCTCTTAACTGTCTCTTTAAGCCCACCCAGGTCAGGGACAAGATCACCAGATCATCAGCGAACAATATCCCAACAAGATGTCTAGAGGCCAATTTTGGAGGAAAAAAAATGAAGTTGGGCCAACAAAGGTATAACATAATTAAAAAACAAATGAAATAAGGTCGGCACCAACACACACCCCTGGCGGACCCCTCTAGCGACCTTTACCTCCTCAGAGAGGAGCCCATCCGGGCCAGTCTTAACCACCAATGTGGAATCCATATATAGTTGTTGGATCAAATAGAGGAGTCAGCCATCCATAGAGGATCCACCCAATTTGGACCAAAGCAATGACCGGTTAACAAGGTCAAATGATCCTTTAGATCCAAAAAAAGCCACATATAAACGGCCATTAAACAGTACATATTTCTCCACCAAGTGGATTAAGATTAGTCATTGGTCTAGGGTCGAACGATTCCTCTGGAAACCCGCTTGCTCAGGGTGGATGACCTTTGTTTCCATAATCCATTGAGTTAGCTGAGCTGCAAGAAACTTGGCATAGACCTTGCTAATTACGCTCAACAAACTAATGGGTCTAAAGTTTGCTGGATCAGAAGAGCTTCCCTTCTTATGGATGGGAACCACGACTGCGCAGCTCCACAAACTAGGCATTCGGCCCGTGCTGTTACTCACTGTAAAAACAGCTGCAAGGATGGGGATCCACCACTCAGAACAATGCTTAATTAAATTAATGGGAACCAAGACCCTTCCTGGAGCTTTGTCGCTTCTGCACATAAGAAGCAGATCCTGAACCTCGTCCTGAGACACAGGGGGCCAAACGGGGAGAACCCTAGTTGCACTAGTTAAATCCCCAGCATCCAAACTCAGAGGGGCATAAAGATCCCCAAAATGATTGACCCAATCCTGGGGGGCCACAGAAGATGACCTGATCCTTGAGGATGGAGACTGGGAGCTAACCCTCAACAGACTCCAAAACTGCCTGGTATCCCCTCCATGAGCTGCCTCAAGGACAGCCTTCCACCTTTCCTGGTAAAATGTCCGTTTTCTTTGAAGCTATAAGACGTTTGTATTCTTTCTTGGCCTCAAAGTACTGCCCGGGGAGATGAGAATCTGAACCCTGGGGATAAGAAGTGTAGACCGCACAAAAAGCATTTTGCCTTATAACACTCCTGATCAAACCAGGACCTCCGTCGAGCCATCAATAACCTATTGCCTGGGGGAAAGCAAGCTGAGAGATGCTCCTGCAACTTAAGACTAAGCTGGTTGAAAACTTCCACCCCCTGGTAGTCGTTAGATGAATTTATAATTAACTGTGCTAGGTCAGTGAGTTCCTGCCCCTCAAAACAAACCCGCATAAGAGCAACAGCAGCCAAATCCCATTTAACAGCAGGCAGTTGGGTAGCAGGAGAGGTTAAGTCTTCAAGTTCCCACTGGTCTCTATAGGTACTAATAGGAGGCAAGTCCCTAAGCTCCAAATTTAGACCTGGTTCCAGGGGAAGATGGTCACTGGCCTGGATCCGGCCCACTGAAAAATTAAGAATTTTAGGTAAAACATTGCACGTAACAATGGCATAGTCTATTACGCTGGACCCCCTAGGGCCCAAATATGTAAATTCGCCATGACGATCTTGACCACACCAACCATTTAGAATACAAAGATCTAACTGGGCAACAAGGGAGGCAAGGCAAATATCTGCTTGGTTAATGATTTGATCCTTAGACTGTCTGGACCCCCAGAATTGGGAAGACAGAAAAATTACAATGGGGCCTCAAGGCACTAACCTCGGGACCCAACCTAGTGTTGAAGTCCCCAAGAACTAATAGATAACTATCCGGATAAATGGTTAGCAATTCTTCCAATAAGGTCTGGAACTCCTCCGAGACACCACTAGATGAAAATTTAGAGGTCCGGGGAAGAAGATACACATTTAAAATAATTAACACAAAATCGCCTTTAGACAAAACCAAACCCAACAAAAAGGGAGGGTGCTTAAGTACCTTACTAACCCTAATCCCCAAGTCTAGATGTACAAAACATGCTAACCCCCCACTCGGCCGACCTCTGTCTAATGTGGAGATCGCTGGTAAGGAATAAACTGTAAATTCAGCAAGTTCTGGTGGAAGGTCTATTGTTTGAACAACCCACGTTTCCTGGAGGGCAAGAACCTGAAAAGACTTTATAAATTGGATAACTTCCACCGACCTAACCTGAGTTACCCACCCAGCTATATTCCAAGAGCAAAAGGTATGGCCTTCCCGTACCAGGCCACCATCATGTCATAAACTACTAGCCCCCAATAAAGAATTAGAGGGAAAGACAGAAACTGACCAGGAATCCCTAGATATCCCTAGATGCACCTGGGTTTCCTGACTCCCCATGGGCTGAGGATGGGCCACAGCCCCAACTGGTCCAGCTGTAATTCTACCAATTTCAGCGAAGCTACCCCTACCCCTGCTAACTTAGGTGAACTCACAAGGGTCCCATTGGTTGTGCCACTAAGTCTTCCAAGACCTGCAGTTTCAACTATTCCTATAGGGCCTGATAACTGAGTTGGATAAGGCCGCCCGTCCGGGGGTGCTTCTAGGGTTGACAGACACCCTGCAGGACCATACTGAGTCGACCCCTCCAAAGGAGGACCCAACTTGATCACTCCTGGGACAGATGAGAGAATTGCCCCCAGATCCCCCTTCGGGGGATTACCCTCAGCAAGATTACGGAGCCTTGCACCAATTGGCTCCAGCATACCTAAAGCCACTCCTCCACTATTGGTGCCCACCATATTCCCCTGCTATTATATATGGATGATACTGTGTTGATCTCCCAGACCCCAGTGGGTCTGAGGCGAGCGATGTCAGTCTTCATAGAGTATTGCCGGACGGAGTTGCTGACAATTAATTTTGCCAAGACCAAGGTCCTGGTAGCAGGGGCTGGAGGTAGTCAAAAACCACATTGTTGGTCCATTGGAGACAAATCAATCGAACGAGTCCAGGTGTTCAAATACTTGGGAGTGATCCTCTTCCCACAAGGGTTGGAAAACTCATTTTGAGGCAGTGCAGGAGTTGGTGGAGAGAACTGTGTCAGTAATCATTAAGTTCTTTCTAGGCTCAGGGGGGAAAATTGGTCCACCCGGCTCTGTGATTGTTCAGGGCCAAGGTCCTGGAACAACTTTTTTATGCATTTCCAGTTTGGGGACATTCCTTTCTCCCCTTTCTGGAACGCCTTCAGAACAGATTTTTGCGAGTGATCCTGGGTGCGCCCCGTGAGACACCTCAGGTGATCTTAAGAACAGAAGTCCACTGTATTCTGCTTAGAACATATGGCATGCAGGTATTTCTTACCTATTGGGTTAGAAAAGTGTTATTTTCTGCACCCTCAGGATCACTTTTGACCCTTGTCATTACCTCAGGCTTAGCGGATAGCTGGATAAAAAGGGCTGAGCAGGAAGCCCTTAATCTGGGATTTTCTTTTGAGAGCCTGAAATATCTTGGGGAGGCACCTACCAAAAGTTTAATTAAGAGACGGCTGTGGGACCAGACCCTCCAAACAGAGAGTGCTCGGATGGTGATGCAGAGGGTGACCCCTGAATTTATCCCATATAATCCTATTTCCTCTGGGTCCATATTGTCTTTTTGACTGGCAGGATGCCAATAAGCATATGCCTTTTTTTAAAATGAGGGCAAATGTTTTCCCCTCGGCCATCCTAGAAGGACGCTACATAGGTACTCCGAGGAACCAACGGTTTTGCTCCTTGTGTTCGATGGGGGAGGTAGATACGCCCGAGCACATTTTTGCTCGTTGCCCCCGACTTGCTGGGCCTAGATTTAAGTATCTGGGAGGGCTACTTACAAATGCGGGGAGCTTCTGTGTTAGTTCTCAAGGGCTCCTTAGCCCAGTTGATTCCGAACTGTCCAGGACAGTTGCAAATTTTTGCTGGGTGGTCCTTCTGATTAGGCAATCAACCTTAGATCTTGCTTAAATCGTCGGTCCACCTTGTGATGGACAAGTGGATGGCTTTCGAGGAGGTTGACCATCTTAGATATGTCGAACGGCGGCCACATGTGATTACATTACGGTGGGTTTGTATTTGTGTATTGTTCCCCCAGTGTGGATGTATATCCACAGGGTTTGTGTTTTATTTTGTTATGACCTCAGCTAAAACAATAAACTATTATTATTATTGCTTCTCATATTCCTAGGGGCCCCGATAATCAGGTGCTCAGTGGTCCAAAGTGACAGTCCCTCGCTAGGCTGGTCCTGACCAGACAGGGGAGGCTGGATAGTAAGATCCTTGAGAACCTCCCCTACATAAACACCCACTTAGAAAACAGATATGCATGGTCCAGAATTCTAGAGGCAAAAAAAGGCTGGAGAAAAAAGACTATCATCCTCTGCATATGTCCATATGAAGGTAAAACCTGAAAAGGTACCAATCACCCCAGGAGGGATCCACCCCAATATCATTTCCAGGTGATGAGCTATATCATATTTGGAACCCCAGCAGGGAAGAGATCCATCTAAAAGTGGATAAATTCTAAAAAGTACTGCCCCCACAACTGGAACCAACTTAAAATGATTTGAAACACCCCCTTCTGCTTTGGGGCCCTAGATTTAACCCACCAGGATCCTTGCCACGACCCACTCCTGAAGCCTGGCATAAGTCAACAGGGGGAGCTATCTGCTGCGAACACAAATCAGGTTCACAATGAGGGGAAGGAATCCTGATACCTTCTTCAGATCTAGCAGTAACCAACTGTTGAAGTACTGCAACAACTGACACTGGTGGTCCTGCATCAGGGTAACAAGATCTCCAATTTTACCCAAAAGTTGATTAATCAAATCCCCCATAACTGCACACTGCTTCTTGCAGCGTTCAGAGTACAGGATATTCGTAGTGGAATTGGAGTCCAAAATAACTGATGCAGATAAATCAGAATCATGGGTAAAAAGTGGATCAAGACAGCACAATTTAGCGTCACAATGACCTGCTTTCAACCTAACCTCGTCAAAATTCGGGGAAACATTAGGGCCCCTTGTAGTCGCCAGTTTGGTAGGCAAAATCTGTAAAGTCTCCTTAGAATCCTGCGTATGATAGCACAGGAAATAGTACCTATCCAAGTGCTGACGGGGAACCTGCAGGCGGCACCAGAATCTGACAGTTGCTCCTTTTGGTTGCCCGTCTCCCACCCATAGCAAGGCCTAAAACACTCCCAAAAGATGTGACAAAAGCAATCGATGGTCTCAAGATCAAAACCCAACAATTAGTAAATACTAGAGCTGGCTTCCTCAGGCTTAATTACTTAGTTAGTGTCCCCCCATAACCCCCTTCAGACCCCAAAGGGTCCCAAAGGGCTGCGGACCTTGGCACGCGGGCCTTTGGCACAGACGCAGGTGATCTCCTTAAGTACCCCTTGAGCGTCTTCTGGCACAGGTGGGGGGCGGGGAGGGGAGAGTCCCAGTCCAGCACTCCCCTAGATCCCACACTCTCACACCCCTTGTTTCAGCGGGTACCCCACAGGAGTGCCAGGGTAGTGGCAGCGGAATGGGGTCAAACCAGCGGGAGCTCCATCTTTAGCTTAAGATGGTACCCCTTGAGCGTCTTCCGGCACAGGCGGGGGGGGGGGGAAAGAGGGGAGAGTCCCAGTGCAGCACTCCCCTAGATCCCACACTCTCACACCCCTTGTATCGGTAGGTACCCCACAGGAGTCCCAGGGGAGCAGCAGCGGGTCAATCCAGCGGGAGCTCCTTCTTCAGCTGAAGATGGTACCCCTTGAGCATCTTCCGGCACAGGCGAGGGGGGGAGGGGAGAATCCCAGTCCAGCACTCCCCTAGATCCCACACTCACACACCCCTTGTTAGGGATGGGCGAATGCGGTTTGGAAGTTCAGAGTTCGGACCAAACTCAGTCTATTCAGTCGACCGAACCAAACTTCTGAACTGAACTTGAATTTTAAACTGAACCCAACCGAATTTCCGAACTCTGTTCTGCTCACCCATCTCTAGTGGCAACACACACCAAAAAAACTGGTTTTGAATGGCCGAACTTGGTTCGGAAGTTCGGAATTTGACCGAACTTGGTCTGTTTGGTCGACTGAAGCGAACTTGAATTTCAAACCGAACTGAATTTCCGAACTCAAATTTCAAACCAAACTGAACCGAATTTCCGAACTCCGTTCTGTTCGGCCATCCCTACCCCTTGTTTCGGAGGGTACCCCAGAGAAGTCCTAGGGGAGCGGCAGCAGCAAGGGGGTCAAACCAGCGGGGGCTCCTTCTGCAGTAGAATATCGGTGCTCAGGGCAATCCCGCAGGTGATCTCCTTGAGCACAGGTGGGGGGGGGGAAGAGGGGAGAATCCCAGTCCAGCACTCCCCTAGTTCCCACACACTCCTTGTTTCGGTGGGTACCCCACAGGAGTCCCAGGGGAGTGGCAGGAGGTCAAATCAGTGGGAGCTCCTTCTGCAGCCGAAGATGGTAAGCAGCACTCAGCAATATATATATATATTCAAATTGGTAATCTAATATTATATATATCTACACTAACTCTAACTGCTATTAATTTCCGGCACAGCTGGGGGGGGGAGGAAGAGGGGAGAGTCCCAGTACAGCACTCCCCTAGATCCCACACTCTAACAGCTCTTGCTGGATTCCCTTCACTCCCTTGGCTTTTGTGGCTCTGTCCATAACTGGTTCTCCTCCTACCTCTCTGACCACTCCTTTAATGTGTCTCTCTCCAACTCCACCTCCTCCTCCTTCCCCCTCTCAGTTGGTGTTCCTCAAGGCTCTGTTCTTGGCCCTCTCCTCTTCTCGATCTATACCTCATCCTTAGGCAAACTCATTGCCTCCCATGGCTTCCAATACCACCTCTATGCTGATGACACTCAACTCTATCTCTCTACTCC
>QEPC01012913.1:4946272-5003130 GCA_003113815.1 Sphenodon punctatus
CTGCCGGGGGTGCCTTCTTGGAGGTCTCCCGTGTTAAGCAGGGGGCCACAATAGAGAGGGCATTTTCGGTGGCCGCGCCGCGCCTTTGGAACTCCCTTCCGGAGGAAGCTCGCCTGGCCCCAAGCCTTTTGATATTCTGGCGAAAATGTAAAACCTGGCTGTTTGCCCAGGCCTTTGGGGATGGTGGGTTAATGGGGTTTTATCTCCCCTACCCTATTTTATTGTTTTAAATGTTTCCCGGACCCTGTTTTAATACTTTATGTATTTTTGATGTGTTTTTAAATGGTTTTATATGTATTTTATATTTTTATTTGTTGGAAGCCGCCCCAAGCTGTTCTCAGGAGGGGCGGGGTATAAATCTAGAAATAAATAAATAAATATAAATAAATGTGTCAGACCAGGTATTATCTGGGAAAGGCCCATTGTTATCATGAACTCCTGTCTGCCTCTAAAAGGCTAGCCTCAGCGCGTATGTTGATATCACCCAAGACAATAAGTCTGGGTGACTTCAACACCACCTCCAAGACCAGCTCGGCTAGAGCAGTTCGGGAATCAAATGTTCAGTGTGGTGGTCGGTACACGAAGAGGATTCCCAATCTATCCCCAGCCAAATCCAACACAAGTTGAACACATTCTATATCAGATGAGTTAGGCACCAGATAACTCTAAAAAGCCAAGCTGTCTTTACTGATCAATTCAAGTTTATTGTGTTTACAGAGGTATCACAAAAACAAGTCAAACAAATGAACAAAATCAGACATGACAAACCCAAGTAAAACACAGCAAGTTTTTACTGATCACAGGCACTCCTCCCCCTGGCCCCCAAGCTGAGACTGATACTGCAGAGAGTACCTGGCTGTCACCATCTGGGACAATACTGACCCAGATGCGTCATCCAACCAGGTTGTGTAATGCATATGAGGTCAGTGGCCGGATCGTGAATCAAATCATGGATGATACAAATTTTATTGGCCACCGACCTCACATTAGGAAGCATCTATGTCAGATCAGGAACCCTATTGACCTTAGCCCGCAAATATCCCAAGATGGGGCTGGAGAGCAGGACACAGGGACAGACCCAAGTGTCTCTCCGAACAATCCCAATGATCTATCTTCCCCTCGCCATACCTCTCCATGCTCAAATGATCCCAATAGCTGCCCCCTCTCAAACAAGGTCCCCTTGATCCTCAATCCCTGTCACCCAAAAGGGCCCAGAAGGACCCAGAGAAGCAGGTGACTGGAGAGAGTCCCCCAAACCCTGCATCCCCAGGGGCAGTGTGACATAAGTGGCAGGCAGGGAAACCATCCCCCTCCCTCCCATACTAAACATCCCCTCTTCCTACCCAATCCATACCCCAAGTCCCTTGTGCCCACACACCCCTCTCACAAGGGGATCATGGCACAATCCTCCCCTCCTCCATCCATCCCTCTCACAGGTGGGTTGTGGCAGTTCCAGCCTCCTAACATTATGCTTACACCCCCGCTCACAAGGGGGTCATGGCACAACCATCCCATCCATGACCACACCCCTTCTTATGACTAGGGGGCTGTGGCACCCACCCCAACATCCCTGCCCATACCCCACTCACAGGGGGAAATGGTACCATACCCCACTCCCAACCCTCTGCACTTAAGCCCCTTTCTCTCACACAAAATCCATTCCTCCCCCACCCAGCCATTCCCTCAACCCACCACCCAAGCAGCTAAAATAATTCAAAACCAATATAAGAACAAACAAATATATAAATATATACACACAAGCCCCAAGGCCACTAAGGCCACTTAATGGCATTGGCCTTTGGCTGCCATCCACAGGCAGCTGCCTGAAGGCCAGGGGATGCCTTTTATGGGAATTCCAAGCACTGTTGCAGGTGGAAATCAAGCAGGACAGCCAGAGATCTATCCCTTTATCAGTTTTCTGCCAGCAGTTTTTCCAGCCAAGGCCACGTCTGGTGAGTAGGCTGCAATCTATGTTATAACATTCAGATTTGGCCACCCTTTTCCATGCCTTCGTAACCTGGAAGCTGGACTATTGCAATGTGATCTATGTGGGGCTGCCCCTGATGACTGTTTGGAAGCTGCAGTTATTGCAAAATGTGGTAACCCATCTTCTGATGGGGCAGTTGACAGAAGCACATTACACCAGTGAACCACAGTCTGCACTGTCTACAGATAGCTTTCCGAGTATAATTCAAGGTGCTGGTTTTGACCTATAAATCCTTAAATGGCTTGGGCTACAGTTATCTGAAAGACTGCCTCTTTTCTCATGTCCTGTCATGGCCTCCGAGGTCATACAGGATCACCCACTTATAGGTACCATCTGCCGTGAAGTTTCTACAGCAAGGGCACACAGAGCGGCATTCTTGGTGGGGTGCCCCATGCTTATGGAAATCCCTCCCCTTGGAGGTTTGTCTGAACCCAAGTCTGCTCATCATCCAGAAATAATGTAGAACCTCTCTCTTTGGCCAAGCATTTGGCAGGCAGGGATGGGATGGGGGTGGGGGGCGTAGGTTATGGAAAAATTGTGGGAGGGTTTTGGGGATTTGTTTAGATGTTTTTATTTATTATTTATTTGTTATTCATTTATTACAACAACTTATATCCTGTCCCCTCCTGCTCCAAGGCAGCTCTGGGCGGTGTAAAAATATATTAACACTACATAAAAAGCCATTTTAAAAATTACAATGCACAGAGTGGAACTAAAATTGCCCAACCCAATCCACAACCCCCACCCACCTCCTCCACCAAAAGTCTGGCAGAACAGTCAGGTTTTACATTGTGTTCTAAAGGAGAGGAGGTCTGGGGCCAAATGGACAGCTACCAGAAGGGAGTTCCACAGCCTCAGAGCGACCACCGAGAACGCTCTCGGTGCCACCCAAGAAACTTGCGGGACCTTGAGGGGGGTGCCCCCGGCCAACCACAGGGGTCTATTTAGAACCCAGGGGTGGAGGGGTTAGGCAGTCCTGCAGGTAGGCGGGGTGTAGACCATTTAAGGATTATAGGCGAGAACCAACACCTTGAATTAGGTCCGGAAGACTATAGGCAGTCAGTGCAGTGTGTGGAGCACCGGTGTTATGTGCTCACGACGGCCCATCCCAGTAAGGAGACGAACTGCTGCAATCTGCACTAGCTTCATTGATTGTATGCCACCCTGAGCCATAATGGGAAGGGTGGCATATAAACTTGATTAAAGAAACAAACAAACAGAACCTTTTCAGAGTGGTTGTGGGCAGCGTTGGCTCCACTCCCTCCCCTCCCCACTCTAAAAGTTTCCTAGCAGTGCTCAAGCCACTTGCAAAGGACCCCCTAGACTGCAGGGCCCAGGCACAACTGAGTCCCCTTGATCCATGGTAGTTATGCCCCTGAATTCTAGATGGCTTGGATCTAGGGATTATGGTTCAACTACAAATCAGAGAACACAAAGCAGAGTGTTCATTGGAATTTTAAAAACTAAAGGTTTTTGATAAGCGCCACTGATGATTATTTCATTGCTGGGCTATGTGTGGCTTTTATTTCAGTAAAGAGCAGGACATTAAAATGTGTTAACATTCTATTTTCTACTTGGACAAATGTTGAGTAAGTTGTTTTACTCAAAACAACTTTTTTGCACAACTTTTGTGCAGGATGCACAAAATGAATTTTGTTCTCTATCTGCGAAGAATAAAGTCTTGTCAGTGCATTATGTATGTGATGTCTGGGAGTTCCATAATCCTCTAACAAAGCAGTTTTCATATTCATGAACTGTTAATAATTTACTTTTTCTTGCTAGAATTTTTTCTGCATCTGCTTTTTGTTATACTATTAAGCACTATAAAGTTATTGCACTGATTTCTACTCACAGCATAATTAAATGAAATACATTTTGAGTACTGTAAACATTAAGAGCCTTATCTGTGTATTACATGACTGCTAGATGACTTTTTTTTGTCACTATTCAAACATTTTAATTAAAATGACATTTTTACAAAGAAAAACCCTATGGGTCCTGATCCATGAGTCCATAGCACCATTGTACCATTGCCTAATGGTATAAACCAAGTAGCACAGTGATGAATGGGTATCTGTTTAAAGGGCCTTAGTTTCTATTGGATTTCAGGGGTGTTACTATCTTCGTTTCTTATTTACTTTCCCCTGCCATGGCTGTACACCAAAGGCCTAACTAAAGAGATTGATTTAGATTTAAAAGTAAACTGTTCTTAAATAATAAAGTTAAACATCCACTACCTGTTCAGCATGAATCCATATGACCTTTGGCTGTGGCATTTTAAATCCAAGGTCAGGGCTAATAAGCCCTGGAAGCAAGATTTCAAAGGCAAACCTTAGACTGCTCTAATGATATTCTCTCTGAGTCTGCTGCCAAGGTCATCCAACTTGCCTGTTGCTTTGATCATTTCCAAACCCCCCTCTCCTCCCTATGCTGGCTCCTTCTACCCGTCCCAAAAGAATTCATCACAAGCGCCTCGTCTTTTACCTTTAAGACTCATGGCCTAGCTTCCCCCATCTCTCTGCACTGGTTTCCTGGCAATGGCATATTCCCACACAGGAGATTCACTCTGCTTCTGCCACCACCCTTGCCTTCTCACAACTCCTCTGATCCTTAAAACGTTTTTGCCCCTTCTCCATTACTGACCCCCATGCCTGGAACTCTCTCCAGGAATACATTCACTCTGCTCCTTCCCTCCCAACCTTCAAATCTCTCCTGAAAACCTACTTCCATCAGGCTTTTGCTAGCTCCTCATTCCTTTGGGCGTACAGCAATGGTGAACAATGCCCACTGCTCTAGGGTGATGGCAAACCTTGTCATGCAGCAGGACTGCAAGGGACCAGCTGAAGCAACAACAGCCCATGATGTGTCACTGGCCTGCTTTGGAAGACGTGTCACATAGCAGCCGTCAGCCCATCCTGGGTTAGAAGTGGGAGAACATCTGGCAGCTGCCAGACTGGCCGTCAGCTGCATCATGGACTAATGTGGGGTAAGGAGGCCCAATATGGGACAATGTCTTATATGGTCTTACCCATTATGCTTGCCTCCATGTTAGACCACATTCACACCTTCCAGTCTGCACAGATTTTGGCTCCATGAGAGAATCTGGAAGCCAAAACATGCGTGAAGTTTGTCTGGTGTGAAAGTCCCTCCGCGTGGTTTTGCTGGTGATCACTCAGAAGAGTGCAGATTTCCCTCCTCTGCACTCTTCCGGGTGATAGCTGACAAAGCCACGCATGGGGGCTTTTGCACCGGACAAACACCACGCACGTTTTGGCTTTCAGATTCTTTCCTGGAGTCAAAATCTGTTCGGACCAGCAGGTGTGAATGTGCCCTCAAACAGATGGAATAGTTGCGAGCGTAAAATGTAGAAATGCCCCCAGACAGTACTAGACCCATCCCCCATTCAGAGTATAAAACTCTTACCACTCCTCTGCTTCTTAATGGTGAAGTGCTACACATTTTTACACAACACTTAGGGAATATTCAAAAAATGCTCCCAGCTTCCAGGAAGTACATGAAAAATAGCCCTGTGCTGCCTTCCCATGTCAGTTAGATGTCTGAAAGAGTTTGCCACATTGCCAGGGGTTGCTGTGCTTGCTAGCAAGGCAAACTACTCATGACCCAGGAGAAAAACCATCATGGTCAAAAGTGTTTGGTGAACTGAGAATGTGGATTTGGGTCTGTAATGGATGACTCCCAAGTACTTGCAATATCAAGCCCAAAAAGGTCCAGGAAAAGTCCCTGCAAAGATGCAAACCCAAGGAACAACCTGGAAATGGTCCAGTGTCTATTGCTTTAACGTTGCCCAGACAACCAAGGTTAACCTGCTGGGAGATAGCACTGGGCCCAGATGATATCTGTTGGGTTAATAGGAGTAGGTGTCTGGAAACAGGCTGGTCATCTGATAGGAAACCCAGGTATCAAAGGCCAGAGACATTTACTCTGGGAGGGACCACCAGGTAGAAGGCTGCAGGCAGCAGGAGCTGTGGCCTTAAGTGAAATTCCTGTGTTAAGTAGGGGATGACAGTGGGCTGATCCCATGCCCTGTGGATCCCATGCATAGCCGTGTGCAAACCACACAGACCTCCATTGCGGGCACATTGTGCTGTCTGGAAACTGCATGCATGCATATGCGTGGGTGGAATCTGCAAGGCATGGGATCCCAGTGCCAGGTATTGCTTTCAGAGCACTGGTAAGGAAGACATTAGTCCATACCTGTAGGACTAGTGGACAGGAGGTTTAGAGCCAGGGAGAAGGCTCACCTCTGGAAAGAATAAAAATTACTTGAGTGACAGGTGTCTAAGCAAAGTACCTTATATGTGGGCTGGATCCTGAAAATACTTATAGGGCCAGTCCCATATGCTACAGGGCCATTAGGCATTGCAAATTGTCTTGTGAGAATGAAGGAAATGATTAATTCCAAATGTACAACTCTATTCAGAGTTGATAGATTTTATATGCAGGGCTGCAATAATATGTATACATGTTAACACCTTTTTGTGGTCACTTGATACAGGTAAATGCTCTCGGTGCAAGCAACCACCAAAAACAGAGAGTCTTGTTCTCCAAAATCTGCATCTAGGGTTGCCACTGCTCGCGATTTGACCATGAGACTCCCATTTTGGCCTGTGAGAGCCCTGGGCGGCAACTCTAACTGCACCTTCTATAGTCAGTTACAGCAGTACTAAATGAATGAGAAGTGGGTGCAAAACATGAAGTGATTTGCAGTGTTCCTCACCCATTTTGTGAATGAACATGGGGGGAAGCTAGCTGAGAATTTTACTCAATTTCCCCCTCTCCAATTTTCACTGACTACCTAATAAAATCAAGAGGTGAAAAACCTGCAGTAGATTATCTTCACAAGAGCTCAGGATTATTCTCAGCCATTATGTTTACTGGTATTGTGTTCAATATGCCTTAAATGAGCCCTATGTAGCTGGGTTGCCACCCAGGCCTGAGAATTAGGTCTCAGACCCAGGCACATGCAGTGTCCACAATTCCTTCTCCTAAACAACAGTCTAATCCACTTATCCTCCTGTTGGTTGGGTTCTGATCCTGAGGATCTGGATATTCTGATGAAGACTTGAGGTAGCCAGCCTTCACCACCCATGTTCTTTGGGCTAGCTGTCTCAACTGGATCCAAAGCCCTGAGCCATATAGTTCAATGTAAACTTCTGGGCATGTGAAAAAATAAATCCCACCTGGGAGTTCCGATGCTGTTTGCTCAGCCTTCTGGTTGTTCTCCCACACAAGAGTTGCCTGCCTAGGCTTGTGATCCAGCTAGCCCAGCAGTTTAGCTCAGTTCCACAGAGCTCTCCTCTAGGATCCTCATCGTATGGCCACTACCTTCCAGCTGAAAGTCCTTGTTTAAATACTCACAGTTCCTTAGGGTCTTACATGCCTAATTGGCTATATAAGTCCTATCCTTAGCAATACTTGGCATCTGCTCTACTTAGCACCGGTGCATGGTGTGATCCCTTACAATTATGTTCATTTGCACCATTTTTGTCATGTTAATTCAGCTTTGCTACCCCCCACCCCACCCTTTGAGAAGATGGGCCTCACCCCTGTAGACACATCTAAAGTCCATGGGTGAGGAAGTTAACCATTACTGGGCTGGATAGTAAACTTCCCATATGAAACTGACCCTGTTCCCATGGCAAAGGATGTGGTGGGGACCGGTCCTGCCCAACTCACCAGCCCCCAGCCCTGGGAACCTAAGTATCCTGTTGTAACTCACAGGACACATATTAACCAGGGTCCTACAGAATTCCCAGGGATCTACCACCACCTCTAGTCCCCCTCTCCTCCAAACATCTTCTAGTCATAATCTTCTGTCAGGAGGAGCCGGTGTAGTTTTCCCGGGGTCCATCCATATGACTAACAGCTTACACTGTGCCATCATATGGAAATCCCGTTCCACTAATACATCCCCACCCCCCACGCCTCCTGGCTCTGGATCGACTGCTGCAGTCAACTGGGAGCAGCCTCCTTGAAGTGCCCCAAGTATTTCGGGGGGTGACTATGGAGAAGGCATTCTCAGTGGCTGCACCAAGGCTGTAGGACTACCTCTAGGCAGAGATCTGTGTGTGGCCGCAGACCTCTCCTCCTTTAGACGACAATGTAAGATCTGGCTGTTCTGCCAGGCTTTCGGTGAGGGAGATGGGTAAGGGGAGAGGGAATGAGGATTAGGGAGGAAGGGGTTTTGCTGTATTTCTTAGTACCTGCCCTATACATTTTACTGTTGTTTGTTTATAATATATTTATTTTATTTGCATTATTGTATTTATATTTTGTATTTTATATTTTTTAAATTATTTATTGTTAGCCGCCTCAAGTTGCTACTAGCAGGAGGGGAGGGATAAAAACGTATATAATAAATACATAAATAATAAATAAATAAATAATGACACCCCAAAATTGTGACCTCTTGTGCCATTGTCTGTATTCTAGCTTCCAGGCAGTTGTTGAAAAACACTCCTAAGGCATCTGCATTCCTTGTAATAATAGCCCTTTGCAATGAGGGCTGCTTGTCGCGCCCTCTAAAAATGAGTGAGGCAAGGTGGGGACAGCTAGCACTGACCTGTTGCAGCTCTGCAACTGCAAAAGGCCCTAAAGCAAAAGCAAAAGCAAGGGCTGGAGTGTTGCCCCGGCAACCAGTGCTGTCAGTGCAAAAAAGCTGGGCACGGGGGTGGAGAAAATTCCTCCCCGGAGAGTGGCATAGCCCTCACCAGTGGCTCCTGCTCAGTTCATGGGCAGAAGCTGAAGCAGCAGCAGCACCAGCCCCAGCTCCAGGAGCTGTGTTGCTTCAGTGGCAAGTGCGCCTCCTTCAACGTGGATCCATCTCTTCTGGGACATGAACAGGGAAAGGGTAAGCCCCCTCTTTCATGATGAGGCCAGGATTGGCCAAATCAAGGTGGGCTGAGAGTGTCCTTTTTTTTTTGTCTCCAGGTTAAGGTGGGGCCACGTGGGGACTTCTTGCCCCAGGCCTTGCCACGTGCATTGACTAGCCTGATTTTTCCTGGGCCGGCTTTGAATCAAACTGCCGCCCCTTTCTCTGCTCTCTCCTGTTGGGCCTCAGTGACACACGAACGACCTTTCTACCTCAGTCTTACCTGGCAGCCCACAGTAAATTCTCCCACCCCCTCTCAATCGTGGATGGGAAAGCCCAAGAGGAAGGCCCCAAAGCATCCTCAGTCCTGGTCCACCAGCCTGAATCTTCTCCTGCCAGGGCAGCTGAATCCCTACCAAGCCCTAGTGACTTTAAGCATGCAGTTGCAGCTGGCCATGGGGTGGTGTTCTGCTATCAACGCGGTGCTGGAGTGGAGCCAGACCCCCAGCGCGTGTGGGCGAACTGGGGAGGAGCGCTTACAAGGAAGGGGTGGAGCTACATTGTTAGCCGGCACCTTCAAAAGCTAGCTGACGCCAACGGCTGCTTGTGGTGGAGTGGAGCCAGACCCACAGCACGTGTGGGCAAACCGGGGAGGAGTGCTTACAAGGAAGGGGTGGAGCTACATCTCTAGCCGGCACCTTCAAAAGCTAGCTGACATCAATGGTGGCGCCGGGGGCATGCACCTGGGCAGCACGCCTCAGGGCTGCACGCGCAAGGGCATGCCCTTGTGTGCGTGGCCTTAGGCACCAGAGTGAGGCACTGAGGCTGTCAGCTGTTTCCCCTACATTTTAGTCCCTACGGTGGCTTGATGCTGACTAAGTTGTGCAGAAAGCCCCAAGGGGAGGGGAACGGGGTCCCTCCGCCAAAACAGCAGAAACTGGACAAATTTCTCCGATTGCCAGTAAGCAAGGGGGTATTGTCACCCGAGGAGGCCCCTCCCCTCTTGGACGTTCCTCTGTCCAATCGTTTTGAGGTTTTTCACCAAGAGGAGGGGCTTGATGAGACTGGGGCCAGCTGGAAGAGGACTACTGAAGGTTCCAGGAAGAGGCGGATAAGTGAATGGGATGGGTCTGTAACATCTCTTGGTTCAATTAAGTCTCCTGATCTGGATCCATCCCAATTCCAGCTTTGTAACGAAGCCCCTGATCCTAAATGGGCTCATGTTTTCACTGAGCAAACACTATTTATAATTAGGACCTTGAAGCATATTTTTGCTCAGCTATGTATGCTTACCCGTCTGATTGAGGGACACAGTGAGGTTTCTAAGAAGGGGTCTGAGAGATTAATTGGGCCATTGCATTTGGAGTTAAGGAATAACCTGCCTAAATCTGTTATGGAAGAGACTGTCAAACCTCAGGATGCCAGTTCGACTGGGCCTTCTGTTGTGCTATCAATGCAGGACTATCTGGCCAGATGTGAGGCCCTCATGTGGCAAATGGCTGTGGCCTGGGCACAGCATGACCATACTCCAGCAGTGCTCCCACCAGCTGGACAGCAGGCTCAACCGTGGAGCCTACCAGTGGACCCTGGGCTGGCCACTCACTCAGCAGGAGTGGGGAGTGGACCTCCTCCCACAGTTTCTGGCCCATCGAGGGTCCAACCCGGGGGGGTATACAAGTAACCCCCTGCCCCGATATAGGAATGTTGAGCTGGCAGCAGCCAGGCTGCATAGGTGTGGCCTGACCACCCCAGTTTTGGTTGGGCTTGGGGTTTTTGATGGGACCCCTGAAAGGAACCCAGTGGAGACTGGGTCCGTGCCCACAGCACCTGAGCTTATCCCTGCTCTGCCCCTTCATGGGCCCACTGTGCCCCCTCGAAGGAGGGTCGGGCAGAAGCCAGTCCCACCTTCTCACCACAGGCAGGAATCTCCCGCACCCCGACAATAACAGGAGCAGCAGCTGGACGAGCAACCACCTGGCCCCCAGGAACCAGAGGTGCAGGACATGCTGCAGAGGATAGGGGCATTGGAGCGTGAGCTCCGTGCCCTGGCCCAGGATTCCCTGCCAGACCCCCTGGCTGTGCACAACCCAGGAATGATGGCACTATCAGGAGGTACGAAGGACCTGGGAGGGGCAGGCTACATGCCAGGGCTGGGCTCGGGCCTGCTTGGTGGTGGCCCTGGAACCTGGTTTGCTGGGGGCCATCCCAATGCCCCACTGGGAGCTAGGGCTTCCCACAACCTGTGTTCCTCCCAGTGTCAGGGGGCGGGGCCCAGCAGAGCTGCCACATCCTTACCGCTAGGGGAATGGGCTGGCGTGATCCCTCTGGACTCTGGGACTTTTTGCTGCCACCAGCCTGTTACTCCTTACTCCTCAAGGGTCCACAGGCCTGATCTTTGGTCCTAGTTTGTGATCTTTACAGATGTTTCACCTTTTCCTGAGCTGTTTCCTGGAGGTTTTAACTTCAGCACTGGAGCCAAGCAGGGCATGACAGATTACACTAGCCTCCAGTAGGAGGCTGGTGTAAACACAGATGTAAACACAGTTTTATGCGTAAACACAGATTTAGTTTGTTATAGGTAACAGGTAACAGCTCCTAAAATCCCATTTTTCCTCTTCCTCCTTCAACAGCCAACCCCCGGGTCAGTTGCTCTTCTAAAATGCACTAGTCACTCTCCAGGCTGGCTTAAAATCCCAAAGCTGTCCCATCTCCCAACAACCTTCCTCTGTTCCCCAGTGTTCTTATGTAACATACACACACCCAGTAGCAGTGGGACTGAACCCCCGCCACTTTGGTGGAATGGGGCATGGGTCCAGGTGACAGCTCTGTATTCTGCCCCCCCCTGCTGTACGCAGCAGGGAGCAGGTGTTGCAGGCTGGCCGGTGTTGCCCCTCACAGAAAATGGGGGTGTGGCCATGGCTCAGAGAAGACAGGCTCTCCAGGTCTGGGCTCGGCCCACGTCCTTGGTGTCTGCCACAGCCCCTACCGCCCGGCAACTCCCACTGGGGTGGGTGGGTATGCAGACGTGTCAGCTCCCATCAGGGAACACCTCCTCCATGCCAGAAGAGAGAGGATTTGGAGGGGGGAATATGCACCCTTTTATTTAGGGACCCTATTGTAGACCCAAATGACTGTGAAGACAAGAAAGAAAAGGAATGGTTCAGGCACCCAAAGACTGACCAGAGCTGGTCCAACTGGACCATTGCTTATTCAATTTTCCAAGGGGTGATGCTACAGGCATACCCTGATTGGGCTGTTGATCAAAAGCATGCAGATATTGTCCAATGAGTATATGACTCAGGCCCCCCAGGAGCATGGCTCCGATATGATGGGCCTTCTGTCACAGGGCCGCTTTCACCCCGGGGTTTAGATGGAATATTCATGCACCCGATTTCTGGCTTGACTGCATGAAAGATGCAGCCAATGCCCCGGGGGCAGACAGCAGTCACTTGCTGGCATGGGGGGGAGGGGGAGGAATTAAATATAAATTCAACTGCTCCAGTAAAAGCTTGCAGACCGGATGTAGATTTCAGCATTCTTGCAATAAATGCGGGGGCACCCATGCAGCCAACTCCTGCTTTAAGGCTAGGTAGCCTTGGGATAAAGGGAAGAATAACCAGCCCCCTCCCCCCCAAAAAGGCAACCAGGGAGGCACAGCCGGCAGAGGTGCAGGAAAGGGCCCCAACACCAGTCAAAGTTAAACATTTGGAAGCCACCTTTGTGGGGCACCCAAACCACAAGGAAGTGATATACATAGTTAGTGGATTTCAAGACGGGTTTAGAATCCCAGCCCAGAATGTGCAGCAAGCAAAATTGTCCCCCAATTTGAAGTCAGTGGTGGGAATAGAATCAGTTGTCCAGGCCAAACTAGAGAAAGAGCCTGGGAGGGACGGGTGGTCGGTCCTTTCATGGACCCCCCACTTTCCCATCCCTGGTGGTCTCCCCACTGGATGTGGTGCCAAGGAAGGTCTCTGGTGAATTTTGCTTAATCCACAACTTGTACCACCCCAGGGGGACATCCGTGAACAATGCCATACCAAAGGAAGTCACGTTGGTCCAGTATGTACTGTTCGATGCAGCAGTCGAAAAAATAAAGTGCTGCGGTCATGGTGCCCTGCTTGCAAAGTGCAATATAAAGTCAACCTTCTGCCTCCTGCTGGTTCACCCAAACAATTTCCACCTCTTGGGCCTCCACTTCATGGGGCATTATTATTATGAGTGAGCGATGCCCATTGGTTGTTCAGTTTCATGTTCAGCCTTCGAGAGGTTCAGCTTCTTAGTGGAGTGGGTGATCTGGGAGCACGTGGCAGGTGGAGATGTTACAAAATATCTCAATTTTTTGGTCATTGGCAGAATGGGCACGGGTGAGTGCATGAGACTGATGGAGACTTTCCGGAAGGTAGCAGCTGATCTGAGGATCCTTTTAGCCCTGGAGAAAATGGAAGGGCCCACTACCACCTTAACACACTTGGGTATAGAGCTCAACACTGTCTGGGCCATCTCTTGTCTCCCTGGTGATAAGTTGGCAGCACTGTGAGCAAAAATTGGCAGTTGTCTTGCAGCTAGGAAGGTGACAGTCAAGGAAATGCAGTCCCTAGTAGGGATCCTTAATTTTGCCTGCAGGGTGATTGCCCCAGGCCGTGATTTTCTTTCATGCCTGTACGCCAAACTGGGGGGAGGGGTAACCCCCAACATATTATCACATTAGAGTGACACAGGAGAAGAAAGATGACTTAGTGACTTGGGCGCTATTCTTGGACAGTTCCAACGGAGTTAGTTTTCGTCAGGAGTGACTGTTACTGGAAGCTGAGCTTCAGGTTCATTCTCTCACAGTGGGAGACACTGGCTTTGGGGTGTATTTTGGGGACAGATGGTGTGAGGACCCATGGTCAGCAGACTGGACGAAGCTGGTAATAACCAAAGACCTCACCTTTTGGGAATTTTTCCCCATCATTGTGGCCATCCACCTCTGGGCCTCCAAATCTGAAAACCACTCCATCCTGTTCTGGTGCGATAACATTTATTTAATTTATTTATTTATATAAAAATTATACCCCACCCCTCCTGCCATGCAGGTTGGGGCAGCTTACATTACCATAAAACATATAAAACCAATAGAAAACAGTAAAAAGCAATATATCAATAAATATAATGAACAATAATATAAAACAAATAAAACCACATTTCCCAAGGAGTCCTAAAACCAGAAATTTCAACCAACCCCAACCACACACCCTAACCCAGTCCCCCCACCCTTACCTGTCTCCCCTGCCAAAAGCCTGGCAGAACAGTCAGGTCTACAATGCCTCCTAAAAGAGGAGGGGGTCGAGGTCTCCCGTGCCTCCACAGGGAGGGCATTCCATAGGCACAGCATGGCCACCGAGAACACCCTCTCCATCGTAGCCCCCTGATATACATGGGAGACCTCGAGCAGGGTGCTCCCAACAGACTGCAGGGACTGATCCAGGGAGTGAGGCGGACCTGCAGATACGTGGGGCCCAGGTCGTTTAGGGCTTTATAGACAAGCACCAACACCTTGAATTGGGCCTGGATGACTGTAGACAGTCAGTGCAGAGAACGGAGAACAGGTGTAATGTGCTCCCGGTGACATATCCCTGTAAGAAGATGGGCCACCGCATTCTGAACTAGCAGCAGTCTCTGAGATGTCACCATGGGTAGAGTGCATTACAATAGTCCAGTCCTTAGGTGACTAAAGCATGGATGAGAGTGGCCAGGTCTGAGCCCGAGACATACGGCTGAAGCCGCAGCACCAGATGTAACTGGCGAAAAGCGCTCCTTGGCACATCCCTAACCTGAGCATTCAGTTGGAGAAACCTGGGGAACCAGTGGGGAGCGAACCTCATCAATGATGGGAGGTGCTACACCCACCAACTTACCCATTAACATCACCTTCGTCTTGTCAGGATTCAGTTTCAGTCAGCTCGCCCTCATCCAGCCCTCCACAACCGTCAGACACTGGGTAAGCACTGAGACTGCGGGGCCTGGGTCATATGAAAAAGAGAGGTAGAGTTGGGTGTCATCAGCATACTGATGACACCGAACATCAAACTGTCCACAACCTCACTGAGCAGCTGCATATCGTTGAACAGGAGAGGGAACAGAATAGAACCCTGTGGAACTCCACACAAGAGGTCTCAGGAAGAGGAAGAATAATCACTGAGTATGCATCACTGAGTTCTCCAAGCCAGGAAAGAGCAGAAGCAATCAACAACACTTCCACCCACTCCAGTTTTGTCCAGCAGGTGAGTCACCAACATCTCATGGTCAATGGTATCAAAGGCAGCTGACAGATCTAATGGAATCAGCAGGGTCGAATGACCCAGAGCTAATTCACGGTGGAGGTCATCGACCAATGCCACAAGTGCAGTCTCAGTGCCATAACCCGGGTGAAAGCTGGACTGGGAGGGATCAAGGCAACTAACATTGTCCAGGTGCCCCTGTAGCTGCTGAGCCACAACCTGCTCAATAACCTTCCTTAAAAAGGGAAGGTGAGAGACTGGCCGGTAGCTTGCAAGGGAGTCAATGTCAAGAGATGGTTTCTTGAGCAGGGGCTTCACCATTGCCTCTTTGAGGCAGCTCGGCACCTTGCCCTCCTGAATGGAGGCACTGACCACCTCCGCCAGCACCGGCCCCAACGTGTTCAAGCTGGCCTTAACCAGCCAGGATGGGCAAGGGTCTAGTTTGTAAAAGGTGGCCCTGACAGGCCCCAAGGACATTTTACGCATCGGCGGGAGATACCCACTGGAACTGATCCCATGAAATCGGACAAGGCGGGGCTTCCATAACCTCTGGTTCTCCTATTATAATAGGTGTGGTGTCAAAGTTGTGGTGAATCCGAGCAATTTTATTCAGGAAATAGTCCACAAACATGTCACAGTGGGCACCAGAAGATTCCGGTTCCAGACAGAGGGAGGCAGGACTGACCAGGCCCCTCCCTCATGAGTCCTGGGTCATGAGGGAGGGTCCTCATGGGTCATGGGTCCTGAGGCTAGAGTAGCAGCTTCTGGATATTGGCCACAGTCCTCCCTGCCTGTAACTTGGCCCCAGAACCCTGGCAGCAGGTCCTGGGGCTGGAGTGGCTGTTTCTTGGTGCGGTTGAACGAAGTCTCTCGGTGTGAGGAATGATGGCCCCAGACCCATGACTGTAGGTTCTGGGGCTAAGGTGGCAGCTTGTAGATGTTGGCCACAGCCCTCCCGGAAGGACTGACCAGTCCCCTCCATCATGGGTTCTGGGTCATGAGGGAGGGTCCTCATGGGTCCTGGGGCTAGAGTGGCAGATTCTGGATATTGGCCACAGCCCTCCCTGTCTGTAACTTGGCCCCGGAACCCTGGCGACGGGTCCTGGGACTGGAGTGGCTGTTTCTTAGTGCTGTTGAACGAAGTGTCTTGGTGCGAGGAATGATGGCCCCAGACCCATGACTGTAGGTCCTGGGGCTAAGGTGGCAGCTTGTAGATATTGGCCACAGTCCTACCTGCCTTTAACATGGCCCCAGAACCCTGGGGCGGGTCCTGGGGCTGGAGTGGCTGTTTCTTGATGTGGTTGAAAGACATCACCTCTGTGAGAGGAATGATGACCCCAGACCCATGATGGTGGGTTCTGGGGCTAGAAGAGTGGCAGCTTGTAGATATTGGCCACAGCCCTCCCTGCCTGTAACTTGGCCCCAGAACCCTGACGGTGGGTCCTGGGTCTGGAGTGGCTGTTTCTGGATGCAGTTGAAATACATTGCCTCTGTGTGAGGAATGATGGCCCCAGACCCATGACGGTGGATCCTGGGGCTAGAAGAGTGGCAGCTTGTAGATATTGGCCACAGCCCTCCATCGCCTCCGTGAGAGGAATGATGGCCCCAGACCCCGGTGGGTCCTGGGGCTAGAGTGGCAGCTTCTGGATATTGGCCACAGCCCTTCCTGCCGGTAACTTGGCCCAGAATCCTGACAGTGAGTCCTGGAGCTGGAGTGGCTGTTTCTTGATGCAGTTAAAAATTGGATGTCTGTGCGAGGAATGAGGGGGCCCAGACCCATGATGGTGGGTCCTGGGGCGAGAGTGGCAGCTCCTAGGTATTGGCCACAGCCCTTCCTGCCTGTAACTTGGCCCCAGAACCCTGATGGCTGGTCTTGGGGCTGGAGTGGCTGTTTCTTGATGCAGTGGAAAGAGAGCACCTGTGCGAGGAATGATGGCCCCGGACCCATGATGGTGGGTCCTGGGGCTAAGGTGGCAGCTTGTAGATATTGGAAACAACCCTCCCTGCCTGTAACTTGGCCTCAGAACCCTGATGGTGGGTCCTGGGGCTGGAGTAGCTGTTTCTTGATGTGGTGGAAAGACATTGCCTCCATGCGAGGAATGATGGCTCCAGACCTATGATGGTGGGTCCTGGGGCTAGAGTGGCAGCTTAAAGATATTGACCACAGCCCTCCCAGCCAGTAACATAGGCCCCAGAATCCTGACAGTGGGTTCTGGAGCTGGAGTGGCTGTTTCTTGATGCAGTTAAAAATTGGATGTCTGTGCGAGGAATGAGGGGCCCCAGACCCATGATGGTGGGTCCTGGGGCTAGAGTGGCAGCTTAAAGATATTGGCAACAGCCCTCCCTGCCTGTAACTTGGCCCCAGAACCCTGATGGTGGGTCCTGGGGCTGGAGTGGCAGTTTCTTTTTCTTATATCAATCTATCTATTTCTACCCTAAATCTAAGTGCTATGAACTATTCTAAAACCTATTGAACTAAATGGAATATCCTGATAATTAACTATAAAGGCCTTGTCCTACAAACACACTGTATCTCTATCTATCTCTATAATTAAGCTAACTACTATGTATATCTATCTAGTAACTATCTATCTAATAACTATCTATCTATATATACAATATTACACAGGGGGAAACACAAAGAACACAGGGAGGGGTACAAAACTGAAATGAAAATCAATCTAATAATAATCCTACTCTAAATAAATCCAAAACTTAAAACAAGGGAAGGGAATCAGGGAATCAGGGATGGAATAAGAGGGAGAGGGAAAGGATTCAATGGAGGGGGGATTAGATTAGATAGATTTAGGTGTTATTTTTATTTTTTACCCCTCCCTGTGTTCTTTCTCTCTACCCTCCATTGAATCCTTCCCTCCTCTCTGTATATATTCCATTCCTGATTCCCTTCCCCTGTTTTTGGATTTATTTAGAGTAGGATTAGATTGACTTAGGTTTGATTTCAGTTTTGTACCCCTCCCTGTGTTGTTTGGTGTGAGCTGTCTGTGTTTCCCCCCCGAAATCCCTGTGTAATATTGTATAGATAGATTGATACATATTAGAAGATATAGATACATAGGAATTAGCTTAGTTATAGTTAGTTATAGAGATAGATAGTGTTAGTGGGTAGCTAGTAGTTATTCAGTTTTGATATTTTAGAGTGTGTCTGTAGGACTAGGCCTTTGTAGATATATTTAGTTACATAGATCTTAGAATAGTTAATACTATAGTTGGAGTTAGTGTGTAGATAGATATATATATAATATTAGATTAAAAAGTTGAATAAAAAAATAAATAAAATAAAATAAAATCTTTGTGTGCTGTGCATTTTTTGAGTTGGACGACATGGAGAAGGGAAGTAGGAGAGGCCGGTCTGCTGCCCATAAGGTGGGCAATGGGGCACATGGCAGAGGTGGCGGTAGGGGCCGTGGCAGAGGAGTGGCAGCATGCAGCAGCAGCAGCCAGAGCCCATCACCACACCCCAAACTGCACAGGCCTGAATTTTCGCAGTCAGGCTTCAGAAGCTCCCAGCAGTGGCACTAGACTGGGAGTGGTTCGGTGGTGCCTCCTGTCAGCGTCCTCCAGTGCCATACAGGGCACTGGAAGGCCTGCAGTACATGAGGCTGTGGCTGTCTCTGCTGCTGCTGGAGCAGGTGCTGCTTCCGATGTTCCCCCAGGGCCACCAATGTCCCCCATTGTCAAGGCAATCCCCAGCAGTCCAGGACTGGTGGATCCCACCCTGGCTGCTCGAGACAGGGCCCAGTTCCAGGGTAATGGCAGCAAGGAGAGGAGTAGCAGCAGCAGTAGCAGCTATAGGGGGCAGAGGGAGAGTGGCAGTAGCATGGTGGGCAGTCAAGCCTCAGGGTCCCAGTACTCCCCTTCACGGGACATCACAGTGATTGGGGACAGTGAGGCAGAAGAAGACACTAGTCCTGCAGAGATGTCTGGAGCTGAGACAATGGCTGTCCCTCCTCCCAGAGCTGTGTCGTTGCTGGCACCAAATTCTGCCCCTCCCAGCAGCACTGGCAGCAGTGTGTCAGCCGGGGTGGGCCAGAAGGCAGGAGGAGAGAAAAAAATCCTCTGTCTGGGCACACTTTAAACTGATGCAGGTGGATGATCCCAGGGAGGTGCAGTGCACTGTGTGCAATAAGCTGGTGAAGCATGGACAGGTGCTCACCAAACTTGGGACAACTGCTATGGTGAGGCACCTGAAGTCATGCCACAGCGCTCTGCTGATAAACAGGCAGGCAGGGGCAATGGATGCCAGTAGGTTGCCGACTGCAGCGGCCACGCCAGCCAGTCGCCCGCCTCCTTCAGTGGGCAAGCGTCCTGCACCAACTGCTGCTTCTAGCAGCAGGAACATTCCTGCTAGGGGGGGAAGTACAGCAGCAGGAGCCTCGCCAGCATTGTCAGCCCACCTGAAGGAGCTGGGATGGGGGCAGCTGCCAAGGCCATCGGCAGCTGGAGGGTGGCGTGGCTTTCAAGCGAAAGCCAGGTGCCTGTTGGGAAAAATGATTGCATTGGATGGGCAGACCTTCTCCATTGTAGAGGACATGGACTTCAGGTGGCTGATTGAGTTCCTGACCCCCCAGTATAAGCTGCCGTCCTGCACCACCATCAGTCGGAATGTGGTGCCAGACCTGTACAGGGCTTTGAAGGAGTGGGTGAGGGAGCAGCTGGCAGGGGCTGGAGGTGCCACCATACATTTCACCACAGACCTGTGGTCCAGTAGAAATGCACAGCATACATACCTGGCGGTGACAGCACACTGGTGGCAGGGCCTGGTGGAGGCAGCATTTGCCACTGTCAGTGACAGGAGGGGTCCCGAAGCAGGGTATAGGTGGGCCCTGCTTCAAGCACAAGTAATGGACAGCCCCCACACCACTAGGAATATTGAGGCAGCCCTGACTGCCATGGTGAGGGAGTGGGTCACGCCAGGTGCGCCCTTCACCAAGGGATGTGTGGACAACGCAGCCAATATACTGAAGGTAGTCTGTGACGGGGCCTTCACCAGCATCCCGTGCACCACACACACCCTTCACCTGGTGGTCAGGGATGCTCTAGGCTTGGGGGATAAGGGTATTGGGGCAGGCAATGTTAGCTCCCTGATCAAGGGGTGTGGGGGGAGTAAGCTGGTGGGGTTCTTTAACTGGAGCGTGAAAGGCAGCGAGCTCCTCCAGGAAAATCAGGCCGAGCAAGGCTCCCCAGTGCATCAGCTGGTCCAGGATGTCTCCACATGGTGGAATTCCACCTTCCTGATGCTCGAGCGGCTTCTGGAGCAGAAAGCCACGTTGCATCAGGTTCAACTGGTGACAGACAGCAGGGTACCCCCAGGGTACGATGGGGCAGAATGGGGGATCCTGGCTCACATGGTCTCCATGCTCAGATCGTTCCTGGCCATGACGGAGACTGTAAGCAGCTCCACCACCACCCTCAGCCAGGTGACTCCTCTGGTCCAGAGTCTCCACAGGAGGCTGGATGAGATTCTTGCGGGGTGGGATTGTGGCCCTGAGGGCAGGAAGCTGGACGATGAGGTGCTTGACCTGGCATGGCAGCTGAAGGCAGGGCTGAAGGCACAGTTTGACGAGCTCCTGCGGTGGGAGGAATATGTCCTGGCAAATAATGCTGGACCCCAGGGTCAAGGGCAGCATGGCATGCCAGACACAGCTCAAAGGTCACTGGAAGGGTGACCTGGTGGAGAGGGTCCAGCAGGCAGAGCGGACTATGCAGCAGGAGGCCCCTGGGGATGGTGGGAGCAGCCACCCCTTTCAGCCATCTGGGTCTATCCCTGCCCCAGCCCTAGCGGCAACAGCAGCAGCAGCAGCAGCAGCCCTATTTCCAGCAGCAGCAGAAGCAGCTTGGCCTATGTGCAGGCCACTCTGGGGAGCATGGGGTCCTCCACAATAGGGCAAGCAGTGTGGCTGAGGGCAGTGGTGGAGGTGGTGCCCAGGCAAAGCTCCCAGAGGGAGTACAATGGCGCCTTAGCAGCTGTGGAGACCTATATAGCGAGTGAGTGTTCTCTATGGCGGGGGACATTTGCTCCCCGCACCGCCTGTTACTTGGGGCCAAGTTGGTGGAGCAGTTGTTGTGAACCTTCCGCTGGTTGTTGGCTCGAAACATGATGGAGGGCATACCCTAGACCTGACATTTTGCACCGGCTATGGAGGTGGGGGGATTTGTTAGTGGGGGAGGTGTCAGTTCTGCCGTTGTCATAGATGGATCATTACCTCCTCCTGGCCTGTTTCTTGGTGCATGTCTTCCCCTGGAAAAGTGTGGAACCAGTTTAGTTGGTTCTCCCCTGGAGACATATGGAACCAGAGAGGTGTGGAATGCTCTCTGGGAACTTCCCTCCGATCTTGATTACTGTTCGCTCAATTACCTCATGTTTTTTTTGAATACTCCAAGGCTATTGACCAAACAGCTCCTAGGCGTCTGCTCCATGACCACCGACAATGCAGGCCCTCCTGGTCTACAGGTGACCTGCGGCAGATGAAGTGAGAGGGTCAGCGGTTGGAGTGATGGTAGCATCACACTCATGCTGAAACCGACTCATTGCGGCTTAGAGTTATTTTATGGACCTATGTCATAGCTGTGCAGGCAGCAAAGAAGAGGTTCCTTGCTGCTCTCATAGTGTCTGCAAAGTCACGTCCAGTTGAGCTTTTCTGGGTGGTGAGGGGGCTGGTCAGTCTGGTCTCCCTGCTGGCTGAATGGAGTGCCCAGCTGGAACCTGGGTGGTGGCTGTGGTGAAGGGAGCATTTTACTAATTACATCCGGTGCGTTGGCTTTGACCGTATGTCTCAGACATGGATTTAGCCACCATCATCCATGCTTTCCTCACCTCAAGACTGGACTATTGCAACATGCTGCTTGTGGGGCTACCCTTAGTGACGGCCTGGAGACTGCAGCTGGTGCATAATGTGGTGGCCTGTCTTCTTATGGGGATGGGTTGCCATGAGCACATTACACCAGTGCTTTGTTCCTTGGCTGCCTATAGTCTTCTCGGCCCGATTCAAGGTGTCGGTTTTGACCTATATGGCCTTGGCCCTGCTTATCTGCAGGATTACCTCACCCCCTGGGTCTTAGATCGGTCCCTGCAGTCAGGCCAGGACACCTCCCTCAGAGTCCCCTGGATATCTTGGGTGGTGATGATGACAAGGGTGTTCTCAGTGGTTGCACTGTGAAACTCCCTTCCGATGGAGGTTTGCCTGACCCCAGACCTTTTCTCTTTCTGAAGAAAGTGTAAGACCTGGCAGTTCTGCCAGACTTTTGGCGAGGGAGATGGGTGGGGGGTTGTTTGTTTGTTTTTTTAGCTCCACCTGGGATTATTTTATATTGTTTTGTGAGCAAACTTTATTATGTTGTGAGCCACCCCGAGCTCCTGTAGCAGGAGAGGGTGGTCAAGAAATTGAAAGCATAATAATAAATAAATAAAATAAATTATAATGTAAAGCCCTTTTGGGGCATATCAGAGGATAAATATCACTTGGGAGTTCCAACACTGTCTGCTCCACCTTTTGGTTGTTCTCCCACATGAGGGTTACCTGTAGAGCTGCAACAGAAACGGAAATTGGTAACCTTGGGTAATTCTCGCAATTTCAGGCACCTCATCGGGCTACCTGAGGACGAATTGAGTTAGGAATTGTCAGTTTCAAAAGTGGGCCAGGAGCCTCCCCCACCCAGTGCTCTGATAAGTGCTGTGGCAGGGAAGCCACTTTTGAAAGTGACAAGCAACTGCCGAGAGTGTTGTAGAGCCTGGGTCTTCAGTGGTCCCAGCTGGGTCCTGTCATTTTCAACCCCCACCTCACCCCACACTTCTCATGGGTGCCTTGGAACTCAGGCTGGGACTTGTCACTTTCAAAGTCTTGCTTGTGCTTCCCATCCTCCCAATCCCAGTGCTTCTCAGGTGAGAGGTGCTGCTTTTGAAAGTGACAAGCCTCAGCTGGGGCCAGTGTGGAGCTGGGCTTTGCAGCAGTTCCAGCTGGGACCTGTCACTTTCAGAGGGCAGACGGCGCATTTGAGCAGCCCATTGGTCCTATTTGGATATCAATGGTACACGAACAGGGTCAGCTCGATTCAGGCATCAGATTCATCAGCGGTCCTCAAATCTTTAGGTGCCCAGTTGCAGCTCTAGTTGCCTGTGTGGGGGGTGGTTGCCCTCCTGTGCATCCTGTCTGGTACCCTTGTCTGTGGGATGGGGGTGCGAGCAGGAGAGGCTTCTCCCTTCCTGCCCCCATGTTGTGGAACTCCCTTCCCCAGGAGGTTTATTTATTTGGAAAGGCATTTGGCAGGCAGAGATGGGGGGTGGGGGGAATTGGTTGGGTTTTTTGGGCGGGGCTGATGAGGGTTTTGGAGGGAGAGTGTTTTTGGTATGAATTTTAATGTTTTGAACTGGTTTTTATGGATTGTGAGCCACCCTGAGCCTGGTGGGAAGGGCAGCATAGAAATTCAACAAAACAAACAAATGATCCTGACTGTCAAATGTCTTTGCAAAAAGAAAAGTTTTGCACTGCCTCCAGAAAATGCTCAGGCTCTAACAGACCTCCAAGGGAAGGGAGTTCCATAATACTGGGGGAGCAAGAGGGTTGCCTCTCAGAGGGCCCTTGTATTACAAACAAAATTAGCAGGTGTTACCCACAAAAGCGCACTCCCAACTGACCGCAATGGTCACAATGGAGCGCAGTTAGTGAGGCATGACTTCCCGTTGCAAAAACCATGCCGATTCTTCCCCATCATGTCATGTTTTTATGTGCTGGATAATTCTATTTTTTACAACTGTCTCCACCAGTTTGCGTGATCCTGATGTCAGGCTCACCGGTCTGGTTCCCAGGGTCATCTCTGGTGCTCTTTTTAAAAACTGGCATTACATTGGCTAGCTAGCCTTCGGTCCTCAGGTACAGAGGCAGATTTTAGAGACAGGTTGCATACCAGCAGCCAGTCATAAAGTCTTCTTCTTTTAAGACAGTTCTCTACATATGATGTTTGGTTGGGTTTTTTCTGTTTTTTGCATAGTCCATGGCGCTATTCGTATAGCCCCTAACTTCAGGTGAATTTTCTGTCTGGCTCAAGGATGCAAGAACTGAATATTACCCAAGGTCTGATGTATGATCAATAAAATCAGAAACTAAGCAAATGGAAAAGATACCAGAAGAACTCAAAGGGGAAGAAAATTTATATGAGTTCCTAAGAGAGGTTGCGAAGACTAAGAGTAAAAAAAAAATGGATTTTTTACAGCCCATACTCATTAGATGTGTTTATCAAACAATAACATATAATGGGGAAAACAAATGGAGAGGGGAACATTATAATTGTGAGAATGTTACTTGAAAACTGACTGAAGAAAAAGCAGCTAAGGAAACTGCCAAGCAATGAGAAGGGAGAAGTGTTACTTTCTTCTACTCCATTAGAAAGATCAATTGCACCTCCTGGTGGTAAATGAAAATCCTACCAATGTATAAATGCTGAAGTTCAGAAAAATATACCATTCCAAAGGGCTACAGGGGATATCTACTGAGGGAGTCATGCTTCATAGGGATCACTCTCTTTCTGTGTGTTAATGCCCTACCCCTTTCTCTCACCCTAGCCTCGCTGTGATGATCCATGCGTGTCCTGGTCGTGGCCCTGGCCATGTCCCTCCACATATGCTCATTTGGCTTGAGGGCGGAGGAGGTGACCAGCCTTGTAAGTATTCCACACCTTGATCCTGTCCCTGTTAGGCCATGACTCGAAACACCTGCATTTTGCTTCATGATGGGGCAGGTGCAGTGATGATCATGGATTGTCCGGCCCACAGCCTCCATGGAGCTACTTATGGGCAGGTGCTAGAAGATGCGTGAATGGGTGTGTTCTGCGCATCTACCCCCCTCTACTTCTTTTTTTTTTTTTAAACTTCTTTTTTATTAGAATTTTTCCCAGTTATCACATTCAGTATGGCCGCGGCCATGACAAAAACAAATATACAGACAATAACACAATTTACAAAATAGTAAAAATTATAAAAATTGGAAGCAATAAAACAGGAAAAAACAAAAATGCTATAGTGTAGTAAATACCACAATGTAACTAAATACACGTCTAAAATACACCAGTTATAAAAAACTTAATCCTTAACCATACAAGTTTCATAGTTCAAACAAGAAGACACGCTGCCCAAAGAGCAGAGTAAGCTACCTCATTTAGTGCCTCCTCATTTCCCTCCCCTAAAGATATATTCATTCTTATGGGCGAGATAAAAATGGATCTGCTTGGCTCTACCCAAAAGTCTTGCCCAAGGTTGTTCACATGTAGGGCTTGTTTATAAATAATAAATGATACCTGGAAGAGGAAAATCCTCTCCATGGAAAGCACCGCAGCATAGCCACCCTAGCTAAAAGATGTCATTGTTTTTGGCCTGCAGGTCCTGGCAGAGATTGTCTAGGACCTGAAGGAAGCCACAATAACTGAGAGGAACCTACTTTGTGCGTTCATATCACTGTACCTCCATTTTGAAATTTGTTGGGGAAGATTCACTGAAGCTTTCATGGATGAAGTGTTTAGACATGCATCATATGTGCCTTTCACAATTCCTCACTGGTGAGTACTTAGCCAAATGTTTGTATTTCTCCTTGTAAACCTGTTACGCTAGCAGTTTTCTAACTTTTGTCAAGCCTCAGCTTAACCTTTAGGGGATTCTTTATCCATCTTGGAATGACTTTTTCATATGTAGCTAATGTAGTCATTTTTTACAGGGGTGAGTTTACATCCACACCCAAACTCCAACCACAGCACAGAGCCAAAGTGCAGCCTCACCACAGCTTCTACTATATCCTTTCTACTTAAATGACTTCTTAATGATGTGACCATTAGTTTGACTTTTGACATTGACACAGACTGCCTCCCCACCCCCCTCCCCTCTTCCATGGTTATAGCATTCTCAGCACTGGGCATCAATAGTGGAGAGATTCCTTTACTGACTCTGCCAACAGATTGAATTTCACTCATTAAAAGCATAATAGGGCAGACAATGGGGCCAATCCCAAGCCTCACACAGTGCACGCACGGCACACAGAATGTGTGCGTACACGTATGTGCATGACTCACATGCAGCCCCACTATCGGGAATATGGCACCTGTGTGTCTGCACACAAGCCCACACAAGCTGCACATGCAGTGGCTTGCGATTGGAACCAGTAATTCCATAATCAAAAAACCTTTCAGATTAAGGAAGAAATTAAGGCCCTTGCAAATTCAGTCCTGCTCAGAAAGCATGGTAATTGCAAGTTAAGGCCATGGCCTTAACCTGCGTGCCACGAAAGCAGCAAAGACAATGTACACTATCAAATTGTTCTCCCTTACAACTGAAGGTCCATACATCTACACTTAGCCTTGCTCTTTCATTCCTAATCCTTTTCCAGGTTGGCAGCAACACTGAGGCTAGAAAACAGGACTGGGTCAAGGGGCAGCTTTTATATGGGTTCGGGAGAACAGGACAGCCTTAACTTCTGTGCCATGTAAGCAGAAGGGATGTGCATGTCGTTTTCGTTATTACAAAAACACTAAAGACAACTGTCATTTTTGTTATCGTTATTGCAATAACAAAAAGAACAATTGAGAACAACAGCACTAACAAAAATGATAATGTCGTTATCGTTGTCGTTATTAGTGACAGTTGTGGTTTTGTTTTGCATGGAATTTTTTTTTTTAATTTTACAAAATGTATATCCCACTCTTCCCGCCACAGGCAGCCCAGGGCGGCTAACATCGATAAAAATATAAATGGAGAGGGAACAGACATCTTGGAGCCCTAAAAAGGCTTGAATTCTTGAACTGGGCCTGTATTGGGAGGGACGAGCAGCTCAGCAGTATCTGATGGATGCATTGCTGGCCAATGAGCAGCACAAGCAGGCCCCAACAGTCACATGGCACTCTGTGATTGCTCAGTGCCTGCTGCCTCCCACAACCAATCAGGGGGCTCTGGGGGAGGGCACTGCAACCCTTTATAATGGGAGAGCCATGTTTTTTCTCTCTGTTCTGTGAGAGCTCTGCTTGTCAGGTTGCATTTTACAACATGGTTCTTGCACATAAAAAATTCTCCCTAGCCTTCATTGTATTACCAATTCCTTTCCTTCCTCATATACACTACCTTTTACCTTCTCCCTTTCCCTACCCTTCTCCCCCCTGTATATTTATATATATATATTTAGATAGATAAATAGTAGGGATGGGACATCCGGGCAAATACCGGGTACCGGATTTACCGGTTCCCGGATTTCAAAATACCAGCATACTGGATTTATACTGGTATACCGGTACCGGTTTTTCCCATTGATTTCAATGGGGAACTGTCCCCATTGAAATCATGGAGAAAAAAACACCTCCCCCCCCTCCCAGACTGTGCGCACCCACCCTGTCCAGCCTGGATTTTTATTTTATTTTTTTAAATTCCCCTAAGTCCCTGGGCTCTGGGCGGGGGCCGCCACCAGTGACCCAGAGCCCGCACCAGCAGGTAAGTGTACCGGTACTGTTGATCCCTGGGGTGGGGGGTGGTTTAACACACACACACCCCCCAGGAATCACCCTACTTCGCCCACCCAGGGATCACCCTACCTTGCCTTCAGCTCCGGGCAGCGGTGGCGGTGGTCAGGCGGCCGGCTTCAGCTGTGCTGTGGCTGCCGGCTTCAACATGCTAGTGATGCTCTAGGCCTTCCGGGGAACCCGGAAGTGCCCCGGAAGGCCTAGTACGCGTCACTAGCGTGCTGAAGCCGGCAGCCACAGCAGAGCTGAAGCCGGCCACCGGACTGCCGCCACCGCTGCTGCCCGGAGATGAAGGCAAGGTAGAGTGATCCCTGGGTGGGTGAGGTAGGGTGATCCCTGGGATGGGGTGTGTGTGTTAAACCACCCCCCACCCCAGGGATCAACAGTACCGGTACACTTACCTGCTGATGCGGGCTCTGGTTCGCCGGCGGCGGCCCGGAGCCCAGGGACTTAGGCAATTTTTTTAAAAAAAAAAATCCAGACTGGGCAGGGTGGGTGGGGGGTGTCCCCCCTTCCACCCGCACAGCCTGGACAGGGGAGGGAAAGTGTTTGCTTTTTTTTCTGTGTTTTTTTTTTACATTGCGGCCATTCATTTGAATGGCCGCAATGTAAAAAAATCCAGCACAGGGGGAATCCGGTAAATTCCCCCGATTACTGGGGTAATCCGATACTGCTGGTACACCCAAAAACCGGCAGTATCAGATACCGGATCATCTGGTAGTCCCACCCCTAATAATAGATATTAGTTGTGTACATAGAGAGATTAAATATTCTATAGGTATTTACTATTTAGGCTAGTCTGTTCTATTATATATATTAGGATCATAGGAAAGTAGGATTAAGTTAGGTTTTGTGTATATATAATTAGATCATCCAGTACTTCTTTGACTGTGCACTTGTGTGTACAATGAGAAATGGAAGGATTACTAGTTCATCCTCTGGGGCAGTTGGCTCTGGTAGAGGGTGAGGCCGTGGGCATGGACATGCATGCGGGGGAGTTGTCAAGTCCGCTGCTACTACTGCCACTGCTGGAAGCCCACCACTCAAGCTGAAGTGACCTGATTTTCCCCCCTCAAGGCAGCAGGTCTTATCAGGGGAACAGGCTGCAGCAAAGATCTCGGGAGCAGCATCTGTGGAAGGCAGGGAGCCCCAGCCTTCCATTAGTAGCAGTGGCACTGGAGAAGGGAGCCAAGGGCAAATGGTGTGTGTGCAGCAGCAGCACTACACCTCCCCTCCTGAAGCACCACCAGCAGCTGGCACGGTCAGCAGTGATTTTTCACTTGGGGCAGTAGCAGGTATTAGTATGGGAAGCCGCAGGAATGATGATGATGTGGGTGCTGTTGCTGGGAGTGGTGCAGGGGCAACCACCTCTCCTGGGCAGGCTTTTCCCTCAGGCTCCCCCCACCCCAGGGATTTTAAGGATTTGGAGGAGGATGTATTTGAGGGCATCCTTCTCCACCTTGGCAGCAGCAGCCCAGCTTCAGCAAGTAGCAGCAGGGCATCCTCTCCTCCCATGCTGCAAGGTGGTAGCAACAGCAGCTTCAACGTGGGTGGTGTCATGGAGCTGGGCAGCAATGAGGGGAGCAAGGAGGAGGTGGAGGAGACTCCTGTTGAGGATGATCCCCCTGTGGCCATATTGGGGACAAAGGCAGTGGTGGCCAGAGGGGTTCAGGAGGGCACCCCCGGGGACCTGTGTGGGATCACTTCAAGGAAGGGCTTTACTGCTGCAAGAGCCATCAGAGAGTGTGGACAGGAGTGGGTTTGCTGCTGCAGCAAACACAAGCAGCAGCAGACCTTCCCCCTCTGCTCATGGCAAGGGGAAGGAGGGACAGCAGCAGCAGGTCCCATCTTGAACCCCGTCAGCAGCAGCATCAGGTCACAATGGAGGATCTGGGATTTGGGCAGTTGCAGCATGGTGGAGTGTGTCATCCAGCAGCAATCAAGATCACCAGGCGGGTGGAGGAGATAATTACCATGGATGACCAGCCATTTAGCATTGTTGAAGACAAGAGATTCCGCTGGCTGCTGGCACTGTTGGCACCCCAGTACCAGATTCCCTCATGCACCACCTTCAGCAGGCAGGTGGTGCCCTCCCTGTTCCAGGCCTGTCTCTTATACACATCTAGATGTGTATAAGAGACAGGGGCAGTTGTGCATTTCATCACATACATTTGGAGCAGCTGAAATGCACAACATGCCAACCTGACCTTGACTGCTCACTGGTGGCAGCTGCGGGTGGCAGGAGGAGGAGAAGCAGGCAGCAGGGGCGAGGGGGCAGAGTACAGGTTGGCACTGCTTCATGCCCAGGTCTTTGACAAAAGCCACACAGCCATCAACATAAGGGGAGCCTTGGACACCATGATGGAGGGGTGGCTAAGGGAGGAAGCCCCATTTGCCAGGGGGTTCATGGTAACTGATAATGCTGCAAACATGAAGAAGGCAGTGCTGGAGGGTGGGTTCCAGCACATCCCCTGCACTGCCCACACCCTTCACCTGGTGGTGAGGGATGCCCTGGGCCTGGGGGAGAAGGCAGCAGAGCACAGCAGCAGCCCCCTTACCCTGTTAATTGAGAAGGGCAAGAAGATTACAGGGTACTTTAACAAGAGTGTGAAGGGTGGCCACCTTTTGAGGGAGAAGCAGGTGGAGCTGGTGGTACAGGAGCACTGCCTCATGCAGGATGTCAGCACCAGGTGGAACTCCACCTATAGCATGATGAAGCGTCTGGTGGAGCAGACACAGATCCTGTATGAGGTAGTCTCAGAGGGGAGACTGAGGTGGAAAGGCCACTCGGGTGGGAGGAGTGGACAATGATGACCCAGGCCATGCACATCCTTAAGCCCTTTAAGGACTTGATGGAGAGCCTGAGTGTGGTGACAGCCACCCTGAGCCAGGTAACCCCCCTGATCTGAAGTCTCATCAGGAAGATGGAAAGCAGATGGGTGGGTTAGAGGAGCAGTAGTTTGTACCAGAGGTTGTGGCCCTGGTACAAAAGTTGAAGGAGGGGCTGATCAGGCAGTTTGACCCTGTTACATACAAGGAGGTTTACGTACTCTCCACTGTGCTGGACCCCAGGGTGAAGGTTGAGCATGGCAGCTCACATGCCAGACTTCACCCTGAGGAAGCATGCTATGGTGGAGAGGGTGCGGACAGTTGAGACGGTTAAGCAGCAGCAGCAGCAGCAGCAGCAGCAGCAGGGCAGCCAGGAAGGGCAAAGCAGCAGCAGCAGCAGGAGGGGGGAGATGCAGAGCACTCCCAGCAGCAGCAGCAGCAGCAGCAGCAGCTCCTTGGACATCACCCGCCCCGAATGGACCACCCCAGGGCAGGCAGCATGGGCACATGCAATTGGGGAGGAGGTTGGCAGCAGTAGCAGGCAGAGGGAGCAGGAGCCTGACACTGTGGAGCAGGCTGTGGTGAAATATCTCAAGGAGCTGGTGGTGTATCTCAGCAGCGATCCCCTTCTGTACTGGTCAGAGAAGGGGAAAATATGGCAGGCTCTGACCAGGGTGGCACAGGAACTATTGTCCTGCCCACCAACCAGTGTGTCCAGCGAATGGGTGTTTTCGGCAGCCGGGGACATCGTGGGTCCACAGTTCGAGGCTGGGTGCTGGGTTGGTGGAGCAGCTCCTGTTCCTGAAGGTCAACCTGTTGCTTCTGGGTTTCCCTGACCTGGCCATGGACCCAAAATGAGGGTGCAGATACACTTGGGAGAGAGAGGGGGGCTCCCTGCTAATAGAATGAGAGAGAGAGAGAGAGGGAGAGAGAGAGACAGAGAAACTCCCGCCCATGCTGTCACCTGCCATACATGACCAAAGAGAGAGAGAGAGAAACAGAATCTCCCCGCTGCTAGAACGAGAGATAGATAGAGAGGCTCCCCGCTGCTAGAACGAGAGAGAGAGAGGTGCATCCAGCTCAAGCTGCCACCTGCCAGAACCAGAGAGCACTCATCTGAGCTCATGCTCACATCCTGCAGCAAACCCAGCAGTAATTTGAGATTGAAATAATACACAACATAATTATGTGCCTGCCTGTCTGCCTCCCTGCACCTCCTACCACCTATCTCAATAATTGAATGAAGTGTGCCCAATCATGCACTAATTATCTCTCTCTTCCTCCTATGCCCTGCTCTCCATGGGGCAATCAGTCAAGGGCTTCCCAAGGCTCCCCTCTCTCATACCCTGCCACTTGGGGGCTTCCAATTGACTACCACCAACAGTAAGCGAAACCTATCCAAGCATCATATGTCACCTCAGATTCCCAAGGCTGCCCCCCATGGGCGATCTATCTGCGACCTGAAGATGATGCCCAGCCACTTGGGGGACTTCCAAATAACTACCAGTGCCACCAACAGTAAACAAAACCTATCCAATTATCATATGTCACCTCAACTTCCCAAGGCATCCCCCAGTGGGACGATCTCTGTGCAAGAGTGAACACCCGATGCCACCCGCCGCCTGCTGCCAGAGAGCCTCTCTCTCTGACACAGTGCTTTTCACGAACTCCATCTGGTGAGAAGGCCGAGGCATTTCTTTTTCTGACTTGGATCTGGCGACCTTCATTACATCAAGACTAGGCTACTGCAATGTGTTCTATGTGGGGCTGCCCTTGAAGACTGTTCGGAAGCTGCAGCTGGTGCAGAATGCAGCGGCCGGTTCCTTACGGGGGCAAGTCACTGGGAGCACATAACACTTGTGCTCTGGGATCTGCACTGGCTTCCCATTGTCTTCCAGGCACAATTCATGGTGCTGGTTTTGACCTTTAAAGCCCTAAACAGCTAGGGACCACTTATCTGGAAGATCGCCTGGCCTACCATGTTCTATTGCAGCCTCTGCGGTCGGCTGAGGATGCCCATCTAGAGATACCTGTTTTCAACTTGGCCTCTACAATGCAGAGGACATTCTTGGCTGCCGCCCCATGGCTTTGAATTCCCTCCCCTGGGAGGTTCGCTTAAGGCTTAAGTGACTTTAGGAGGCAATGTCAAGGAGTTTTGTTCACAAGGATGTTTGGCAGTGGGGGCAAAGGAGGGAGTTGTGGGGGTGTTTTATGTTTTGTATTTTGTTTGTTTGTTTTATATGTGTTTTATATTTGTAAATATTTTAATATTGTAAGATGCAATGAGCTGCCTTTGGTGGGAAGGGCAGGGTAATAAATTTAAATAAATAAATAATAAATAAAAACTTTAGAGTGCTGTGGGAGATGCAAAGGGGGTAGGAGCTGTAAGAGAGCTCTCCCTTGGCAAGGCAGCACCAGGGGACTGGAGGGAGGAAGGAGAACTGCTGGGGAAGAAGCTCCAAGCCTGTTGAGAGTGGCCATCAAGCCTAGAGTGGGTGGCTTGATCAAAAATTGTAGTTTACTGGGGACAAAGAGAGTGGGTTGTCTCTGTACCAAGAGGGAACTATTAAGGGCTATTGTGAAAGGAAGAGTATTGCCAGGGATGATATGGTGGAGACTATTATAAATAAAAGAAGGACTTTAAGAGAGCTAATATCCCAAAGAGACTGCAGTTATTGGGCCTTAATCCTGGGGGGCTTATGCCTGGCAGGCCTGATCTTGTCACATAAAGCATCTTAAATTCTCTCTATTTTTGTAATGTAATCTAAAAGTACTGACCAGACCATGGTGGCCCTGAAATTAGGCCCCTGGGTTGTTAGACAACAGACTACCTAACCATTGCTCAAAATTGGAGGGCAGACAGTTTCTGTACTTGACGGCTACTAACCTTGATGGCTAATCTGTTGATGACCTGGTCACCTTGGGGAATGTATTTTGACCATAGCCATCAACAGGGTCACATCCAGTCCCACCTCCGTGACAGCACAGGCTACACCTGAGACAGTTGAAGCAGGAGGATAGGCAGTTAGAGTGCAGGTGGCACTCAACTTGCGCTGAAGCTGACTGATTGCGGCATGGATCGGTTTTGGAGGACTCTGCCGTGGCTGTGAAAGAAGGCTTTCTTCTCCGCTATCATAGCATCAGCAAAGTCTCATTCGGCAGAGCTGTTCCGGGTGGTGAGAGGCCTCATTAATCCAGCCTGTCTCCACCAGGAATTAGAATCATCTACTGCCCACTGTGATATTTTTATTCATTTTCAGACAAAATTGCTTGTATTCATCATGACTTGGATGCTGCTTTTTTAACTGCAGAGTCAGAGTTTGGGGTTATGGAAGCTCAGCCTTGTCCTGTTTGTTTGGACCAGTTTCCATTGGTATCTTCCACCAATGTAGAGAATTTACTTGAAGTGATGTGGGAGACCAGTTGTGAATTAGATCCTTGCCTGTCCTGGCTGGTTAAAGCCAGCCAGGAGATGTTTATTTATTTATTTATTTATTTATTTATTTACAAATTTTGTATCCTGTCCCTCCTACCATAGGCAGCCCAGGGTGGCTAACAACAACAATAAATATAAAATGCAATAAAACAATTAAAATATATCCCCCAATATAATAACAATAATAAAAAACACAGAAAACCCCCCACTCCACCCTCCCCGATCCCCCACCCCCATCCAACCCATTACCCCTCTTCCTCGCCAAATGCCTGACAGAACAGCCAGGTTTTACAATTTCTACGAAAGGTCGGAAGGTCTGGGGCCAGACAGACCCCCACCGGGAGGGAATTCCAGAGGCGTGGTGTGGTCACCGAGAATGCCCTATCCTGCGTGGCCCCCCGGGAAACCCGAGGAACCGCCAACATGGTGCCCCCGGACGACCGCAGGGGCCGGTGTAGAACCCGGGGAGTGAGGCGATCTCACAAGTAGGCAGGGCCCAGGCCATGTAAGGATTTATAGGTCAAAACCAACACTTTGAATCGAGGCTGGAAGACTACTGGCAGCCAGTGCAGATATTGGAACACTGGTGTAATGTGCTCCCGGCGACCCAGCTCCACCAAGAGCCGGGCCGCCACATTCTGCACCAGCTGCAGCTTCCGAGACGTCACCATGGGTAGCCCCATGTAGAGCACGTTACAGTAGTGTAACCGACAGGTAATAAAAGCATGGATGATCGTGGCCAGGTCTGAAACCGAAATCAGCAGCCAAAGCTGCCACATCAGATGTAGCTGGAGGAAGGCACTCCTCGCCACAGCCTCCACCTGGAGATCTGCGTTGGGTTTTAAAAAAAAGGTTACTTAATATACGACATGCGATATCTGATCATAATTGTCGTTTTTGACTTTTACTGTACGGGTATTTTACCGCATGATCGTTATAATCAGTGAATTATAATGTAAATGATAAAAGTTTATAAATAAAAATACAAAATAAATAAATAAATGTAGTTGTCCGGCCCCTGCTTAAGAAACCATATTTGGATGCAGACAGTTATCGCCCTGTCTCTAACCTTCTCTTTTAGGGAAGGCTATTGAACTTGTGGTTGCCCAACAGCTGCATGCTCATCTTGATGCTATTGAATTCCTGGACCCATTTCAGTCGGGCTTTCATCCTGGGTATGGCACGGAAACTGTGCTTGTGGCCTTGGTCGATGATCTGCGCCTGGCAATTGACAAGGGGAATTGTACCCTGTTGATCTTGTTAGATCTTTCAGCGACTTTTGACTCAGTTGATCATGAGGTGGTGTTGACTCATCTGTAGGATCTGGTGAGGGTGTATGGGACTGCTCTTGAGTGGTTCAGTTTGTTCCTATCGGGGAGTTCTCAGTGGGTGGTGATAGGTGATTGCTTGTCATCCCCCTCGTGACCTCCGCTGTCGAGTCATGCAGGGTTCCGTCTTGTCTCCCCTCCTGTTCAATGTGTATATGAGGCTGCTGGGTGAGATCATTCGGAGATTTTGAGTAAGGTGTCATCAATATGCGGATGACACCCAGTTCTACCTCTCTCTTTCATCCAACCCAGGTCCTGCAGTCTCATTGCTTACCCAATGCCTGGCAACTGTTGGGGATTGAATGAGGATGAGCCGATGAGACTGAATCCTGACAAGACTGAAGTGATGATGTTGGGTTGGCCCTGTGACTTGCGGGGAATTGGGACTCTTGTTGATGGGGGTCACTTGGGTTCGCAGTCTTGGAGTGCTTCTGGACCGTTTGCTGTGCCTGGACAATTAGATTGCTGCACTGGCCAGGAGTAGGGCTGAAAAGAGAATGAAAATAATTCTGCGAGAATCTTGCGAGAATCTCACAGTCCTGGTGAGATCCTTCTGAGAAACTCAGGACTCTCACAACAAACTCAAGATTCTCTTGAGAAACTAAAGAATTTCAAAAATACCCAAAAATGATCTGTGCATGCACAAATTTAAGAACGTCTATCCTACACTTTGCATATTAAAAATAATAATGCTAGACTTAACTGTTTGCATTCTGTGTGGCTCTGACATTAAAATACTGTAGTTTCAGAAGTAGTAAAGGGCATGATATAACAAACATTCTCGAGAATCTCACAAGAATCTTGAGTTTCCCACAAGAGCCTAGCGAGAAACTTGAGATGAGAAAATCTTATTGAGAAGCCTATTTTCATTGAGATTTTCGAGAAGGGTGAAATCTCATTTCAGCCCTAGCCAGGAGCACTTTTCACCAACTCCATCTGATGAGGCTGTGGCCTTTTCCCTCTGATTCAGAACTGGCCACTGTTATCCATGCTTTCGTGACCTCGAGGCTAGATTACTGCACTGCGCTTTACATGGGGCTGCCCTTGATGACTGTTTGGAAACTGCAGCTAGTGCAGAATGCAGCAACCCGGCTCCTTTTGGTGACAGGTCACTGGGATCATATTACACCAGTGCTCCGGAGTCTGCACTGGCTACCTATAGCTTTCTGGGCACAAGTCAAGATGCTGGTTTTGACTGTTAAATCCCTAAATAGCCTGGTCCCCATATATCTGAAATATTGCCTTTCCTACCATGTCCCGTTACGGCCCCTGCAGTTGGTCAGGGGCGTCCTCATGTGGGTTCTGTCTGCTACTCTTGTCCATACAATGAGGGCATGCAGGAGGGTTGTTCTCAGTTATGGAACTCCCTCCCCCTGGAGGCTCATCTGAGTCCAGGCCTGAGCATCTTTTGGAAGCGGTGTAAGACCTTTTTTAAAATTAAAATAAAAGAAAAGTAAAGCATTTAATGGACAGTATCAGGATTAGGTGGGAGGTTGTTAGGCAGTTGGGGTTGGAGTGGGTAGGGTTTCTTGTTTACTTGTATTTTAATGTTTTTTGTAAGCCACCCTGAGCCTTCAGGATGGGCGGGGTAAAAATGTTAAAATAAATAAATAAATAAATAAATAAATAGCTTCAGGCTGCATTTGACCTCTGTACCAGATGTTCCCCACCCATTGCTTAGAGCGAAATTCTGTTGAATGTTGAGCATTCTCAGGAAAGACAATGGCCATGATCCCAACTCTCTTCCACATGGGTCCTGCACAGGTTCTGCACGGCTTGTGTGTGGCAAAACGTCCCTGCAATGGGCGCATGTGCACACACCGCGTGGGACATGGGATCAGCCCCATTGGAAATTAGGGGTGTGCATTTCATTTTATGATACCAAAACCAAAACTTTTTATTTTCATTATTGTTGTTGTAATTGTTGCAAAGTAATAACTGATTTACAATCAGTTACAAATGCAGCTGAAGGTTTTAAAAAACAGAACTTTACTTAAGCTTTCTCAGACACAGATCCTTAGTTACATCTAACTAGTAAGAAGACAAAATGGAGACTGAGACAAAGAGAGAGAAGGGAAGAAGGAATGGTTACACAAAGGAGTTCAACTGTAAAACTCCATCTCCCTTCCATGTACACATAAACTTAGCAGCGCCATCTGGTGGCTCTGTAGTCAATTACTGTTCTTAATACAGTAACTTTAACTTGTGGATGTTGCATATACCAACAGTAATAATGAAAGCAAATAATAAAAATTAAAACAATAACAAAAACAATTTTTGTTTTTGAAATAAATGGAGGAAACTGAAAAACTTATTTCTCGCTATAACTTTTTTTTCATATTCAGTTCTGATAAAACTTGGGGAAACTATACCTGAAGTGGAGGACACTATGTGTACCTATAAATGAAATGAAAAGCTATTTTTCTTTTTGGAAAAAAAAAAAAAATTGAGGAAAATTTGCGGAAATTAAAAAATGTTGTAAACAAAATTTCAGTCCTGTAGGTGAAACAAAAAGCTATTTTTCTTTTTGCAAAAAATTTTCAGAAACAAAATGGCCAATTTTGGCAAATTTGAAAAAATTTGGAATCGGAATTTCAGCTGTATGTGTACCAAATTTTGAAATGATTGAATAAAGGGGACCAATTTTAGAAGTAATTGAATGTTGTGATTTTAAGAAAAGGTCAATACACATTCCTGGCTACACCTTTTTTTTATATTTCATGCAATTTGCATGAAACCTGGGAAGATTATGTCCCTCCGTACTAATCCTGCCAAATTTCAAAAGGATTGGCTAAAGTGTCCTGCTATTAGCTTGAAAATACATTTCTAGCTGTAACATTTTTATATTCCATTCTGTTTACAAATAATTTGGCAGAAATTTATCACACACTTTCCCTGTCATCTCTGCTAAATTACAGGACTATTTGATAAAGGGACCCAATTTTATAAGCAATTAAAGTTGTCTCCTTGAAGACCATTATTCAGATAAATAATGGCACATGCAGTGCCAGTCAGAAGCAGGCACCTGGCATGGCAGGGGGAAGGAGGCTGTATGAGGGAGGATGGGTAGCAACCCAACAGACTGACAGACACATTAATTAGCCAATTACTGCATGCTTCCAGCTTTACAGGACCAATTGGTGGTGGCTTCAAGGTGAACATAGGGGGCAGCCCTCAGGCAGGCATAGAAGGGACATAACTGGGACTTTGGGGATAGCATCCCAAAAATCAGGATACATAGTTTACACATCCAGGCTGGCCAGTTATCCTCACAATCACATTCTGCAGCACTGTGACAGAGAACATACAAGAATCTCTATTGGCTCTTTCCTAAACAGAAGCTTCTGACTTCCCAGTAACAAGTGGGGGAGAGATGGTAGGATGGTCACATCACAGAATGAGGCTATTTTGTTGACATTTCTGCTGGCCAATTGGCATCATAAACCGATCTTATACCACAGTGACACATAAGAGAATCCCTGGCATAGGATTCTTCTCTGCATATACTGTGCAGGCATATAAAACTGAAACTCTTTTTCACATATTTCTGATATTTGGCAGAAATGATTGTGAAAGTGAGATATACAGTCCTGCCAAATTTCATGTACACTGGCGGGACTACAAATATGTTACAGACATACATACATTTATAAGTTAATTGCTTATACCACCAGGATCCTTTTTCCAATCCTTCTGAAAGTTGGCAGAGATAGTAAACTTGGGAGGGCTATAAATCTGTCAGGTTTCATCCACGTTAGATGGGAGGCAAAGAAGTTACAGCCAGAAATGTATATGCAGATTGTTGAAAAATAGCATAATTCAACTGCTTATAAAATAGGATTATTTTATCCAATTCTTTTGGAATTTGGTACACATAATGCCTTCCATTGGCAGCACAATCTCCCCAGTTGTCATCCAAAAATAATAAAAAATACAAGCGTTACAGGTGAAAATGTGTTTTCTATTGAAACCAATAGAAATAAAAAACGAAAGCAAAAACAAAAATGAAATTTTGATATTTATAAAAGTGAAAGATTTAAATCATGGGAAAAAAAATGGAAAACAACATGGGTCCCTGGTGCACACATCTATTGGAAATTAAAAATTCTTAGAATATCAGATTCTAAAACTGTAACATCAGAGAGACACTTTCATGCTACATAGCTCAGGTGCAGATCTGTGCACAAAACCACATGGGATAGTGGTGCATTGCCAACAGGGGCCGGGGTCAGGAACCCATTGCTGACATGGCCAGGGTCAGCTCAGGCCACTGGCCGCATGTGAGTGGCTGGGTGCTGGCAGTCAGCCCTGCCCCCTACACCGCTCCAAGCACTCCCCCCACCCCATTACAGGCAGCCATGGCAGACCCAGGGCAGGTCATGGCAGGTCAGAACACGCTATCTAAATCCATGGCGATCTGCTTTGCCCTGGGCTGTTGGGCTCTAGTCTGGGCTGTTCTTTGGCTATTTGTGGAGTTGAGAGCCTGAGCTAGCTGCCAACATGACCCAGGATACCCCAGGTCAACATCTGGTGACCCTGAACCACACAAGACAACGGCCTGTGGGTCTAAGCAGGCCACAATCATGTCTAGTTTTACCTTGTCCTGGGAATAGTAGAAAGATATGTATGTTTTGATATGCTATATATACTCTAATTTGAAGTCAACATTATTATTTGAAAGCATGCCTGTTTGGGAAATTAGTATTAAAGTAGCAACATTAAGTATGCACTAAAGTCCTATTGGTGGTTCACTTAGTCACATGCTGTGAGCAGCTATGGGAAAAGAATTTAATGATTCCACTTATTTTTATCCCCCCCCCCATTGACAATCACAATTACTTAGCTTTAAAATTAGTAGGAAATATCACAGACCATGTTTGTAATAATGGTATTTCCGATATTTTGTCCATTCTTAATCTCTTATAGAAGACTCCCAAAGGATTTAATATCATAGCCGACATAAATTTCTTCAAACACTTCCTGAATAAGGCTTTTTATAACCAAGCTTATTGTGCAATAAAATACAATTTACTCATCACAGTTGACTTGATATTGATTGATGAAAAGACAAGTGTCTTTGGGAATAAAATATCCACTTAATATAGTACCATCAGTGGTACTATGAGGAAACAAAATATTGAACACTGCACATATTACTTGCTCTAATTCCTATTAAAATCAGTGGGTGGATTCCCATTTATTTTAATGGAAGTTGGAATTGTATCATTAGTCACTTGCTGATAACAATTTTCTGGAGAGAAGAAATGTAATTTTCATAGGAAGTGTTCTGACAAACTTTACTCCTCTCTATAAAATGCCCTTTAAAAAATCATCTTGTAAATTCAGAACAGATTATTTTTAAAACATAATTTTAGGGAAATAAAAATCTCTTGATATGTTATTCCTTTGTTTTAGTCTCTCTCTTTGTTTTTCTGAAAAACATTTAAAACTATATATTTAAAATGCCAAAGAAAGTAGATGATATAAACCTAATTATGCCCTAACATATCTGCCATTAATAAGCAAACCAATTAAAAATCCAAAGTGTATAATATAACACGAGCACAAAATTCTAGCTCTGATTTAGGCCCATGTGTTCTTAAATCAATGCATCTTCCAACCTGAGAGCATCATCCAGTTCTGCCCAGCAATTGTATGGTTTACAATGCCTTTTATGTAGGGAAAAATACTATTGCTCAGAGATGGACCTCAAAATTTCAAAATCAGTTCAAGATTTTTTTAAGGCAGATAATGATGGTCTTAAGTACAGTGATTGGACTTTGTTTTCAAATGGTATCGGTGGGGCCAATCCCATGGCTCCTGGAACACGCAAATTTCATGAAATCGGACAAGACAAAAAAAGGTTATAGCAGTTGAAAGGCACAGACCAGAAAAGTTTTTACTTCCAGGTTTAAGATGCTTTAAAAAAATTATTGGTCAGTACTTAATGCTAAAAACCATGCCACAGTTTTAAGATCCAAAAATCATTGAAGTTTATGGGAAAGGCTATAATGTCGTGCACACCAAGTCAGCTCTTGGCTGCACGACAGTCTTAATCAGCTGTTGCTGCTGGCACTCAACCAAGAGCCAAGCAGGAGGCGGGGGACTTTCTCCTCCCTCCCTTTCTGTTGATCCTTTGGGCAGCTCAGGGCAATTGCCACTTGGAGTTTTGGGGCATCGGGGGGGGGGGCACTCCCCATCACCCCTGCCTCCCTGCCCCGGCCTGTCACTTCCTTTGCCTGTTCCTGCCTCCCCTCATGGCTAAAAATGGCAGTAGCTATTTTTGAAAAATAAACCTTCAGCTGCAATTATTTGCTAACCACCCTACACAAGTAAACAGCCACTTGAACCCACATTGCTATTTCTGAAAGCACAGATGCAAGAAAACGTACTTAATTAGTCCTTGTCTTGCTAAACATTTGCAGAAAAATGTTCTGCATGGCTAACTAATCATAGGCTCCTGCTTCTCTTCCCTGCAGTTTATACCTGCTATTCTTTTTAATTCTGGCCTCTGAGTAATTTCAGACATAATGATACCATGGTCAGCCACAGTGAATCCCCTGTGGTGGCCCTTTGTCCCATTACATCTATTTGATTTCCGCCAGATGTTTACCCCAGTGAATCACTGGCGGGAATCAAAATGACCACGATTCTGGACCTCTGGCCGCCCGGAGAGCAGGGCGAGCAGATGATCACAGTCATCGACTGCATGAAGGCAGCCACTGAAAGGGCCGTGCAGGAGGCGGAGGCCAGGGACCGGAGGCTCCAGGTGGAGGTGTGCCTTGAATGGAGGCGGGAGCGCCGGGAACACAGCAGGCAGATGGAAGCGTTCAGGCGGCTGGAACAGGCCATAGACCAGATGGTCAGGGAGCACTCTGCAAAGATGGACCGGTCCCATGACATAGGCACCTCGTTGCTCCTACACACGGGTACTATGAGTGCCTATGTGATGGCAGCCGCCCCACCAGGCAACCTGACTGCTCCAGACCCGATGCCAGGCGTCTCGGTGCCCCCAGCTCCACCACCACCACCCCAGCTGCTGGCGTGCTCGCTGGGGCTGTGCTTCTGCCTACTAGTCCCTGTAGGCCTCCGGAGGGAGCTGTCAGCCAGGGGCGCCCCTCCAGCCCCGGGCCCGCTCGCCCTCCCACCACAGCCCGACCCTCAGGACACCGAGGCCTCCCAGGACACCACTGGGGACACAGACAGTGGGGGGGGGAAGGCGGCTGCGAGGGCGGCCCCAGAGATGGGGGGAAGTGCTGCTTGAGGGCCCCAAAGGCCCTCTCGACCACAGTCCTGCCTGCACACAGGCGAGTATTGAAGAGTGCCTCCACAGGGTTCCCTGGTGATCGGGTACGCCTTCATCAGCCAGCAGGTGAGTGGGTAGGTTGGGTCTCCCAGGATGCAGGGGGGCATCATCACCCCCTCGATCTGGGTCATCCCTATGTCCGCGAAGTCTCCGCGGTACATCCAGGCATAGAAGGGAGAGATGGTCATGATCCGGGCATCATGGCTGTGACCAGAGTAGCCCTTGTGCATGTCTATGAACCGACCCCAGTGGTCCATGACCGCCTGCAGCTGCACGGCATGGTACCCATGTCGGTTGACATATTCTGAGGCCTCCCCATCGGATGGGCGCAGGATCTCTATGTGGGTGTCGTCCACGGCGCCCATGCAGTTGCGGAATCTCCCAGCTGCGAAGTTGGCCATCATGGCCTCCTGGTCCACCAGCTGGATTGCTCGGTCCAGGAGCATGCCCTCCACCACCTTGCAGATGTCTTGCAGGATCCCGGCAATGGTGCTCACCCCAACGCCGAAGTGCTGCGAGACGGAGTGGCAGGAGTCCAGTGTTGCAAGGGCCCAGAACCAGATGGTGACCCACTGGACCATGGGAATGGGGGCCTGCATGGGGGTGGCCAGCCAGGGTGTGAACAGGGTGAGTCACAGGAGGATGCACTTGTCCATCCAAAAGTGTGCTCTACAGGTGGCCTCATCCCATTGGGCTAGTGCTCTGTCCCACCACCCATGTGCCTGCCCGTCAATGGGCATTGCGAGCAGGGCAGTGCACCCCATGGTCTCCCTCCACCACTGGAGGTGGCAGACTGCCTTGCAGAGTGCCGCAGCCTGGCCCTGGGCATGGAGGAGGGCCTGTCGGGCTGCCCCTGACACCTACTGGGCCCTGAGGCGGGCCAGGGAGCGCCTGCGCCCGTGGTGGGCTCTCTGGGCTCTGGCAGCACTCCTGGCCATGCACACGCAAAGCCGGGCATCCAGGTGCACCTCACTGGTCTGGATGCGCAGGAGGTCTGTATGTGAGCGGTAACTCTCCGCGTAAATGGCTAGGTGCATCCCGCAGGTGCCGAACCGGCCTAGCTCCATGGTGACCGGTGCCCCGGGTGGGTTGGGGCCACACCTGTTGTAGGTTGGAACCGGTGCTGCCTCACCCCCCTTTCGCGCCCTGCCAACCAGTCCTGGGGCCCCGGGTCACTCTGACTGGCCCCCACACAAGCAGGTCTGGCTCCTGCAGGGTGAGTGGGCTGGGAAGGCTGCGGGCAGCCCCATGCACGCACATGCCTTCCCAGCAGGGGGCATGGCACTTGGTTATGCCCTCAGCCAGGCGTGTGCGGGAAGCAGCTGCATTCCTGTTGTCATCACCTCCTACTTCTCTGTGTTGGCTGCCTGCTGTCCTGGGTGCCCTGATTAGTGTGTAGGCTGCCCTGTCTGTGTGCTCTGTTCCAGAAGCTGGGCTGGGACCGCACCCAATGCCTCACTCTGTATCCATACTATGTTGCGGCCTGTGGCCTTATCGCTTGGCTTAGAGCTCCCCTGCTTCCTCTCCTGTCCCTCCATGGATTGTGGGGCTCCCCTTTAATTGTGTTTAGTATTAGGCGCTTGCTGGACCATGGCTGGCCGTGCTTCTCCCGGGCTCGCGGGTCCCAGCACCCCAGGTGCCCCACGTAGCTGGACCTTCCACGAGACCATGGCCCTTTCTGACCTGTGGCATTCCCTGGCCGTGCAATTGCTCCTGAGCTGCCCGGACAGCCTCATCAGTGACTACGAGAGTATGAGCTCTAGGCTGCGGTACTATGGCCATGTGGCGAGCACCCGTGATTGACGGCTGCATGCGGCGGCGTTGGGCCTGTGTCCCTTTCCCGATGGATGCATCCCAGAGATGAGGTGCTTGCATGTGGGGTGGTCAGCATCAGAGACTATGTCCACCCTCTCTGTGTGCAGCCTGTCTGGCTACACAGCCTGTCTGTTGGAGGGGGGCCCTTGCCCTGGCTGTGTCCTTCTTTGGTTGTGTTCACGGGGCCCGAGGTTACCAGTGGTCCCGTGGGGCGATCTATCACTGCCTGTTGGAGCTGGGTCACCTTCTGTGCCCCCCACCTGAGGACTATGCCTTGTCGGAGCCCTCTGAAGTGGAGGTGGTGGCGCTGGCTGGTGTGTGGTCCTGAGCCGATGTGCAGGTGTGGCTCTCCACCCAGGATCCCTTCGAGGCTTACTACCTGGTCGCCCACCACATGTCTGAGCTGGGCTTCCATTGGGGCATGCTTCAGTGGCCTCTCTGGGCTGAGTGGAAGGTAAAATTGCCCTCCAAATCACCCCTCACACAACCATTAATTATGAACAGATTTAGTTTCTTGGCTAAATCTTTCAGCCTTCCTGCCCCGTATAAACCCCATATAAACCCCGCCTTAGAAGTCCTAGAGTTGCTATTCCAAGCTGGGGCGAGATCATCTAGTTCAAGGGAAGCCAGGGAAGCTATAGGGTTTCCCATGCGGGTGTTAAAATCACCTCCAACCAGGATTACAGCATTCCCATGAGTCCAGACTGCTAATTCTAGGGCTTCTAATATCTCATTCCATAATGCATGAGAATCGTAGGGTGAAGATGCTGGGGGAATATAGATGTTACCAATTATTAATTCCAAACTAGGCAAAAAAAGACAATGAAAAATGGCACAATGTGCCCCAATCGAACCCAACGGTTTAACTTTAATGCCAAGAGAGGAAGAAACCAAAAAGGCAAGTCCTACGTTTGGTCTGGCTTGGGCTACTGAGGATGCATCTTTTAAACAAAAAACATCAAAGCCCATCACCACAAAATCATCCTTAACCCAAGTTTCTTGTAGTAAAACAATATAAAATTTATTCAAAAAATCCAAAATTCCACATCAGACTGGCAAGAACACCATCCTGAGATGTTCCAACTAACCAGTCGGATCTTGTGTGAATGTTTAACAGCCAGTCAGGAATTGCTTGAAGGAGGTTTATGTCTAATAAAGCTGTGGGAACCCCAGAACCAAGATCGCCCTGTCACGGAGAAACTTAGGGTCACACACATGTAACACGGGACTACATGTAGACTACAAGTCTGGTAAATATGTAATACAACAGGTTCCACATGTATGTAATGCTACATAACCCAGATCAGAGATGTAACACGTGACAGGCTCCAGGAAATGCAAAGAGATACAAAATGTGTATTTGGGAACACTTACCAGATGGAACCCTGCGGAGATGCAGAGCAACCTTCATATTTGCCTGGGTTGCTTATGTGTCACATTTCAGGTCTCCCCAAAGGCGGGAACAGAGACAAAGAAAGAGGAAGACTACTTAAAGAGGCCAGTGAGTCACCTTAAGAGAATTCTCCCCCAGAGCCATCTTGAGCATCTGCATACGAAAAGCCTGCCAGCAGGAAGGCTGGGGAAACCAAGAATTGAGAGGCATGATTTTGCTCTCTACCAACTAAGAAGCCAGTGCCCAGTCATTCTACCTATATGACTGAGGAACCAGAAGCTTATGGACCTTTATAGGATAAGATGCTGATTTAGGAACCCAACCAGTATAGATCAGGAATGCGTTATATTTACCTTTGATTTCTAGTAACCACTCTGTATCAACTATCTTGCTTATGTAATCAATAAACTTACTTCTTATCTTTATGAAGAAGTGTATGTGTCTAACATTGGAACACAAGTGAGCAGCAAGAGCCCTCAAGTTCTTGTGAACCCAGAGAGTAAAGAGTCTGTAAACTGGAAGGATCGGGCCCTTGAGCGACAAAGGAGTTTCCCTGCAGCAGACTTGAGTTAGCCAGAGAGAGAAACTAATTCAAGAGGGCTCTGCGCAAGGGAAACTGTGTCACTCAAACCCGGTAAAGTGGGGGTTTGGACCTCCGGATCCATGACAGTGGTGCCCCAATGAGTAGGGTAAAGCTCAGCTTGTGGACCAATGTGTAGAAAGTAGAGGAGCATACCCAGGTGACTGGACTCCTCTTAGGGGAGTAAATCCCAAACTGACAGAGTCTGAAAGTCCCAGGAGTCGGGAACTCAGCTCTGAGAGTGGAATAAGCAGATCCTTGAGCAGAGTGCATTAAGTTTGTTGTTTTAGTTTTAATTTCGGGTCAGGAAAAGTGACAAAATTGGGCTACCAAAGCACTTTCACCACCTGAGAAAGTCAGAGCTGAGCAGGGAAGCCCGGAAAAGAGGTCTCGAAGCAGAAGGGAAAACTAAGCAACAACTGAAGCAGCTGATCCAGGAGTTTGAAATGAGCATGAATGGAATGGATGGAAACGGAGCGGGGGCAGCAAATCACCCTCCGGACACCGACTACAGTGAGGGACACAGAACGGAGGCAAGTACCAGACTCCTGCGTCTGGGCCTGGGCCAATGGGGGAGACAACAGTTGACTGCTGGACAAACTGACTCCACTTCCAGCTTCACCTAGCGGTGCGAAGAGGGCAAGACCCATTCTAATTTTAGGAGAAGGGTCATAGTCTCCTGGCAGCACTTTACCGGCCGTTACCTATACCAAGCCCTAGATGGGATGCTCTTGCAAGATCGTCCCCATGTCATATGTGGTTTTTGGCTGTTAAGCGTGTTGTGGGAAAATACACCTTTTGGGATTGTTAATGTCCACACCGCTGGTGTGTTACAAGTTCTTTCAGATACTCACACAAAGGGAAGGAAGTCCATTTCCTTACAGAGTGCCAGAAAGGCAGCTAACTGTAGGACCTGGCTCATATGGGGGAAAGGGAAAGGTTTACACAATCACACCCATGAGGTACATGAGGTTCCACCAGGGCACTGACCCTGGCTTAAGTCTCGGTCCTGGTCCACGGTTATTAACATTCACACATTCACTCAACCAATATGACAATGTTCTTTTAGATACTGTGGTCAATTCAAGAGATCAGAGATAGACTGGAGATATATTGGCAAACCTCTTAGCTTTATTTAGTACAAAGTTACAAAAAACAAAATATATTCTTATTACTCTATATGTTAATACGATGTTACTCTCTCAACATTTATTCATCCTTTCATACATTACCTATCCTCCTGTCAGGGTGACCAACCTGTAACAGTGGTGATAGGGGCACCGGGGCCTGTCCATTGATGTTGAGATGGTATCACGCGCTGATGTTACAGGCGTCCGAGTTCCAAAAGACATCCGTCCTATATTTATAGGTCTCTGGTTCCATAGCCCATGCAAAGGTTGTTAGGCAGAGTCGGCCCACCCATGCCTTTCATGAGTCATTCAGACTAGGATGCATTTGGCCTTTTTGTGGTTACCCTTCCGACCAGTTGAACTTTGTCCCATTTCATAAATGTTTGTTTTCAGCCTTATGCCCAGAACTGTTGCGTAAGCAATTAATGTCCAAAATCAAGCTATGCTTGCAAATATAGTGTAAGTTCAAGCTGTACTGGCATCTTGTGTAAGTCTTAGTAATGCAGTTTGCAATCAAAATCTTGCAAGCTGTCAAATTAAAGTCTGTGCATAGTTCACTTAGGGGCTTTTGGCTCCTAAGCAGTTTCTTGCAGTTTTAAACAGTTCCTTGCAGTATCTTCAGCCTGGACAATTCTAACTTCTATTATCATTCATACACCTGTCATTCTACACCTGACACCGACGGATGCATCAGGACCCTTAGAACTAAAAACCAGGGAAGAGCCTGGAATTGGTGAAAACGGTGCAAGTTGTAACACCAGAGACACTCCGGACTGAACCAGATGGCGAGAACCCTTTTAAATCTTTTTAAACCCTGCAGGTTCTTGCACTGGCCTATTTTTTTCCTTCAGGTCACCCAATTGGAGAACAAGATTATCCAATCTTGTTAAATCTCCTTCTGGCCTGATAAAAGAGGTGAATGCAGTAAATCCCCAGAAGCAATACCCAAGGGGGGTTCCTTAGGTGAAACCACCTGGGCCCATGGGGGATCAGCTTCCAGAACCGTCTCCTTAGAGAGGTTGATCGAACTACTAGGGGGTAAAAGCATGGAGGCACTCACCACCTGATTTATCGCTACCTCTGAGTCACCTAACAGCAAGTTACCAACTGTGCAGCAAGATGCAGGTAGATTTGCTGTCCCAACATGGGTATTAGGTCCTAACAATGACTTATCAATGTTCACTGCACACAACTGGTTTAGATCTGACTGGAAAACTTTAGAGATATAGATAGCCCTATTATTAAGTAAACGTTCTTTTGCAAAAATCCTAGGGATTAAAGAAGGCTCATTAAAGGACACATTGACCATCCAGCAATCTCTGGAGCTAGGCAGATGATCCACTGAGGAAATATTACGGTGGATCACTGGGATTCCAATCAATAGCCTAAGGTGTTTAGCTATATCCAGTGGGGTATTCCAATACAGGAGATTTCCCCTTGGTAGGGGCAATATAATAAAGATCAAATTATGGGGCATTTCCCTATACTTAGAAGGGCCCCCTCCAGAAATTCTTCCTTTAAGCCAGGCCGCAGCTTAAAGGAAGAATTTGAGCTGAGGTTCCTCCCTGCAACAGAAGGGTGCACTGGGGGAATGTTTAGACACTCAGACCCCCTCTCAGGTTTCCTGGAGTCTGATAAAGATATAGCATTAGGATGTGGGTGAGAGCCAGCCAGCAATTTTACCCTCTTGTTGAGATAACTCAACTGAGTGAACATATAACACAGTGCCTCAGCAGGTAACACCACGTGATCAGTTAGAAAATTTGTTATCCTGGTTCCCTCATCCTCTACCGCATCTACGCCTGCTGTCACCACCTGAAAAAGTGGCAACAAACACCGCCTCTTGGGGAATGAATGAACTAAACCCTCAGGAAATGCACCATTAATACTCTGGCAAGTTTCTACTAAAACCAGAGATCGATTACTTATTGACGTGTCTAAATGCAAAAACTCTTCCCCCAGAGTTGAAGCTTTGGGTTTGCCTATTTAATAATTGTCCATTTTTCTTTGCTTCAATGTTTTTTGTTGAGGGCGGGGAACTAGAAGCTTTCTCGGCCCTTGTCCTTTTATAATTCGGCATTCTTGAGCAATAATTTTCAGGTGGCCAATACTCAACCCCACTCACATCATAAGGGGGACAATAACCAACCCCAAAACAAACCACGCCCTTAGACAGGACAGCCAAATTCACTCCCATACCAGGGAAACCAAGCGGGAGTCCTACAGCCCAAAGCACCCCTCGCCACGCCCGCACCTAAGGCCGTGCGCACAAAGGCTAACCCTTGCGAATGCAGCCTTAGGCGCAACACCCTTCGGCACATGCCTTTGGCTGTGCCAAAGGCAGCCGCAATGATTTAAATACCCCACCTCCTAGTCCACCCAGCGGCTCCACCCAAGGCACAGCTGAAGTCCAATTACAGTGGTTAGGCTCAATACACCTTGGCAATAACTGGCTTCAGCGCTTGTCACTGTGGACTAAATGCAAATGTCCTGGCTCCACAATGCAGCAGACTCCAGTAGCAAGGCTCCAATAGTCCCAGCCCCCAGCCCCCGCTCTTCCAGGCAAACACCCCTCCAAAGAATCAGTCACCACGCAGGGCAGATCAAAAACACTGGAGTGACTTGGAGGAGAGTGACTTGGAAGCTCCTTTGCCTTTTACTCTTGAATTGCTCCAGGTGGGGGCAGGTGAGATATGGTCTTTCCAGGTAAAATAGTTTTAAAATCAAAGCTGGGTTTCTGTTTGTGTCATGAAGCAGAAGCGACACAGGTCAGTTAAAGAATAATGGCTGATTTATTAGGCTTACAGAAATCAGGAGCTCACGCTGGCGCTTACTGCCTATCTTCCAGTTCTTCCCTGCTCTGAAGTCTGGGCGCGCTCCAGGCAAGCTCCACCCCTTCCTGTTGCTGTGCTCAAGAGATCCCTCCCACTCAGCTCCTACTATTACATCTTTCCCCTCTATTCCCCCCCAAACAAGGACAAACAATCCCCATATGTACCCAGATTACTGTCGACTTTGGCGGCCAGAGGTTGCTAGCAATAAGTCGCGTTGGAGTCCCAGATTTACCATGGTCTCAGTCCAGAATATAGTCCTGGAGGTATCCAAGAGTTTTCAGGAGGTGACCAGTGCATGATTGCCTCTATGTGTCACTTGCTTCTGGAGTGCCAGTTGGCTTTTGCTCCATACCTGCTGAACTTGTGTCCCCATGCTCACTGGTTTCGGGGACACCCTGGTTCATCTCCAATGTATCAGTTCAATCATCTAGTATCTCTGCCTCACTGTCACGACTGTGGTCAGACTGGTGTCACACTCTGAGGTGTCTCCAATTTCCCCATATCGTTTGCCCCTCCTGTGTGGTCAATTCATATGATCTAGGGGCTACTGTTTTGGTGACCACCCCTTCTGACCATTTTGACTGACTTTTCTCATGTGGTTGTATCCACACAGGGGTCCCTCTGGATAATGTCAGTAGGTCTCGAGCTGAGTGATGATAGTAGCATGCCTGTCTATGTTGTATTTTTTCCAACTCAGCCTGGTGGTTCGTGTTGATTTTAGGCTGAAGAAGTTTTCTGAATGTAGGGAAAAGTGTTCAGTGACCCATCAAGGCCTGCACTGGACTGCTGCTGCATCCATGTGTCAATGAGTTCCAGTGAGCCAGAAAAGTGAGATAGGGATCGGCTCCGGTTGCTTCAGCTCTATTGCTCAATATTGCTCTATTGCTCCGGTTGCTTCAGCTTTATTGAGTAATTTCTTAGCTGTTTTGACTGCAGATTCCACCTTCCCATTACTCTGAGGGTATGCAGGTGACGATGTGACATTCTCGAACTCCCACTCTAAGACGAACATTTTAAAATCGTCTGAAGTGAATTGAGGCCCATTGTCACTTATGACTACATCTGGAATCCCATGTCTTGTCCAGTGTGTCTTTAGTCTCTCAATCACTACCTTGAATCTTGTGTCTTCCAGTCTATTGATCTCCCAGAAATTCAAAAAATAGTAAACCGTAATTAAGTATTGCTCCTCTCCGAGCATGAACAGATCCACTCCAATCTTTTCCCATGGCCTGGCTGGAGGGTCATGTGGCCATAGTGTTTCTTGCATTGTTAGCTGTCATCTGACCTGCATGTTTCACAATGCCCTATGAAATCCCGCAGCTGTGCTCCCATTCCGGGCCAGTATACACAGTCCCTGGCTCGATGAAGGCAACTGTCTATGCCCAGATATGATGCATGTATTTTCTTCATGATGGTGTTGTTAATGAGGCTGATATTACCAGGGGCGACCCTCTATAGATTAGTCCATCCTGTATCTGCTGGCCATCCTCTCAGTATCATGTCTTTGAGAGTTTGTAGCATCATGTCTCGCTCGGTGGCCTCATTGAGTACGTTGAGTTTGTCCTTCTTAATCGGGAGGTAGTGGAGCATATTGATGGACTCAATATCTGTGTCTCCACACATGCCTGGCCTTGGGATGAAAGCTCTGCTGAGCGTGTCTGCTAGTACGAGAGCCTTTCCTGGGCAGTGCCTAATTTGTATGTAGTAATTCAATTCTATAGTCTCATCAGCATTCTCTGCAGGCATTTTGGGGCCCCGAGAAGCGGTTTTGCTATGATTGCCTCGAGAAGTTTGTGGCCTGAAAGCAACACGAAGGGGTGTCTGAATGTGTATTGGTGGAAGCGTTCCACTCCGAAGACCACTGCCTGTAGCTCCTTTTTGATGTGTACATAACCCTGTTCAGTGTCCAAGAGTGCCAGAATGGTGTACTCGATGGGTCTGTCCTGGAGTAAGACTGTTCCCAGCCCTGTTTCTGAGGCATCACATTGTAGGACTGTTGTTCCAGTTGATAGTACTGTAAGACTGGTGCCTTCATAAGCATCTCTTTGATACAGAGGGCTCTCTGTTGTCACTGTCCCCAGTCCCATGCGACATTGTGCTTTGTCAATTGGTGTATGGGTTCTGTCTCCATCATGAGGTTTGGGCAGTAATTTGAGAGATAATCAACCATTTCTATTAGGTATTATACCCGTTTCATGTAGCCCAGTGGAGGCATCTCTATGATGGCTTCTATTTTCGTGGGATCAGGTCACAGCCCCTCTAGAGACAGTGTATGTCCAATATATGCAACTTGGTGCTGTTTCAACTTCATCTTATCAGGGTTGAGTTTTACATTTCTATCTTTGCATCTCTCCAATAATCTCTCCAGTTTCTTATCATGATCTTGTTCAGCTTCCTCATCATTTCCTCCTTCCCTGTAGATGAGTACATCCTCTGCAATCACTTTTGACACCTGGCAGTCCTTCCAGGGCCTCATGTAGTTGTCTCTGGAAGATCTCCAGAGCTGGAGAGATGCCATTGGCATGTGAAGTCACCTATAACATCCGAAGGGTGTTGCAAACGTTAGTTTGGAGGATTTTTCATCCAACCTAATGTGCCAGAATCCATCCCGTACATCACAGACAGTGAAGAGATGGGCCTTCGCTAGTTCCAGCATGATGTTCTTGATGGTAGGCAATGTGATCTTATAAATGCCTTGTTCAGCGGCTTGGGGTCTATACAAATTTGTAGGTTGCTGATGATTTCTTCACTACTAGCATACTGCGTACCCATGGAGTATTGAACTCCTCTACTTTAACTATGCTTCTTTTTCACAGGCTTGATAGCGCTTTTCATACTGCCTCATTCAAATCCACAGGTATCATCCTCCTTGGCAGACATACTGGCGGTATCTCCTGATCGATTTCCAACCACTCTTCTCCCTTGAGAAAATTATATCTTCTGAAGACCTCCCCATAGTACTCTAAGACTGTGTCCATGGTCCACACAGTCAGCTTTTGTTGACAGGCATGTACCAAGTTCTGGTGTTGGACTCAAATCAAGCCCATAGCCTGGATCACACCTTCAGTTTTGATAGTTCCCCTATGTGTAAGTGAAAATATAGGCAAAAGCAATGTCTACTCCACAGAAACATTACAAAGTGTAATTTGTTAATGTTTTTTCAAAGTACACTGATCAAGCTATGGAAAGGGCTAAAAAAGTACAAAGTATTATTTGCTAACAGAAAATGTAAATTGCTCATATCTAGGCAATGTTAATATTCAATCTCTTTAATGATTGCACCTCAAGCTTATTTTGTAAAATAAATATAAATCTTCTCTGACCCAGTTCATGTCTAAGATTATTATGCTGAAGTAACACATTTGCACTTGGAAAGACTAGTTTCTTTTCAACAAAAAGCTAGCACATGTGCACAGTAAATAAGCTGCATTTAATTTATTATTGTCTGTATTTCAACCAAAGGACTTTATGTGAAGGAACTTACCTTAATTGGAGTTAATATCCCATGTGACTTCTTAAATAGTGTGTGCCCAGCCTGTTCATAGGAACTGCATCTTCATGCTGGCCATTCTTTAAAGTCTTCATACTTTTCATCCAACTCACCCTCGAGACTCCTAGAGCTCTCACGCGGTGTGGGCATGGTGCCAATGAGATGGTCATCACCTCTGCATCATCCTCACTGTCCGATAGGGCTGACTCCTCCTCCTGCATGGACTGCCCTGGGTTTTCCTGCTGAAATGCTCTGCAAATGCTCCAAAAAGAAGTCACTTTATTACATGCCATGCATCGCTGTCCAAAAGCAGGGCACTTCCCCTTCACAGGCTCGTGGTGTCATCCACATGAGGCATGACACCCTTCTTGCGGAGGACCCCTTGTCCTTTTTGTTTCCTTTTCGGAGCACTTCTGTTGCACCCCATGTACCGCCTCGGGTAGTTTTATCCTCAGACTTTCATATGTGCTTTGACTGCCATCTAAGCACATGCTCAGCATTAGCTCTCCCTTGCAGAGTAATCTCTTTATGAGCTATCAGTCTCTAGTGCCGCAAACAATCCTATCCTTAATTAACCTGTCTTCTAGCTCCCCAAACTTACACATGCTAGCTAGGGCCCTTAATTCAGTCGCATACGCCTCAAGGCCTTTGCCTTCCCGCTGGTCCCTCATGAAAAACTTGTAGCGCACTACTGTCTCGTTGCGCTTAGGCGCACAGTGGAATTCATGCAACAGCTGACAAAGGAGAGATTGGAGTCAGCTTCAGACTGGTACAAGCTTTTCTGCCTTGGGACACAATAAGGTAAAATAGCAGCTTTACCTTCCTGGATTCTTCTGCCTCCGCCATGGCCAGTTTCATATACAGCCCAGATTTCTGCCGCCAGCGTGTCCAGTCTTCTGCCAGGTTCTGGTCTTCAAAGTCCAAGTTTGCAGGCGACTTCAGTGAGTGAGCCATGTAAACTCCATTTCTCTTGCTCTTCCTGGGACTGTCCAGTTAACTGCTGCCACAATGTGTCATGAAGCAGAAGTGACACAGGTCAGTTAAAGAATAGTAGCTGATTTATTTGGCCTAAAGAAGTCAAAAGCTCACACTGGAGCTTGCTGACTATCTTCCAGTCTTTCCCTGCTCTGAGGTCTGGGAGAGCTCCAGGCAAGCTCCACCCCTTCCTGTTGCTGTGCCCAAGAGATCCTTCCCACTCAGGTCCTGCTCCTACAGTGTTGCGCCCCACATTACTCTCCAGGGTTAATCCAGCTGCAGAGATCCAACACAGCTCTCTCTGTGCAGCATGCTAGAGCTGCCATTGCTTTTGGACCATGAGCTAGGCATGAAAGGGCAAAGGGAACCCTGCCAAATCTCTTGGAGTGAGATAGCCCCCCCCTCCTTCTCTTCCCCCAGGCTCAAGGGTCTCAGTTTGGGTTAGCTGATTTTAGCCAGTCTCTTTCCTGCTAAAGGAATTTGCAGTGTGTGATAGTCAGACATTTAAAATCTTACTTATACTGAAAGTCTCTGCCATTAAAATAATTGTTCCTGGGCATTTTCAGATAAGAAAGACACTCTCCACCCACTACCCACCCACCCACAATACATGTTGCAGGGCTTCAGGGTTGTCCGATGGGTGCCCTGTATCAACATGCATACTGGGTGTGTGGGAGGTGGGTGGGTAGTGGTGGAGTCTTGTCTGAAAACGCCCCCTGATTAGCAGTCCTGAAAAGGTAACTGCAAATGTTAAAGCAACCTTCTTGCAAGAAAGGGGCTTCATTAATTAAGCAGCCAGCAAACCTTCCTCCTCCTTACCACCCAGCAGAGAACAACAACACCAGGGCCATACGCCAGGACTTTATTCTTGGAACTGCAAAGCAAACAAAGGCTTCCAATAAACAATCTTTCTGCAGGGGCGTAGCAAGGATTGTGCTGGTTAGTAAGTACACATCCCATAGAGGCAATTCTGAACACCAGCAACTAAAATATCAGATTTCCTCAGACTTCAGAGGACTCCTTGAAAATATTGCAGATCTTCCAACCGAAAGAGAAAACAACTAGAAGTTTGGTTGTTGCAGGAAAACTTAAAGGATTTGGAAACAACAATAACAAAGCAGGGCAAAAAGTGAGTCAGTCCCTTTTTTCTCCAGAAGTGTGTGTTTTGGGCTTTTAAACATGTATATTGGAGGGGGAGAAGGAAGAGATGATTTTTGTTGGTTTCACAGTAATTGTGCATAGTACCCTCACTAACAGAAGTTGCTCCAGTAAAAGATGTAATCTCAACAACTTTGTCTCCATTACCTTTGAGATCTACATGGCAACCATGATTTCTCTCTCTAAAAGGACAATGAAATACAGTGAGAAATGTGCAGAAAAAGAATGCAGAATCAGATAACAGAAGGTGTTAAAAAAAACACCCACAGTTTTAAAAACAGCAAAAAAGAGTCTAGTGTTCATCAGCAAGAGCTGACTTTCTCAGATGCATGGAGTGGCCTGGAAGTCAGCTCTTGCTGACAAAAACTCATGCCAAAAAAAGAAATTTTCTTGTTAGTCTTTAAGGTGCCGCAAGACTCTTTTTTGCTGTTTTTAAAACTGTGGGTGTTTTTTTTAACGTCCTCTGTTATCTGATTCTGCATTCTTTTTCTGCACATTCCTCACTGTATTTCATTGTCCTTTTAGAGAGAGAAATCGTGGTTTACATGTAGATCCCAAAGTTAATGGAGACAAAGTGCTGTTTTTAGAGCTATAGACTAACATAGCTACTCTTCTGGAATTTGTACCTACAGGTTTGTCATTTTAAAAAAATCTTTCATTGGGTTTTTCTTAAATTGGGGACGGAAATCAACTCCAGCTTACTTTGTGTGTGTGTGTGTGTGTGTGTATATTAGGGGTGGGAAACCGGTAAAATCCGGTATCCGATAATGCCGGTACCGGGCGTACCGGCATTATCGGATTCGACCCGGTAATCCGGACCGGGTACCGGATTTTTTTTACATTGCAGCCATTTAAAAATGGCTGCAATGTAAAAAAACTTAAAGCCCCAGCAAAAAAGTTTTTTAAAAAAAAACCCTCCCCGAGTCCAGGCTGCGCGGGTGGAAGGGGGGACACCCCCCACCCACCCTGCCCAGCCTGGATTTTTGTTTTAAAAAAGA
>QEPC01012913.1:5003613-5030526 GCA_003113815.1 Sphenodon punctatus
GGGAATTAATTTATTTCATTGGTTTCAATGGGGACACAGCGCCCCATTGAAACCAATGAAATAAATCCGGTACCGGTATACCGGATTTAATCCGGGAATCCGGTTTTCGCAGAACCGGTAACCGGTAAATCCGGTAGCCGGTAATGGGCCCGGGGTCCCACCACTAGTGTATATATATATATATATATATATATATATGTGTGTGTGTGTATAAATATTTATTTATACTATATAAATATTTATTTATACTATATAAATAAAGTGTACACTAGTAGATATTAGGAGATCAAGATTCAAGTCCCATCTTGCCCAGGCTTTCTGAGTGGCCTACAGCAAAAGCTGCTCTTTCTTGGCATCAGTTCCCCATCTGTATAATGGGAATAATAATGACCTATCTCAGCAAGTTATTGTGGTGGGTGAGGTGGGGTGAGCTTGTTAAACTGTGTAAAGCATGTTAAATGTAGAAAGTGCTTTTTTAATGATAAATAGTAATAAATAATAATCAAGTTTGCAAGGAAAAAAAACTTGAAAGTGTAAATCCTGAAGTCTCCTACCTAAAAAGCAACAAACAATAACCTGTTTTATATTTTAAAGAATTCTAAATTAATTCACATGATTTAAAATTATTGCAAATTTGAAATTATAAATCATTATGAATTATCATGCATTCAATGTTGTGATGGCAGAGATAGATAAACCCTTGCATGGCAACTCGACCTGCAGGTCCCTGTGTGTAGCTTAAATTGCTCCATTTATATATTTATTTATTTATTTAAGTATCACAAAATATTTTCACTGTCAATGAAGAGTTTGATTAAGACCTTTTTTACACAGGCTGAGGCACGAGGAAGTCAGGATGCATGGCAGTCCATGTGCGGTGTGTGTGGGGAGGATGGCTTTTTGTTCTAGAAGGAAGAGAGAGAGGAAGGGTAGCTTATTATTTTAAACAATTGACAGAGATCAGGTCCCTCTCACAAACTTTAATTGTGTCTTTGAACAACTCACTCAGGGCCTAATACTAAGTCCTTTGCAGGGGAAGCCTTTTCACCCACCTTTGTGGCCTTGCAGCCCGGCTCTTAATCTCAACCTGCTTCAGTTTTCCTATCTGTAAATGAAAATATTGGCAAAAGTCCCCTTCGCCGCTGAATTGCGGTGACGGGGCATTTGGTGAGCCCCCCCCTGCCCTGCGGGGAAATGAGCGCGGAGGAGGGGGGAGGAGCTTTGTGCGCTGCTACTGGTGAGCGTGTTAGAACACTCACCAGCGTCATGCCCTTGTTGCCGGGAAGAAGAGTGCAGCGTGGCATACGCTGCTGACATGACTCCTCCCACTTTAGGCTGGGAGGAGTCACGAGGTTCCTTGTGGCTGTATTCACAGTTGAAGAGGACAGAATCAGCAGCAACGGAAGATTGCTGCTGACCAGTTTCAACGACGCGGCAAGATGGGCTGCAATAAGAAAAAAACCGGAACAAGCCAGGCAAATAAACGAGTTGCGGGGCCCAGGCAGGGCAGAGGGGGGGGAGCCCCCTGGACCCGGGCAGAATTAGATGAACACCTGGCGGCCTGTGAAGCCTTCCTCAGGGCGCAGGGCCTCCTATTTCCAGGGGAAGGAGCAGTGGGGACCCAAGCTTTATCTGGTACGTAGGCTGCGTCCGTATGTCTCTGGCCCGGACCTGGCCTCCCTCATCCATGCCTTCGTCACCTCGAGGCTCGACTACTGCAATGCGCTCTACGTGGGGCTTCCCTTGTTCTTGGCCCGGAGGCTGCAGCTGGTGCAGAATGCGGCGGCTCGTCTTCTTATGGGGACGGGTCGCCGGGAGCACATTACACCGGTGCTCCGAGCTCTGCACTGGCTGCCGATAGTGTGCCGGGCCAAGTTCAAGGTCCTAGTGATGATCTATAAAGCCCTATACGGCCTTGGCCCCTCATACCTTAGGGACCGCCTCGCCCTTCGCGCCCCGGAACGGCTCCTGCGGTCTGCCGGGGGTGCCCTCCTGGAGGTCCCCCGTGTTAAGCGGGGGGCCACGATGGAGCGAGCATTCTCGGTGGTAGGGCCGCGGCTGTGGAACTCCCTTCCGGAGGAAGCTCGCCTGGCCCCAAGCCTTTTGACATTTCGGCGGAACTGTAAGACCTGGCTGTTTGCCCAGGCCTTTGGGAGGGAGGGTGGGGAGGGGTGATTTTAATTCCCCACCCATTTATTTATTTGTTTTTCTAGCCCTGTTTTATATGATGTGTTTTAGATGATGTATTTTATATTTATATTTTGAAGTGAATTTTAATATTTTATTATTGTTGTTAGCCGCCCCGAGCTGCATTGCAGGAGGGGGCGGAATATAAATCTGTAAAATAAATAAATAAAATAAATAAAATAAAGGTGTGGGTCTGCCCGAGAGTGGGGAGGACAAGGCCATAACAGTGGTAGGAGCCAGGATAAGGCCCAGCCCACCACCAGCTCCAACATGGGGCGGGGAACAACCCCTCAGGAGAGGGAGTAGGCCCATCAATCGTCCAGTCCGCTATAGAGAAAGGGCTGGGAGTGATGCAGGGACCCTGTGGGAAGATGAACCAGAGGGAGAGACCCAATTTCAATGGGAAAGCGAGGAACCCCTCATGACCAGGGAGGGCTTCGGGGAGGGCCCAGGTGGGAGACAGATACCCTTGGAGGGTAGCAGGGGGGGGGGACATGACCTCAGATCAACCCCCTAGATATCAGCCCTCTACAGGCCCTGAGATTGACCCCCAAGTTCATTGGAAATAAGGGGGGGAAGTCATGCAAAGTGAAGGAGGAGGTCGGTCACCGATAACAGGTTGTGCACAGGACCCAGTAGGGATACCAGGGTGGGGCAAGTATCAGTGGCACAGAGAGCAAGAGGCAGGAATTATGGTGCCCCCTCCCTTCCGAGGATGGAGTGTCCCACCAAGAGGGCGGGGGAGCCCTCCTCTGGTTTGTCTTCCAGCAGGTGATGAAGAGCCAGCGGTGGCAAGGCGAAGGTGTGTGGAGCCGTGGCAAACTGAAACAGCTGGTGATAGTGAGCTGAGGAGGCGGATAGAAGTCCTAGAGCGTGAATGGCAATGGCAGCAGAACCCCCTTAATCAGCGGGTAGAAAGGGCGGAGCATCACGGCAGACCGCCAGCTCTGGGTAGGACACTGGGGGCTTCTAGCCTGGGCCTGGATTCACCCAAAGTGGTGGTTGGGGGAGATAACATGGGAGGAAAGACCACCATGCAAGGGCCCTCAGCGGGGCAAAGTGGAAGGCATGATCGATGCCATGAGGGCCCCCCGGGAAGATAGCGGGCACCCACTGGTGCGGGGGAGGTTGCGCCAGCCAATGAGCCATTTCGGGGGGAGTCCCAAAGATGGGGGCAGGGTGCCACAGGGCCTTTCTGGGATTTCAATAAAGGGAGACGCTGTGGGCTCCCCACTTGTAAATTTCATAACTCGTGCTCCAACTGTTTGGGGAGCCACTCAGCAACCTCATGCCCTCAGCCTAGACAACGAAGTGGGCAAGGCCGATTTGGAAAAGGTGGGGGCAACAAAAAAAAACTGAGCAAAACAGTTATACAACACCCCGCCCGCAGAAGGGGACCAACCCCAATCCGAATTGAGAGTTTAGAGAGAGAGCTACAGTGGCATCCGGTGCAAGATGAAGTAGAATACGTAGTGGAAGGTTTTAAGAACGGTTTCATCATCCCTGCTGGCCCAGTTCACCAGGTCAAGGCCGCACGTAACTTGAAGTCCATCGAAGGACATGAGGATTTGGTTCAAAAAAAGATAAGGAAGGAAGTCGAAGAAGGGAGAGTGGCAGGCCCATTTGCAACCCCTCCCATGGACAACCTTGTGGTCTCCCCCCTTGGTATAGTGCCAAAAAAGACACTGGGTGAATTCCGGATGATCCACCATTTGTCCTACCCAAGGGGCGGATCGGTAAATGACGCTATACCAAAGGAACTGACAAGTGTTAAATATGCATCATTCGACCAGGTGGTGGAAAAGGCAAGGTCCATGGACGGAGGGGCAATACTCGCAAAATGCGACATTAAATCAGTATTTCGCCTGCTGCCAGTACACCCCAACAGTTTTCACCTCTTAGGTTTCTGTTTTGAAGGAGCGTATTATTATGATATGGCAATGCCCATGGGGTGTTCCATATCATGCTCAGCATTTGAACGATTTAGTTCACTTGTTGAGTGGATAGTCAGGCAACATATACAAACAGTAGAGATAACTAAATACTTAGATGATTTCTTGATAATCGGCCCGCCCAGAGGACAACAGTGTGCTTGCGCATTGCGCACATTTCAGGGGATGGTGGAAGAATTGGGAATTCCGTTAGCCCCGGAAAAAACAGAGGGGCCAAGTACAATCATCACGTATTTAGGAATCGAGCTGGATACGGAGGCGAGGCTATCCAGACTCCCAGCCGACAAATTAGAGAATGTCCAAACCAAAGTAAGGAACTGCATCACCTTAAAAAAGATCACAGTGAGGCCTTGCAGTCATTGATAGGGAGCCTGAATTTCGCCTGCCGTGTGATCGTTCCAGGAAGAGCTTTTCTTTCCAGATTATTTGGAAAACTAAGAGGTGAATTTTCCCCACACTACAGAGTGAGGGTGACGCAGGACATGAAGGATGATTTTCACATTTGGCTTAAATTTCTCCAGGAATATAATGGTTGGTTTTTGGAGGGAGGAGCTAAGGCTCCAGGCCGACCTGCAGGTACACTCCGATTCGGCGGGGGGAGCCAGGTTTGGGGTATATTTCCAGGGTCACTGCTGTTCTGCCCCATGGCCGAAGGAATGGCAGGAGACAGGAGTGACAAAGGACCTTACATTCTTGGAATTTTTTCAAATTGTGGTGGCAGTCCTATTGTGGACAGAGCAATTTGCCAACCGAATGGTTCTGTTCTGGTGTGACAACATGGCAGTTGTACATGTTGTCAACACCCTGTCATCCCGCTCCCTGAGGGTAATGACCCTGGTACGGGCATTTGTAAGCCTGTGCTTGGGAAAAAATATCCTGTTCTCTGCCCGGCATGTACCTGGTATTAACAACGACATAGCCGACGCCCTTTCTTGGTTTCAGATGAAACAGCTCTGGGAATTGGCGCCGGCGGCCAGGGAATGCGCGGACCCTCTACCACCGGGTGTATGGAACCTTGGGAAGAAAAGATGCATTCCATCATAACGGGATCACTGGCCCCCAGAACCCAGGCAGCATACCGCAGGGCTTACAAGGAGTTCCAGCAATTTAGAGTAAGGAAGGGTATGGGGTTGGAATTTCCCATAAAAGAAGACCAGGTAATTCAATTTGCAATTGAACTCCATGATAAGGGTCTGACTGTGGGAACTGTTAGTGGCAAGGTGGCCGCGTTGGTGTTTTTTAATAGACTTAACGGATTCCCATCCCCGGATAAAGGTTTTTTCATTAAAAGAATGTTTGAAAGCTGGACGAGGGCATTGGTAGTGACCACTGTTCCCAGATCTCCCATAACACCACCAGTTTTAGCAAATTTAATCAGGTCTCTCCCAGTTATTTGTCGTGATGATTTTGAAAAGAAGCTGTTCACCACAGCGTACGTGGTAACTTTTTGGGGGGGCTTCCGAATTAGTGAAGTAGTTTCAGCATCCTGGAAAGACACCTCGGGATGGGCGCTAGGGATACAAGATGTCAGATGGCATGACCGGGGGGTCAAATTGCACCTTAGATGTTCAAAAATGGACCAAAGGAAAAGGGGGCAGAAGGTGAATTTATACCAATGTAGTAACAAGGATGTGTGTCCAGTGGGGCTGGGGCAGATGCAGAAGTATTGGAATATTCGCCCACCAATCCCTGGCACATTATTTATACATCTCGACGGTAAGCCCCTCACTTGTTATCAATTCAACGCTGTGATGAGAGCTGCGTTGGTAAAAATAGGCTGGGATCCGGGGGCATTTGGGTCCCACTCATTTTGAATTGGAGCAGCTACTACAGCTGCCGCTGCTGGATTACCAGTAGAGACAATCAAGGCAGTTGGGAGATGGAGATCAACAGCATACAAAAAATACATCCAGCCATATCAGAGCCAGAAATCCCGATGTTTCTCTTTCCCATAGGGTCATCCATTAGCAGATTCCCAAGAAGGGTGGTGTTGATGGTAGTAGGACACAGCCTGGTACGCTGGGCAGAGAAGGTGGCACGAACAAGCCAGTGGGGGTCGCAATTAGGTTTGCACAACAAATTTGAGATAAAATGGCTGGGTAAAAGCAGGATGAAATGGAACCAGTTACTGCCTACGTTACAGAGCACAGGTGTTAGTGGTGCATCTGGGTGAGAACAATCTCCCTGCCCGGAAGGGACTCAATTTACTGATACAAGTTAAGCAAGATTTAGCACTAGTTAAAAGGGGTTTTTCGGAAATACATATAGTTTTGACAAGTTGGGTCCCCAGGATCCGCTGGGATAGGGCAGTTAAGCCAGGTAGAGTAGACAGAACTAGGTGCACTGTGAGCAAGGAGTTGGCCAAGTGGGTTTGCAGCGTAGGAGGTTCAGTGATTAAGCACCCAGGTTTGGTGCGGGGCAGTGCAGATTTGTTTAGAGCTGATGGAATACATCTCTCCAATTCAGGTAACGAGATTTATATCCGATCATTGGCCCAACATTTTGGGTCGTTATATTGAGAGGCTGTGGGTGGTGGGGAAGGCAGTTCTGCCTCCCCCTTCATGGCAGGGGTCCAGTATACGATTGTAGGTAAATAGGAATAAGTAGGATAGGGTGTAAACAGATGGGAGAACAGAGCAGAGTCTAGTCTGGGACTTCTGATGGCAAGGGGGTCCCCCTCCCTGTCTTCTCTATGCCTGCTATGGTATTAGAAAGGGGTGAAAGCTGTCTACATTTCAACAACTTGCTAGATCATGTTTTAGAACTGTACCGCTGAGGTAGCGGCCGTGGGAGTGTCGAGGGCGCGGGCGGGCTCCTGTGAGCCAGTCCCCCTGTATTCGGCTGCTTGGGAGAATCGCCGTGTCTACTTGCCTGGGGGAACCAGCCAAAGCGGACGCACCTGTGGTGGGGGCGTGGCCCCGACTAGCTGGGTTAAAGCTACGCGCACGCCGAGACGCATTCTGAGGTAGCGGCCGTGGGAGTGTCGAGGGCGCGGGCGGGCTCCTGTGAGCCAGTCCCCCTGTATTCGGCTGCTTGGGAGAATCGCCGTGTCTACTTGCCTGGGGGAACCAGCCAAAGCGGACGCACCTGTGGTGGGGGCGTGGCCCCGACTAGCTGGGTTAAAGCTACGCGCACGCCTCGGCGTGCGCGCCGCGGGCGTGCGCGCCTTAGGCGCCGGCAGAGACGCGGCAGTTTTACCATTTACACCGCAAGGTACTATCATAACAATGTCCAGAAAGCGTTTGCGACCAGGATTCCAGCAGCATCACAACTGTCCATCTCCTAAACAAAAGAAACTAGAGTTCTTTTTCTCTAGTAAATATAGAGAGGAAGAGGCTGAGGAAGAGGGCTCATTGTACCATTCATCGGAAGGTGCTTTGTCACCTGATCTTCCTCAGGAGGAACAGTGTATTGATTTGGGTCCAGGGGATGTTTCGCCCCCCCCTGTGCCTTATAGCTCAGGGGGGAGGCGGTTGCTTTCCCCCCCGGGTCAACCTGTGTCTTTTGAGACTCATACCCTCCTTTACAAACTGCTTGGGGATCAATGTTTGTTGATTACGGACTTAGTTAAAAAACTGTTCAACAAACTTGATGAGATTGGGTCTACCTTGGTTGCCCAGGGGGAATATTTGAAAGCATTGTTGCAGCATCTTAGACCAGCTCAAGAGGAAAATGAAATTTCCAACATGGAGGGGGGTGCCCAGATGGCAAAAGGTCCCCGCTTAGCGAGTGAGGGAAGGTCTTTGAGCCAGGGGAAAGGGGGCCAGAGGCGGTGGATACCCAATCTAGTACCAATACGGACTAACCCTAATGCGCTTTCTTTTACTGTTTATCCCTTACCTAATGGTTTTTTCCCCAATTGGCATCTAAGACAAACTGTACATCATCATCTCTCAGCCATATTAGCGCATAATTTCCCTTTGCGGCTGATTAAGGAGCTGCGTATCCTCCCGGCCCCCAGATATATGCAAAGAGTGGTGATATTTTTTTCCTCCCCCCAGACTAGGGACTATTTGCTATCTAAGGCAGAGTTATTTGCCTCTTGGGGGGTTATATTGGGGGAGGTGCATGTGGACCCAGTGGTTCGTCCCTTGTGGGAGACCACGGGGGCAAAAATTCCAGGGGGGGACACGAGACAGACTATCTCTCACGATTCTTTCGTGAAAAGATCGAAGGGTCTGAGGCCCAAGAGTGTGTCTAACTCTCCCATAAATATTAGGCTGGCCCGGATAGCCATGTCCTCGGAGCAGCCCCCTTCTCTTCCCCAAGGGGCTCCTGAGTGTATGCCGGCTTTATCAACTAGCCCTCGGGCTAGCCCCCAGCCTATTGCCCTGCCTCTTTTCCAAGAGGTGGCCCCCATGGATTTTGCTGCCTCAGTCTTCTCTGATTTGGCAAAATTGGGAAATTTGGGTATCCTGGGTACGGATAGTGGGAGCAAGACAAACCAGGCAGCAGTTTCCCCCTTTGCCTGTCCAGCGCCGTTGGAGTCAGGGGAGACGGGAGGGGTGGGGCTTCAGGTACCCCCCCCGGAGCCTGATAATCTCCCAGGTGGGGCCTGTTCTGGCTTGAATATGTCAAATACTTGACATAAGTGGCACCATGGAGCTGATTCTGTACGACTCTGCTCATGGAACATTGCCGGATGGACTAGGTCAGTGGGGATTCCGGAGGTTTCGGCCTTCCTAAATACGTTCCATATTATTGCTATTCAGGAAACATGGACTTCGGTGTTGCCATCTTTTGGCTCCTATAAAGTATATCATATTCCAGCAATTAGATATGCCATCAAGGGTCGCCCCAGTGGAGGCCTCAGCTGCTTCATTGCCCAATCTTTACAAAATAATATAGTAGCAGTTTTCCCTAAGTCATCCCATTTGCTGATATTGGTGCTTAATTTAAGGGGACTTTTATTCATCTTGGGTATTGTTTATATTCCCCCTGTTAATACTAGATATCATAACACTAATGATTGGGCTCAAATTGGGGAATCATTGGAAGAAGCGGTCCATCTTTATCCATCAGCCAAGATTATTCTAGTGGGGGATTTTAATGCCCGATTGGGTGCTACTGATGAGGCTTTGGCTCCATATGGCTGTAGCCAACAGGATTTCAACCCCCTGGGCTCTAGGCTTTCGAAAGATAGGATTATAAATACTTCGGGCCTAAATTTCTTTAAGTTGCTGGGGGAGGTCTCTTTGTGTATCCTAAATGGAACTGGGTTTAGTGATTACCCTGGGGAATTTACATATCTCAGCCCCATGGGATCCAGTGTTGGGGATTATATGGCTGTATCCCCGGATGTAATTCCACTGATTGGGCATTTCGCGGTAGACACTTGCCAAGGGAGTGATCATCTTCCCTTGACCTTGGAGCTTCTTCTCCCTGGATGTTTGCGGGGAGTCTTATCACCCAGTAATAGGCCGCGGGATGGTCCCCGCCATATAACAATTAGATTTAATCCCGCAAGATTTGCCCAAATTAGGGTTTTTCTAGGGGCAGTGGTATATGATTTGGAGGAAGGTGGTTGCCAGGTTACTGACCAATTCTTACAGACGATAGAGGATTTGACTGCTCTTTTGGCTGCTATGATCAGTGATTTGGCTCCTTACCCGCGTAAACTTATAAACTCAAAAGGCTGGTTTGATAGGGAGTGTTTGGACCTTAGGAGTCAGTTGGTTGTGCTTTATAAGCAATATAGGAGGACTGGGGAGGGGGTTCTTCCTGTGCAGTATTTTCTGACCAGGAGGCTATATAAGGAAACGCTTAAAGCCAAGAAGGCTGCTTATTGGGATAGCTATTGGGATGAGGTATTGGAGGCGGCCATTTCCAAAGATGGACGGCGGTTCTGGATGCTAATGAACAGGCATTCCAGGCCTGGGCCCGGTCGATCTCCTGTGAAAATCTTGGATGAGATTTGGGTTGCATATTTTCGTGATCTTTATGCGGGATCCCAGATTAGTCTCGGGTCCCCCGTTCTGGATCGGGAATGGATAAATGCGCCTCGTTGGCCCCCGGTTTTGCCCTTGGAAGTAAGTGAGATTGTCGGCACATTTAAGAAGGGTAAGGCCCCTGGCCTGGACCTTATCCCAATAGATGTGATTAAGGATACCATTGACTGGTGGGCTCCTAGGTTGGCCGCCCTGTTTACATCAATAAATAATACAGGCAGACTCCCAGCCATATGGAGCAGAGCTGTGGTAGTCCCAATATTTAAAAAGGGAGATGGTGCTGACCCTGCAAGCTATAGGCCCATCAGCCTTTTATGTGTAGCTGCAAAGATTTATGGAAAATGGCTGCTATCCAAACTTCTTCTGTGGATAAATCAGCACGATATCATATTCCCGGAACAGGCCGGTTTCCAACAAGGCCGCTCCACTGCAGAGCATTGTCACATTCTCCTCCACCTTGTGGAGAAATATCGAGCTAAATCTGGGAGGCTGTATGTTGCGTTTCTTGATCTTCGTGCAGCCTTCGACCTTGTTGACAGGGCGCTTTTATGGGAAAGGTTAGCTGCCCTGGGAGTAGAACCAAGGTTGTTAGGACTTCTTCGTGCTTTGCACGAAAATTCCTCGCTTGTTGTGAAGACGGATCAGGCTGGCCATCTTACTGAGGATATTCCCACTTTTTCTGGGGTTAGGCAGGGTTGTGTTCTTGCCCCTATCTTGTTTATTCTATTTATTAATCAAATAGTGCCCCTGCTGGCTGAAACATCATTTCACCCCCCCAAATTGGCGGGGCATTCAGTAGGTGCCCTCCTTTATGCCGATGACATAGCAGTTATGTCACAGACAAGGGTGGGTCTAAGGCGACAGTTACAGTGTTTTTCCGATTTTTGCTCTCAAAATAAGCTTGAGATCAATTATGATAAGTCCCAGGTTGTGGTTTTTTCCAGCTCAAGACGTGTCTTTCATTGGAGGGTAGGTAGACATACGATCAGGCAAGTAAGTACTTACCGCTATTTGGGCCTCCTTTTCCAGGCAGGTGGGTCATGGAGCAGGCATGTAGAGGGTGCAATGGTGAAGGCAAGGGGCTCTGCATTTGCTCTTGCTAGGCTCCTTGTTCATTCAGGGAAGCGTGCTGTAGTACCTGCACTCAAGGTTTTAAATGCCAGGGTTCGTGCCCAGGCTTTATATGGGGCGGAGGTCTGGATGCCTCTTCTCCTTCCGAGATGGTCTGGGAAATTAAATAGTCTCCAGACGGGCTTCCTCCAAAGACTTCTGAGGGTACCTGGGGGTACCCCGTCTGCGGCAATCAGGGTAGAGTGTGGTCAGTGTCGTTGGTCTGTGGAAGCTTGGGCTCTGGTGATGAAGTTTTGGGCCAAGCTTTATGTGCCACAGAGGAAGGGGTTAATTAAATACTGGAGGGAGGACTCCTATAGGAGTCAGTGGCAGCGGGCAGTGGAGCGGGCTCTCTGTAAATTAGGCTTTGCCCCCTCCTTTTTTGCTGGTAAGGATTTGGGAGTTTCCTTGCATATTATACTGAGGAGATTGTGGGACCAGAGCCTCCAGGAGGAGATGGCGCAAATTAGAGCTTCGGCCCATATGGTGGGTTACCTCCCCCTTTTGAAATCCCCCTTGGAGAGGCCGGCCTATCTCTCTGCGGATATTCCTTTTAGGGGGAGGTACCTATTTATGTGCGCGAGGCTAAATGCCCTACCCTCTGCCCTCTATGAGGGGCGTTTGAGGGCTATACCTTTTGCTGATCGATTGTGTCCCTTTGATGCTGAAAGTGTGGAGACGGTCCACCATATATTATGCAATTGTCATCTTTATGACGTTATTCGCACAGAGCTCCTTGCCCCGGTTTTCCGGAGGCTCCCAGGGAGAACTGAGTGGAGCCTCCAATTATTTGCCTTGGCAGATATGGATCCTGCAATTACAACAGTGGTGGCTCACTTTCTGATGCGAGCATTTAAATTGCGGACTTTGTTTGTAAACTTCAAGCAGCCTATTGACGGTTAGCCTTGGGCCTGTATTAGGAGTCTTACTGGCAGATGGTCAAAATTATTATTATTATCTGGTATCTTTTTTTAGTCAGTCAATGAGGAAATTGGATATTTGGCAATTAGTGCAATTGGGTTCTGGTTGCTGGGGAAATTAGTTATATAGGCTGGCCCGGGTTGTTTTCTTTTTCCTTATGATTGTATTTCTTTAGATGTAGATTGTTGTTTTCATGTTGTATGTCTTACATTTTTATGTTTTCCTGGCTTTGGCCGCAATAAATATTATTTATTATTATAAGTAGGATAGGAGGAGACATCTCCTTAAGAGATGGGGATGTGATACACAGCATGATGCGTGGCGCAACACACGCTGGGGTCATGAAAGCTGGAAAGGGCATGCGCTGTCCACCGGACTGGGAAGCCACTTCCTTCTAGCTCGTGCCCAGAGTTGGGCTAGTTCCCCCAGTTTTTGGCCAGAGCCTTTGTGTTGTCGAGGGGGGGAACTGTTTTGAAACGGTGCTGATGCTGGAGGGCACATCCACGCCAGCGCCAAGTTAATAAGTGATTAATTAGCTAGCATACTGGACCCAGAATTGCTGGGCAATTTACCCACCAGCTTCTCAGGCTACACTGATAATAAAGAATATGGCCAGCAATTTAACCAAGCAATGTCTTCTTATCTCATTGGGTGCGCTGACAAGTAATGTCTACTCCACAGAAACATTACAAAGTGTAATTTGTTCATGTTTTCTTCAAAGTACACTGATCAAGTTATGGAAGGGGATAAAAAAGTACAAAGTATTATTTGCTAACAGAAAATGTAAATTGCTCATATCTAGGCAATGTTAATATTCAATCTCTTTAATGATTGCACCTCAAGCTTATTTTGTCAAATAAATATAAATCTTCTCTGACAGTTCAAGTCTAAGGTTATTATGCTGAAGTAACACATTTGTACTTGGAAAGACGAGCTTCTTTGCAACAATAAGCTAGCACATGTGCACATGCACAGTAAAATATATAAGTTGCATTTAATTTATTAATGTCTGTATTTCAACCAAAGGACTTTATGTGGATTAACTTACCTTAGTTGGAGTTAATATCCCATGTGACCTCTTAAATAGTGGCCCTTTTTACACAGGCGGCACCCAGGGTGTTCTAAGGTGAGTGCCGCCCGTGTAAATCCTGTGGGGGTGGGTGCTCCCGTGCACACGCATCCCCACACACGGAGACACCAGAGAAAATGGAGGTGCCTCCATGTGTGGGGATGCATGAGTATGGGTGTGCAGCCCATCAGAACCCTCCCCCCACCCAGCACACACGGACTGCAGCGCACCCCCCCACAGCCACGGCACATGTAAAAAGGGCCAGTGTGTGCCGAGCCTGTTCAAAGGAACTGCATCTTGATGCTAGTCAGCCTGGTCATTCTTTAAAGCCTTCATAATTTTTATCCAACTTCTTTAGTGTTGACCACCTTTTCTCATAAAGGGCCAAAATTTGCTCTTCCATTCGTGCAGACAACTAACATTGGATTCAAGATATCTACTTGTCAAGTTTTCCTAGATTTGAGAAAGGCCAGCAGTGGGTATTTTCACACATTGGTCCTTTTCACATGGGCCACAATGGGTGGGCGGTGTGTGTGGGGGTGTTCCCATGGACCCCCACCCATCTCCATGCACAGAGCATTGGGCATTGGAGCCCATTCCTCTGTGTGTGGGTGATGGGTGGAGGTGGGTGGAGCGCGGGAGATTGCATGCCCCCCCACCCACTGTCCATGGTGTTCCCACAGGCGCCCATCCATCCCCCTGCATCTGCTGCAGCGTTTACATGGGCACCCCCCCACCTGCACACGTGTGTGAGGGGCGAGGGGGCACCTGTGTGAGAAGGGTCATTGGGTGTTTTTAAACAAGCAAGGCAATGTGGAGTGTTTGTGTGTGGGGGGGGGGGGAATTAGTGGCCATGGAGCACCCACTCAGATGGAGTGTGTGGGGAGGGATTCAGATAGTTGACTCCCAGCATGACTGCCTTGGCCACGGAGGCAAGTCGCCACACACTGCCTCTGACAGGACCATGAGGGAGAAGGAAGCGGACTGGGCTGGCCTTTCTAACTGACATGTTCCTGGCATGAACTCTGGGGAACCTGGGTTCCCCAGAGCTCCTGGCCAGTTCTTGTAACTTGCAAAGGCCTTGTCCCCTGAACACACTGCCTATCAGTGGTGGACTGGTCTGCTGGGGTGGCTGGGCAGGGGCTCCATCATATGGGCAGGGGCTCCATCGCCACCCCTTGCCATGGTGCTATTTGGCTTGCCCACATGGAGCACTCTGGATTTCCTGGCAGTACTCCGTGCGTGGCCATGAGGGTGCTGTGTGGCTCACAGGAGCTCGCATCCCACTGCTCCACCTTCAAACAGGTAGTCAGATGTGTGGCTCCTGGGTGGTCATGTAGGGTAGCATTTTGTTGAAAAACACAATGTGTTCAGTTTGGTATGTGGTGGTGCTTGCCCCTCACAGTTGGCCTGGATGTCCATTCCGGCCCACCACCATGCAGGGCAAGTGGATAACCACCACATAACTGAAAAATTAGGGTTTAAAATACACATTACAGTGGATGAGTTTCAAAAACTCACGCTGCGTAACATGTAAAAGCACCCAATGCTAAAATGATGACAGGAAATCTGTTTATTTTCTAAGGTTACTGCAGTTTCTAAGGCCACTGTTCCTACAACCTTTTAGGGGAGTTGCTTATGAGACAGCATCTGTAACCTCCTGTGTTTTTTGCACTACACCTAGCACCGTTCTGATATTGGTTGAGGCCTGTATGTGTTAATGAAATATACATTTTGAATAATCATAATGAGAGTTTTGCTTGTATAACGCTTACAGGGTTCTCAGATAACACTGTGGAGCATGATATAAAAATAAGAGATAGACTCCATTACCTTTTTTGAAGTTATGGCACAGCATAATGTTATCCATTAATTTAGAACCCTTTGCTCTCTACACATTAATTTTGCACACTCCACATTACAAAAATGAAAACAATCCATGGGTATTTTCAGATGTTACGAGACCACACTCAATCACAGTCATTACCCTGTGGTGGGGAATGGCCTCGTAACGTCTGTTGGGGAACCGGAAGTTCCCCCCCAGATGTTAGCCACAGTCAATCGTGGTGGGGAATCACATTCACCACGCGATCAGCGGGACCGGCAGGGTCAGTGCCGATCGCGTGGTGAACGTGATTCCCCTCCGTGATGAAGGGGCCCATCTCATCTGGATGGCAACCACGGCCCGGAATCCCCAGCGGGATTCTGGGCCATGGTCAATCCGGGCGGGTGCTGCAGCCGCATTGGTCGCAGTGCCTGCCCATCTCTCCAGAGGGCGGGGGAGCGTGGGGGCGGGGCCATGCGGCCGCACGTTGTGCCGCACGGCTCCGCCCCCTCCCCGATTCCCCGCCGGGATCAGCCGGCAGGTCTCTTGGATGTGACAGGCTGATTTTGGCGGGGAATCAGAAGGGTGATTATGGGACGGGGCGAATGCCGCCCTGTCTCATCTGAAATCACTCCATGTGCCTGATTTCCTTGCCATTTCACTAAGACACGGAAAAGCATGTTGAGCCTATACAATGTGAGGTAGAGCTGCTGTAAAAAATTTTCACAGAGTCACAAGGCTTTAAGGGATCTCAAGGGTCATCAAATCCAGTCCCCTGCACCACTGCAGGATCTGTCACACCCCAACCATCCGCACAAAGAAATCCCACCAACAGCTACAAGTAGAGACTGGGACCAACCAGAGCACACTGATGCCTAAAGTAATAGGAAATAATTGTAGAAAAAGAAGATCCAGAAGTCCCAAACAGGTGGACCACACCCATGCTGGAACATGTAAAAGTCTTAGAGTCAACTGCCAATCTGCCCAAAGGCAAAATTCCTTCCCAACCCCATATATGGGCAGTTGATATTGTTAAATTTCACACCACTACTGAAGTCCACATTTTATTGCATGTCTGTGCAAAAAAAAAGAGAAAGAACAAAAAATATATTCTATTTGTTTCTCTCATAATTGTTACACGTTTGTGGCTCTGTCCATAACTGGTTCTCCTCCTACCTCTCTGACCGCTCCTTTAATGTGTCTCTCTCCAACTCCGCCTCCTCCTCCTTCCCCCTCTCAGTTGGTGTTCCTCAAGGCTCTGTTCTTGGCCCTCTCCTCTTCTCGATCTATACCTCATCCTTAGGCAAACTCATTGCCTCCCATGGCTTCCAATACCACCTCTATGCTGATGACACTCAACTCTATCTCTCTACTCCCTCTCTCTCTCCCTCTGTTCAAGCTCGTCTCATCAACTGTCTCTCTGACATCTCTACCTGGATGTCTCAACGTCAACTCAAACTCAACATGGCTAAAACTGAACTCCTTATCTTCCCCCCTCATCCTTCCTCTCCTTCCTCACTGTCAATAACTATTGATGGAGTCACCATCCTGCCTGTCCCCCAAGCCCGTAGCCTAGGCTTCATCTTTGACTCAGCCCTTTCTTTTAAACCCTACATTGACTCTGTTGCTAAATCCTGTCGCTTCTCCCTCCATAACATTGCTAAGATTCGCCCTTTTCTCTCTGTCTCGTCTGCCAAAACTCTTGTTCATGCTCTGGTCATCTCTCGCCTCAATTACTGTAACCTCCTTCTCACTGGCCTTCCCCGGTCTCACCTTTCTCCCCTCATCTCTGTCCAAAACTCTGCTGCCAGGGTCATCTACCTCGCCAGTCGCTTCGACCATGTGCAGCCCCTCCTCTCTTCGCTTCACTGGCTTCCCCTTCCTGAACGAATCCTGCACAAGCTCCTAGTCTTCACCTATAAAGCTCTTCACAACCTTGCTCCCCCCTACCTCTCTGCACTTATCGCCCTCCATACTCCAGCCCGTGCACTTCGCTCCTCCTCTGTCCCTTCTCTCACCCTTCCACGCCTTCCCTGCTCCCCTAAGCGCCTTCGTCCCTTCTCACTTGCTGCCCCCCATGCCTGGAACTCCCTCCCTGTCCACATCCGCCTTGCCCCCTCCCTTCATACCTTCAAATCTCTCCTTAAAACTCACCTCTTTCGCTCTGCTCTGTCTGACTCTTTATCCTGCTGAGCCACTATTCCTATACCTACGATCGGTTTACCCTTATCCTTGCAACATGGACCTGCCTGCTGTCATTCTCATCGTAACCAAGCCAAGTACGTGCACTTGAGACCTCGCATCTTCATGAATGTTAGACCCCTTGTCTCTCCCTCTGTTCCCCTTCCTAAGTCTCTCCCCCAGCTCCTGTCTCTCAGATTGTAAGCCCTAGGGGCAGGGACCGTGTCTATTTTATTACTTTGTAAAGTGCCAGGTACACTGCTGGCGCTATATAAATGTTTGTTAATAATAATAATAATAATAATAATAATGTTTCTAAACTCTTCTCTTCCAGATACTGTCTTCTCTGAAAATGATTTTTGATACAGAGATTTCCCTTTCAGAGGTTACTGTTGCCCTCTTTACCTTGGTATCCATTCTAATTTCTGTAAGAATAATAAGGAACATGACCAGAAAGCATCCATTCCCTCCGGGCCCATGGTCGTTACCAATTGTGGGGAACTTGCTTCAGATTGGAGAGCATCCTTACATTACATTTAATCAAATGAGGAAAAAATATGGGGATGTCTTTCTCATCAAAATGGGAATGGTACCTGTCGTAGTCGTGAATGGCTTAGACATGGTGACGCACGTGCTGCTCAGAGACGGTGAGAGTTTTGCTGGCCGACCCTATCTGCACGTTTTTTCAACCTTTGCCAATGGAAAGAGTCTATCATTTTCTGTAAATTATGGAGAGAGTTGGAAACTCCACAAGAGGATTGCCAGTAAAGCTTTGAGATCCTTTTCAAAATCAGAAGCCAAAACGTCTACTTGCTCTTGCCTGCTAGAAGAACATGTGTGTGCGGAAGCTTTAGAACTAGTCAAAATCTTTCTGGAGCTCTCATCGGAGAAGGGCAGTTTTGATCCCACTGGAGTTGCTACATGTACTGTAGCAAATGTTGTATGCGCCCTCTGCTTTGGCAAAAGGTATGACCATCATGATGAGAAGTTTCTCAGCATGATTAAGAGAAATGGTGATTTCCTAAAAGCCTCGGGAGCTGGCAACCCAGCTGATTTTATACCATTCCTTCATTATCTTCCTCTCCCTATTGTGACTGCTGCCCTTGAGTTTTATCGAGTTTTCAATCGCTTTGTCACACAACACATAGAAGACCATTTTACTACATTTGATAAGGTGAGGCTTCAAATGTATAGGTCAATAAATAAGAAGCATAAATAAGAAGTGTCACAATGTACGCTGCATGCTCTTGCTTGACAGAGACAAACTTCACAAGTAAGGCAAGGATTCAAAACTGAATTGAATTGTTTAAAATGCTACTATGTAATACTGATGTTAATGCTGGTGGTATGCCTTTAAAACCAAGGGAGTTGCATAGTCTTAAAACCAGCGTAACAAAGTGGAGAATTAGGTTTATGTATAAGCTTTTAATAATTGCTTGAAACTGATACAGCAACCATTCATAATTGTTTGAGAATAATCTCTCAGATGCACCTGTCTAAATGCAAACAAAGAACCTGAAGATAACACTGAAAGCGAATTTGTTTGGGACCTGGGATTTTTTTAGTCTAGAAAAACATATTCAACTGACCTCTCTTTCTAGAAAGGATAAATAAAAAGCCTCCATAAACTTCAGAAATAATGTATTTAAAAATTAATCCGGTAAACCTTAAATTGTTGAGGTTTTTAAAATTAATGACAGCCATACCATAATGGCCTGGTTGTCCATCTGCTACATGAGTTTTTATGCTGCTGTTGATGTGACTCCTTTGATTTCAGTGGATTACTTTGGATTTATTGTGTAAGTAGTCACAGGAAAAGCAGATATTGATTTTATGGTAAAGAAAAATCATTCCAGATTTATAATGGAGAGAGTTTCTTGAATTCCATTCCATAGTTTACTTAGCCAAAAACACAAATTACTTCAAGAGGAGATTTTCCAAAGTAAAGAGAGAGTAAAAACTGAGGCTCAAACCATCTCCATGTCACTTACATTTAGACTTTTTACATCCCCAGAACAGCTCTCCAACCCATAGTTCTTTCCCATTAGGGGATTTGCAGGAAATTTAATACACCCAGATATCCATGATAATAAATGTCCACTATATGCAACCCACTTTTCTGTTCATTCCCCATATGATAAGATAAGCAATGGTGCATATTCTCCCACAATTCAATTCCTAATCCTAGCCCTTCCTCTTCCATCTGCTCCTAGGTTGCCCTCGCCACATTTCTGTGTGGGTAAATTGAAGTCCATGTGCACAAAGGCTTTTCTTTGGCCCATTTTACATAGGTGACACACACTCATAAACACTAGGGCTGAAGCGAAGGGGGGGGAGGAATTCTTGTGAATGATTCATGAGAATTGAGAGGAGGGGTCAAGAACTCAGCTGTTCTCGCCCCCCCCTTGAGTTCTTGTGAATTACTCGAGGGACCAAGGTTGCAGCCAGGGGGCTGGCACAGGGCTGGAGGTGAGCAGGGGGTAAAGACAAACCCCTGGGCACCTCCGGCCCCTGCCTGGCCTCCCCGCCTGGGGGAAAGTGAAAGTTTGGGCGGGGCCAGGAGCGGGGTTTGGATACCTAGCGGGGTTCAGGCAGGGGCTTACTCACTGTACAGGGTGGGGGGGTCCCAACCCCCTGGCTGTGCTCTGCCCCTCTCTGCACCACACTGGGCTTCTTCCCAGCTTCGTAGTTTAAAAGGAGAAGAAAAAAAGCCTTGAGCATGCTCAGAATAACTGCATGGCCCTGGCTGCCCTTTTCACAGATGGCACCTGCAGGGCCAAGTAGTTCTTGTGTGCATTCTTGGCCCTGCAGGCACCATCTTTGGAAAGGGCTGAGTATGCACAGAAGAACTGCTCGGCCCTGTGGGCGCCTAGCATGCTCAAGGTGTTTTTTTCTTCTCCTTTTAAACTGCAAAGCCAGGAAGAGGCCTGGTATAGTGCAGAGCGGAGTGGAGTGCAGCTGGGGGCTTGGGATTCCCCCTCCTAGACAGAGAGTAAACCCCTTCCTGACCCACGCTAGGTCTCCAAAGCCCACTCCTGGCCCCGCCCAAACTTTCTCTTCCCCCCAGGTGGAGAAGTCAGGTGGGAGTCGGAGGTGCCCAGGGGATTTGTCTTTGTCCCCTGCTCGCCTCCACCCCCTGTGCCAGCCCCCACACCTGAAACCCTGTCCCCCACACAGACCCCTCACATTCTCACTGGTTCCTGATGAGAAGGGCGGGGGGTGATTATTGCCTCAAGGTGAGATGAGAAAATCCCCCCTTCTCGTCGGGAACTGGTGAGAATTACGACCCAAGTTTTAGCCCTAATGAACACCCAGATTTCTGGGTGTTCATACGTGGGTGCCGTCCGTGTAAATCTCATGGAAGGTGGGTGGGGTGGATGGGTGGGTGTGCATGCGTGCGCACTCCCGCGTACAACCATCTACAACTTCCTCCACTCATCCTCCATGCACGGAACAACCGGTGAAAACGGCGGTTGCTCCATGCGTGTTGATAGGTGGAGGTGGGTGTAGATGTGTGTGTGCCCGTCTACACCCTCCCCCCACCCACCGCACAAAGGCACACCCCCCCCATGCCACAGCGTGTGTAAAGAGGGCCTTTGTGTGAACTATAGAATTTGACTCTAGAAGTCATTATCAAAGACACAATTGACAGGCCAGGTTGAAAGTCAGAAATAAACTCATCTTAGAGCCTCTGAAATTTCCTGTATCTTGAAAGTCAATAAATCACCAAACTCACACCTGTGCCTTCAAAAACCTCTCCTGGAATTAAAAAGGTGTTTCATCTGTAAAGAAAGAACATTTAACCAGGCTGGTATTTATTTAAATGACAGCAGCCATACATCCAGAAATATGCTAGACTGAATATAATTTTTTAGTGTTTCTGCTTACTTTAAAAAATAAATTTGTAAAAACTTAATCATTTTCAAGTTACTTAAAAGGAGTTTATATTAGTTCACTTATCTTTGTTGATAATTTGTAATATTATTTAATTATTGTAATCAACAATAATTAAAGGAAACACAGTTTATATTTTCATTACTCAGTATGTTTTTTCAGGTAACATTGGGCCAGATAATTAAATCACTGGGCAAGATAAATAAATCTAAGACTCTTCTGAGTTACAGTAGTGTGATTCGCTGGAGTTAGAACATGTAGATGAGATCAAAATCTTAAACATACAAAGATTGTTGATATCAATGATCATGAAAGGTAGCAAGATTTTCAGAAATATCTGTGTTCGAAAAGTAATTCTACTATAATCAACAATTATTTTACATAGGTACCAAGGTACACATCCATGTGTGTCTCAGATTAGAATTCAACATATTGCACTTATGGTATGCTGCTTGAATATCTGTTACATGAAAATACAGCAAAGATTTCTTGGTTTTTTTAGAATCATCTTAGAGACATCACTGATGCTCTAATTAGTATCAGTAATGAGAAGACAGCTTATGGAAAAGCTGCAGACTTATCTAATGAAAAAATAATAAATACTGTTAATGACATATTTGGAGCTGGTAAGTACTAATAAGTCCAATCAGCCTGGGGCAATTGTTTTTCAACAGTCACTCTTGGGAACTTTTCAGCATGTTACACAAGAAGCATAAAAGAGGATTATGGGTCTGATTGCTCTCTCACATCTGTTTCACATTAGAGCAACATCACTGGTTTCCCTAGAACTCCTGCTGACCTACATGGTGCAGCCACACAAGACAGGCAGGGGAGGTTACCATGTCTTGGGTAGTCTACCTCTTCCTGGGCTGCTGGGCTATGCGATGCAGTGGCTTGTGTACCCAGTGCCCACCAGATGTTCCCCCTGACTGCTATGCAAGGTGTGCTTGGAAAAACATGTGGTAAAGCTGCCCAGGGTGGGCAACTTGTGTGTCCAGGCTCCTTCTGCCCTGTTGCACAGTGAGCTCCATGGTGGGGCTATGAGTGGTGGGCGCTGTTACCCATCACATGCAGCCATGTCATGGCTGGAGAGGGATTTTTGTCAGGCTGGGGGGGAGGGGGGAGGAGGCAGAGCAAGGGGAGGGTTGGCCACCTGCTTGTGTGGCTGGCGCTGTGGCCCGCCCTGGTCATGGTGGCAGCTCCAATGGACTGGCTGGCCCAGCTTCCCTGCAACCATCTGCCTGGTTCCACATGCTTGCCCCACAGTGTGGCAGCAGCGATTGTCTGCCACAGGGCAGCGTGGGGATCAGTCCCCTGCAGCTCATCTGGTTGCACCCATACTAGTCAGCGGCCGTTTTTGCATGGATGCCCCCCCTGCCCCTCTGGATGGGTGGGTGTGGTGCTGGTGGTGGTGGGCATCCATGCATACACCGTGGCGGTGGGTGGGGGGATGGGTGTCCACCAGGGGAAACACCATGAGCGTTGGGTGGGAGTGCATGCACACTCCTGGTGCACACCCATCTCCACCCATCACCTGCTCACAGAGCCATCTGACAAAATGGATGGCTCCACGTGTGTGCCAGTGAGAAAGGGAGCACACCCACCTCCACCCACTGCTGATGCACACCCATCCCCCCATCCATCAGCGCTGTGTGAAAATGGCCAGTTTGGCCTCGAACTCAATGGTGGCACAGTAGCTTATGCTATCAGGCAGAAGGAATCTTCTGCACCTACCATGTGGTAGAGCTGGATCACATGCATTCCACTCAACTTTATTGTTCAGGGCACAGAAATGGCATGGTGAGGATGGATGAAGTTAGATTATGGCATCATGACTTCTACCCCCACATAACCTGGGTGCCTGATGCACATGCACAGAAGTGGTTCCCCTCATTGAGGGCCCTCCATCTGTCAGAGGAACTTGGAGGAGGAAGCCAGCTGAGCTCTAGACATGGTGGGATCATATGGGGGCAGTAGGGGGAGAGCGCGAGGTGATGGAGGCCCCGTCTGGTCCAGCTTTGTGGGGGGAGTTTCATGAAGTGATGCCAGCCAATGCGGCAGATGTCTTGGGGTCTGTGAGAGCCACCTGTTGTGAACTTGATCCGTGCCCGTCCTGGTTGGTGAAAGTCTCCAGGGAGACGCTGGGGACGGTGCTGGTGAGGGTAGTGAACGCATCCTTGCAGCAGGGGAGGTTGTCGCCCAGCCTCAAAGAGGCTGTGGTGCACCCCCTGCTGAAGAAACCATCTTTGGACGTGGACACGCTTGCCAGTTACCGACCCGTCTCTAACCTTCCCTTTTTAGGGAAGGTTATTGAGCGGGCAGTGGAGATCCAGCTCCAGGTGCATCTAGATAGCATCAGTTTCCTGGACCCTTTTCAATCTGGGTTCTGCCCCGGATACGGCACTAAGATGGCCTTGGTGGCCTTGGTCGATGATCTCCGCCGGGAGATGGACGCAGGATGTTCAACATTTCTCATCCTGCTAGATCTCTCGGCTGCTTTTGACACCGTGAACCATAGGCTGCTGTTGAGACAGTTGCATGACCTGGGGGGGTCTGGATGGGACAGTTCTTGAATGGTTCCATTTATTCCTCTTGGGGAGAAGCCAGCGGGTGGTGTTGAGGGATGAGACATCTTGCCCCCGCACTTTATCATGTGGCATTCCGCAGGGTTCCATCCTGTCTCCATTATTATGTATATATATATTTAATATATATATGTAACCCTTGGGGGAGGTCGTGAGAGGGTTTGGGGTGTGATGTCACCAATATGCTGATCATACTCAGCTGTACCTCTCTTTTTCAACTGACCCAGACCCTGCCGTCTCAGTGCTATCCCAATGTTTGGAGGCCGTGGCGGAGTGGATGTGGCAGAGCAGACTGAAGCTCAACCCCGATAAGACGGAAGTGATGTTGGTGGGGTGAGTGAGGGAGGTGTTGGCCCCTCTGATCGGGGAAGGGGTGTTCACCCTCCTATATCTCAGCAGGTCCGGAGTCTGAGGGTGATATTGGATGTGGATTTCTGCCTGGAGTGGCAGTTGGAGGCAGTCGCGAAGGCTGCCTTCTGCCAGTTGCATCTGGTGCGGAGGCTGTGTCCGTATGTCTCCGGCCCGGACCTGGTCTCCCTCATCCATGCCTTCATCACCTTGAGACTGGACTACTGCAACGCGGTCTATGTGGGGCTTCCCTTGTTCTTGGTCTGAGGCTGCAGCTAGTGCAGAATGCGGTGGCCCAGCTCCTTTTGGGGACGGGTCATCGGGAGCATATAACACCTGTGCTCCAGACTCTGCACTGGTTGTCAATAGCGTGCTGAGTCAGGTTCAAGGTTTTTGTGTTGATCTATAAGGCACTTCACGGTCTGGGCCCCTCATACCTCAGGGATCACCTCGCCCTCCTCGTCCCAGAGTGGCTTCTTTGGTCTGCCGGGGGTGCCTTCCTGGAGGTCCCCCGTGTTAAGCGCGGGGACACAATGGAGAGGGCATTCTCGGTGGCCACGCCGCACCTTTGGAACTCCCTCCCAGAGGAAGCTCACCTGGCCCCTAGCCTGTTGACATTTCGGAAAAATTGTAAAACCTGGCTGTTCGCCCAGGTCTTTGGGGAGGGGGGTTAGTGGGGTTTTATCTCCCCTTACCCTATTCGTTTTTTTATTGTGATGCCCGGTCCTGTTTTAATTGTAGTATTTCTGAATGTTTTAATTGTTTTTAGATGTATTTTATATTTGTGTTTGCTTTTTGGTTTGTAAGCTGCCCCAAGCTGTTTTAGGAAGGACAGGGTAGACATTTGATAAAATAAATAAATAAATAAATATGAACTTAAGAAGTGCCCTCTTGAGTGAGACCAATGGTTAATCCAGCACATCGTTCTATTTCAGACAGTGGTCGTCTTGAGCCAGCAGTAATAGAACTCCCAGAGCTCCACATGCAAAACAAACAAGAACTGTGGCTAGCTAGAGGACCCAATTCTCTGAGGAGAAACTGGCACTAAATCAGGAGTGGGGAACTCATGGCCCCTGGGCTGAATCTAGCTCCCAACTGTTTTTATTTGGTCTTTCCCCAATTTCTAGCCCATGGATTCATTAACTACAGCCAATCCCTAATGCCAACCACTGAAAGAGTGAGCACAGAGCTGAGGGTATGCACAGAGATAGATCCATAGCTTAGGTCCATGATCTGCACCTTCCCTTTTCCCAACTCCCACTCCTGTCTGTCCTAAGAAGCTTGTAATAGTAGCCTGTGGGAGGAAAACAGTTTTTCCACTGCTACTCTAAATATTTTGTGTGCACTGTGTATGTGTGTGTTTCAGCTTCATAAAACATTCTGGTGATCTGTTTATTTTGCAGGCTTTGATACAGTATCAACATGTCTATATTGGATCTTCCTGTACTTAATAAACAACCCGGATATACAAACAAAACTTCAAGTAGAGATTGGTAATGTTACATTTGATTTATGTAAATAAACCTTGGGTCATGAACCATATTTAAAATATGCAACATTTTATTTGTTACAGATGGCAAGATTGGGTTTAGGTCCCCAAGATTTGATGACAGGAAAGATATGCATTACACAGAGGCTTTCATCAATGAAATCTTCAGGCACACCACGTTTATACCCTTTACCATTCCTCACTGGTAAGAAGCAAAGCGGGTGTTTGTTTCCATCTAGATGAAATGATTTGTGGAGGGAATAAGCATGTTTTGTTTTTGAATTTTGGAAATTTGAATCTCAATTTGTCTATGTATGGCTCTGAGTCAGGTAAAATACACAGAGGAGAAAGAAAGAAGATTTTATGCTTTAATAAGAGTGCATCACAAGCACAGCTGAAAACATGCACTTTGGACAAATATTCTGGTGGTGTAAATTAACATAGCACCAGCGAAGTCAGAAATAATTACACAATTGAAAATCTGTCCTTTTTGCTAGAGTATACATGGATTATCGAGTACACTAGAGTATTGAGGATGCAAATTTTATCTCACTCTAGTCTAAATGAGAATTAATTCAAATCAAGATCAAAGCGATATCATATCTCTGGATCAGAATTAGGCAGCTATTATATAGTATACATATATTTTTTAAAATAAGAGAGCAATAAAAGCCTGGTACTTGTTATATTGTCTAACATGCAGGAATGTTTGCTGGGGAAAATTCATAATAATCAAACTCATTAGACATATACTAGTTAGAGTACTTTGATTTGAATCAACGGATTTTCATCTGATAGTTCTAAATGTAAAAATGCCATTCTCTGTCAACATGAATTGATATAATGCATTTTGTTTTCCTAGTGCCACAAAGGATGCTATCCTCAATGGGTATTTCATTCCCCAAAACACATGGATCTTTATTAATATGTATCAAGTAAATCATGATGAGTAAGTATCAGACAGTTGTATTGTTTGCTTTACAAGCAATATTATGTTCACATTTTTATTCTGCATATAAAATACCTGTAGCAGGTTTAAGTCTCTCATCCTGCTATGGTAGGAGTCCAGCCTCCACACTCCCCTTATAGCCAACCCATGCCTCATGGCTGTTATTCACCTCAGGGCCTCCATTAATAGCGATGGATGAACGCAGTTCGGAAGTTCGGAGTTCGAACCGAACTCAACCAGTTCGGTCGACCGAACCAAACTTCCAAACCGAACTCAATTTTCAAACCGAACCTAATTTCCGAACTTGGTTCTGTTCTCCCATTCCTATAAGATAATGTTCCATTTAGTTCAATGGGGTTTGAATTTCCGAACTCTGTTCGGAAGTTTGGAGTTCGGACCGAACTGAACTGAACTTCCGAACCGAACTCGATTTTCGAACTGAAACAAACCAAACC
>QEPC01012913.1:5037181-5079240 GCA_003113815.1 Sphenodon punctatus
TACCCACGTCACTTCCGTCCCAAGGCGGGACTTCCGGACCCACGTCACTTCTGTCCTAAGGCGGGACTTCCGGTGACGTAGACCTGTCAAACTGATAACGATCAGTTTGATGACTAGTGTCCCCCTTACTACTGTAATCTTGTCAGTGTCTTGCTGCTCTTAGCCTTCTGCATCTTGGTGATGTGTTTTCGTCTTGCCGTGTCAGTGGGGATGATCCCATGTGCCATGTGGTACATGCAAACCATGCACATCCCCATTGCGGGGGCATTGTGCCTCACGCAAACCGCGTGGAATCCACGTGCAGGCAGTTTAGGATTGCAGCCAGTGTAAGTCCTGTAACTCCCCATTGTTCCAGTTCCCCTGCTGTGAGCCTTAGTCCTCTTTCTCCTCTTCAGTTTAATAGCCACCTGGATAGGCAGTGCCAGTGCATCAACACACCCACACAACACACAGCATAAGATTTGCAAAAAACATCCGACCAATCGCGGGCCTGTAACCAATAGCAGCTCACACTCAGTGTGCAGCCAGTCATATGGCCAGTAGTGCGACGGTGCCAATCCTAGAGGAAGCCACCCAGCTCTTCAAGATGTTCAAAACCGTTGGTGCATAGTCTTCAGAATTCACAGATGCCAGAACCACAGCCATGGAGATGCAGGCTGAGAATTTCCTTGTGCTCAATATCGCAGATCAGGAATTCCTTTCCGCTTTTGATCAGACCCTGCAAGCAGTCTAACAGATCCAAACCTTCTGCTGTCATTGACATGATGTGATGTCATCGCACAGAAAGGCTCTCCCTTGATCTCTTTTGCTGGGATAGTGGGATGCACCACACCATGGAGGTAGCTCCTGCTTCGACACCCTGCCCCTGCCTACCACTGGTAATAATGAACCACACTGGGGAGTATCAACATCATGCAAGGGCAGCTACTGTGCACAGACATAACTTTCGGGAGATGTGGCTTCAATTACTGAGTGAAGGTACTTTTACTGGCAGCTCAGCACCACCTGCTCTGTTGTGGAGACAGCTTACAGGCTATTAAAGCAGCACTAAAGAGAAATCGCAGCCAGAAATGATTTCCAGCTAGAGATAACTACTGCAGCCAGTGTTCTCCATAACATCTGTGAGTTTGGCAGGACCGAGTTGGAGAACACCCCCACCAGTTAGCTCTGGCAAGCCAGTGCCCACGTTCCAGAACCAGCTAAACCGAGCAGAGCAGCGTGTAGCCAGACAGATCCGGGACGCTTTGTGCCACATCAACCACAATGCTAGCCCCACCACCTACCACCAGCGACAGTTTAAAGAGCATTGGTAAACTGTTTCAAATGATTTTTTTGTGATTTCAATAAATGCTTGAAAAATGTTTCCTGTGTGTCACTGTGTTTCCCTCTGGCCTATCTGGCTCCCCACAAGCATCAGGATGGCATATTTTCCCTCCCTCCACCCCAGTGCTGTTTCCTGCCAGACAGTCTTTTCCTGTGCATTCCCTATTGGCATCTGCAGATTAGCTGACTGTGGACCTGAACCTCTATGTTTTCTGCTGTAAAGGTTTGGCTTATGGATAGCACAGATCATTATTGACATGAGGCGGATAAAAAAGGAGGTAGAGCTGTGTTCCAACCCTCCAAATGAGGGGGCCCCAACACACGGGGCCCATGAGTAAACTACAAATAACAACATATGTGTAACATACAGATCTGCAGGACCTCCAGAGTCTGTAAAACTTTCCTGCGTTAGAAGTGGGCCCACACCACCATTTTGCACAGGACCCCAACTTCCCTGGATCTGGCACTGGCCAGTCCACTTCTTACTTGGGCAGAAGAGAATCTCCATTCCAGCTGGACTATCCACATAAAGGGTGAGGAAAAATCTAACTGCTGATTGACTGAGCCAGCAAGCCAAGGAAATGGAAGGAGAACAGTTGGTGTTTTTAGACACACATTTCTCCTGGAAATGTTTGCTGTAACATCCAGAACTTTCTGTGTGTCTAAATCACTCATCCAGATCTTAAATATCCAGATTTTTGAACTTCTGCGTGAAACTTCTCCCAGACCTTTTGTGTGTAAAAGGTTCTCCTGGAAAACTGCTTTGCTCCAGGCAGCTGCAATCACTTGGTTTCCATGGCAGCCTGTCACGATTACAGCTGTGCCTACTTTAGGCTGCCTCAGGGCCATGTTTGTGTGAAGAATGCATCCAGAAACTACCTCAGGGCAGTGTGTGTGTGAAGAATGCATCCAGAAACTGCCTCAGGGCCGTGTTTGTGTGAAGAATGAATCTGGAACTTACTTGTGGACTTGTAAAACCAGGCGATTGAAATTTCCAGAACATTAACGTGTGTCTAAAAATGCCCACTGAGGCACTCTGTAAAGTCTGGAGCCTGATCTAGTACCTTGAGGCCCTGGAGGGTGGGGATTGCTCTGTGGTGCTACCAATTTACTCTGGTCAGGGCCCAGGGTTGGTGCTAAAAAACCTTTCCTGTGCTGATCAGGCCACATCCCTCCATCAGCATTTGTTCCATGCCCCTAGTTTCTTGGTTGGCTGCTGGTCCCTATATAAAGCTGTTTTAAAGCCACAGGAAACTGTGGATCTTCTGTTTCCTTTCCTGTTCCTCTTGGTCCTTGTTGGTGCGTCTGACCTTGGTTCCTTGAGGAAAATTGAGAAAATTAAAGACTCTTGAGGAAATTAAAGAGTCATGGGATAGGAGGCAGTGTCCTATCATAGATTGGCAAGTGGTTAAATGGTCAGTTTCCACAGTGGTGAGATGTAATTTGTACTGGGATCATTGTTCGTTAATGATCTGGAGAAGGGAGTAAAGAAAGAGGTGATTAAATCTGTAGATGACACAAAGTTATTCAAGGTTGTTAAAACCTTGTCTGTAAGATGGGGGTGCCAGGAGGGTGTTCTCGGTTGCTGCCCTGGTTTTATGGAATTCCCTTCCCCAGGAGGTTTGCTTGAGCCTGAGCATCTTTCAGAGGCGGTGTAAAACATTTTTATTTGAAAGAGCATTTGGCAGGCAGGGATGAAGCTTGGTTGGGTTACTGGGTTCTAGGGAGGGTGGGAATTTTGAGGGGTGGGAGGGAATGTTTTATTTTATGAATTTTTATTGTGGTTTTATTATTGTAAGCTGCCCTGAGCCCTTGTGGGAAGGGTGGTGTATACATTTGAAAATAGATTAAAAAACAGATTAATAAATATATATATATATATATATATATATATATATATATATATATATATATATATATATATATATTTATTTGAAAATAAATTAAAAAACCTGAGCGGACTGTGAAGAATTGCAGAAGAATCTTGTGAGACTGGTCAGGAAAGATCTTCTCTGATGAAAGGTCCAATGGCAGATGAAATTTAACGTGGACAAGTGCAAAGTGATGCACATAGGGAAAAACACCCAAACTATATGTATACAAATCTGGGTTCTAAATCAGGAGTTACTACTCAGGAAAAGGATCCTGAAGTCCTTGTGGACAATACATTGAAATCCTCAGTTCAGTTCCTGGTGGCAGTCAAAAAAATAAACAGAATGTTAGGAATCATTTGGAAAGGGATAGAAAATACAACTGAAAATATTGTAATGTCTCTATATAAATCTATGGTGCGAATGTACCTTGAGTATTGTGTGCAGTTCCGGTCACCCCATCTAAAAGACATAGCTGAACTAGAAAAGGTACAGAGAAGGGCAACAAAAATGATCAAAGGTATGGAACGACTCCCATATGAAGAGGGCTTGATAGGTTGGGGCTCTTCAGCTTGAAGAAAATATGACTGAGAGGGAATATGACAGAAATTTATAAAATCACGTGGTGAGGAACATGTAAATAGGGAGTGGTTATTTGCCCTCTCTAAGTGTACTAGAACAATTGGGCACTCCATGAAATTAACTTCCAACAGATTTAAAACAAATAACTTATAAGAGAAAGTATTTTTTCACTCAGCGCAGAATTAATTGTGGAATTTACTGCCAGAAGAAGTGGTCAAGGCCGGTTGTGCAGCTAGTTTTAAAAAGGGATTGGATAAGTTCTTGGAGGATAGGTCCATTAATGGCTATTAGTAAAGTAGGTTTTGGGGATGTAACCTCTTACTGTTGGGGTCTGGAACAACAGGGAATGGATTGCTGATTGTGACCTGTTGGGTACTTCTCTCAAGAGACAGAGACTGGCCACTCTTGGAAACAGGATGTTGGGCTTTGGAGGACCATTGGTCTGACCCAGTATGACACTTCTTATGTTCCTGTTTCCTATCTCTGTTCCCTTGGACTGGCTTTGCTTTGGTCTTCCTGACCCCTGTTGGTGTTTGGATCAGCTCTACTCTGTTTGCTTTCCATCTGTCTGATTTGTCTGGAAATGAGTCTTTCTGCCCCATTATGCCTGCCTTTGTTTCCTACCTGTCCAGTCTTCCATTCTGTCTATCCCACTTCCTGTGGTCTGTGCTTTGGTCCCCAGCCCATTCTTAATGTTCCCAAACTTCAATCCTGCATCAACCCTCCTGGACCCCAACTCCAATTCTGCAGTGCCTTGCCAGACCCCGATCAAGCACCTATTGTCCTGGACCCAGTCCTGCATAGACTCCCGGAATCTGCTTTGTGTAAGCCTCTGACACAATCTAGCTGTAAAAAATATTCAGCTTTCCACTGATGAATCTAAGTATTTGGGCCTGCTTCTTATCCCCTAAAAAGTGGTGAGGTTTCTGTCAAGACACTGGGAAGCAACAGTGGAAGGAATCAACTCCCTCTCTCAACCTTGGCCAAACAGTTGTGCACTTTTTCTTTGATTCCTATAATCCTGCACATAATGCAGGAATTTAGGCAGCAGAGGGAAAAAGGATAGTATACTCATCACTAGGGGTGGGACTACCGGATCATCCGGTATCTGATACTGCCGGTATTTTGGTGTACCGGCAGTATCGGATTATTCTGGTATTATTGGGTCTGGTACCGGATCCCCCCCGTGCCGGATTTTTTTACACTGCGGCCATTCAAATGAATGGCCGCAATGTAAAAAAACCCCACAAAAAACCCCAAACACTGTCCCTCCCCAAGTCCAGGCTGCGCGGGTGGAAGGGGGGGACACCCCCCACTCACCGTGCCCAGCCTGGATTTAAAAAAAATTAAAAATTTCCCTTAAGTCCCTAGTATGGGCTCCGGGCCGCCGCCGGTGACCCAGAACCAGCACCAGCAGCAGGTAAGTACCGGTACTGTACTGATCCCTGGGGTGGGGGGTGGTTTAACACCCCCTCCACCCCAGGTATCACCCTACCTCCCCACCCAGGGATCGCCTACCTTGAGCTCCGGGTGGCAGCGGCTCCGGGCGGTGGCGGTCTGGCGGCTTCAGCGCTGGCTGTGGCTGCTGGCTTCAGCACACTACTAGGCCTTCCGGGGAACTTGCTAGGATATCCTAGTTCCTCCTATCACTTGGATACTCAAAGGAAGTTTTGGATACCCTCCTGTCATCTAGGAAAGTCTCCACTAATAGGACATACATTGCTATTAGAAGTAGCTTTATGAGGTGGTGCAGTATTTCTGAGGTAGAAGTGGGGCTTAGCAGGAGCTTCTGAGTTTCTTCATTTTCTGCGGAATGGTCTGTAGAAAGGTCCCAAAGTCAACATGCTCAATAGACAAGTGTCCTGTTTGGTTTTTGTAATTTACTGCAAAGAACAGGATTTGTTAGTATTGCGCCTGCATATCAAAAATTTCCTGAGAGCAGTCATTGAGCCCGATCTCAAACCGTATGGATCGTGTGCAGAGCCATGCGCCTGCGCATCCTTATTGCGGGCACACTGAGTCCTGCGGATCCTTTGCGCAATGTGCACAGAATCTGCAGGGTTCAGGATTGGGTGCTCCATCTATCTGGGATAATCAAAATGAGGTCATTCAGGCAGGTCAGGCAGAAAGTTTGAGAGACCCACTCCAGTAAAGGCCTTGACTGAGCATCTACTGTAGCCAGTGGGAGTCTTTTCATGAACTTCACTGAGCTTTGGATCAGGCCCAAGGTATACAGGGAATATTTGCTTTTATTAAATGAGATGTTTGGAAGTAAAAATGGTTACTGACTCAGAAATTAAAAAGTAGCTCAGCGAGTATGAGCTGTAGCCATTAACATTTGTACTTTGTAAACAGCAGTTCTTTTATGCTGCATGTAGAGCACACTGGGTGAAGGAAAGGCACAGAGAAAGCTGTTTGCTTTGGTTGTTCATAGGTTTTCCTTTTGTTTAATTTCTTTTCCAGTGTCTTTAAAAAAACTGTTGTATGGCTATCTGGGCATGTGGACAGGAGGTACTTGCTACAGATAACTGTCACACTATTCACTGCTAACTGAAAAAGAAAGAGGTCATGATGAGTATTCTGTCTGCACAGTTACAACAACGTTACCTTGGAATACAAAAGGGAGAAGAAGAATTGAGACGTTTAGAAGAACTGGGGTTGAGGCTGCTTTCAGAAGGAATCAGGTCAGATCTTTTCAATGAGGAAATGGGCCAAAAAGTCAATCATTTTACAAATATTTTGCATAATGCAGTTTGCTCAAGACACAGTGCATTTTATTCTGTTGTATGTAAAACAAGTCACCGAGTAGTGGATGTGAGCTGTGTGTGGGCACTACACACCAGATCTGAATGCTGCTCTGACCTCTTCTAGGGCAGAAGCTGTTGGAGGGGAACACAGGATGGCACAAATATGGTGATGCTTATATATATCCCAGTATATATTGGTATAGCATAGTAATGATAGCATACTTACACAGAATAGGTAATGATATTAATCACAGTATATGTTATGAGTTTTAGAGTACTTTGAAGTAGTTGACATGAGCAGAGAATCATGGGATGGTTGAGAACAAAGAGCAAACAAGCTACAGGGAAATCTTATCAGGACATCAGGCAGACTCGCAGGAGGATTGACACCCCAGCTGGTGTGTCTCACTTGGTATGACAAGGTAGGGGAAGAAATCAAGGGAACAGTTATGGATGTGTGATTCTCCATGACTCAGAGGCGCCGTAAGAAGACATAAAAAATGTAGGGAAAAACCATAACACTTTGAATAACCTACGAATGAACCTTATGCATATCCAACAGGGGTCTCAGTCAGACTGGAGCGTGCCATGTTAAAGGGGTGTCATGCTGGGTGGGAATATTATAGTGTTGTAATTAACTTGGAAAGGTATAAAAGATATGGACCAATGTAACTGCCTTTGTCAGCTAAAAGGGCACCAAGCCTGGGGTGGGGTGGGGTGGGGTGTATTTAGCTCTCCAACACCCCATAGAGGAGTGAATAAGCTCTACACCGCTAACTGCCTGTTTGTATTATTTATTTATTTATTTATTTATTTTATACATTTTTGCCCCGCCCCTCCTGCCATGCAGCTCGGGGTGGCTTCCAAACGTTAAAATACAATAAAATCAGTTAAAAAGTTACCATAAATATTATAAAATATTAAAACAGGGCTAGATAAAACCAAAAAAGGTAGGGGAACTAAAAATCCCTCCACCCTACTCACCCTCCCTCCCAAAGGCCTGGGCGAACAGCCAGGTCTTACAGTTTTGCCGGAATGTTAACAGGCTAGGGGCCAGGCGAGCTTCCTCCAGAAGGGAGTTCCATAGCCGCGGCCCCACTACCGAGAATGCCCTCTCCATTGTGGCCCCCCGCTTAACACGGGGGACCTCCAGGAAGGCACCCCCGGCAGACCGCAGGCCGTGTTATTTATTATTAACACACATTTATATAGTGCCAGCAGTGTACCTGGCACTTTACAAAATAATAAAATAGACACGGTCCCTGCCCCTAGGGCTTACAATCTGAGAGACAGGTGCTGGGGGAGAGACATAGGAAGGGGAACAGAGGGAGAGACAAGGGGTCTAACATTCATGAAAATGTGAGGTCTCAAGTGCACATACTTGGCTTGGTTACAATGAGAATGACAGCAGGCAGGTCCATGTGGCAAGGATAAGGGTAAACAGACCATAGGTATAGGAAATAGTGGCTCAGCAGGATAAAGAGTCAGACTGAGCAGAGCGAAAGAGGTGAGTTTTAAGGAGAGATTTGAAGGTATGAAGGGAGGGGGCAAGGCGGATGTGGACAGGGAGGGAGTTCCAGGCATGGGGGGCAGCAAGTGAGAAGGGACGAAGGCGCTTAGGGGAGCAGGGAAGGCGTGGAAGGGTGAGAGAAGGGACAGAGGAGGAGCGAAGTGCACAGGCTGGAGTATGGAGGGCGATAAGTGCAGAGAGGTAGGGGGGAGCAAGGTTGTGAAGAGCTTTATAGGTGAAGACTAGGAGCTTGTGCAGGATTCGTTCAGGAAGGGGAAGCCAGTGAAGCGAAGAGAGGAGGGGCTGCACATGGTCGAAGCGACTGGCGAGGTAGATGACCCTGGCAGCAGAGTTTTGGACAGAGATGAGGGGAGAAAGGTGAGACCGGGGAAGGCCAGTGAGAAGGAGGTTACAGTAATCGAGGCGAGAGATGACCAGAGCATGAACAAGAGTTTTGGCAGACGAGACAGAGAGAAAAGGGCGAATCTTAGCAATGTTATGGAGGGAGAAGCGACAGGATTTAGCAACAGAGTCAATGTAGGGTTTAAAAGAAAGGGGTGAGTCAAAGATGAAGCCTAGGCTACGGGCTTGGGGGACAGGCAGGATGGTGACTCCATCAATAGTTATTGACAGTGAGGAAGGAGAGGAAGGATGAGGGGGGAAGATAAGGAGTTCAGTTTTAGCCATGTTGAGTTTGAGTTGACGTTGAGACATCCAGGTAGAGATGTCAGAGAGACAGTTGATGAGACGAGCTTGAACAGAGGGAGAGAGAGAGGGAGTAGAGAGATAGAGTTGAGTGTCATCAGCATAGAGGTGGTATTGGAAGCCATGGGAGGCAATGAGTTTGCCTAAGGATGAGGTATAGATCGAGAAGAGGAGAGGGCCAAGAACAGAGCCTTGAGGAACACCAACTGAGAGGGGAAAGGAGGAGGAGGCGGAGTTGGAGAGAGACACATTAAAGGAGCAGTCAGAGAGGTAGGAGGAGAGGTAGGTATTTGTGCTACCTGCACACGAGGCAGCTACTACCTAAAGGGAGAGGCTCCCCAACCTTTTTCATACCTCCCAGATCCTGTACACTCCATTCTGTCAGGGCCTTGTAGGGAAGAGATCTCAACCACTCAGCCTTAGGCACACAGGGTGTTTTCAGGCAGAAACGGAGCCTACTGGGGACTGGAACTGCTCTGTGGGCCCAACCCCATGGCTGCCAATTATCGGCTCCACATGGGGCCACATCATATGGACCAGCCATGTTCCCTGGGCATGGTCCACCCTAGGGTGGCCATCCCTCCCCTTTAAAAAACGACACATTAAAAATACATGGTGCAGGGCTGCACTGGAACCAATGCAGTCCTGCGCCATGTGTTTTTTATAAGCATCCTCGTTTAAAGAGGAGGGATGGCCACTCTAGTCCACCCACGAAGCCCCACCATAGAGCTGTGGTTCACTCTACAGATGCTCTAGGTGGCTGTCCACAACTCTATGGTGCTGAATGAGTCAACAGACAGACAGGAGCAAAAGTGATCCATGGTTTCCCCCAAAGATGGGCAGCAGCACTGCTTTTGGCCATTGCCCCAGGTTTGTCCAGCCTGCTCTGTGCGGTGTGCTCCTGAATCTTGTGCAGCACACCATGCTGGGTTACTCTGGAGCAGCCCCAGCCTGCTCTGTGTTGCATATCTGGCAGGCAACCTTCTCATAGACCAGTAAACCCAGGGGTGATGTGGGCAACTTCAGGCAAGTTCAGAACTGCTGCCTGTCTGTTTACACCCACAGTGCATAACAGGGACAGGAGGAGAAGTATGAAGTGTGTTGGGGAAGAAAAGGAAGGGTGAAGGAGTGGATATATGGGGAGCAGAAGGTTGAGAAAGTGTACAGACAGGATGAGGGACTGAGTATAGCAGGGGCAGTTCCAACTTACCTGTTGTGTTCTTTACAGTGTACTTAAATGCTTTGAAATGCAAACTATCCCTCCGTCTTTAGACTCTCTTTTGGACAGTCTTTGGCTTTCTGTCCTGTGCACCATAACGATATTGGTCATTACTAAACAGCGGGTATGCAAGGAGGTCTCTTAAAACATTAACTGCTTAAAACCTGGGGTCATGAGGAGGACCTGCAGTATGAGGAGGTCCGGCCTGTGTGTCACACAGTAGTAAAAACACATGACAACACAGCAGCAGCACTTGTCAAAGATGAAAAGGCCTCTGTGTGTTTATTTCAAGGCCAGTACTCTTCTGAGACTATAGTAATGATAATAAAACCTTTTAATTTTAAGGACACTAATTTTCTTCTGCAGGAAAGTAGTTGACTAACTAAATGGCTTGGGCTTTTTGCATTCCCTTCTGATGATCTTACATCAGCAAAGAGAGCTGATGGCACAAAAGGCTATCCAGCTGAAACAAGGCAAGGGTGGCCTAATTATACACACTTGATAGTGCTGGCTTCATCAACAGAAACCTAATTTCTTAATGGTCTCCATTTAAATACACTTGTGGCCATGTTCCTATAAAAAGGACTTCCTTAGATACTTGTATGATTGTTAAAGAATCTCCATGCTATCTTAGGATGGAATTTAAATTCCAATGGGGGAAATAAACATTTTGAGCACATAATAAATGTACATACTGTAATAGCTAAACCCAAGATGCAAAGGGTGCTGCAAGTCCTCTGCCATTGAAGTCAATGGCTCTGCTCCCTTTGACTTTAGTGGATGGAGGATGCACCCAAAATGTTGCCCTCTCACCTACTTCGCCTAAGGAATGGCAGAAAAGTTATTCTCTATATCATGTAAAGGGAATGCAATTAATGATCCTGCTTTTGACATTTTATTTTTAAAGTATTTACATAAGTGACTCATTTGACATTCATAAGATCAAGCATTGAAAATGTACGTCTCAAGCCACCCAACATCATGATGCTGGCTTTAAACAAAAGGATTTTATTTTCTTTGCCTTTATATTTTTTAACCCTTATGATCCACTTTTTCTAATTTCTCCATGGCTGTGAGAGCTGAGCCTTAATTTTGGCCCTTTTCAAACAGGTCACGTTGGGTGGGGGAATCAATCAATCAATATTTGTTTATTTGTTGGGCAAAGCCTTTTACAAATTTCCATTGGCCCACTGCCAAGTGGATGGAATACATACAAAAAGTAACTGGCTTCCCAGTCAACAAACCGATACATTGCTGGGGGGCAGCCCCCATAACATAAAACAAAAATGAATAAATATAAAATATAAAATCAGCCCATAACTTCAGCGTGCATCTTGTCATTCTCGTAGCACCAAGCACGACTTGAAGGGGCACTAGAAAAATTCAAATTATCTTAATATCATGAAGTACATACTTATCCCCTTTTTCCAACCCAAATTCTCCACTGCCGCAGTCACGACCTCCAGCCTCATGTTTCCCTATTGGCTGGAGGGAAAAAAGGGCTACATATGCCTTGTATTGCCAAAGTAAAACTTGCTACCACCCTAGCTTGTTCAGAGTCAGCAGGATTAAGTAAGCACAGAACCCCCTTCAAAATTGGGGGCTGTCCCATTCTATTTCTCCCCAGATATTTTTGTCTAGGGCCCACTAGGGCGGGGCATTGATAAATCATGTGCTCCATGGTATCAACCTCCCCCAGGGCACATAGGGGGCATGTCCTTAATGCCCAAGGCACCTGCTTGTGTCGTCCTTCTATCACCGAAGAGGCTAGTGTATTAATTCTTATTTTGAGAAAGGCCTCTCGTGTCCTAGCATTTTCCCATGCAAAAAGATAGTATGGGCCAGCGGACTCCGGATTATAGGGAACGTAAGTTGGTACAATTTTCTGGGCAGCCATCAGTCCCCCCTCAGTTTGCAGCGCCTGATCGTGGATCTGCCTTTTAAGTAAACTTCTCGCCTCAGTCGATCCTACCTGGGCCAGGTTCTCCTGGGAGAATCCCAAATCATGAATTTCCCCCTCAACCCCTCTTAACCATGGATCGCCCGACCCGCTCTCCAAGGTTGATGTTAAAAGAGACTCCCCAGGAGGGCGAAATAAGGCCACCTTGGCCCAAAAGGTAACCACCGCCTGCAGGACATATGTTCTGAGGGGAAGGGCCTGCGCCTCTGCTCGTAGAATTACCTACGGGGTACCTCTTTGTACTCCCATGATCGCCCTCAAAAAACAATTTTGAATTGGTTCTAGCAGTGATAAGAAGGGGATACCCTAAACAGGCATTGAATACAGCAATTGGCCAATGACCTTCGCTCTAAATAAGCGCAATGCAGGCAGAACCAATTTGTCCCCTTTCCCAAAAAAGAATTTGACTATTGCCATGGTGGTTTTCTTGGCCAGAATTTGCACAGCTGTGAAATGGGCTCTCCATCCCCCATTAGAGGCAAAAAGCACCCCCAGATATTTGAAGCGCTGGACCTACTCTATGGTATTTGGGCCTATTGCCCAGCGGTGAACTTTCTGGGTCCCCCTTACCCCTACCACCAAAACCATGGTCTTTGAATAATTAATAGATAAGAATTCTGCCTGGCAGAAAACCCCCAAAATTTGCATGGCGCGTCTCAAACCAATACTGGTTTGGGAAATCAGCACTGTGTCATCCGCATATAATAGCAAGGGGATCCTGCGCTCACCTATTCTTGGGGCGTGCGTATCAACCCGGTGGAGTGCATGTACTGCATCGTTTAAATAGATGTTGAAGAGTGCTGGTGCCAGGAGGCAACCTTGTCGTACCCCCACTTGTACCTGTACCTCTTGAGATAAGGCCCCATTCTTGTTATAACGCACCCGTAATGAGTTCCTCTCATGAAGTTTTATTATCAAAAACAGGAGTCTGGGGCAGGGTGGGGGAATGGATGTGTGCCCGCAGTGGGTAGAGGTGGGTGTGCAGTGTGCACCCATTCCCACGGGCACACACCCATCGCCACCCATCTGCACCCACAGAGCAACTGGCATTGGAGCCCATTGCTCCCTGTGTGGGTGATGGGTGGAGGTGGGTGTAGGGAGTGAGAACGCATGCACCTCCACCCCCTGCAGCATTCACCCGGGCACCTCCACCCATCTCCACGCAGTAAAACTGTATGGAGATGGGTGGGGGCGTCTCGTGTGAAAAGGGTCATAATTTTTGTCATGGGATTATATGTAAGTCTCAAAATGAGATCACAAGGCAAAGAGTTTGAGAGTCGCTTCACTACGGCTTTCCTCAAGTTGTTTCCTTTCCTTTAAAATGTAAGGGGATCCTTGTCAGTTTAATCTTAACTTTGAATTTCTTGTCTTATTTCACTTGTTGTGCTGCTACCGGCTGTCCTTAATAACTCCTGTTAGAAGTGTCATTATCATTTTGAATACTCTATGGAAAAGACAGTCTCCCTTCATGTGTACTTCAGAAATAGGGACACTTTGCTATGAATGGTTTAATTCACTTGTTTTCTTCCTGTGTGTGGTAGCTTACAATTTCACATGAAGCCTTTGGTATGTTTCTTGCATAAGTAGATTATCTCTTGCCATACTTGACATTCACCGTGCACAAAACTGTTCCTGCCCTTTTAGCAAAATGGATACAATCTTCATTTTTCTAACAGGCTTGATTCATTAGAAAAATGCACTCCTGGGAAAAGAACCTTGGTAATGAAAATCTAAAAAAAAAAAAAAGAATTGTGAAATCTGCCCTCACAAAGCAGGAAAGGGAGAAGAGAGATGAGAGGAGGAGGTTCATATCAGAGACTGCAGTCTTTCGCACTGTCAGTCAGCAGCCTTAGCTGACCTATGGTTGGGAGAACTATGCAGGCCTTTGCTTGAGCAGCTCTGGAAATGACATCAGACCTGTTTTTAATACTTTCCACAGTGGCTCTGAAAGGATACTGCCAAATTGTAACATGCCACCACCATGTATCAAATCAGCTACTATTCTGGGGTGCTCTATGTGGGTAGATATTAGGAATGGGAATTGTAGATCAATTTTTGGATTAATTATGGATTTGGATTTTAAAATGTGGCTTAATTAGAGATTTGGATTTACAAATTCAGATTTTCCTCCATCCCCATTCTCCAGGGCTCCAGAGTGGTACTCACCATCACCGACCTTGGAGAGCTTGGTTGAAGTGCTGCTGCTGATGCTGTTGTAAGAGTTCCAACAGGTTCCCTTGCTGCGGCATGCTACAGCCTCCAGGGTCATTTTGCACATGCACAAAATGGCCTCAGCTCTTAAACAAAATGGTGGCGGTGTCATTTTGGCAGCTGCCATTTTGTTGAAGGGCAGTGGCCATTTTGCGCATACACAAATGGCTCTGGTGGCCATCTTTTGCACGTGCGATTCGGAACAGGGAGTGTGCTGCAGTGAGGAAGCCTGCCAGAGCCCCCAAAGCAGCAGTGGTCCTCCGAGGCCAGTAAGTACAACTCTGGGGCCACAGGGAATGGGGCTTGGGGAAAACTGGATCTGTAAATCTGAATCCATACTGGCAAGCCATGTTGCAGTTCGGTACAGATTAATCTGTATGGCCTGTTACAGACAGTTAAGGATTAATCCAAATCTGTAATACCCATCCCTAGTAGATATGTGCAAGGAAATCAAAGATGTTACACATGAGATATTGTACATGAAACAACCCTCCCAATTTACCTTACATTAAAAACTGTCAATGTGTGAATGTGGGCGACACAGTTGTTGGAAGCGCAATAAAATTTGGGTCTTATATTTGTCATTTCCTTCCATACTCCATAAAAGAAAGAGCCCTTATAAATATTTACATTAAGGTTTGTAGCCTGGAGGAGAGAGGAGAAGGGAAAATGGCTTTGAATCTCGGCCAAGATTTTAATCCCTCTACATTGGCATCTGCAAAGAAGCAGTTTATAAGGTGTCTAAAACAAAGTGTTTAACACAAGAAGTCTATGGACATGGAAATATGTGTGTTTAATATATAATCAACTGACTGCAGCTTTATTTGCTATTTGTATGCAATACACATAATATTTGTCCCCCACTCCCTTCCAGGACTTTTTTGGCTTCCCTTTCTGTCTTAGATGGGTATGAGCCTGCTTATACTTTTATATTGTGAAGATTTTAAAAATCTCCCTAATATGACAAATGAGATGGAGCAATTCAGTAAACTTCAGGGCACTTTGCATTAAGGATCCTGTAGACTGGAAAAGTGTTTGTGTGTCTAGGATGTCTGAAGCTGTACTGTAGCCCCACCTGCTGGAGGCTGGTAGAGAATCACTTCCTACTTTTTGAGAGTCAGAAAACAAGACATCTGAGTCACAGATATGTGGAGAAAAATAAGAGAGATTCCAAACATTTGTTGTGGAGGCACATCGAGAGTGTTAGAGGGATCAATCTGTAGAGACCAGGCCAATGGGAGAGTTACAGTGGTGAGGTGTCCAAGCAGTCATGGTAGATAGAGGCAAAAGTTTGTTAAAGGAAAGGGTAAAGTTACAGGGTGAGACCCCCTGTGTACACAGACAGAGGTACATCCCAGAGACCCAAATAGGAAGAGAAAGCCCAGTAAGGTCTGAGACAGACAAAGGTTCAGGGGAGTTCTTATAGGAAAGAAACTTGAGTTAGGATGTCAGCCACAGCTGGGCTGGGCATTCAGATGCTATATCTATTCATCTATTTCATGTATACATTTCCAGCATCATGAATTCTATGGGTGAAAACAGACATGGCGCTAAGCACCCTTTAACCACCCTTGGTGGTCATTTATGCATGTTTCAGGGCTGCATAGGGCACCAATACAGCCCTGCAACATGCATAAATAACTACCAAGGGTGGCTAAAGGGTGGTTAGTGTCATGTCTGTTTTCACCCTATATTGGCTGAAAGAGGGCACTTGCAAAAACTGGTAACCTGTAGACTTTTCAGTACCCGAATCAACTTGCCAACCTTGGGTACTGATTGGTACCTGATTGCAATGCGATTTGGGTACCCAATGCCATGGAATGTCGATTTCCGGTCCCAGAATGTTGACTTCTGGTACCGATTTTACAACTTTGTCATCGATATACCAACTATTTATTGGTTATCCATCTTGGGAAATTGACTCTGGTCCCAGAAAGTCAACTTCTAGTCCCAGAAAGCTACTTCCCATCCTACTTTCTTTTACTTTCCCACCAGGATTATGGACTTCTGACCTTCATTGGTTTTTCTTCCCAGAAAGTTGACTTCCTGTCCTGTTTCAGCTTCCAGTCATGTTTTTTGGGGTTTTTTTAAAAAAAGTTGTGCCGATTTTTTTGTTTTCTGACATGATATACTGATTAGTACACCGATATACTGATTATTAGAGCTGAACCGAGTAGTAAAAAAATGACTTGCTGAGTATTCACCCGAGTTCTGAGGACCGGCCCATCTGAGGACCCTCAGAAAATACTTTGGAGTAATTTCTGAGAGTGGTGGCCAAGGATAGGTTTGAGGAGAGGGTCAGAGGGAGCCTGGGGGTGTGGAAGGGAATAGGCCATAGAAGAGGGGGTGTGGGCCTAGCAGGGGTTAAGGTGGTAGAGTACTCACTCTACAAAAGGGCTCCAGTGGCACCATTGTGGAAAGGTTTCAGCCTCAGCTTCTGCCCCCACCCCCAAACTTACCCAGTCTGGAGGAAGCCATGCATTGCCAGAGCCCATCTGGAGGGTGAGTAGTCTATTCCTCAGCCCTTCAGAGGCCCCAAACCCCTTGGCACCCCACCCCTGAACCCCTGCTAGGCCCCCACCCTCCCTTTCCTGGCCCCCATTGGCCTATTCTCTCCCTAGCCAGTGGGGGCCAGGGGAGGGGGAGCAGAGCCCTAGTGCTGGCCTCTGACCCCTTCCCTATACTCAGCTGAGGATTTTCCAAGTTCCAAAGTTGAATCTGTGGTCATTCCTCGAAACTTCAGAACTTGGAAAACTGAGTTGAGTACCTTGATCCTCGGGTTTTCCAGGGAAAATCGAGAACCAAGTTACAGCCCTACTGATTAGGAATCAGTAATTCCTAATTTACAGTAACTTACTTACAGTACCATTTTTTGGGGTATCCAGGTACCTGATCGGTACCTTGGTAACCCATTGCATACCCAGTGTGGAACCTAAAACTGAGGATATTACCCATGGGTACTAAATTAAGTACCTGTTTCTGCTCTATTCTACTAGGGATGTGTGAACGCGGTTTGGATGTTCGGAGTTCAGACCAAACTCGGTCTGTTCAGACATCTGAACCAAATGTCTGAATTGAATTCGAAAATGACCGAACAATTTGGTCATGTTCGGGTGAGTTCGGGGCGGGAAAAAATGTGTCTGGAAGGGGGAGGTAGCTGAGGAACAGACTTCCTGGCACCAGGGGTGGAGACCATGGGTAGTCTCAGGACCAAATGATACTGATGCTGGAAAAAGATCGGTATCAATATCAGTACCGATAGCGCTATTTCAAATGTTTGGCAATGTTCGGCCGACCAGAACTCCACTGAACCGAACAACCGAACTCAAACTCGGTTTTTGGACTGAACGGCTGAACATCCGAACCACGTTCTGTTTGCACATCCCTATATTCCACATCTATGCAACATTTGTTTTCACATGTAGTTATAAGCAAAAGGTTTCCTTTTTGTACCCATTTCAAATAAACCTAACAAACATATTAGTTTGTGGGCAGAGGATCCTTAGAGCTAGCTGGAAAGTGATAGCCTTGTATTTGATTTATTGGAGACCATTTGGCTTCAGGTCTTACCTTGTTCATCTAGCACATTTGTGGCTGAGTTGGAGTTTCTTACAGTATGAGATCCTGTTTGAGATGTGTCAGGTTTAGCTGTACATTAGGGATGGGTGAACAGAATGCGGCTCGGATGTTCTGATGTTCGGTCATTCGGTTTGAAACCCGAGTTCAGGTTCGATGGTTCAGTTCAGCCGAGTTCAGTTTGGCCGAATTTGGCCGAACATTCTAAAATAGTGAAATAGAAACCGAAACTGAAATTAAATCGAAACTGAAACCTAATTTTCAGCCCTGGAAAGACATTTTTCCTGCCTCCGAACTCATCTGAACTCGTCCGAACATGACCGAACTGTTCAGTCATTCGAGAGTTCAGTTCAGACGTTCGGTTCGAACGTCCGAACAGACCGAGTTCGGTCTGAACTCTGAACATCCGAACCGCGTTTGCCCATCCCTACAGTACAGATGGCTAGTATCTAGTACTTATTATCCCACAGAGAACTGCATACAGTTCTCTTATATACATTTTGTGTATATAAGAAGAAATGTATTGCTCCCACAAAACTGAAGAAGAATGTGGCATGCTTTTGCAAATGATAGCAAAGCAATCTCTAAAATAACACATTTCAAGGCTGCAGAGTGCCCAATTCATGATTAGGTTATGTCACGGGGGAAGGGTTCAAGGGAAGTGGACTCAGGGTTAGGGGACCACACGTTCTCCCCCAGGCGCCCTTCCTTGAGGAACCAACCTAGCTCCAGGTACGCGGCAAGGAAACGAGGGATAGAAAGCCCGTCAGGATAGTGTGTTGGCCATATGGATCCACTAGGAATCAGGCCACTATCATCATTGGGCGCCAGGTAACCTGTGCAGGACTTGTTCCCCTGCTCTACCACCCCCCACACACGCGCTCTCTGATGACTCACAAGGAGGGAGGCAGGGGAAATGGGTGCCCAGCGTGAGGATGGGGGGTTTGGGTCCCAGGGAAACAAGAGGGTCAGGGATGGCATCCACTATACAAGGCAAGGGACTAGGAACCACAGACGGGAAGGACAAGGAATCAGTTACCCCACACTTACCCGCACTCTCTCTCTCTCTCTCTCTGGAAGGGGATTCAAGGGGAGGGTACTCACGCAGCCACACACACTGCTGAAACCCCCAGTCACGCAGGAAGGGTAGGAAAAGGGTACTGGAAGGGTCCTGGCAACAAGCCACTCGAACACTCTCTCTCTGAAAGGTCTCTCTCTTTCTCCACGGGGCCAGTCTCAGATCACCGGTGCTGTGTGTCTCCCAGCGCCGGCTTTTATGTTGTGGCCACGCCCTCCTGGCGCACCTGCAGCCGCGCCGAGCGGCGATGCGTCTCTGGCCCCGCCCCCGCGTCCCCCTCGGTGCGTGGGGCGGGCCGTTCTTGGGTTTGTTGTAGCTGCGGTTGTGGGGCCCCAGCGGCATCCGTTTCCGGTCCGCCCGATGGGGGCGGCGGCAGGGCGGCCGCTGGGGCTTGTTTGGTTTTCTGAGCCTTCTCCCTCAGGTAGGCGTGTGGCGGGGGTCGCTTCCTGACAGGTTAGAGGATTATATTTCCTCTGGGTAAGTGAGGAGAAGCAATCAAGCAGGCAAACATTCAACTTGGGCTGAGTTTGACAGTAAAACATTCTGAGATTCACAGAAATATAGAGGGGAATAAATAGTGAGTAAATTCTGTGCTTTAAACACACAAATTTAGTCCACCTATCAGGCATACTTTTTAAAAAAGTTCTTATTTTAAGATGGGAAAGAGAATATTTCCTGAGTAGGAAATAATCTATTTGAAAAATAAACCAGGATGGAAAAACCCAGGAGTATATCATTCAGCATATGGAACCACAGATGACTCTTTGCTTTAGCAAAGCACTGTGCACTAGAGCTGAAATGGGTAGCAAAATGAAAACACATGGTCCCCCTCCTGCCCCCCCTCCTGATTTCAAGCAGGGTGAAGTCCACTCTTTCACAATTGCTAGTCATTTGCTTTGCTCATTTCATTCTTTTCTGGTCATTTTCACCAGGAACAATGAAAATGGGTGGGGTGAAACCTGGAAACAGTCAAAAGGAATGAAATCAATGAAATAAACAAAACCAAACAACCTGGAAAAATGAAAGTGGGTCATTGAATGAGGGGTGTTCATTCACTGCTCGGTGTGTTTGTTTCAGGTCGGGTCATTCCAAATTGATGGGTTTGCTTGGGTACCCACCAACAAGTATCCTTTTTGGTGGGTACAAAACTAGGTTGGTTTCTGATTTCTATACTGAGAAATAACTTGCTTTTTAAAAAGAGACAGAAGGCTTTAAGAAGTCAACAATGTAGCTATGGTCTTCAAAGAAAGAGAAAATTGCTTTTCAACTGCTATGTAGATTTTAAAGCACAAGCAAGCTTCTCCAGACTTTCAGCTTCCAATAACCATAACTCGTTTTAGTTCTGACTACTTATATCCCCTGCTTCGGAGTCTCCTCAGCAGTGGGCAGCCAATTCCCTATGTACCTGAAGATGTACTTATCCCAGTTAGAAGAGTGTAGAGGCAGCTGGTTGATTTGTAATTTGGGGTTTAACTCTTTCCCTGACAGAATTTGTATAGGCTTCTTTCACACAAACACATCAAGTTGCTATATAACACTGCAGCAATACACATTTTATTTTGCATAATTTTATTCATTTATTTAAATTTATATTCTTCCCAGAGACTCAGGGCTGCTTACTTAACATCTGTAAAATGTTACAGTGTGGTAAAATAATATCTAGTGTGGTACAATACTGTGATAAAAAATTACCTCAGGGATAGTTTTTTAGGGATGTACGAACAGATCGCAGTTCGAGTTTGGTTATTCGGTTCGGGCGTTCAGTTCGGGCGTTCAGTACGGTCGTGTTCGGTTCAGTTCTGGCATTTGGGAAAAGGTATCGTGAGATCCCGTGATCGCGCTGGAAACCGGAAATTCGAGTGCGTGCGGAGCTGTGTGGTGAGAGAGTGTGTGTTTGGCTGGCTGGTTGTTTGGTTAGTGTGTTTTGGCTGTTTGTGTTTGTTCAGCTGTGTTGTTTTGGTTGGTTGGTGAGTGTTGGTGCGGTGGGTGACTGTGTGTTTTGGTTTTGGTGTGCTTGTTTAAAAAAAATAAATTTAAAAAAATGGAGAAAGTGACCACCATTAAACGCCGGGCCCGGGGGAAGGCCAAGGTGGCGGAGCCAGTGGTGGATGAAGAGGTTCCTCCTGCCGCTGCTGCTGGACCTTTGATGGTGGAGGAGAAGCAAGAGCCAGCAGGCACAGGAGGTGCTGCCACTGCTGCCAGGTTTGTAAACTTTTTTTTTTTTACTTTGAGGACAAGAAACTTAAGGCTCTATCTGTTAGAGCGAGCTCACTGGCATGCGAGTGGGTGTGTGGGTGGTGGGCATCAGTCAGACACAAACAGTGGACATCAACGGGTAGCAGAGGATGTCTGCCACAGAGAGAGAGAGAGAGAGGGTACTGTAGCGTGGGGACTCTTCCAGCAGTCAGGCATGAGCAGCACCCCCACCCAAACATGTACCTGCCAGTGCCAGCCATCCCTAGCAAGGGTCTCCACTCTTTAGTTGCCATTCCTACCTAGCACCACCAAATAGGGGCAGGATTTGCATGTGCCAGCCAGGGTCATTCCAGTTGCCATCCCTAGCACCCCAGGGAGGGCAGGATTTGCATGTGCCAGCCAGGGTCTCTCCATTGCTATCCCTCCCCAGCAGCACCCCAAGGAGGGCAGGATTGGCATGTCCCAGCAAGGGTCTTTCTAGTTGCCATCTCTAGCGTGCCAAAGAGGGCAGGATTTGTACGTGCCAGCCAGGGTCTCTCCATTTGCCATCCCTATCATCCCCTAGTACCCCAAGGAGGGCAGGATTTGCGTGTGACAGCCAGGGTCACCATCTCCCGTTGCCATCCCTAGCACCCCAAGGAGGGAGGACTAGAGGCATCATCATAAATGCTTGATATTACTTAGGTGTTGTTTATGTGTTCCTGTTTCAGAGAGGAATTGGATGCCGGTGCTGGTGCCACGTTGTGCAGGACACCCAGGCGGGGGTTGCCACTGCTACCCCCAATCAGTCGGCAGACAAGGTCCAATGTCTGGAGGTGGTATGATAAGGAGAACAGGTTTGCTGTCTGCACGGTAAGGCACGGGGGCTGGAACAACAGGTATGCAATATGAATTGCCCTTTATGACCTGTTAGGAATGGAAGTCCCCTGCAGAGAGAGATTGGCCACCCACCCACTTGCGGAGACAGAATGCAGGCAGGGCTTGACACAGACCATTGGTCTGACACAGTATGGCACTTCTTATGTTCCTATCTTTTTATGCTCTTTATATCTGGAAGAAAAGATTCCGGAGGCAGAGAGAGGGGACCACATCGGGGCTAATCCACATTGGGACTGGAGAAGGGAGAAGGGCTTACATGGCATCACTTTCAGGTTGCCTTCCCCCCACTTCTTCTGCCGCATCACCGTCTGGCCATGGAGCCTTTCAATATAGGTATATTGAAAGGCTCCATGGCCAGATGGTGATGTGGCAGGAGGACTCTGGTGTGGCCGTGGAGCTGGAGCATCAGCGCCAGAAGAAGTGGGGGGAAGGCAACCCAAAAGTGACGCCATGTAAGCCCTTCCCCCTCCTCCAGCCCCAATGTGGAGTTCCCTGGGCCCCGGGAGTCTGCTGTGGCAAAGGCCTTTCAGGCCGAAGTGGAGAGGCCTGGCTACCAGATGATGTTGGGTGTACGCTGCATGGAGAACCACCTAGTGGAAAAGTTCCAGGCTCTCAAGGTGGAGAAGAAGCATACTCCCAGTACATCTCCACCGAGATGGGGAGGCTGGAACTCTAAAACCAGGTGGTCTCCAGGTGGCATCAAGATGTGGAAGGGGCTGTGGAGTTCACCTTGGCCCATGGCTATGAAATGGCAGAGCACAGGGTGGATGCCCCTCAGTCCTGTGCTGCACCCGCCCCCTTTTGCCTTTACCCCAAGTTCTGGGGGACAGGTCTAAAGACTAATCTTACCCCTTAAGTTTCCTTTCAATGTTTGGTTTTATAATTTTGTTGTTGTTTAAATAGTTTTTAATAAAGGTTGTTATATTTGTTGTTACGGGCTTCGTTTGACCTGTCCAATCTTTTATCCCTATGTGCTGAAGTTCTGGTTGGCAGGTGGCAGAATCTCATACAGCTTGTCAATCCTTGCCAGAAGCATCTGGATGGCTCCACATGTAGCGTAGTTAAGGTATTAACCCAAAGATGTGCCAGGCAACAGCAGGGTCTCAACTTGCAGACAGCCCCCCAGGAGGGGCAGGGCTTGTGTCTGTATGGGTGTGCCAGAGAGAAAGAGATACAGGCTCCTTGGCAGTGGATTGCTGGTTGCCAGGGTACATAACCCTTTGCACAGACAGCATTTGGTTGGGCCCGTTGAATGGGGGCCTTTGGCAACAGCAGGTTGCCAGGGTACAGAACCCTTTGCACAGACAGCATATAGGCCTGGGGGTGGGGGCCTTTGGCAGAAGCAAACATGGGTTTCCAGGGCAGGCAGGCAGCATGACATGAGTGGCATTCAGGCAGGATTTGAGCTTGGCAACCTGGGCAGGCAGACAGGCAGTCACGACAGCTTGGCATGAGAGGCAGGCAGGCAGGTGGGCTGAGGCAATGGAATGCAGCCCCCAGTGACTGGAATGATGGTCCCAGAATCTCGTTGATGGTTCCTGGGATGGGTGAGCATGACTGATTCAGGTACAATGGAATGACAGCCTATGTGATTTTAATGATAATTATGTCCCTAGAATTAGTGCATGGTTGGGCACACTTCATTCAGACAAGCGATAGGTGGTAGCAGCAGGTACAGGAACGCACACAGGCAGGCAGGCACATATAAACCGTTGTGCTATATTGATATATTCCATCTCATTCTGGTAGGTTTGCAGCTGGATGTGGGCAATGGCCAATGGGCATCGATTGAGCGCATGAGCACAGATGGGAGTTCTTGCTGGTTCTGGCAGGTGGCAGCATGAGCTGGATACACCTACCTCTCCCCCTCCACCCCCCATCTCTCTCGTTCTAGCGGGGAGCCTCTCTCTCTGGTCATATAGTGCATGTGACAGCATGGGTGAGATCATGTCTGTCTCTCCTTCTAGCAGTGTGGAGACTTTCTCTCTCTCTCTTATTTCTTTCTCTCGCCATGAACAGCAGGTTTTGTAAAAAAAAGGTGGAATGACAGCACCCCATGAGTGGAATGATAGGCCCCAGAACCCTGAGGTGGGTCCTGGGGTGGCTGTTTCTTGATGCCATGGCACAGATGGCATATAGGCCTGGGGGCCATTGGTACTAGCATCACCAGACATTGGCTGCCAGGGTACATAACCCTTGGCACAGATGGCATATAGGTCTAGGGGCCATTGTCAGCAGCAGACAGTGGGTTGCCAGGGTACATAACCCTTGGCACAGACAGGATGTAGGCCTGGGGGCCATTGGCAGCAGCAGACATTGGTGGCCAGAGTACAGAACCATTGGCACAGACAGCATCTAGGCCTGGGGCCATTGGCAGCAGCAGAAATTGGTTGCCAGGGTACAGAACCCTTGGCACAGACAGCATATAGGCCTGGGGGCCATTGGCACCAGAAGACAGTGGGTTGCCAGGGCAGGAAGACAGGCCGGCAGGTGGCATGGCATGAGTGGCAGTCAGGCAGACTGAGGCAGGGATTGAGCTTTGCATCCTGAGAGGGCAGGCAGGCAGGCAGTGTGACAGGAGAGGCAGTAGGGCAGGTGGGCTTGGGCAGGCTTTGAGCTAGGCAACCTGGGTGGGCAGACAGGCATCTTGGCATGGGAGGCAGGAAGGCAGACTGAGGCATGCTTTGAGCTTGGCGGAAAGCTGGGCGGGAAGACAGGCAGCGTGATATGAGAGGCAGTAGGGCAGGCAGGCTGGGACATTGGCAGCAGGGCACTCAGATAGGCTAGCAAAGACTGTGCAGTTCAAGAGAGCGAGTGCCAGTCAGTGTCACATAGGCAGGCCAAGATCATGTAGCCAAAGTCCGGCTGGCAGGCTTACAGTTTGTTTCCCAATGCCACCCTGCATCATGAGGTCAGTCAGATAAGGTGGCCGAGGCCATCTAGTATGAGAGAGAGAGAGGTAGGGCGGGTGCCAGGCATTGGGAGGGAGGGACAGCACCTCAGCAGCACAGAAGCAGTAGCCCTTGCCCAGATTGAGGAGGAGGAGGAGCCCCATCCCAAGACTGCCCCTGGCATGGGATGGTGTGTGCCACTGCACCATCACTCCTTGTCCAGGGGCACCTCGGGGAATCCCAACATCAGAAGGTTGACCTTCAAGAAGAGCAACTGCTCCACCAACTTGGCCCCCAGTCTCAGGCGGTGCGGGGAGCAAATGTCCCCCACCACAGAGAACACCTGCTCGCTGGGGACACTGGTTGGTGGGCAGGACAGGATACCCGTGGCCACTTTAGACAGGGCCGTTCACATGATGGCCTTGCTGGTCCAGTAGGCCAAGGGATCGCTGCTGGGATCAATGCATGGCTCCTCCTCCAGGGAGGTCTCCACTGATGCTGAGGCATCAGGCCCATCATACTCCCTCTGGTAGCTCTGGGTGGGCACCACCTGCCCCACTGCCCTCAGCCACGCTGCTTGCTCTTTTGTCCTGGGCCCCATGCTCCCCAGAGTGGCCTGCACACAAGAGGAGCTGCTGGTAATAGGGGTCCTGCTGCTGCTGCTCATCCTGCTGCTGCTGCAGCTGCTACTGCTAGGGCTGGGGGCAGGGATAGACCCAGATGGCTGAAAGGGGTCGCTGCTCCCACTCCCACCATCCACAGTGGCGTCCTGGTGCATAGTCCGCTCTGCCTGATGGACCTTCTGCACCAGTGCACCCTTCCGAAGGCCATAGACTGCTGTCTTGCATGCCATGATGCCCTTGATCCTGGGTTCCAGCATGGTTACCAGGACATATTCCTCCCAGTGCAGGAGCTCATCAAAGCACGCACTTAGACCCACCTTCAGCTTCTGTGCCAGGTCGAGCACCCCATTGGACATCTTCCTGCCTTCAGGGCCACAATTCCGCCCCCCCAAGAATCTCATCCAGGCTCCTCTGGAGACTATGTACCAGCGGGGTCACCTGTCTGAGGGTGGCGGTGGATCTGCTCACAGTCTCTGTCATGGTCAGGAACAGTCTCAGGAACCGTGTGAACAAGAATCTCCCATTCCTCCCTGTTGTACCTTGGAGGTGCCTCAATGTCTGTCTCCAGTTCCACCTGATGCAGGGTGGCTTTCTGCTCAAGAAGCCGCTCGAGCATCAGGAAGGTGGAATTCCACGTGGTGGAGACATTCTGGATGAGTGTGTGCACCTGGGACCCTTGCTCGGCCTGCTTCTCCTGGAGGAGCTCGCTGCCCTTCACGCTGCGGTTGAAGAACCCCGCCAGCTTCCACCTCCATTCAACCAGGGAGCTAAGGGTGCCTGACCCAATCCCCTTCTCTCCCAAGCCCAGAGCATCCTTCACCACAAGATCGAGGGTGTGTGTGGTACAAGGGATGCTTGTGATGCCCCCGTCATGGGCTGCCTTTATGATATTGGCCGCGTTGTCCATGACCACTCCCCCCTTGGTGAAGGCTGCGCCTGGCGTGACCCATTCCCTCACCATGGTGGCCAGGGCTTCCTCGAGTTTCCTTGAGATGTTGGAGCTGTCCATGACTTGTGCCTGAAGCAGGGCCCACCTATACCCTGTTTCAGGACCCCTTCTGCCACTGCCAAGTGCTGCCTCTGGGTCCTGCCACCAGCGTGCAGTCACTGCCAGGTAGGCATGCTGGGCATTCCTGGAGGACCACAGGTCAGTGGTGAAGTAGACTGTGGACCCCTCCAGCCCCTGTCAGCTGCTCCCTCACCCGCTCCTTCAAAGCCCTGTAGAGTTGTGGCACCATAGTCCAACTCAGGGTGGAGCGGGAAGGCAGCTTAAAGTTGGGGGTCAGGAACCCAATCAGTCACTGGAAGCCCTTGTCCTCCACAATTGGTAAGGGTTGGCCATCCAGGGCTATCATTTCTGCCAACAGGTGCTTTGATTTCTCTTGGAAGCCAGTGCCACAGTGCTCTGCCGGTGGCCTTGACAGATCCCCCCACCCCAGCTCCTCCATGGTGGACTGACAGCACTGCTGGCGAGACTCCTGCTGCTGTTCTGCCCCCATACTGCTCCTGCTGCTAGAGGCAGCAGCAGTTGGTGCGGTACACTTTCCCGCTGAAGGAGCCAGGCGACTGGCCGCTGCTGCAGTTGGGAACCAGCTGACATCCACTTCCTCTGCCTTCCCGCTGAGCATCAGAGCACTGTGGCATGCTTTGAGGTGCCTCGTCATTGCAGTTGTCCCAAGGTTGGCAAGCACATGCCCATGCTTCACCACCTCTCTGGGATCATCTGCCCACACCAGTTTAAAATGTTCCCAGACATAGGATTTTTCCCCCTCCTACCTTCTGGCCCACCCTGGGTGACTCGCTGCTGGGAGGGGGAGAACTTGGTGGCATTGGCAACACAGCTCTGGGAGGAGGCTCAGTCATTACCTCAGCTCCAGACATCTCTGCAGCAGTAGTGTCTGTCTCTGACTCACTGTCCGTGATCACGGTGATGTCCCATGAAGGTTAGTACTGGGACCCTGAGGCTAGACTGCCCGTGCCCGCCATGCTGCTGGCACTCTCCCTGTGCCCCCCTCTGTAGCTGCTAGTGCTGCTGCTCCTAGTCCTACTCCTCTCCCTACTGACATTGCCCAGGGATCGGACCCTGCCTCTAGCAGCCGGGTTGGGATTCACCACCTCTGGACTGCTGGGGATCACCTCAACAGTGGGGGACATTAGTGGCCCTGGAGGAACATCGGAAGGAGCACCAGCACCTGCTCTAGCACCAGCAGCAACAGAGACAGACACAGCCTCAAGTCCTGCAAGCCTTCCAGTGCCCTACGTGGCAGTGGAGGAGGGCACTGCCAGGAGGCAATGCTGAGCCACTGAAGCCTGTTGCCCTAAAGCAGACCTACTGTGTTTGGGGCATGGTTATGTACTCTGGCTACTGCTGCTAGGGATGGGGGAACACGGTTCGGAAGTTCGGAGTTCGGACCAAACTCGACCAGTTTGGTCAACCGAACCGAACTTCCGAACCAAATTTCCGAACTGAACCGAACCGAATTTCCGAACTCGGCTCTGTTCGCCCATCCCTAACTCCTGCTGCCGCTCCGCTGGCATGGCCCCTTCCACCTCTGGCACATGCCCCATTTCCTCTCCTATGGGCAGCAGACCGGTCTCTCCTTCCCTTCTCCATTTCTCCCTCCAAAATAATGTTTGTATATTGGTTGTTTTTTTTAAAAAAAAATATTTTTTTATCTAATATTATATCTATCTATCTACACTAAATCTAACTGCTATATCTATTCTAAATGCTATCAACTAAATGGATTATCTAATAAGTACAAAGGCCTAATCCTACAAAGACTAAATCTCTAAATACTATCTCTATCTCAGCTAACTCCTACAACTATCTACTAACTCTAGTCTAATATCTATACCTATATCTATAATCTATATCTATATCTATATCTATCTTGGATGGGGGGTGGGGGGACACAAACAACACAGGGAGGGGTACAAAACTGGAATGAAACCTAAATCAATCTAATGAATAAAAAAACCAGGGGAAGGGAATCAGGGATGGAATATGTATAAAGGGAGAGGGAAAGTATTCAATGGAGGCGGGAGGGAGGAAGGAAGGAAGATTGAGCACAGGGAACACAGGGATGGGTAAAAACAAAAATAACACCTAAATCTATCTAATCTAAGCTAAATAAATGATAATATGGAGGTAAATGGGTTGGATGGGTGAAATAGGAGCAGGATTGCAATGGACTGAGGAGAACAAAACTGCTGGGAGAGGGAGCCTTCTGAAATGCCTGCTGTTCAGGAACAGTGACTAGCTCAGAAGGAGTTGGCAGGGGGGAGGGCAATGAGTTTTGTTACTTGCTGCACCCGTCTCACCACAAGCCCCATCAGCTCCATGCAGCTTAGCCTGTGGCCAATCGTAGACTGCAAAGCCAGTGGTCTGAGGAGAAAAGGGATGGTGATTTGGCAGGCTGGCTGCTACTCCAAGCCTCTCCACCCCTGGTGTCTGGAAGTCTGCTCCTCAGCTGACTCCCCCTCCCTGTCACGTTTTGCCTTCCAGTGTCACGTTTTTGCCACCCGAACTCATCCGAACACGATCTGAACTGACTGAACTGTTCGGTCGTTTCGGAGTTTGGAATCAGGTTCATTTCAGTTGTTTCCCACTTATTACATTTCAGTAATGTAGGTCAGAAATGTAAGTTGGGGAAAAGAGGTGGAAAAATCATGGAGAAAACATATATATGGAGGAAACATTTCTATGTACGGTATATGGATGCTGGATGACTATCTGTGGTTTCTCACAAGTAACAAGTAAGAAGTAATCCTTAAGTCTCACTCACTGCAAGACATCTCCATCCATTGAAGTTAATGGGAAATGAGCCACTGACTTTAATGGTAGAGGACTGTGCCCTTAATATTGGATTAGTCCTACAGAAGGCACTGCTCAACTTCACTTCTTATTTATGTAGTTATTCCTACTGAATGCAGTGGGCAATGTTAAGCATCCTAGTGAGTCTTTACAGGATTGGGGCTATAGGATGGAAATCCTGAGCCCACTGATATCAATGGGACCTTTGTCACTGACTTTCCATGATCCAGTATTTTTCAAACATAATTACCACAATAGGTGAAACTTAACGTGAATGTAAAATCAAATAGAAATACAGGTATTTAGAATCGAATTTTAATAAGAAATTCTATGTGTAAATATGTTCAATAAGAAATGTTTTTGTAAAAAATAATGTTTAGAATCAGCCTACAACCATCATCAGCTTTCCATAAGAAAAACAATGTCTGTGCTGCTTTACATTTCCCTAAAATAGATGTTCTTGTTTGTGGTACTAGTTGGAAAATTTGTATCAATGCAAAATTACTTAAAACAAAACAGCATCAACAAAAACATTGCAGAAACTGTTCTTTGTCTTTTAAATCTGCTTTATTGTTGGCAGAAAATTTGTTTCAAAAACAAAATTTGAACAACAAGTACAAACTTCTTATTTTTGCAACTGGACTTCAGAATTTTGTTTCCAACCAGTTCAATTCTTCTTAGTGAACGTTGGACTGTTTCATATTTTAGGTCTTGATCTGTACAGATGGATCATGGAACTCTTTGTTCACAGCCTTGCTTAAGTCAATGGGGTTGTGAGTGGGTGAAAGGGGTCCATTTGCACAGTGGTTCTTGTATGACTAGCTATTTGATTTTTAAAATGATTATGGGTTATTTGTAAATATTTTTGAAGTCAGTTTTCACTCCTGGATTGTTTCAGAATGGATTTCTACTATTCGCCATTCCCACACAACAGTTCTGCACATGTAATGGAGATTATGCTCTGTGCTTGGTGTATTCTTTGCTGTTTCTTTTTCTAATCCTAAAAAATAATACATATTAAAATAAACCCAAAATAACGATGTCAGTGTTGATGGTAATTACTCATCTCTCTAGAAAATAAGTAAGTAGTAATTTGGCACAAGGATGATAATGTACTGTTACGATCTTTGGCATGTCAAACTTTTTTGGCCAACCCCCTTTGGAATAAACCTCCCTGGTGACAGGTTGGGTGGGACAGGCAGTGCCATTCAGCTCTCTGTTAGGTATATATAATGCCACAATAGGGAGTTGTGGTGCTTTGGAGTCAGGAAAGCTGAGTTAAAGTTGGGCCTGGCAGAGAAGCTGCAAGCAGAAGTTTTGTTATGAGGCAAATAATGTAGACAGAGGGTAATTTCAGATGTGACGGGCCCGGAGGCCTGCCACGTTGAACCCCGGACAGAGATCGCTCTCCGGTCCGGGTCCGTAATGAAGCTGGCCATCCTTCAGATGTGCCGGCTCCATCACTGTGGAGAATCGAGGAGGGGGTGGGACTGTGCGACATGACGTGCGGCCGCTCAGTCATGCCCTCCCATGCTCCCTCGGCCGGCCGCCCACGGGCAGATAGGTGGGAGCAGTGGCCAATGAGGCCACTGCACCTGACCCCGTCCCACGGTTGGGGCCTGATTCTGGGACGAGGCTGGCGAGCAGACGTGCGGCGCCGCCATTGCCGGCCCTGTCCCTGATTGTGGTCACTCTACCCAGTTTTCTCGACCTCCAGCCAGCCAGAGGTCAAGAACCATGGTCAAGCTTGATCTCGACCGGTGGTTCACCATGGTGAACATCTGCCAGGACCAAACAGACGTTCCCGGAAATGCCACCACCACAAGGAATCCACTGAGGTTCACTGTGGTGAATGGCGTTTTCGTAACGTCTGAAATTACCCAGAGAGACAGTTATTTGAGGAGCCCCTGGACTTGGGGGTTGAAATAATGTTTGAGGAAACATTGCAGGTGCTGCCAGCTGCTTCAGTTCCCATGCACCCCTTCAAGTTCTCAACCTGTAAATAAATGGATTTCTGAATAAACCATAAGATTTAGTCACTCTCAACTTTAAAAGGAAACCAAACCAATACAGTCAATTTCTTTTTGTTGTTCTTTGGTAATATAAACATAAATGTCCAATCTAGAAAGCAGAGAAACTGTTCGGTTCTGCTGGGATTCTAGGGAATGAGTGGCAGCTCTCTGCATTGTCATGATCATGAGGGGAAATGACTTATTTATTTATTAAAATGTTATGGGAGAACTAGCACCCACTCACGGAGGTGCAGTCTCTCCTATGCTGCATTGCAGTCCCTGCAGCCAACTGGGGATTACCTCTTGCATGATTCATTTGCCCATCAAGTTCAGATGGCTGTTGAGGTCGGGCCTTAAACCCCCAACCCTGGGCTTGCACCTTTGCCCCTACACTACTGCCTGGATGATCTGAGGTGAAGCTTTTCATATGTTTCCCTGTACTGGTGATCATGCCCACCCAGCTCCCTGATTGGCTCCCAGCTGGGCTTAAGACATGCTGGGATCAGCAGGGAGCTGGTGGAACGTCTGTTTCCTGCATTGATCCAATCCGTATGTGTTTAACCAGCTCTTGTCTGGCAGTTCCCAGGTTGTAGTTCTCTTGCTGTTGTGTCTTGTTTAAGCTGGTTCCCTTCTGTGTGCCCTTCTCCCTGTGTTCCTTATTCTAGCCCCTTGTTATGGTCATAGCTATTGATCCTCAAGCTCTGTGGTATGGTTTTCTTATAGCTTTTCAAGTCTGGGTCTCTCTCTTGCTAGGTGCTGCCTTGGTAATAGTCTTCCCCTGGCCCCTGTCTGTGACACAGTTCCCCTTGTCTACCCTTATTTCACCCTCTGTGTTTGAGGGTTACCTATACTTCCCTTGATACTTTTCCTTACATTCCCTTGCATATCCTTGAGTGTCCTTGGTCCCAGCCCTCCACCTATAGTTCTGAGTTGTCTTGTTTGGCTCCTCTGTCCTCTTGTGTGTTCTTGTCTCAATTGTCTTCCTCCAGATCCTGTGCATTGCCCTTCTCTAGTGTGGTGTTGGGCCCTTTAGCCCTTAAATGTGTGTTGCACTCATCCTCTATCAGAAAGGGATAGTAAATAAAACTGAAAATATCATCACGCCTTTATATAATGGTACGATTGCACCTTTGTGTGCAGTTTCTGGTCATCCCATCTCAAAAAAGACATAGACTATGAGAAAAGGTACAGAAAAGGGCAACAAGAATGGTCAACACACAGTATGGAATTGCTTGCATAAGAAGAGAGGCTTGATGGACTGGGGCTCTTCAGCCTGGAGAAGAGATGCCTAAGAGGGGATATGACAGAAGTTTATAAAATCATGAGTGGTGTGGAACACGTAAATAGGGAGCGGTTATTTACGCTCTCTAAGAATACTAGCAAGGGGACACTCCATGAAATTAACTGGCAGTAGATTTAAAAGAAATGAGAGAAAGTATTTTTTCACTCAGCACATAATTAACTTGTGGAATTTACTGCCTGCGAAAGTGATCATGGCTGTTAGTGTAGCTAGTTTTAAAAAGGGGGTTGGACCTCTTGGGGGAGAGGTCCATTAATGGGTATTAGCCAAGTAAGTTTGGGGGATATAACCTCTTACTGTTGGGGGCTGGAACAACAAGGAATGGATTGCCCATTATGACCTGTTGGGGACTTTCCCCAAAAGACAGAGATTGGCCACTGTCAGAGACAGGATGCTGGGCTTGATGGACCATTGACCTGACCCAGTATGGCACTTATGATCTTATGTACTCAGCGTTGCCCCCGCCCTCGCCCCCTGCCCTAGTTCTGGTGTGTTGCTACTCTATTTTCCAATTCCTTCCTGCCCCTACGTGTTTGCACTCCTTGTGCTTAGTGTTCTCGCCTTTAACTCTTGTGTGGGTTGTGATCTTTCCCCAGTACTGTTTCCTTCCAGGTCCTGTGTTTTGCACGTTTCCTGCTCAGTGTTTCTCCGCTTAGCCCCTGTGTGTTCTGTGAACTACCTTCTTTCCCAATGCTGTCTCCCTTCTCATCCTGTGTGTGCCCTTTTCTACTTAGAGGGAGCTTTGTCCCATTGTGTGTCGCTTATCTTCCTCTCTCCCTATCTCCCCTTCTTAAGATTTAGTTTCTTACCTGTGTTCTCTGTGAAACCCCTGTGGGCTCACTGGGGCCTCATCCTGGCTAGTAGTCAGTGCTCCCTTCTGGGACCATGGAGGTAACCTTGTACCCAACCCCAGTGATGATCTTGGCATCGCTTGATGGACGAGTGGCCGCTTGTTATCCTGAGGGGTTGCTGCTAGGACCTCCCACTCCCATGGTTCCTGACAATGGCAAAGCCATGCAGAGAGGCATTCTCAGTGGCTGCCCGACTGCTGTGGATCTCCTTTCTTCTGGAGGTTTGCCAAAGCCCAAAGGCTGAGTCTTTTCTGGAGGCAATATAAGACACTTCTTTTTGACCAACTGGTGATCAACACCACACACGGAGCAACACCCACACACAGAGCAACAGGTGCCAATGGCGGATGCTCCATGCGTGAAGTTGGGTGGAGGTGGGTGGAGCACAGGAGCATCCATGCCCCCCTCCCCCCATCCCACCATGCACAGCACCCGTATGAAAAGGGCTGTAGTTGCTGGTATGTGTAGATGAATCTGCTGTCCTAATTCCAGTCTGCCTTTGCTCAAGTTTCTATAGGGATCACTTGCGCTAAGAGACAGCTTCCATCCATCAGCTGGTGGGTGGGAACTACAAGGACTATAGGGTAGCCAAGAAAATATGTAGTGGAATCAACATCTGTAAAGCCAGCTACTCACCTCCATGATTGCAGAAGAATTATGTATTTTCTTCAGCATTTCTTTTGTCTTTGCATATTGAACACATTTTAATTAATTACCTGGCATTTCCTTTGCATATCCATGGTTTCATGTGGAGGATTATTCTTCTCATCGATGTTTACTTTGTCAGAATCTGGTATGGGATTACAGTACAACAAAGTTATAATTACTACTGTACAATATCTATTGCTAGTACAACATGAAAATAGTATCACCACACATACATGCTGTCAACTGCAGGATCTAGGCACAAGTAGTACATAAGCAGGAGTATTTTTTAATGAAGTAATTTTTTCTCTTGGAAGCAAAGACAAGCTACTGAATTTAGACTGACAGACTAGTAGATGGTAGTTGTTTATGAAAGTATTTAAATGGACATTCTAAAATAAAATAGTAACTCTAATCAAGGGGTAAAATTATCCTTTCCCCTCAATAGAGTATTTACACTTAACTATATAATAATCCTGTAACTTAATGCTAAGTTAAGCGTCCATTTATCCTGCAACAACTACCATGATGATTCTGATGGACTTGGTTACAATACAGCAGGACCTCAACACAGTTTGCTTTTGAAAGGAGAGGAAACACAAAAGCAATGTTGCTTTTCTTTATATTGTGCTACCTCCCCTAGGCTTTAATACTGAAAACACTTTTTTGAGAGTAGTCCTGCTACCCAGGAGTAAACAGTTTCAGAACTGTAGCCTTAGCCATGGTAGGGCAGTTAAGTAACATGGTCAAAATTCAAGAAATGTTGGTTGTTTCATGTAGGCAGTGATGTTAAAAGGACATCTGCCAGTGGAAAAGCACTAACTTCACTGGGGGCTCTACCACCCCAAGATCATTCAGGACTACAATCTTAGTAATTTGTAGCAGGCTCAGTCCTTACAGTCATGTCACAGCCAATAAAGTAGGCAGTGGCACGCTAGCTATATTTCTTTCATTTCACTAGCACATATCATACCATTTCAGAAAGAACAAAATGGATTCTTCTCAGTCACCAGATGGAGACAAAGTACTTCAGATGATATCTTTGTATCGGTAAGAGTATATTCAAGCATTTGGGCCACTCAGGAGCCTTCTTCAGGCATTTAAATAGTCAAAACTGAACTTTTTACATGTCTGAGAGAAAAAAAAACGTATGCAGCCCAAAAGCTTGCGTGCTGTTACCAACAGAAGTGGGTGGATCCCATTTAAAGATATCATCTAAATGACTGTGTGTCCATCTTTTACATTTGGGACTAACACAGCAAAATCACATTGAGTGTCTTTAGATGGATGAGTGACCTCTGGAGCTGCTCTGGGGGTGCGCCCCTGCCTCCACCTGAGTCCAGCCCTGCCCAGGTCCATTTTAAACTGATCCAGCAGCTGCAGCAGCTCACGATCTGCCTGTGTGGCATCCCCTCCCCCACACCATAGAGTTGCAGGTGGATCACCTAACACTCTAGGCTGCCACCCACAACTCTATGGTGTTGCCCAGGGAAGTCCCTGACTAAGATTTAAAGTGCAGCAGCCATCCACCAAATAGATGGAATGCACCTCCACCTCGGGCCAGTGCCCCAGGTTTGGCTGGCCCACTGTGCTAGCGATGCTCCTGGATGTCTGGTCTGAAGCAGGTGGTGCATGCTCTGCCCCAGCAACTGGCGGGCCCACCTTTAGATGGACAGGCTGTCTGGGCTGAGGCAGAGCAGAACCAGGACTGCTGTCCATCTGAAAACAACCATTCTCTCAGTTACCAGAAAATCTTGCCTGTCAACAATAAATATGGACTTTTCTTGATAATCCAGTCAGGAATCTCCCCCAGTTTGATACAATCCAAGGCAATCTTCTCCATTTCGACATGGTTTAATTCAGACTTTGCATTCACAAGTTTTCTCAAAAGCTTTGCTGAAAACTGTTCTCTATAGTTATCCAAGAAAATATAATAATTAAAAAAACAATAAAAAAACACAATTAACTTATTGTAGCAGAACAGTTTTCTTCTTTTTTTTAGTAATCAGTACAGTAACACTTCCCAAACTGTATGTCATGATCACATGTAGAGTTGTGCCATATGTGGATGGCCTCCTCTCCACCCTACACTGACTCCCTTTACATGACTGCATACAGCACAATCTCCTGGTCTTCACCTTCAGGGCTCTTCATGGCCTTGTTCCCCCATATCTCTTTGCACTTGTATCCCACCACACTCCTGCCTGGGAGCTTCACTCCCACCTTCACCTTCTTACAACCCCTTGCTACTCTAAACATCTTCACCTCATCTCTTTTGCTGCCCTACATGCCTGGAACTCCCTCCCCTTCGTTCGGTGGGCTTGGTTGGGAGAGCTTGCCTGTGGAAACTGCAGAAACTGGCTGCCAGTAGATCTTCAACAGCTGTGTGTTCTTTGTTTCCCTGCACTCAGGTACCTATATTAGAAAGGGGCTGCCCAGAGGGTGGTGCCCTTTGGACGGCAGCCAAAGGGTGCTGCCAAAGGATGATGAACAATTGGCGGAGTCGTTAGCGGAGCTGTGGTTGCTGTGGGACCCCCTCTCTTCTTTCCCTTCCCGGGTCTAGCTGGAAGTATGCCGAGTGTTAGTAAAGACTTGCAGCAAGAGGGGGTGCTGAGGGGAGAGTTGAGCCCGGGAGGAACTACTGCCCCGATCAGGTTGGAGCCCCCCCCCCAACAAGATGCAGACCTGGAGGGGAGGGGAGATTTTGCTGGCCACGTGGACCTTGGACATGTCCCTTGCTGCCCGCAGGGCTTAAAGTCACAGAAGCGGCCTGTGGCCATGCCACAAACACATGTGCACAAGGGCGCAGCCCTTGAGAGAGGCCTTTGAGAGGCCTAGGCCCTAAACTAACTTAATCCTCTGGAAAGGAGAACCTTCCCAGGAGGTGTATTGCTGTTTTTTGTGCCTAGGCAATATGGCAGATTAAAAAAGAGCATGCCAGGTGTTGTCACCGTCTGGAAGGATAGACATACCTCTCATCAAACAGGTAAAGATATTTTATTTTATTTTGGATATTAACCATGGAACTGACTGGTTAAATGTATCCATTCCTTCTGGCAGAGTTCATTCCCTGATAGATCCTGAAGCAGTGCAAGCCCCAAAGTCTGGCGATGAATCACATGTAGTAGATTTACCTATCCCTCCTGGTATATCCACTTCTTTGATAGATCTGGTGGCGGACCAAACCATAAAAACTGGTGTGGACTCACACCTAATAGATCTTTCTGATAATATGGTTAAGCAATGTAGTACCCGTGGGGGAAAAAGAGGTCTGGTACGATTGTCAGAAGAGGAAGATCAATTAGATGAGACTGGAGAATTGTTAAAGTCTCAGTGCCTACTAATTAGTAAGACTGTCTCATTATTATTTGTGAATAAAACTGAGATGGACGGTACTTTAGATGAAGTCAATGATCAGCTGAAAAACATTGCCTATATATTTCACCAGTTAAAAAAGGAGCATCATGGTATTAATAAGGGTGAATTATCAAAAACAAGTGTTGGCTCTAATAATTATAAATGTAGACAAGGTGACAACAATATGCTTGGCTCTAATTCATCCCCAATGATAATAGGCAAGATCTAGATAGGGATTTGTCCTCTGATAGGAACTCATTTCCTAGGAGAACTTTTGTTTAAAGTAATTTCAAAGTCAAGGAGCAGTCTTATGCATTGGATAAATGTGCAATGAGGTTGAAGATTTTGTCATTGCCAAATAGGGATAGGCAAACAGAACACAATTTGGATATTTGGATGTTTGGTTGTTCGGTTTAAAACCCAAGTTTGGGTTTGATGGTTCGGTTCAGCCGAGTTCGGTTTGGCCGAACTTGACTGAACATTCAAAAATAGCACTATCGATACCAAACCTGAATTTTTGGCCCTGAAAAGATGTTTTTCCCGCCCCCGAACTCATCCAAACATGACCGAACTGTTCAGTCATTTGAGAGTTCAGTTTGGATGTTTGGTTTGGACATCCGAACAGACCGAGTTCGGTCCGAACTCCGAACATCCAAACTGCGTTCGCCCATTCCTATTGCCAAATGGCTTTGTACCTGACTGGAGTTCTAGGCTATAATATTGAGGAATATTTCCACACTACTTGGGACTTCTATTCTTGATTCTGAATTAGTGAGGATTGAATGGAAGGCATGTTACAATAATATAGTCCATTTAATTTTGCACTTATCAAGGGATGACATTGTATATAGTTTTTTGAGAGCCAGAAAATACCTAAAATCCTGGGGCATTTCTATTGATAGGGTTTTTGACTGAGTGATAAGACAGAGTTCTACTCAGGATACTCCAAGCAAGTAGGATAAAAAATAGGAGCATGGTGGATGATAGAGTCCTCTTAGGAGCAGAGAAGTGTGACATCCAGATACCTGTAGATAGAAATGACTACTTAGGTGATCTGCAGTGTCAATCAGCTGCCCCTTTGACCTCAATACTGGATAAGCTGGTTAAAGTAAGCAAAGATCTCTACCAAGGTCTTTTAAGGAGTGATGAAAGGGAGTGCATCATAGCAGTAGGGGCCCTGTCTTCAATCGATCAGGACAAACTCTGTTCTAGGTTAAATAGTATTATTAAGCAGCTAAATAGTAGTATGCTGGACTATCAAGCACTGGAATTACTAAATGATATAGAAGTTGACATGAATCAGGAAATGACACACAAAGTCAAAGCAGTGGCACAATGCAGATACCAAGAAAAACCAAAAGGGATAGGAGGGGATGGAGTAGCTATTTTATATGGTAATATTACACCAGACCCCCTACTAGAAACGTCAGAGCCCTCCATGTCCCTGAGGAAAAGTATCCTTGCATCAGGACTACATCAAGATGGCCTGAGCAAGCATATTGGAAGTTCAAATGGTGTAGTTTCCTTCTCCTCTAATACAGAAATTGTGAGTGAAGGGCTCCCATCTCCTCAATTGTTACAAAGAAAATCTTTTTGACAGAGCCACATAGAACAGCATTCGCTTAGACCTCTTACTATACTCTCCTGGAATGCAGCAGGTTGGAATTCATGTCTTGTGAACGAATCACGGCAGATGCTGGGAAAATACATTTTTGGCATTCAGTAGACTTTGTCAATTGAAAAAGATGTATTATTTCCAGGTTATAAGAGTTGGGTGACATCAGCAGTCAAAAGTGGAAAAAAAGGCAGACCAAAGAGTGGATTAGCAATATTTGTTAGTCTGGTTTTTACCATAGAGGTTTATACATCTGACAACTCCAGAGAATTTTATGACCCTAAAAATATCCTGTGGGGCCATATTAGATATAGTAATTATAAATGTCTATATTCCATCTATGTGGGGAAACAGCGAGAGGACTAGGGTTTGGAAAATATTAGAAATGTTTTTGGATAAGATGGAAGATGATTTTCCCCTGACCCCCTTAATTATATTGGGGGATTTTAATGCTAGAGTTGGAAATAGTGACAAAATTATAGCTGAAGCCCTAGGGTGTTGGACCAGGATGATCCCTTTTTTTCTCCTAGGAGGGAGTCAAGAGATAAAGTTATCTCGGATGTGGGTTTGCAGATGTTAGAGCTCTTATACCATATGAATTGAAAAATACTTAACGGTACTCAGATGTCGGATGCGAAGGGAGAATTTACATTTATTTCCAAACAGGGGGTTAGCGTTATAGATTTCATCTGTATTCCAGACCACTTGATAAATAAATTTGGGAATTTTATGGTCTGCAATGCTCCCTGTAGTGACCATCAGTCCTTAGTAGTTGAATTTATGCTATAGAAAGAGCCTTTTAATCAGCTCGAACAGGCTATTGGGCAGTCCCAATTAGAAATTCAGGGAAGCAGAACAGTGAGATGGGGGTGGGGGGGAGGGGGAGTTGCAACTAGAAGCCATGTGCTTTTGGCATCGGATGAATTGATAATTAGGCGGAGGAAGAATTTTCTCGATACGGGTGGACTAGGTGAAGATGTCCCGAGTTTATTTAATTTAATCGTAAACAAAAATTAAAACTGAGGTCTTTGTAGAGATAAACTCCAAAAATAAGCAACTGTAGCCATTATTGTATGATTCTGAATGCAGACTGTTTCAAATAAAACTTTATAGAGCTGCATATCTTAGCAAACTGAATTATACTCCCCAATATATTCAAATATATGTAGAGTTAAAATCAGCTTATAAGGGCATACTCAAGAGAAAGAAACTGGAACATCAAAAATTTCTTTGGGGCTGTTTGGAGAATGCTCTTCTTAAAAAGGAGTGTGTCAAATTTTGGGCATTGATAAACAAGGGATCTTGTGATATAGATTTTTCTCACCAATTTAGTGTACCAGCCAATAAATGGATTTGCCATTTTAAAGATGTTCTGAACAGGTATCTAGATGCAGGATCAAGTAATAATGATCAGGACTTGTCAGTTCTCCCTGTATGGGAACTAGTGGGACAATCACATCAGAAGTGAAGGAACTCATTGTTGCTCTCTCTCTTAAGAAAGCAGTCTCTCTAAAGAAAGCACTCTTGCTCTCTCTCTCTCTTAAGAAAGCACTTGGTGAAGATGGCTAACCAGGAGAGTTATTTGTAGAGAACATAGAATAGTGGACCCTTCGTTCTGCTCCCTCCTTCCTAACTTTAAAATCCATCCTGAAAACCTACCTCTTCAGTCAGGCTTTACTTAGCTCATCATGAGTGAAATTGTGTCCTCTCTCCCCCTCACTCAGCATCTCTTCCCTGTAACTAAGTTACTAACTTAGGCCATTGGATGGGTGTGGGTGTTTTGGTGTAGCGGGTGTAGGTGTGTGGGTGTCCGTTTCCATGGACACCTACCCACCTGCACCTATCCACACCCACAGAGCAGCCTCCGTTTTGTCGGAGGACTCAGCGGGGTGGAGGTGGGTGTGCGACAGGTGTTGGTGGGTGTGAAGTGGGAGCGCGCATGCACAAACACCCACCACCCATGGTGTTTACACAGGCACACACCCGCCGCACACCCATCCCCTCACCCACCAACGGCTGTATACATGGACTGACACCCCCCCCCATACTCACCTGAACACTGAGCCGGGGGGGGGGGTGTCCATGTAAAAACAGCCATAGTTAGTTCCCTGTAAGTAAGTTAAGCATGTGTACCTTCAACTTCTCAACCTCTTGAATGTACCCTTATCTCTTCCAATGTTCACCTCTCCCTTGTCTCCCCCTCCCATGTCTCTCTTAGATTGTAAGCCCCCTGGGACAGGGACCTGTTTATATTTATTGATTGTACAGTGCCAGGTATACTGCTGGTGCTATATACATAATGATGATGATCATTCATGAATTTGACTGATATTTAATATATTTTGCATGTCTTTTATGGAGTCACATGCCAAAGATATGGGAATTCTGCAGTAGAAAGTGAACTGGGGATAGTATTTTAGAAAAATAGATTCCTTCCAATTTGAGTGCGTAGCATGATTGGCTAAATATCTTGCTTTTGGAATGTCTGACGTAGGGCTGCACCAACTGAATAGGCCATCTGAGTACTTGGAATGAGTTCCGAAGTTCCGAGTACCTGAACAGGCTACTCAGCTTAAACTCAGACCTTTTTCCAAGGACCTGAAATTCAGTACTCTCGACCTCAGAAATCCCCGTAACTCGTAACTTTGCTTGGGACAATCACTCAAAAAGACAAACCCACAAAAGTGCAACTGCATGCAGAAATAAAAAAAAAAGCCAGCAGTAGTGTACCCACAGCATGACCCACCACCAGCGGTGATTGCACCCACTATAGAATCATTATGCCAACCAAACAGTCACCAGAAAAGTAGGCTAGCAAGAGTGGGACAATCACTCAAGAAGAAAAACCTACAAAAGTGCAACTGTGGGCAGAAGTCCAAAAAAGCCAGTCCAGCCGACATAATTATAACACCCACAAGAAATAAACCAGATATTCAACATCCCTCCACCCCCACAAAATCCTACATTGTGCCTGCTCAGTGTCCATACCCACCCAGGGGCGTAGCTACCGTGGCGCGGGGGGGCGCATTTGAGCCCGGGCCCTGCTCTGGGGGGGGGGCCCGCAAGCCATGGGGCCCGAAAAGAAAAAGTC
>QEPC01012913.1:5092909-5116045 GCA_003113815.1 Sphenodon punctatus
TGAGGATGTCATAATGCCTCTATACAACCAATGGTGAGACTGCACCTCGAATTTTGCGTGCAGTTCTGGTCACCCCATCTCAAAAAAGACATAGCTGAACTAGAAAAGGTACAGAGAAGGGCAACAAAAATGATCAAGGGCATGGAAGAACTCCCGTATGAGGAGAGGCTTGATAGGTTGAGGCTCTTCAGTTTGGAGAAGAGATGACTGAGAGGAGATATGATAGAGGTCTATAAAATCACAAGTGGTGTGGAACTAATAAACAAGGAGCAATTATTTACGCTCTCAGCTAGTACTAGAACTAGGGGACACTTCATGAAACTCATGGGTGGGAAATTTAAAACAAATAAAAGAAAATATTTATTTCAGTCAGCGTATATTTGGATTGTGGAATCTACTGCCAGAGGCTGCGGTAAGGGCCAGTACTATAGTTGAGTTTAAAAGAGGTTTGGACAAGTTTCTGGAAAATAGGTTAATTAGCAGCTATTAGCTAGACAGGAACAGGGAACATGACAGGAGGTGGGGGAAAAGAACAGACAATGGATCCCCCATTGTCAGCTGTTGGGTGCTTCTCCCAAGCCACCGTGATTGGCCACTGTGAGAGACAGGATGCTGGGCTGAATGGATCATTGGTCTGACCCAGTATAGCACTTCTTATGTTCTTATGTTAAAGACATCTGGGCTTGTAGGCCCAAACCTGTGCTGCCTGGCCTGGGGCCAGGCCAGCTCCTTCCCTTCTCCCCCAAGCTCCCAGCATGGTGCACAGACCTGCAAGCTGATCTTGGGGGCTGGGTGCCCCTGAGTAGAAGAGGCTCCCATGCTGCCTGGGCCAGGGTCAGGCTGGCTCCTCCAGACAGCTTCTCAAGCTCCCCAGCTCCAAGTGCAGTGTGGTGAAATTAACAAGATGGCTGTGCAGCACTCTTAGCTGCTCCTGGACTCAGCGCTGGCCTGATGAACTTTGGGCTGCCTCCCTCCCCTGAAGAACAAGAGGGTCCCCTGCCGCTGGGATTGAGGCTGGGTTGGCCCTCCTGGATCTCCCAATGAGTTAAAGTTTATTTTATTTTAAAAATTTTGTTTCAAATAGTTCATTGCTATTTGTCAAGACTCACAGTGAGACACTGCTGGTTTTCGGTTCATTTTTGGTCCCCCAGACGAACCAAGAACCGGGATTCTCATGGACAGCAAGAAAAAAAACAACAACTTGAATTTCATCCCTAACATCACAGGCATTAGACTGGAGTCTCGGAACTGGGCATGTGGAAGAAATCCCCATATTGATCACTGAAAATAAATAAGCAGTAACACATCTCCCTCATGCAAGCAACCATGTCTCAGAAACTTACATAAGGAGTATTGGGTACGTAGACAGTCTAGTTTTTCATAGAAATTTTCTAGAATCCAAGTCTGCAAAAGAGGACAAGAATACAATTTGGACTTGAATATCCTCAAGTTATTTTCAGATTAAACATGATAAGAAATAATCAATCAACAGTTTGTAGGTCTGCTCAAAAAATGTGTCACGTATTGAGTCTATTAAACTAGATTCTTCCCATTCTTATATTGTGATGTCTGTGTCAAAAAGGACATAGCTATAATAGGCCTCTGACAAACATGACAGAGGCCTGCTTATGCCTGCATAGGCCCGCTGTGGCCTGCGGGACACCCTCACGTTTATTGGAGTCCCTCCAGATGTTTGCTTGGAATTGTTCCCAGAGGTGGTGGCAGCTAGCTCAGGCTGTGACCCCGGAGACCTCTGGAGTTATAGTTCAGGTTACCATCTGCCAGATCGGATGAGAGTAAGCTATAATATTTGTTATAGCCTGTGGTGGCCCGGTCTGGATTGGGTCCCCCATGGATGTCTGCCATGGCAGCCATCATAGCCAATCATGGCTGCCCATCATGGTGGTACTGGTGGCCCTGGGTGCAGTGCAGGGGCGGGGCCATCTGGCCGCACATTTGTGCAGGTCTATGGCCTCCCCAGTGGCTTGGCCGCTGGCATGTTTGTTGACTGGCTGGATTTGATCCTAACCATGCCAGCGGCTTCCCAGTCTGGATCTCATTGTGATGGCAGCAATTCACCATCACTTCTGTTAACACCCAGGTGTTCAGTTATACTGGGGCCCATTCTCACTGGTGCAGCTGGATCCCCTGCCACCAGAAAGGGGGATGAGGGAGGAGTTTTTAGATATCCACGATTCTCCTGGGAAAGTCTAGGAATTATGCTGTTTGTCCAGTGTCCAGGAAAATATAACATCCAAGAATCTCCTCGAGGTGTGCAAGCTAAGCTCTCAAGTGGGTGAACTGCATTGGAAAATGTAATATTGCTGTTAGACAAGATTGAAATTAGGTTGCTTGGTACTTCTTGTCTCCTTTCCCCAGCCTTCATTCATGTGGCAATCATGATAATTCCCATCCAACATCCTGCTCCTTTCCAAGTAGAATGCCACATTTGGATGGGGATGGGGGGAGAGCAGAATTTCTGTGCTCACTGAGTCACCGTGAGCAGTCAGTTTGATTGTTGCATTCTTGCATTACAAAGTTTATGGTCTGTACATGGACATCTTTACATCTAGTTATGATCACAGAGTTCAAAAATCCATGCAAGGTGGAACTTGAGGGCTAGTTTAGCCTGGTGGCCATGGCATTGGGTTTGGATCTAGAAAACCAATGTTCAAATCCCATCTTAACCTTTGACCTGCTGGTTGATTTTGAGCAAGCCACTATCTTCCAGTCCCAGTTCCCATTTTATTTACAAATTAGGAATAGTCATGTTCTGCCCTACCTCACAGAGTTGTTCTGAGTGTGAACTAGATATGGATTGTATATAATTCTGAACGCAAAAAGTGCTAAATAATAACTTCCAAACCAGGGATGTACAGAATTAATACTTCTGACTTCCAGGAAAAGACAGTTCTACTGGTGTTTACATGTCTGAGTACTCACTTAAGCATGCTGTTACTCAATCTGTACAAACATTTGCAGTAATTACTCATGAGTTTAACTTCAACAGGGTGTCTGGCAAGTTAGGCACCCTGTCAAAACTGGGGTGCCCAACGCACCCCAGTTGCATTCAGGCACCAACTGGTACACGAACATGACCCAGTGGTCTACCTGACTCCCCAGGCTGAGTCATCTCACCGCCAGGCTCCTCTGGTCCAGTCACTGCTCGCTGCTCCTTCCCAGCCCACGTGCTATGCAGCTGAGTTCCCAGCTCAGCTTTTTCTGAGTGGAGGGGGAGTGAGGAGGCCTCTTCCCACATGCATATACCCCCGTAATGGGTTCCCTCACTTCCCCCTGCTCAGAAGAAGCTGAGCAGGGAAGTCCCCAGCTCAGTCAAGCAGCACGCAAGCGAGGGAGGAGCAGCAAGTAGCGACCAGGACTGAGGGATCAGCAACTTGGTGTGAGGTGCACCAGCCCATGGAGCTGCAGGTAACAAGATTGGTGTCCTGGGGTGTCCCACATTGCCTCAGTAATATCCACATTTTTGGAGGCCTGCTGGGGAGATGCCCGTCGGGTGCCCAGTGGAGGTGCCCCAAAATGTGGATATTTCCTGCAGATAGCAAATGTGCTAACTACTGCAGCTCTACTTACGAGCTTCCAAGATTGCTTTCCCATCAACTTGAACACTTTAAAACCCTGCTGATGTCAGTGGAGTTTGTCATCTAAGGTACCACTCAGTGAATGAAATCCCTGACCACACTGATGTCAGTGGCAAAATTCCCATTGGCTTTAGGGCTGAGATGAAAGCAAGTGTTCCCGTTTCAAAGGGAAATACTGACCTTTCAGGAGTGCTTGTGAGTGGCCATTGGTACTTTGTCAGTTTCTGGTGATTCTGTGCTTCTGACATTTTTTTGTCATGTTCTGGGACTTTTTGTCACTTAGGACTTTTTGTCACTTTTGGGGACTTTTTTTGGTCATTTTCTGGAAATTTTATGACAGTTTTATGGCAGTTTTACAGCACTTTTATGGCAGTTTCCAGCACTTACCCAACACTTAGCTGGCGTTTTCATCTCCAGAGCCTCTGCAGGTGCACACGAGGCACCCACGGGGCTTGGAACTGGCTTGTAGCAGCCCCGTTCAACTTGCAAAAAATAACAGAAAATGGCAAAAACAGAGGGACAACTGGTAAGTTTCCACATTGTGTGAATCTCAGAAAATGCCCTGCTTCTAACAGAAACAGCACTCACTGAGATTTCTTGTTTCAGGCCTAATGGATTTTCTCTAAGGTAAGTAAAAGAAACACATTCTGGCCAAGAAACGTTTCAGTCTTTTCAATGTGAGGTTGGATCTTGATCTTAGTTACATATAATTACAGCTATTGTCTGACATGGCAGGCATCAGTTTTGGTACATTAAAAACTGTAGGGAAATACAGGATAAAAGGGAAATACACACAACCCAACTTAGTAAATTAAGTAAATAAAATATATGGTTCAGATTGCATTCCTTGATTCACACAGGTGTATGCTTGCAGCTGATAGCACAATCAAGTCCTTATGACAAATGGTAGGGTTCTGTGGCTTAACTGCAGGATAAACTAGGGCTGAAACAAGATTTCACAAAAATGGGAATTCCCAACTAAATCCCAGTTCTCAATACCATCTTGGTCAAAGCAAGAACCTCTGGATACTCATTAATGTTTCGATTGACATTTCATCTCTCGATTTACTGGCTTTCCACTAACCAGAATTCTGTTTACCGCTTTGCCATCAATTTCAAATCACAAGATGTAATACCGACACAATACTGCATTTCTTGCACTCCATTTTCACTTGTACTTCCTTGTTATCACTGGCTGGTACACAAATTCCTTTACTAATCTGCAATCCAGCTGAAGTTTGGTCAAAGCAAAAAGAACAACATAGGACAACAATTCTCATTGGAAGCACTGTAATGGCGGTTAAGGGGCACTGGTGGGAAATTAAGGAGTGGACTATTCACAAGTGATTGGCTCAGACATGTGGAAACAGCAAACCTGGAAGTAAAATAGTACTCTTGGCAATTCAGTAAATAGTAAATGAATGGTATGTGGTAAACATTAAACGGAAAGTTGGTAAGTCAGAATGGTATCTCATGGTAATTCTGATTCCCAATATGGTGAAATTTCTCATGAGCAGCAATTTAGACTGCATTCTCACTGGGCAAAATGCACAGCATTTGCCTCAGGGAAAAACTCTGGGAGGTAAATGCTGCACATGTTTTGTCTGGTAGGAAAGCAGAGCCACGCGGCTTTGCTTCCAATCATGTGCAGGTTACAGGGCATGATTTCCCTCCTTCTCTGGAGGTTTTCAAAGGGAGCCTGGACAGCCATCTGTCAGTGATGCTGTAGCAGTAGATTTTCTGCACTGAGCACACGGTTGGACTAGCTGACCTCTGAGTTACCTTCCACCTCTATGATTCTATGAATCTATGACTTTGTCACAAAGGATTATGGGTTATGATTAATAATATGGTTATGATGAACAGTGTGTCTATATTTCCATGATGTATGTATGGAAAAACTATAACGCATGAACTGTAGGTGAACTGCAGAAGCCCATCTAGGTAAACACATGAATGTCCCTCACAAGAACAAGACAAGTTGCTATTGTCGGAAGTGCAAATGAACAGAAGAGGCTGTTTTTTAAAATGGGATGCACCCACCCAGGTCTACCCATCCACCACGAACATGGGTGCCTGTCTGAATGTGGTGTGGATGGAGATGTGCACCTACAACCCATGCACCGTGCACTCATGCCCCTGTATGGAGCAATCTGGGTTTTTTTCACCATTGCTCTATGCAGGGACATGAAGGGGTGGTGCATGGGTGCAGGCATATTCTGATCCTCTGCCGTCTAACCCCCCCCCCCCTCACCAAAAGTGCATGGCAGCTCACATGGATCTGCCCAACCGGCAGGTCCATTTAAAAATGGCTGGAGACTGAGAGAAGCTCCTTGTAGGAAGGAGCAAACAAAGATGCGTCTGGGAGACATTGTCATTATCCAGGACAATTAACCATGATAGATTTATTGTTGATTTGTGAGCCGTCCAGAGCTGCCTGTGGCAGGATGGGCGGGGTAAGCATTTTTAATAAATAAATAAATAAATAAATGGGAAAAGAAACTGCTGACACAAGAAACTTGTGTCTTAAAAAAGACACAAGAACTGTTAGAAAAGGAGAGGGATTTGACCGCCCTCATTGCCAGCATGTGAGAGCAAGAGTTTTGCTCTGTAAGCTGCCTGGCCTGGATATGGACCCTGAACTCTTATACTTTTGATATTAGTCAACATCAAAGGAACTCCCAAATCAAGCTAGCATTTTGTTTATTTATTTTTATTTTCTCTTATGCAAATTCTCTATAAGCTCTGATCCTATACTGACAATCTTTTTATAAACTTTTTCCTTATAAGTCGGCATCTACGTGTTACTGGACTTAATACTGACAGGCTGGGGAAATTCTCACTTGCTATACTAAGACAAACGTGACCCATGAGATGAAATAACCTCCAAGATACAGGTGGCAGCGAGTTTACACTTGTGGCCTGGCACACTCTGGAACTGAATGAAGGCCACTGGAGTCTACAAGTGGATAAACAGAGACATGGCTGGTCTGGAGGCCATAGAGGAATCAGCCAGATAGGGGGAACCCTAAGAACTGATGTTGAAGTGAATGGGGGGATGGATTAATTTGATCCTTTGGGGAAGGAGGCAAGGGGACGTGCAAGCAGAGGGGACTCTTGACCAATGAGATGCATTCTTATCTCTGCAATTTATTCAGGAGACTTGTCTCTGACTCCCACATCCCATGTCACCCGGGTACATGGCAGTGGTAGCGGGGAGACAGAGGAATTATTACTTATTAATTATTAATTATTATTCATTAATTATTATATTGATTATTATTGTTACATATTGGTTATTAGGGGTGGGACACTGGGGAGAATACCACATGTACCGGTATCAGATCTCCCTGGTACCGGATTTACTGATATCGGCATACTGGATTTTTAACATTGGCCGCGGTACCGGATTTTTTACATTGCGGCTATTGACTTCAATGGTCGCAATGTAAAAAAAACAGTACCGCAACCAATGTTAAAAATCCGGTATGCCGGTACAGGTAAATATCGGATTTATCAGGTTAAGCTGATACACCGAAATACCGGCAATATCAGATCTCGGGAGAACCGGAATTCCCACCCCTAGTTTATTATTTATTATTATTATTATTATTATTAGTAGTAGTAGTAGTAGTAGTAGTAGTAGTAGTAGTTTTTAACCAGTGGTTCAGCTGAACCAGCTGGCTTTTAAGAAGCGCTTTGGCTGCACCAGACCAAACTGGAAAGATATCATTCCTGATTTCACCTCTTGCACAGAAAAAACAAACTGAAGAGAACTCAACACAACACAGAGTTTGAGAAATACAAAATGAAGCAGGTCTGCAATGGCTACTAAAGAGTAAAGACAAGTTTGGTAATGCTTGGAAATTCCTTTGATGTCTACTGAATTAAAAACATGATTTGGAATGGTTTTAGAACTGTAATGAATTATGTCCAGCTGCTCCTAATTTAGGCTGTTCTGGGATGCATGGATGAGGAACCTCTAGCTCATGGGCCAAACATGGCTCCATCCTCCTGTAAATCTGGCCCACCCCTAGTCACTACTATTTGTGGCTCTCCCACAACTATTGTTGATGTTTCCCACTGTTATGGGTGTGCTGGCCCAGAGTTCAGAAGAGCTGTCTACTACTGGAGATGTCTCTATTTCTGTCAGCATGCAAGCTTCAAACCCAGACTCTCCTCAGCCAGCTTGCCTGGTGGGCAGCTAAGAGGAGACTGCTGCTGCCTGCCAGACAGTATGGGTATGCACTTCATTTTCGTTATATTGATAATGATAACAAAATTCTTCATTTTTGTTATTTTTATTTATTTATTTATTTTTAAATTTTGTTATCCCGCCCCTCCTGATGCAGGCAGCTCGGGGCGACTTACAATTATTAAAAACATTAAAATAAAACATCATAAAAGGAGGAAAGAAGAACACATCCCCCCTAGTAAATAAATAACTGTCATTATCGTTATTATAATAACCAAGATAAATAATAACAAAATCAATAACAATAATAAGAGTTACTTAGCATTATTGATGTTGTTATTGCCTGGCAGGTTGTTTTTTTTTTGGAGGAAAATGTGGAGAGAGGAGGAGGGAGCAGACATCTTGGAGCCAGAAACAGTGCTGAACTCTTGAACTGGGCCTGTGATAGGAGGGGGAAGGACCTGATGGATGCTATCGCTGGCCAATGAGCAGTGCAAGGAGGTCCAGGAAGTTGCACCCTGTGATTGCTCAATGCCCCCTGCCTCCCAGAACCAATCATGGGGGCTCTAGGGAGGGAACTGCAACCCTTTATGTCACAGGGCCAGACTGTTTGACTCTTGTTCTGTGTTAGCTCTTGATGTGTCAGGTTGCATTTACAGAACTCTGGTGCTGCTTGCACTAATAATCTTCCCCAGCCCTCAGTGTTATACCTTACCTTATACCCTTTATTTTACCTTTTAACTTCCNATAGATACTTACATAGAAATATATTTCATGTAGTATAGGTGTAGGTTTAGTTTAGAGATACATATTAGTAATTTTTCATATTGTTATTGTGCACTTATTATTACTACTGCATTATTATGAGAAAGGGAGGAAGGAGTTGAACTTCTGAGAAGTCTGGGGCAGGCGTCTGATGGCACTTCTGCCACTGGTGGCAGCCCACAACAGAAACGATACCGAAAACAAAATCTTCGTTATTGCATCGATACCGATACCAATACCAATAATGACACCAATAATGAAAGATAAAATTTTGTTAATAACGATAATGAAAATGACAGTTTTTAATAATGAAAAATGAAAACAAAAATGAAAAATGACATGGGTCCCTGAGCACATCCCTGCCAGGTAGGGGTGTGCATGTCATTTTTGTTATTACAATAATGATAATGAAACTTGTCATTTTCATTACAGTTATTGCAAAAACGAAAATGACAAATAACAATAATAATAATGTAAATAAAAATCAAAATGACATTTTGTTTTTGAAATAAAGGGAAAACACTGAACAATGTATTTCCTGCTATAACGTTTTTGTTTCTTATTAAATTTTGATGAAAGTTAGGGAGGCTGTACCTCCAATGAAGAGAATTATGTGTACCAATTTTCAAAATAATTAAATAAAGGGAACCAATTTTAGAAGCAATTAAATGTTTTTTTTTTAGGAAAAGCTCTATACACTTTCATGGATACAAATTATTTATCTTCAATCCTACTTGCATAGAACCTGTGATTACTATGTCCCTCCACAGGCTAAACAATCCTGCCAGTTTTCAGAATGACTGGATAAAGGGTACGGATGGTATAAGACATTGACTTGAAAATACATTTACAGCTGTACCATTTTTATAGTCCATCCTGTTTACAAGACATTTGGCAGGAATGTATCACATACTGTCCCTGTCATATCAGCCAAACTACAGGACAATTTGATAAAGGGACCCAATTTCATAAGCAATTAAAGTTGTCCCCTTGAAGACCATTATTCAGATAAATAGCAGCACATACAGTGCCAGTCAAAGGCCGGCACCTGGCATGGCAGGGGGAGGGAGGCTGTAGGAGGGAGAATGTTTAGCAACCCAAAAGACTGACATAGGCATTCACTGGCCAATTACTGCATGCCTCAAGCTTTACAGGACCAAACAGTGGTGGCTTTGAGGCGGGTATAGGGGGCAGCCCTGAGGCGGGCATAGAAGGGAAATAACTGTAACTTTGGAGATATCAGACCAGCAATCAGGAGACATGGTTTACACATCCAGGCTGGCCAATTATCATCACAATCACATCCTGCAGCACTGTGACAGAGGACATAAGAGACTCTCTATTGACTCTTTCCTAAACAGATGCTTCCGACTTCCCAGTAACAAGTGGGGGAGAGAAGTTGGGATGGTCACAGAACAGAATGAGGATCTTTAGTTGACATTTCTGCTGGACAATTGGCATCACAAACCGATCTTATACCACAGTGACACATAAGAGAATCCCTGGCATAGGCTCTTTCTCTGCATATGCTGTGCAGGCATATACAGTTGGGATCCTTTATCACATCTTTCTGATATTTGGCAGAGATAATAGAAAAAGTGTGATATATAGCCCTGCCAAATTTCATGTACACTGGTTGGACTACAAAGATGTTACAGTCAGACATATATTTATATGTTAATTTCTTATACCACCAGGACCCTTTATCCAATCCTTCTGAAAGTTACCAGAGATAGTAAATATAGTAAGAAGTTTAAACCTGCCATGTGTCATCAACATTAAATGTGAGGCAAAGAAGTTACAGCTAATAATGTAAATGTGTATTTTTGCAAAATAATATAATTCAACTGCTTATAAATTGGATTCCTTTATCCAATCTTTTTGGAATTTGGAACACTTAATGCCCTCAATTGAGGTACAATACCTCCAGGTTTTAGAAAAATATAATGAAAAACAGAAAGGATACAGCCAAAAATGTGTTTTCCATTGAAACCAATAGAAAACGAAAGCAAAAACGAAAATGACAATTTGATATTTATGAAAACGAAAATGACATATTTAAATAACGAAAATGAAAAAGAAAATGACATGGGCCCCTGGTGCACATCCCGACTACTAGGACAGCTGATTGGTGGAAAGCAGCAGAGCTTCCGTTAACCTACCCTTTTTTGTTGGGGTGCAGTAGCCAATTTGAAATTGACAATGTGTCTCCCAGTCCCAGGCAGAAAGATTCCTCATCCCTGATCTACAGCCCCTGATCTACAGCCCCATTTTGTCTCTTGCCTCCTTTCACCAAGCTATAGGAATCATTAGCTGGGTAATCTCAACAGAATTTTAGATGCTTTTTTTTTTTTTTTTTTTTTTTAAACCTCAGAGCCATCCCAACTGGGCCTAATGGGAATGAAGAGTGGGGCCACTTAATGAGAACATCAGTTTGTTGTTGAATTAGAAAAGATTGCTGGATGAAAAGCAAACTACTTGTGTATAGACACCTCAGAGACTTGACAATGGAAATGAAAATACAGGAAAGGACAATATGATGGATTCACAGCCATATACAACAGCAGGAACAAAATGATGCAATGTAACTTTTTAAAAAAGGAATTTGAAATCAGCCAATTTAAATGCTAGAGGAAGAAACCAAACTCATTTTGTTACCTTTTCTTCCTCCCATTTCTCATTCTGTTGCTTTATTTGGTATAGAAGATCTTCCTTTTCTTGATACAGCTGTCTGTTTTCCTCGCTCAGCCTCTGGGTGTATAATAGTAGGGTAATAATACAGAAATAAGGTACAAATAAATCTTTTTGCAAAAGGGCTAACATTTATTCCAATCCACATATGGGACAGTTCAAACAAACATATAAATGTGTAGCAGGCCACTAGCTTCTGTGGATCTACCATACTATGTGACACACTTCACCAGTGCATGGTGAACACAAATGACTGACATCGGTAACTCTGAAGACTCCTTGTGGCAGAGTGGAGCCACAATAAGGTTGTTATACCTTTAAGAGAGACACAAGATGGCACCTGTCCTAAGGTAACCACCTAAGATGGCCACCAACAGGAAGAGGAAGTTGGTGGGTGTAGCTTGCAGTATATAACATAAACAACGAGGAAGACGAGAGCAGTCTGTTCCTGACCCTTAAAGAAAGCACATCTCCTGAGAGGTTGCCAAGGAGAAGGTTCCTGAAAGAAGGAGATCTTAGAGCCAATGTGAGTTGGAGACTCAAGCCAGTGAACTGTTACCTGGCTAGGCCTGGGATTGTATTAGAAGGAACTAATGAGTATTGAAGACATTGGCCAGAGGTTTGGTGCCTAGCCTGTGACTTTTGAGCTGGAAATAAACTGTTTATGGATTTTACCTGTGAGCAACAGTCTTCTTGGGGCCTGATCCTGCAGGCACTCAACCCACAGCCAGTGGGTCCCTGCTACATTCCTCTCATCCTTTCCAACAACAACATGGTAGACTCATGAGCATTTTCTTTGATGAAACAGGAAGAGGAGTGAATGAGCTGGTTTAACATTAACCATCAACTATTATGACATGCATTCTCATTTTGGAATGTTGTCTGTGTTTACCTTGTAGACAGCAAGGGCACATTTGCACCTAACATGGCAGTGGTGGCAAAAGACCCGCGAGGCAAAGACGTGGCAGTGGCGAGGAGGCGGGTGCTGGAAGTAGCGCTGGTGTGAATGGGGTTCTGATGAGTCTTTACTTGTGCTTGTCAAGGCTGGCTTTTGAACCTTGACAAGTGCGAGTAAAGTCTCAGTAGAACCCCATTCGCACCAATGGTACTTCCGTCACTCGCCACATCTTTGCTTCATGGATCTTTTGCCACTACCGCCACATCGGGTGTGAATGTGGCCTAAGAGAGGAGAGCAACTTCTACTGGGCAAGTACCTGATATACAACTATGGCTGTTTTTAAATGGGACATACCCATGCAGGTTCACCCATCTGAAGGCAGCATGGGTGGGTGCATGCTCCCATGACCCATGTGCCGCCCACTCATGGCCATGTATGGAGCATCAGGGGAAAATCCGGGATGCTTCGTGTGAAAGGCAGGCCAAACCATGCATAGGTAGGGGCATACATCCATTGTACACCCATCCTGGCCCATTTGATTCCCCTGCACTCACTGGATGTGGGTGGGTGCTCCACACGGTGCACACAGACTCCCCCACCCCCCTTAGCCATACCCATTTAAAAATGGCCTCTGACTGTACTCGGTAGCCAAGGCAAAACAGAAATTAACCCTATTTGGAAAGCTGAAATGTAGGGGGGGAAATGTAAGGGAAGAAATTATGTGATTAGCCTTAACAAAATGCATTCTATAAAGAACAATTCTACTCCAGCCACCATATTATACTAGCCCTTCTCCTTTCCTCTATTTAGCTCATATAATCTGAAAAATTCCATTTGACTTCCCTTCCCCTGGGAAGAACAAATGGCTTGGCCTGATAATACAGTGCTTCATAGCACTGTTTCACTCTCTAGGAAGCTGTTCATGTAAATCTTACACTTGATGAGACACTTTAATTATTAGTGAAAATTTTAGATAGATTGAAGAATAAAACCGGAGGATCCAGAATGCAGCTGGTACAAATCAAAAAGGCTCTCTTAACTACAATGGAACTATACTGACATACATGGGCTCTGAATACCATTACCAAAGTAATTTCCCCCCAGAGAAAATGGACAAAACTGTTTTGCTGAATTCTTGTGACTATAGGTGCTTTTAGATGGATTACAGCCATGGTTCTGCGCGTGCAGAACCCCTAGGTTGGCCAGTCCATTTAAAAGTTCCCTGTGACCAGATATGTAAAGCAGTGCAGACTGTGGCTGTTCTGTGGATGTCCGGAACATCCCAGAATGTTGCCGGTGGAGTGGGCCAGCCAAACCTTGGGCCCCAGCCTGGTTTGGAGCTCCTGTCCATCTGCTGGACAGACCCATGCTTCAGCTCCATTGCTGGATGCCCATTGTCCCTGATAGCATCATAGCGGGTAAAAACATATTTGACAGTGGTGGTCTGCAATCATGCCATGATCCAGACCGCACCCCGGTCAGGATCAGGTCTGGTCATGGAATAAACATGACCATGGCTGGGACTAATGTGTGACCAGCTGGCCCCATCTCAGAAACACTGGGGCAAACTACTGATGCCCCTTAACAAACATAATGATGGTCCGTGGACCACAGCAGGCCGCCATCTTGTTTTTTAACCTTCAGAGTTGTGGCAGGCACCAGCTTAGAGCATTGGGTGATCGCCTACAACTCTGTGGTGCAGGGGGCACTACATGGGTGAACCACAGGCCAGGAAAACCACTGGAATGATTTAAAGCAGACCCTGGTGGGGCTAGGAGCAGGCAAATGTGGGGGTTCAGGCAGCCATTACATCCATCTGTTTACACCCTATGTTTCTTGCTCACAGTGTGTACTGTGACTAGGGGTGTGCCCATGTCATTTTTCATTTTTAAAATTGTTTTTTGTTTTTGTTTTGTTTTCATTTTTGCATTGGATTCCAGGGGGGATCACTGTAGGGCTTTCTAAGGCTAAGGAAGCACTTGTGTTCTTCCATAGCTGCCAACAGTGGCATAAATATCACTGATAGACTGGCACATAGCATGAGGGAAAAGGACAGAGCAAGAGAAGACACTGGCAGGCAGCAGGCACTGGGGGCAGATACTGAAGCAGCAGGCACTGTGATTCGCAGTGGAAGGAGACAGATGGTGGTACATGCTCCAGCAAGGCAGAATATTACTCCTTGGAAGCAGAATACCAGGGAGAGACTGGCATGTAGCAGACAGGCAAAAGGTGGGACATCAGGGGCACGAGCAGGCAGTGGGTAGGCTGTCAATGAGAAGAAGCAGGGACTAGAAAAGGATACATGTTGTCCCAAGTCTTTTGGACTTAAACTAGCAGAGACTGACCTCAGGGGGCAGGGCTTATGAGAGAGACAAAATACAGACTGAAAGTAGCTTTTCCAGATAAGCAGCAATCGGGCTTGCTTTGGTGTCCCAAAATGTGGAAAACACCCCAGGGGAGAAGAACATGAGACAGACAGACAGACCTGGTGGCAAGAAATTCTGGGCATTTGGTACTGCCCTTGGCACCCCAAGGTGTGAGGGGGTATCAACTTGCAGTGATTGTCCCAGGAGAAGGATTTATGAGAGACACACACACACTGACTGAAGCAGGTAGTGGTGGCAGGTGGAGCAGGACCAGAGGCTGCAGGCATTGGCACCTCAAAGTCAGGCAGGATATCAACTTTCAGAGAGCGCTGCAGAGAGGCAGGGCTTGTGTGTGTGTGAGAGAGACATGCACTGGCAGGGGCTGTCACTGGTGGCAGGCAGGTGACAGAGGAGCAGAGCAGGCACTGGCACCACAAAGTCTGGAATAGTATCAACTTGCAGAGAGCACCCCTGGGGGGGCAAGACTTGTGTGTGAGAGAAGTGCACTGGCAGGAAGAGCAGCAGCAGTGGGCAGCAGGCAGACGGAGGAGGAGCAGAGGTAGCAAGTAGTAGTACTGGCATTGGCACCCCCAAAGTCTGGCAGGGTATCACCTTTCAGAGACTCCCCCGGTGGAGCAGCATTGGAACCCCCAGACCAACAGGTCATCTTTGGCTCACAGAGACTGCCCCGGGGGGGCGAGGACAACATTGGAACCCCTCAGACTAGCAGGGCGTCTTCAGCTCACAGAGATTCCCATGCAAGGCAGGACATAGGAGAGATAGTTCACACCTTTAGCTGCAACAAGGAACAGATTCTAACAGTATTTGCCAAATGGCTGCACATTGCATTTAAGCACTGTCACATTTTTAGTCCCCTGATGCTCTCTGTTAAGTCCATATTTGCTGCCAGGAAGTATTTTGGGTGGAAATAACGTGTTTACCCTCTCCCCATGTCCAGTGTCTCCCTCATTCAGCTTTCCAGAATCCTAGCTAACACAAGGCTAAGGCTTCAACTTGCAGCGAGTGCCCCAGGGTGGCCTGCTGGCACCATACAAAGTAGATAAAGTGGCAAGCGGGCACTGTCAGATTGCACTAATTTAGATGTTACAGGATGTCAACTTGCAGAGATTTCCCCAGGAAGAAGATTTTATTTATTTATTTCATAATTTTTATACAACCCCTTCCTGGCAAATGGCAGCTCTGGGCAGTGAACACAACACAATAAAAATATAAAATATACTAATTAAAGTTATATAATCAAAAAACAACCACAGGCCTGAACAAATCCTAACCCCCACACACATTAAACCCACCCACCCCATCCCCCTCACCAAACACCTGGCAAAACAGCCAGGTCTTACAATGTCTACAGAAGGAGGGGAGATCTGTAGAGAGGTAAATCTCTGCTGGAAGGGAGTTCCACAGCCATGGTGTGGCCATCGAGAATGCTCGCTTGAATGTTGCCATCCAGGAAACCCAGGGGACCGCCAGGTGGGTGCAAATGGCTGACTGCAGGAGCCAATTCAGGACATGAGATATGAGGCGATCCTGCCGGTAAGTGGGGCCCAAGCTGTATAGGGCTTTAAAAGTTATAACTAACACCTTGAATAGGGTCCAGAAGACTATAGGCAGCCAGTTCAGAGAACAGAGCACTGGTGTCATGTGCTCTCAATGACTTGTCCCCGCAAGGAGCTGATCTGCCACATTCTGTACCAGATGCAGCCTCTGGGTCATCACCAAGAGCAACCCAACATAGAGTGTGTTGCAGTAGTCCAACCAGGAGATGATGAATGCATGGATGACAGTGGCAAGATAGGAGTCAGAGATATATAGCTCAAGGTGTTGGACCAGATGTAGTTTACCAAATGCACTCCTCGTCACAGCTGCCACCTGGGCATCCAGGTGGAGCTACGAATCCAGGAGGACTCCCAGACTCTGAACCTGAGGGATGAAGGAGGGACACACCCAATCAATGATGGGGCCTACACTCCCTCGTTTTTACCCACCCACAGCCAAACACTGGGCAAACACCAAGACTGCTGGGCCTGAGTCAGATGAAAATGAGAGGTACAGCTGGGTGTCATTAGTGTACTGAGAGCGAGAGAGAAATTTAGGCAGGAAGGGAGGGAGGCATCAAGAGAAATCCAGTAGGAAGGGGGAGTTGGTAGTGTACCCCCTCACTCTAACTCAAAGGGCAGCTTGGGGAATCCCAGCAGTGGCATATTGACTGTTAGCAACAGCAACTGGTCCACCAACCCAGTGTCCTGTCTCAAACAGTGGGGACTTACAATGTTCCCTGCCTAAGAAAACACCTATTCACAGGGCACGCTGGTTGGTGGTGAGGAAATCAGCTCCTGGGCTATCTTGGCCAGGCCCTGCCATACCTGGCCTTTCCGCATCCAGTATTTCAATGGGTCACTGCTGGGATCCACAACAGGCTCCTCCAGATACTTAGCCACCACTCTCTCTGCAGCATCAGGCTCCTTGTGAACGTGGCTGCTGCTACTGACAACCTCCTCCCCAATGGCCTGAGCCCATAGTGCCTCCTCTGGTATGCTCAAGTGGGTGGTGGCCAAATAACTGCTACTGGATCTGCTGCTAGTGCTGCTGTGGGGGGATGCTCTGCATCTCATACCCCATGCTGCTTCCCCCCTCCTCAGGGTCCTGCTCCTGCTTTATGGCCCTCTCTGCACCCTCTCCATCTGTGCATGCATCCTCACGGCAAAGTCCATGGAGTGAGCTGCCACACTCTGCTTCACCCGGGGGTTCAGTATGGTGGCAAGAATGTATTCCTCTTTCCCAACCAGTGGGTTGAGGTGCTTCCTCAGCCCCTCCTGCAACAAGGGCCACCATCTCTGGTACAAGGTGCCACTCCTGACTCCTCCAGCCCCTGGTCATGGTCCCTCAGGAAGCCTGCCAATTTCCTGCCCAGAATCTGGACCAGGGGTATTGTTGATGCACTCGGGGTCTCTGTCACGTCCTTAAAACCTTAGTCTATCACCATAGGGTTGTTTTCCGTCCCCTGGTGGAAAAAAACATGAAGAAATATGATAATTCATGGCTCCACAAGTTTGAGAATTTAGGACATTGTCACCAGCACCTCTGGGCATAACATACTCAGATTTCATCCAGATATCGCTTACCGTTTGTCTTCTGTAATAAAAATAAATTTTAAAAAAGGCCTGGGGTGGAAAAATAACCCCAGCGTCAAGGGAGTTTCCTATTGGGGTGGAATTTCAACCCCAGCCAATGCATTTCAATTGGGGTGGATTTCCACCCCAGATTAAAAGCGGCCAAATCAACACTTTTCAAAGCCTGTTCAGCTTGCAAGATGACATGGAAGGCAAGGTCACTTTAGACTGTCATCAGAAATGAAAATTAACTACTTCACTGCAACGAACAGCTCACAATGTTTTCACTAGTGTCTAATAGAAAAAGTAGTCAAAAATGATTTTTCATTTGCTCAATCACTCCATCTGCAAAGCTATCTTTGCCAAAAAAGCCTCCAGGGTTTCTGTCTCTTTGTTTGATAGGTTTCTTTTGTCACCCAGCCTCCTAGCATTCAGTTTGTTTGTTATGCAGTATTCTTATCTCAAGTACCCTGAAAGGTCTCAGATTCTTCTCAAGTACCCTCCAAGCTCTCAGATTCTTAGTTAGATAGGTTTCTTATTTCACCTAGCCTGCAAGGTTTCTGTCTCTCTGTTGGAGCCCCTATTTCAGACATCGGGGAACTGAAATCTAACTTGCTATAAAAGTGCAGAGGAGAGTGCAGATAGCCATCACTGCAAGACACAGATTCTTCTGGAGAACAGCACCTTCCTTCAGGCAGGCATCCAGTCATCTAGACATATCACATTGCAACACAACAATGGATCAACCTTCCACAGTAAGTATCTGACCTTGGGGGGCCCTGAGACACAGGGGTAAGTGGGGGGCTGGCTGGAAGAGCTTGCAGGGGGGGGATAGAACTGAGGCAGTGGGGGGGCTGGCTCTTGGGGGCACTGAGGCACAGGGGTATGTGGAGGCACTGGGGGGGATGGCTGGAAGAGTTTGCAGGGGGGATAGAACTGAGGCAGTGGGGGGATTGGTTCTTGGGGCACTGAGGCACAGGGGTGCGTGGAGGAACTGGGGGGCTGGCTGGAAGAGCTTGGCCAACCATCACCACCATGGCCTTATCTGGATTCAGCTTCAATCACCTCATCTTCATCCAGCCATTCTTCCTCCCTGGAAGATTTTGTGTGGTATGGTCACTGTCTGGGGGCTTGCAGGAGGGGAATGAAGGATGGCAGGGCACATTTTCTGTAGTTTGAATAAAAAACAATGTTTTTGCAAAGAAAAACGAGTAGTGTTGGTTGTTATTTATTCATGTGTGGAGCTGATAAATCTCATAAAACAGACTCTATAATGTCTGTTTGTGCGCTGGGCATAGATTGTGTGGCTACTGTAAAAAAAAGTTACATTTTATTGCACACTTTCAATCCCCAGGCCAAAATCAGCTTGGGGTAGAAATCTCCGGGTGGAAAAAAAAACATGAAAGAATATGGTAATTCGTGGCTCTACAAGTTTGAGATTTTAGGACATTGTCACCAGCACCTCTAGGCATAACATACTCAAATGTCATCCAGGTATCTCTTACCGTTTGTCTTCTATAATAAAAACCACACACAAATAATGCCTGGGGTACAATTCACCCCAGCGTCAATTTCCTATTGGAGTGGAAATCCACCCCAATGCAGACTCTATCATGTCTGTGTGTGTGTGCTGGGCATAGATTGTGTGGCTACTGTAAACATTTTTTTACATTTTATTGCACACTTTCAATCCACAGGCCAAAATCAGCTTGGGGTAGAAATCCACCCCTAGATACCTCGAGTGTAATTTTTTTCATGGTGAAAGGTAAATTAAAGGGCTAAAGGACATGCTCAACCTGGGCCATCATGACCCAGTCTTCTCGCACTAGTAATGACACCACTCCAATCTCACCCAAAAGGGCTACCTTATGCAGGATTTGCTGCTGCTCCGCCAGATGCTCCAGTATGAGGTAGATGGAGTTCCACCTCGAGCTCACATCCTGCATGAGGCACTGTTTTTGCTCCCCCAACACCACCGGCATCTCTGTCAAGGTGTGACTGCCCTTCATGCTCTTTTTGAAGTAGCCCATGATCTTCCTGCCCTTTTCGGTCAGTGAGGGAAGGAGTCTGCCAGGTCCTTTCTTCCCTGGGCCCAGGGCATCCCTCAACACCAGGTGAAGCATGTGGGCAGCATAGAGGATGCCCCAAAACCTGTCATCCCGCACTGCATTCCACATATTTGCCCCATTGTCTGTCACCACAAACCCCCTGGTGAATGGTGCTCCTGCTGTTAGCCAACCCTCCATCATGATGTTCAGAGCTTTCAGAATGTTCACAGCAGTGTGGTTCTGACCCATGACCTGGGTGTGAAGCAGGGTCCACCTGCACCCTCACCGCTGCCACCTTCTGTTCCTCTTCCTCCTGCCTCCCGCACGTGCCACCAGTGTATGGGCAGGGCCAGGTAGGTATGTTGTACATTTCTGCTGCTCCAGATGCCTGTTGTAAAATGCACAACAGGCCCATCTTTCTTGGGCAGCTGCTCCCTCACTTGCTCCCTGGCTTCCTAGTACAGGAAGGGTACTACCCACCTGCTGAAGGTGGTGCATGAGAGCATCTGATACAGGGACACAACCAGTGCCATCAGCTTGCAGTAGCCTATGCTTTTCATGACGGTGAAGGGCTGGTCATCAAGTACAATCATCTCACCCACCTGCCTGGTGATCTGCATTGTTGCTGAATGATGCCCACCCCAGCCCAGCCCACTGGCACCTGCCCCCACCCCAACTCCTCCATGGGAACCTACTGATGCTGCTGTACATAGAGGAGATGAGATGGGGCCTGCTCTCCCTGGTCCTTCTCCTTCCCCTTGTTCTGAGTGGAGGAAGGTCTTCCCACTGGAGCAGAGAACCCACTACTGCCCACTGTGCCAGCCTGCTCTTGCAGCAGCAGAGCTTTGTTGTGGTTTTCCTTTGGGAGTTCATCCCACTGTTGGTAAAGTGCCCCTGCTGCTTACCACAACTGATGTGCTTCCCACAATGCTTACAGCCCACCTCTCCTGAATGACTCCCCACTTGCCTAAAGTGAGCCCACATTGTCAACACCCGGGGCACTCCCACCTTCCTGCCACTTCTGGGGACTGCTGCCTTTGTCCCCAAGGGGGCCACAGGAGAAAGACAGGTAGGGGCCTCAGCAGGTACAGCAGTGGTGTCCTCAGGAGAAATAGTGGGAGTGTCCTACTCCTCCTCACTGTTGAGATCGGTGGCGAATAAGGCAGCAACAGTCCAGCTAGTCTTGGACTATGCAACCAATCTTGCATGTATCACAGAAACCTGGCTGGACAATGAATTGGGGCCCATTTTGGCTGATCTTGTCCCAGCCGGATATTCCATGCAGCACCAGCTGCGGTTGGAGGAATGGGTGGGGATGGGGGTGGGTAGCTATGATTTTTAAAGAGGGTTGGTCTGTGAGGAGGTATCCAGTGCGATCCATGGTAGGCACTTAAGGTCTCCAACTTGTGTTCGATTTGCTGGGGGACAGTTTGGGAGTGCTACTGGTATACTAGTGTGCACCTACCAGTATGGCAGCCTCCCTGCATGTTCTGGCAGAAGCTGCGTTGGTGGTAGTGTTGCGGTCCTCAAGGATGATAGTCTCGGGGAACCTCAACATTCATTCGGACGCAGTTCTCGGGGGAGCCGAGCAGGAGTTCATGGCCGCCATGGCAACCATGGGCCTGTCCCAGAGGGTTAACAGCCTGACACATGAGGTCCAAGGCATGTGCTCTGTTAATGGGGGAGATATCAGCTGTGCCCTTGTCATGGACATTACCTCCTGCAGACCTCCCTTCTAGTACGCCTGCCCCTGCAAGGGTGCAGAACCTATTAGGATGGTCTGCCCCTGGAGGCTGTTGAACCGAGTGCCATTTCTAGGTACTCTGGGGGAGTTACCCTTAGGGATGGGCAAACAGAACCGAGTTCAGAAATTAGGTTTGGTTCAGTTTGGAAATTCGGTTTGGTTCGGAAATTCAGTTCGGTCGACCGAACTATTTGAGTTCGGTCCGAACTCCGAACTTCTGAACAAAGTTCGGAAATTCAAACCCCATTGAACTAAATGGAATATTATCTTTTAGGGATGGGAGAACAGAGCTGAGTTTGGAAATTTGGTTCGGTTTGAAAATCGAGTTCGGTTCGGTCGACTGAACTGGACGAGTTCGGTCCGAACTCCCGAACCGCATTCGCCCATCCCTAGTTACCCTCTGACCTTGATGGCCATCTCATTGATGACCTCATCAAGCTATGGAACATCTTGCTGATGGAGGCCATCGATTGAACGGCTCCCAGGTCCATTGCCCAGGAGGAGGTTCCTCAGACCTCCGTGGTTTTCCGAGGAGCTGTGGATGCTGAAGGAAGAGGGGTGATGTTTGGAATGACAGTGGTGTCGTTCTCGTGCTGAAGCCGACAGATTGCAGCATAGAGATAGTTTAGGAGCCTATGCCATTGCTATGCAGGCAGCAAAGAGGGAGTTCTTTGCTGCCCTCATAGCATCTGCAAAATCCCGTCCGGCAGAGCTGTTCTGGGTTGTACGGGGGCTGGTCAGTCCGGCCTCCCTCAACCCTGGGGTTGAGTCATCACCCGCCCGCTGTGACCTTTTTGCAGATTATTTTGTGGAGAAAATCACTCTTATTCACCAAGACCTCGATGCCACCCTTAATAAAGTGGAAGATGTAGAGGTTGTAGGAACCCTGACTTGTCCAATTTTGTGGGATCACTTTCAGTTAGTGACACCCACTGATGTGGTGGGTGTGCTTGAGGCGGTTCAAGCCACCTCTTGTGAATTAGATCTGTGTCAGTCCTGGCTGGTTAAGAGCTGCCGGGAGACAATGGGGCCGTTACTGGTCGGGGTGGTCAACGCCTCCCTATGGGAGGGCAGAGTGCCGGGCTGCCTCAAGGAGGCGGTGGTGCAGCCTCTTCTCAGGAAACCATCGCTTGACACTGACTCCCCTGCCAGCTATAGCCTGTCTCTAAACTTCCCTTTTTAGGGATGGTTATTGAATGGGTAGTGGTTCAGAAGCTCCAGGGGCATCTTGACCGCGTCGGCTATCTTGATCCTTCTCAGTCTGGCTTTCATCCGGGTCATGGCACTGAGACAGCATTGGTGGCATTCGTGGATGATTTCCACCATGAAAAGAATAGGGGTCGATCAACTCTGTTGGTCCTGTTAGATCTTTTGGCAGCATTTGATACCGTTGACCACGAGATGTTGGTGATGACATGCCTGCAGGGGTGGGCGGGATCGTTCTTAAATGGTTCCGCTCATTCCTGACCAGGAGAACTCAGTGGGTGGTACTAGGGATGGGCAAACAGAACCGAGTTCAGAAATTCGGTTCGGTTCGAAAATTGAGTTCGGTTCGGAAGTTCAGTTCAGTCGACTGAACTATTTTAGTTCGGTCTGAACTTCAAACTTCCAAACAGAGTTCAGAAATTCAAGCCCATTGAACTAAATGGAATATTATTTTATAGGGATGGAAGAACAGAACCGAGTTCGGAAATTCAAT
>QEPC01012913.1:5122760-5150916 GCA_003113815.1 Sphenodon punctatus
AGAGGGAAAGGATTCAATGGAGGGGGCAGGGAGGAAGGAAGATTGAATACAGGGAGGGATAAAAACAAAAAATAGCACATAAATCTATCTAAGCTAAGCTAAATAAATGATAATATGGAGGTAAATAGGTTGGATGGGTGAAATAGGAGGAGGATGGCAATGGATTGGGGAGCTTGGAACTGCTGAGAGAGGGAGCCTTCTGAAACGCCTGCTGTTCAGGAACAGTGACTAGCTCAGGTGTTGGCAAGGGGGAGGGCAATGAGTTTTGTTACTTGCTGCGCCCGCCTCACCGCAAGCCCCATTGGCTTCATGCAGCCTAGCCCGTGGCCAATCGCAGACTGCGAAGACAGTGGTCTGAGGAGAAAAGGAATGGTGATTTGGCAGGCTGGCTGCTACTCCAAGCCTCTCCACCCCTGGTGCCTAGAAGTCTACTCCTCAGCTGACCTCCCCCCTCCCTGTGCTTGCCTGTGTCAGATAGTGCGTCACCAACTGGCTGTGGTCACATTTCTCCCGCCAAAACCACCCGAATGTGATCCGAACTGACCGAACTGTTCGGTCGTTTCGGAGTTCGGAATCAGGTTCAGTTCAGTAGGTTCAGGTTCGGTCATCCGTACAGGCCGAGTTCGGGCCAAACTCCAAACTTCCGAACTGCATTCACCCATCCCTAGTAAGTAAGGACTTACAGGAACTAGTGGGTGTGGAACCCAAGGAATGAGGGGTTCCTCCCCAATTGGTGCCCAAGTCGATGTACCACAACTATCGGATGCACAAGAGGACCAACAAGACTCCCCAATATTATTAACAGATCACCTTGTGGATGGAGGAGGGAAATACTTTAGCCAGGTTATTGTGGAGGATATGGAGATAGGCAGTATTGAACCTTGTAATGGGTTAATCCAATCTTCAGAGGTAATGAATTCAAAGATTGTGAATTATAATGTGGTGGAGAGAACTAGGGGGGGGGGGGGAGTAGCACCACCAGAGACGGAAGGGTTTTTTCAATCCGAAATAGGTGGGGACTCACCTCCCATGGGTAGTGTTCCTTTGGAAGTGATAGTAGATTAAATACAGCCACCCCAATTGGCCCTGCAGCAGGTTCCTGTATGCGTAGATGGGGAAAGTGACCCCAGACTAAATTATGTGGTGGATATAGAGACCGGTTCCGTGGAGTTCACCAACAGGAACTGGGAGAGATTTCGGGAGCTGGAAATGGCAGAAAGGAGTGATAAGGGATTACCCCCAGAGGGTCTAGGAGGGGCTTCTAACTCTTTATTATCTACACTGAATAGCAAGGGGCATTTTACAGAGCCAGTTAGAGCAGCTGATCCAACTCCCCGGGTAGATTTAACAGAAGATCTTCAGAGGGTTGGGTGAAGAAGGGGGTGTGGTAGTAGAAAGTGCCAAGGGGGCCTTTAGCAGTCCCAGATCAGGGAAAGGGATGGATGGACTCAAGGCCAAAATTGATTGACTCCAGGACAGTGGGAGGCAGAGTCTGCTGAATATTCTATCTTGGAATGTGACAAGCTGGAGATCTACAAGTTCTGATACCAGCTGCCGATCATTTCTGGATAAGTTTGATATAATACTAGATCAGGAAATCTGATGTTTGGAGAGACCTTCTCTCTCGGGTTTTAAGGCCTTCTGGCAAAAGGCATCTCAGACCCATTCTAGGGGCAGGTCCAGTGGTGAAACTGCTTGTTTTCTTTCAGACTACCTCCAGGGAAATTCTGAGGGTTTGAGTATGGAAATCTCAGGTGGTTGTGGCTGTTAATAAAGTTATCTGATTGGTCACTTCTTATTATCTGTATTTATAGGACGAGTAGTAGTATTTATTGTTGTTTGACCATTGGTCATAACAAAGTCAATAAAAAACAATACATAAAATTAAAATAAATACACTACATAAGTCAACATAAAACAAAGAATTATGTTCATAGCTATCATAGGTTAAAAGCACTAAAATACAAACTAATAAAATCATTATAAAAATTGCCTTGCCCTTCATGGGGCTTTATGGCGACACATCTGACCCCTGGGGCAAAATTCTATACTCTAATTTAAAAGGATGAAATAGCAAAGAAATTTAGGTTCAGCTCATTAGGGTTAATACCAATGTTCTGGGGGAGAAATTTAATATTTCTTCCAGACAATTCCACACACAGGACAGCCAACATCTTCCCCCTATTGTCTTGGTTGAATCCAATTAGATGTCACTAAGCAAAACAATGATGGCAGTAGTAGAGCACCCAATACCTGGAATATCATTTAGAGGGCATAAATACAGTAGGAGTCTGTATTTTATACTGCTCCCCTCCCCCCCAGTTCCTCGACCAACTTTGAGGACAAGGTGTGGAATGAATTGGAAACGTTACTTGATACTTATCGGGATCAGTACCTGCAAACTAATATTTTGCTTGCGGGGGATTTTAATGCCCAGATGGGAGCCACTGATTTGGACCTCTTTCACCTCTTTCAGTATGGAGTTTTTTTGCAACTGAAAGATAATTCAGTGTTAGGTCCAAGGTGTTCTAAAGACCATGGTATAAATAAGAATGGTATCTCTCTGGCTAAATTTCTATACCAGGCAGATTTGTATGACCTGAATGGCCATTGGTGGAGTGATCATCCGGGGGAACTTACTTATTTATCATGTAGGGGTGGTAGTCAGGTGTATTATGTGCTTATTTCAGCAGACTTGCTATTTTTAGTGAGCTCCTTCCAGGTGGGTTTTCAACCCAATAGTGATCATCTCCCTTTGACTATTCAGCTAGACGGCCTTCCATGCCCATCAGACAGATCTCTCCCTGAACTGGTAGATTATCCCAAGCAGGGGAGGTTAGGAAGAAATGGGGAAAAGAAATTGAATCAAGCTTTGCTATCATGTTATACTCACCGTTGGGAGTTCAACTGGTGAAGAACATCTTGGAAGCTAGGAGTTCCAGCAGAACTGCTTAAATCCTATCACAGCTTAGTAGAGTGGCTTACTCCCATGCCGGCCACTACAAAATCGGAGTGCCCTGCAGGAAGGAGATCACTCCAAAGGGCCATGGAGTGGTATGATGGAGAGTTTCGTGTTTTCAGGAAACAATTGTGGAAACTGTATCGTAAAGTTAGGTCAGTGGTCAGTGGGCAATAGTTTCTGTAAAAAGTATTTATTGGATAAGATACGCGAATATAAGATCCTCATAGCATGGAAAAAGGAAAGTTATTATAGGCAAGTTTGGGACGAACTGGAAAAAGCAGCAGAGCATGTAGATTGATGAAAATTTTGGAAACAGGTGAGGGGAATTGGCTGGGAGAAGAGGGTCCCGGAAAAGTTTGGAACTACCTCTGATGCTTGGAAAGACCATTTTGAGAATTTATATTTTGCTCAGAGTCCTAGGGACGAGGCTCCCCACCCCAATCCTAGGGAGTCCAAGTGGGACCCGGTTTCGGAGGAGGTAGTGATCGAATTAATTATGTCTCTTAAGGGCGGTAAAGTCCCTGGCCCAGACTTCATACCCTCCAAATTTCTTAAAGTGAATGTCAACTTGTGGGCACCCATACTAGCGTCATTATTCACAGGTATAAATAGTTCAGGGAATGTCCCTTCTGACTGGAGCCAGGCAATAGTAATACCAATATTTAAGAAGGGCAATGGTAGGGATCCCAAAAACTATAGACCAATCAGTTTATTAAGTACAGTAAGTAAACTCTATGCTAAGTATCTCCTTTGGAAGCTGAGAGTCTGGCTGGAGGCCAATAAAATTCTGAAGAATGAGTAAATAGGCTTTAGGGAGGGGAGAATGAGGGGGGATCATTGCTTCATCCTGAACCATCTAATTCAGAAGTATGTTGGCTCGCATAGTCAGCTATACACAGCGTTTATCGACCTGAGGGCTGCTTTTGATTTAGTCCCTAGGGACCGATTATGGCAGAAACTTGCTGCGCTCAGCTTAGATAGTAGGCTTTTATTTTTAATTTACAAGCTGTACGAAAATTCTTCTATGAAGGTTAGGCTTAATGATTCAGGGGCCCTATCTGACACAATAAGGACAAGTAGGGGTGTCAGACAGGGATGTATACTTGCCCCGACACTTTTTAATATATATGTTAATGATGCCGTGGAGACATTATCCAATAAGTCCTTTCATCCCCCATTAATTGGTAAAAAAAGGTATCACCTCCTTGTTCTATGAAGATGCCACAGTTCTATTGTCTTGTTCCCAGGTGGGCTTAAGGTGACTTTTGGAAGCATTTGGGAGGTATTGCCAGGGTAATTTGCTAGAAATACATTTTCAGAAGACCAAGGTGGTAGTCTTTACGCGTAAGAAATTATCCCATAAATGGGTCATTAATAAAGGAAAAGATTGAACAAGTCCGGATTATTAGATACTTGGGATTAATTTATCAGGCAAATGGTGGCTGGACAAGTCATGCCTAGGCTATATTGGGAAAGGTAAAGCAAATTATTGATCACCTTTTTTAAGGCTAGAGGGGGTCATTTGGTGGCCCCAGAAGTTAAATTTTTTGTGGTAAAGCGCGTTCCACAATTGCTTTACGGTGCCCATTTTGGGGCTTTAGATAAAATTGGAAATTTGGAGAGATTCCAATCCGGCTTTGTAAGATCTCTGCTGTCAGCCCCAGCTGGGGCAAGTAGTAGAGCGCTAGGCCTAGATTGCGGGTTGTTGCAGTTACAGGAAAGGGTGTGGAAAGGTGCTATTGGGTATTGGTTATGCCTACTTTTTAGTATGGCTGCTCCTCTTTCACAGCTGGTCCTTGAAGATAAAGTTCACAATTTATGAATCATGAGTGTTCTAAATAAAGGCAATCATTTAGGGTTCTCATCGGAGGCCCTACTCCCCTTGGGCTATACAGTGGCAAAAAAGATGTTGTTTGATAGACTCTCTGATATTACATGGCAGGAGACTTTTGCTTCTCTTCGGGATAACAAGACGCTAGGTGGATACCTTTCAATTATGAATAGATCTCATTTCCCTATGCCTTACCTTGTTAATAGTAATGTACCAAAAAAGAGGAGGTTACTTCCTCTAGCGAGACTACATTTTTTCTCCTCAAATTTGGTGGATGGGCGATATAGAGGGGTACCCTTGGCGGAACATAAATGTCACTGTCGATTACACCAAATTGATACAATCAAGCATATCCTGCTATATTGCCCCTTCTTTAAGGAGGCACGCGTAAGGTTCATTATCACACTTTTAGTTTTGTGCCCAGGTAGGCAAGATGAATTTTACAGTCCCTAGCATACCTACGAAGAGATTATATTTCTTCAACCTTCTCCAATTCTCAGTAATAATAATCCATTGCAAATGTGATGATGGGCATTATTCCCTCCACCCAGTGCTTAATTTATTTTTAAAATGAGTTGCCGGATCCCAAGATTGCTCTGGAAGCAATGTCCCCTGCCCCAGAAGCCGTGTCTCCCAACCCACAGCTTGTGAGAGCAGGGAAAGGAACCATAGTCTCCAACTAGCAACCCCAACCACTGTGACTGGACTAACGTGGGTCTCTAGAGCTGAATATAAAACAGGAGTTCATGTGATTTACTCTATATGAAGACCGACACAAGTGGAGCTTGAAGCAGGAAAGTTAAAGTCAAATAAACCATACATCCCCCCGCCCCTCCTTTGCTTTTGTTTCCAACCCTGAAATGGCCAATATTGACCTTCCTGGTCTCTCATAAGCCAAAGTGCACATTCCTCCTGGGAACATTTCTCACAGATCAGTGTCCCCTTGAATTTAATTGCTGGGGCTGAGCCCTGCCAAGCCCCTCCACAAATTAAACTTGTCTGCATCACAGTAATCATTGCATATCCTGCTAAAAAGCACATCCCCTCTCTTAAAACAACAGCAGAGTGGCATCATTGTATAGGGTACATAATGGACTCTATCCTCTAGATATAAATGCCAGGAAGTTCAGGGTGAAAAAACACCTTTCATTCCTATTGCTGCAGGGTGTAGTGTTGCACTGGGCATTCCCAGATAGAATGATATATCCATTGCACATTGAAATATCCCAGTCTGGCAGCTGCTTCTATAGATGTTCCCGGTGTTGTATGTTTGTCATGTATCCTGTATATAGGCATATATGTTTGACCATCTGTGTTTCAATATATTGGAAATCAGAATTAGCCTCTCTGTATGACGATTTCTTAAAGAGCTGTCCTATAGTGACCTTTCTACTGAACTCTTGACCAGATACTGGAATAGCAGATATAATCACGTCTGTCTCTTAAAGGAATTCACATTTTCTGTTGACTAGAGTCAAGATACATGACTCTCAGGCAGGGCAGGAAAAGGTCTTGTTTGTTTGGAGTTTACTTATTGTTAATCCTATCTTATACGATAGCAACCTGTTTAGTAAGAACAGGCTTCTTACTATGTATTTTGAGAAAAAACCCTCCCTGTCAGCAGTCTTGACCGGACGTCATTTTTAGCTGACCTCCAAGCATTTTGCCCTCCATAAGAAGGGAGAGGAGAAATGGATTTTTCAGAAATAGTTCCTTCTTTGGAGCTTTTCTCATCCTCCATCTGGCAGAATTGGGCAAGGACTGGGTAATATGAATTTATATTAATATGATGCATTGAGTCAACCATAGCAATAATACTTAGAACATATGTTATATCTTATAGATGTTAAGATCTTTGAATTTGTAACAGAGCTGTTCTCTGAACAGAAATGTCTTTTGATGGGTGAAAACAGACATGACACTAACTACCCTTTAACCACCCTTGGTGGTCATTTATGCATGTTTCAGGGCTGCATAGGGCACCAATACAGCCCTGCAACATGCATAAATAACCACCAAGGGTGGTTAAAGGGTGGTTAGCATCATGCCTGTTTTCACTCAATGTCATGTACTTTTAACTGACACTGTTTCTTTTGTACTATGTCTTTATTTGAACTTAACTAAACTATTTCTTCATATTTTTACAATATTTTTAAAGTCTCATAGCCTCATTTATATAAATGAATTGGTCTTTACAATACTTTGCTGAGCTGGCTGGCTTATTAGCAAAGTGTAAACTCAAATTCCACATATTGGAAAAGAGCACCCTATATCCAGACCAGATCATGTCAGGCCTGGACCACTAAGCGTATTTTCCTTTTTGGGAAACCGAGGCACAATGCGACAACAGCAACTACCTGATAATTCGTACTTCCCACCAACTGGTGCATGGATGATGCTCTGATGCCTACTTCCCACCAGCTGGAGTGCAGATGATATTTTCTACAGTCATTTAGATTACCACAGACCAGAAAGGGAGGTGGGGTACTTACAAGCTTAGTTTCATGCTTAACTACATGCAATAGTGGCTAGGTGGAAGCACAAGCAGCCACAGACTGTCTGCCTCCATGATTTACTACACTATTTACTACAATTTACTACCACTATTACTTCAGGCAGTAGTGGCTATGTGCAAACACCAGCAATGCTTCTAGAAACACAATATGAGGAAGTGCACAGTACAACCCATGTTTTGCACAACCAGACACAATGCCCGATGTGTGCTTAACTCTAACAACAAGTGGCTAGAGTTATGTCTGGTAACACCTAGTGCTTCTTGCATACAGCTGTGCCTAGCAAGCAGATTTCAGTCTTGTATCCTTTGAATTAATGCAAATGCTTCCACAAAGTCAGTCACCAGAGGGAGCTATCATCTACTGTGAAAATCCGAGTCCCATTTCTTAACTACAAAATTTAGACAAGTTCCCATATGTGCACTACACTTAGTGCTTAGATAAGAAAAAGAAACATAAATATGCAACATCAAAAAGCATAATCAGAAATGATTAAAAGTTAAGGGCCTATTTCACTGCACAAAAAACAAAAGCTTCTCTAAGGCGACACTGATAATTTTTCTGGAAGCCTAGAGTGAGGAGTTGTATGAGTATAAATACAGCAGAATTGGCTATTAGAGTCACTTTTATATTAAAAAAGAGCTCATGGTATAACCAAACACTGACATTTCAACCTCATTAGGAGAAATCACCTGGTTGTCTTTTCTTGCATTTTCCATCTCCTTGATCATCTTCATGTGTCTGATTTTCATTTGCTGCATGTCTTTTGCAATCTGTAGAAGATTCAGAAGGGAAAATTAATCTCAGCACTCTCTATACCTAACCTCAACAGAATCATCAAATAATCAGACTACATCTCATGAAAACAGATTTTTACATTGTATAAGGACTTGATCCTGCAAACTTTTATACACATTAATAACTTTACTCAGAGAAGTTGACCAATACCTTATAGGACCAGACCACAATATTAGAACAATTTTTCCTTATTGTATTCTCAAGTATGTCTATAATCCCCTTTCCTAATGAATGGGTGAGAATAAACCTCCCCTGGTTTCCAGATGATGTCAGTCAAACATTTGGGTAGCTGGGAGCAGCTTCTCTTTAATAGTCATCCCTATATTCTTTCCGTTTTTTCTAGGGCTGCATCAAATAGGCCATCTGAGTACTCAGATCAAGTTCCGAGTACCTGGATCGGGTACTTGGCCGAACTTCTGAACTTTTCCGAGGACTCGGAACTCGGTACTGTGGACCTCAGAAATGCCTGGAACTCGGAACGCCTTCCTTTAATGATTTGAAAGTGCACCCACTTTAAAATCATCAATCATCATCATCACCACCACCACTTTGTTATGATAGCAGTTGGCGGCACAAAACAAAACAATATAATAAAATACACAAAAACAAAATTGTGGGAGAATCCCCATGTAAGAACAGATTAATCACTATGGGCATGGGCAGCTTTCCTCATCTTAATGACTATGGCACAGAATTTAGGAACTTGAGCCGATATCACAGGATCTATAATCTCTGAGAAGTTTCACAAGGGCCTGATGTTGCCTGCAGGCCCCAAGGATAATCAAAACAGGCTTTAGAATTGTATCATAGATATTCTTATATAAACAACAGTCAAAAATAAGGTGTGATAAAGATTCCACAGAATGCTGATGGCAAAATTTACAATATCTCATTTTATGAGGAATATTTGCCATTCTGCCAGTTTAAAATCATTATGCCAAGCAGTGCCCAGAAAAGCAGGCTATCAAGAGTGAGACAGCCACTCAAGAAGACAAAGACAAACAGTGTAACTGTGTGCAGAAAGCCCCACCCCCAAAAAATCCAGCAGTACCCACAGCATGGCCCACCATTAGCAATGTGCCCACTTTGAAATCATTATGCTAACCAAGCAATGTCCAGAAAAACAGGCTAGCAAAAGTAGGATAATCGCTCAAGAAGACAAACCCACAAAAGTGCAACTGCGTACAGAAATAATAAAAAAAGAGCCAGCAGAAGTGTACCCACAGCAATAGACCATCATCAGCAGTGAGTGCACCCACTTTAAAATCATTATGCCAACCAGCAGTGCTCAGAAAAACAGGCTAGCAAGAGTGGTACAATTGCTCAAGAAGACAAACCCACAAAAGTGCAACAACAACTGCTTGCACAAAGCCAAAAAAGCCAGCTCAGCAGACATAATTATAACACCGACAAGAAAGAAATCAGACTTCTCCCTACCCCCAAAAAACCCCTCCATTGTGCCTGCCCATTGTTCATCTATGTAAGGCAAGCCCCCTTCCATAGCTCACACCATATCATTTTAACCACAAAGAAAGTATATCTCCCCTGTGACCCTGCTCAGTGGTTGGTCACATCTTCGCAAAGTTGAACCCACAGGCAAAGTACAGTCACAGTGCCCACAAAAACCACAGCAAAACTAAAGTGACCCCTCTCTGCCCGCCATGGTGCCAACTTGCCAACAGCAGTGTAAGCAGCAGCAGCAGCAGCAGCACCCACTTTAAACTTTAGGTATATTAGGAACTGGTGGCAAAGCAACCCCTGGCATTTCCCCTATGGACATCCCTCACCATGAAAAGTGAGCTAGGCAGATCCCTCTGGCCACTATGGTTCCAAGGAGTGGAAGCAGCAGGCAACAGTGGCACCTGCTTATTTTTTAAAAAGGCATGGTGTGGCACTGGTAACTTGTACAGTCCAGGCCAGGGGAAGTGGAGCAAGGCAGAGATCCCTCTGGCCTTCATGGTGCCAAGTAGCAGGCAGCAGCAGTGTGGCATGGTGGAAACAAGTAACCCCCATTCCCCAGCATTGCCCCTATGAACAGACCAAGCCAGGCACCCCTCCTCCCTGCAAGCCATTTACTTATAGATCAGCAATGTAGTACATAGCCAAATTCACCAAAGAGAATGGAAAATGGCACTACAGTCACTTTTATTTTGCCCCTGCCAGTCAATCAAAACCTGTCCCGTGGCTTGTCCATCACTCAGTTGTCCCCTCCGATACCCCCATCCTACCAAATATGGCACTAAGTTTCATTTCCTAGCTCAGAGAAGTTAGGGTCAACTATATGGGTCACTCCAGACATGTGCGCAATGGCACCAGCACTCAATTGAGGCTTTGAAGTTTTCCGAAGTTTTCTGGGGACCAGCCCAGAACTTCAGAACTCAGAAATTTGGAACTAGGGAACAGAATCCCAGATGAATTCCAAAGTTTTCCAAGGACTGAGTTTTAGCACTAGTTTTTTCTTATTAAGTTTATGTCACACCTGAATTTGAACTTCAGTAAGCTGGATCTTGAGATGATTAGGAAACCACTGGAGCAGTCACTGGGTGAAAAGAAATGAGAGAGTAGCCCACAGTAGCCCACAAGTCACCTGCTTGTCAGTTCGGTAGCTGCTGGATGCTTACCCACTTCCACCTTGGGGTCGGCTGGCAGCTGCTAACAGATGTATCATCCAGAGAAGGTTGGCAATGTGACATAGATTAAGGCTCTCCCAGCCAAGCTATTCTTGGCTACCATGTGATGTCCCTTCTATTAGGCCTCATCCAGCCTGGCCATGAGGTGAGGTCTGTGAATTGGGCCTGGAGGAGCGTGCTCACCTGGGTCTGCAAACAGCTGGTTGGGGGGCCTGGATGAGCATGTTTACCTGGACCACCAAACAGCTGACTGCGGGGCCCATAGGAGTGCACCCACCCAGGCCAGGGGATTGCGCCAAACAGCTGATGGGGAAGACTGGAGAAGCATGCTCTTCTGTCCCCCAACCAGCTCTTTGGCAGCAGCTCTCCGCAGAGGCTTGATGCTACTGGGAGCCCTGCCTATGTGGACAGCTTCTCAGTCGATCTGTGGCATGGAGGGACTTGTGATGGAAGCCTCCTACCCAGATTCCCCAGGGTGGTGGTGCTTGTTTGAACTACCCTCTCTGCTGGCCCAAAGTGTGGCAGCTGTGGTGGCCCTCCCTGTTTGAAGTCATAGACAGCCATTAACCACAGTAGGCTCAGGATGCATGGTTTAATGGCCCATCCACTACCCCGTTTTATCAGGGCAGGACCACACCTCCACCATGTGGAGAGGACTACGGTCGTTAGCATTTCAAAAGGAGGGAGAGATAAGGGTCCCTGGGCCCATTCTAACTTAGCTACACTCCCGGGAGTGTGCCCACTGGCGCTGCCTGTATGCTGAGAGGTATCCCTTGCCTAGCTGGCGCTGTCTCCCCTCCCCAGCTCTCAGGTTAATAACCCTTCTCTTCTACTCTCCCCCTTGCTCTGGCCCCCTTGTACTTGACACTTCCTGGTAACCTCTAGTAATAGTGTGTTAAGGACTGACAAAGGAGCAGCATTTGATGACCTACTATTTTGTGGCTTGGGGGGCATCAGCCTGAGAAGTGCCAAGGGCAGAAAACTTCCTAAGTCCGGCCCTGCTTTCAGATATTTAGCTGAAGAAAAAGGAGACAACATCATGTGAATATTTGACTAGAATAAGCAGAGTTGGTGGCAGGTTCCTCAAGGCTCGGTAGATAATGCAGCATGGGGCCAGTGATGGCTAGTAGATGTTTAGCTTTGTGGAATGGTGGATGGGTCCATCTCCAAACAGTTCAAGCACAAAGCTTACTTCTGGCATTTGTCACAAGTGGGTAAGAACAGATGTACACACACTAAAGTTAATTTTTTGCTGTAAAATATTGATCAACTTAAGTTCACAATTGCATCAGAACTCTCATAGTTCAGGACCCACCCACCACAAGAGCCATATATTTGTGGTATCAACACAAAGGAAAATTCCACTGACACGTCCCCAGCCCTGCCCTTCTCACTCATCACTTTGCTTTGAGCCCAGTCTTTTAGCCATAGTCTCAAGTTACAAATTACACACCAAGCACATTGATCTTCAGTTGAGTTGTAGCAAATGAACCTGTCTGGTTACATTAGGAGTAAGCAGGAGCAACAGAAATTCATAGTTCTAAGCAGTGGAAGTCTTACTATGGGATTTATGGGATATTAGTCCTCATTTGGGCTTACTAGTTGGATAGGAAGATTTAGAAGTTTACAGATCTGATCCTGTCTCATACCTCCCAACAGTCCCTATTGAAGAAGGGCAGTCCCTCTTTTTAGGTGCTGGATCCCATTCCTATTTCAGGAGACAGAGACAAAAAGGCTGATACTGATGCCTCTGGCACCTCTTTCCTAGCTGCTTCTCAGGAAGAACACTAGAGGTGAAATGGGGAGATGATAGAATGACAAGAAATTGAGTGGAATGATCAGCAGGAGAACTTCTGTCCCTTCCTTTGCACCTGGAATGTTGGGAGGGATGTGTAAGCATGCAAACAATGAGGGAGCAGAACATATTTGCAGAGCTTATTGGCCAAAAGGGGTGGATCTTGTCCCTCTTTGGTCTTTCAAAATGTTGGGAGGCTCAAACTTTTATCAGCCGGCCACTGGACTTGTTCTGCGTTTTGCAAAGACCTGGATCACTTAAAATGCATTTTCATTTCCACTTGACTGGCTCTAGCCGGGGCTGTAACTGAAAGCACCTAACAGCTAGGACAAAGGCTACATTCATATCATTTCCTGCTCAGTCATTTGATTATATAGAAAAGAGAAGTACTGGAATTAAAGGCTGCTTCTACACAATCATAAGTCTGGAATAAATGCCTCTAAGTCTAGATTTAAGTGCTCATGTACACAGATATATCAGAGTACATAAATCCCGATTCTTCTTGTAATCTGGAGTTATACATCCTAATATTTGAGGACTTATTTACTATGGATTTAAGTCTGGAATAGTGTTCATTTGTATGCTTATTCCCAAGTAGAGGGCTTCCCCCCCCCCCCCCCCCCGCCATTAGACGTTTTTAACATGCTCCGGCTTTCTACTGGACTTCTAAGTCTGGGTTCGGTAAACACACATGTGTGTTAGATGCTCAATCCCCCTCCTAGAAGTCACCCAGGTGCCACTGTAAACCTGGATTTGTAAGACATTTGCTATTGGAGTCTTACAAATTTGTGTCTCAAAACATGCGGGAGTCGTCTAGCGCCTCTGTTTACTATGGTGCCTGGGTGACGTGTGTGCGTGTGTGTTTGCGCGAGAGTGTTTACCCACCCACCCACCCACCCCAGTGTGAGTTTATAGAACCCAGACTTTGAAGTCTGGGAGAAAAGTGGAGCATGTAAAAACACTCAGAGAACTGCTTACTGCTTATTCTGGATTAGTGATTATTCTGAAATATTAATGATTGTGTAAACAGTTATCCCTGAATAACAACTTCTGAATGACAATTCTTGATTTACAGCTAATTCAGATTAACTTTTAGGGATAGGCGAACAGATCGCAGTTCGGGTTCGGCCGGTAGGTTCAGCTGAGTTTGGTTCGGCCATTGGGTTCGTTCGCCGGGTTCAGGTTCGGCCGTTTGGTTCAGGTTCGACCGTTCGGGAAATGTTTTTATATGGGTTTTTTTGTGGTTTTTTAATATGCTTTTTTGTTTTTTATTTGTTTTTTTTTGTTTTTATATGGGTTTTTTTATTTAATTTTTTTAATCTAATATATCTATCTATCTACACTAAATCTAACTGCTATTAACTATTCTAAATGGTATGAACTAAATGGATTATCTAATAAGTACACAGGCCTACTCCTACAAACACTAAAACTAAATCACTAATGCTATCTCTATCACTAAGCTAACTCCTACATCTATCTATCTATCTATCTATCTATCTATCTATCTATCTATATATGGGATGGGGGGAATCACAAACAACACAAGGTTTCAGTTTAAGGTTTAAGTTTCATTTCAGTACAAAACTGAAATGAAACTTAAAGCAATCTAATAATCCTACTCTAAATGAAAAAACAGGGGAAGGGAAGGGAATCTGGGATGGAATATATGGGAGAGGGAAAGGATTCAATGGAGGGGGGAGGGAGGAAGGAAGATTGAACACAGGGAACACAGGGAGGGGTAAAAACAAAAAATAACCACTAAATCTATCTAAGCTAAGCTAAATAAATGAATGAGAATATGGGGGTAGATGGGTTGGATGGGTGAAATGGGAGGAGGATTGCAATGGATTGGAGAGCTGGAAAATGCTGGGAGAGGGAGCCTTCTGAAATGCCTGCTGTTCAGGAACAGTGACTAGCTCAGAAGGTGTTGGGAAGGGGGGAGGCAGACAGTTTTGTTTCTTGCTGCGCCCGCCTCACTGCAAGCCCCATTGGCTCCGTGCAGCCTAGCCGGTGGCCAATCGCAGACTGCGAAGCCAGTGGTCTGAGGCGAAAAGGGATGGTGATTGGACAGGCTGGCTGCTACTCCAAGGCTCTCCACCCCTGGTGCCTGGAAGTCTGCTCCTCAGATGACTCCCCCTCCCTGTCACATTTTGTCTTCCAGTCACATGTTTTTGCCACCCGAACTCACCTGGATGCGATACGAACTGACAGAACTCTCCGGTCATTTCGACGTTCGGAATTGAGTCTGGTTCAGTCAGTTCACGTTCGGGTTCGGTCGTCCAAACAGGCCAAGTTCAGGCCGAACTCCGAACTTCTGAACTGCATTCGCCCATCCCTATTAACTTTGATCACATATAAAGAGCCTTAGACTGCTGCCATGGGATTAGTATTCCACTTATAGTCACTGCTGAATAAACCAGCCTAAAACTTTAGGATTTAGGCAAAATTTTGTTTTCTGATGAACTGGATAGGCAATGGGGCATTGAAAACCTCACCCCGCTCTTTACCTTTGCAAACTTAAGGTCAATAGATATATGTATATTCCCATGAAGCAGCAAGTAGGCATGACTATTCACTTAAACTTAGCTACTGAATACTTTGCAAACAGCAGCATATTTTTTTCAGAGCTGTAGAAGACCATCACTGGCAGGACATAGAAGCCTCACCAGAAAAGGGGACTAGGAGACGAGAACTTTCCTGCTCCCCTCTATTGTAGGAGTAGTAGGAGAGTCCAACCTGTAGTGCTGAGTTCAAGCTCTCCAGCTTGGGCTCATTGATTCCGGAGGAAGTGGGACTCGCTTACTTCAGCCATCAGCGTGTCTGCAACTTTAGGCATTTTGCTGCCCTAGGCAAGCCCAGTCTAGCCCACATTACTGAGAGTTACACTTAAACTGACATGGGGAAGAGAAGTGTGGTTAATTTCACTAAGCCACTATTCAGTGAAGGTTAGGCTCCTTGTTACCCATCCAACAGCTGATAAGAGGGGAACATAACCCTTAGGATGGCACTCCCTCCTCACCTCTTGTCAGCTGTTAGGTTAAGCTCAGCCCACACTAAATTACTGTGCAAAACGATCGTTGTGTCAATAAAAATTGACTTCTTCAGGGGTTTCTCAATAGACATTCAGTAGTGCTCATATTGTATGGTTCTCTTCTTATATCCTATGATGAACAAGTGTACCAAATCTATGTAAAACTGACCACATCAGTTTCATTAAGCCATTCAGCATGGGCTGGGCTTCTTGCCCCATCACCCACAAACACAGTTGACCAGAGGAAAACAATGCCTCCATTTAAGAGAATCCCTGTCTCACTGCAGATGGAATTCCCTGTTCCCCTTTTGCCAGGAGTGTGGGGGTGGGTAGGGTAAGGGGCAGGGAGCTCAGTCCACACTGGACAGAGACTTGATGAAACTGACCAGGTGCCTCTTCCCCTAATCAATTTCACTAAGTCTCAGCAGCATCTGGCTGAGCTTAGTTAGCGTGGTAAAATGGCTTCTGCCCGTAGCCCTTTTTGCAGCACTGACCCCCAAGCCCCAGACTCAGTCATGCGGAGGAGGGGGAGAGGGATAGCACCATAAATTTGAGGTGACAGACCCACCTTTAAAGCTGAGGCTCAGCACTGCAGGTAGGATAAGAAAAACTCACTCACCAGTTCCCTGGCAAGGCAAGCAGGTTTTTGTAGGCTTGATTATTTGGCCGATTGTGGGTTCACAGTCTACTTCTGGTCAAGAGGCATTTCATAACTTATACTCTTCCTTTGTAATAATATTTCAACTGTTGGTATTTTCAATCATGACAGTACAATGCACCATCACGCTTTGATCCTGTCCAGGATGAAGGCCCTCACCCTGGACAGCATCTATCCTGGCCACTGAACAGACATGTCGGTGGCCTGGGATTGGGAGGGGGAGGAGTGGGAAGAGGGCTGGGTGATGTGTGGGAATGGTCTGCACAATCCTGCCCTCCACGCTGCTGAGCATGACCTGCTCACCCATGAGGCTGCGCACCTGCCTGGAACAGCCTCAGCCCGGGGTCAGGTAAAGCAGGCCATCACATGTGACAGCACACTCTACTCCGGTCTGGAGACGGCTTTCCTGGGCCACAGTAGCACTTAGCCCAGGCTATGTCTTGGTGATGGGCCCTAGTAATAACCTGGGCCAAGAACTGCCATGGCCTGGAGAAACTCTGGGTCTGGCCTAGGGAACCATCTAACAAGCTGGTTCAGACATGACGACATGCGGGTCAAAGCATGGCCACTCATGGTATGGTCATGTCTGAAAATACCCTGTCTGATGCACCTTTGTAAAGGGCAGAAAGAGGAATATCCAGGTGACTTCTCAGTCTTCAAAGGCAACTTTGAATTTCTGTTTTGGAGAAACAACCAAATGTTTAGATTTTTATGGAATCCAAAGCTGGAAGTGGCTGACAGATTATCTAGTTCGACCTCCTGTACATGACAGGCCACCAAATCCCACCTTGCCTTCCCATATAAGGCCCCAAACAAAAAGTTAGATAAAAATAATACAAACCCATCAGAAAACTGAGAGTGTTAACAAATGAGATATTACCCACATGTCCACTTGCCCATTTATTAGGTGTTCGCCCCTGCTGGCCATATAGCCACTATCTACTGAGGATGCAGTTCCAGCTCACGGCAGGGCTTTGGAAAATATGGAGCCTGCCATGCAGGCAAATGCAGGCTAATGCATGACCATGTGTCTTCATCCTGTCAATTAGGTTGTGCCACAGGAACAGGCAGACTGCTGTATGAGTTCCCAACACTAGGCAATATAAAGATACACAACAATAAGAAAACTCAATAAACAGATGATTGTAACAATTATTGCAACTGAAAATCCAACAAGCACTGTTTACAGACAGCCATGTACAGACTTAAAAAGCAAGAAACAACAGCGTTGTTATGCAAAATAAAAAAAAAGGAGCAAGAAACCAAATAGGAGCCAAAACGGTCCAGTCCAACGATAGTTTCGTCAATAAAAATTGACTTCTTCAGGGGTTTCTCAATAGACATTCAGTAGTGCTCATATTGTATGGTTCTCTTCTTATATCCTATGACAAACAAGTGTACCAAAAATATGTAAACATGCAATCACGTATCACAAAATGATTATTTGAATACTCTTAATTAAACCACCCCTGCTGGCAAAGGAATGAGAGAGTGCATTACTCACCGGGTTCAAAGGGGCCCAATGGGTAGTTAATTAATTATTCTCTTATCTTTTTATAGCACCTCAGTTGCCAAACCTGGCATAAATGAAAAAGGAAACACAATGTTTCATAAAAAATAAATGAATATGTATATGGGAATTATATTCCATCTTCCGTATAGCCCCTCAGTAAAATCTAACCTGGAGAACACTGTAGGCTCCCGATTATTGGTCTCCAAAAAGCCCTGTGAAGGCACAAAGGTTTAGAAAAAGCCTCTTCACGCCATTTGCCTACAGCCCATGGTTTAAATAAAGATCGCATGATCCTTAAGTCAACATGACCCAGGCTTTCATGAATCAAACAGCCTCATCCTGCATAATTGGTGATTGTAAACTCATTAGTACCTTACTGCCAAGCATTGTGCCCTGCAAAAAAGATATTATTCAGAAACTCGGGGGTCACAAAACTACCCTGCAATTATGATATGGAGTCAATTAAATCATTCAGACCCCGTGGCTCAATAGTATCCAGTGTTAAGATCCAATAATTCTCCCTAATGGATAGGGCTGAAGCAGTAACTACTTTTTCCATTCTGCTATTTCATTTGACCATTTCAGAAATGCTCATGACATTCCGCAGCTTTTCCGCTGGCATTCCGCTAATTCTGCTGGCATTCCGCTAATTCAGCGAAACTGTCGGAATAATCGCAGAAACTGTCGGAAAAATCACGGAAACTGTTGGAACAAGCGTTTTTCGCTACTTTGCAGTGCTTGTGGAAATTGCGGAAGATAGAAACTGTCGTAAAAAACATTATTCCACTATTTTAGCAGTCTTTGGAAGTAGCGGAATGAAAGTAGTGAAATGGCAGAATTAGCGGAATGAAAATAGCGGAATAAACATCTCTATTGCATCATGCCGCTCACTGTGGAAAAGCTTTTTCCGCCGTAAAAAGTTACCACAGCGGCTTGCTAATGGACAACCCTACTAATGGACAAATGATTTGAATTGACTGGAGGGATTAGCCTTTCAATCCCCCCCAAACTAAATGCTCAACCAAGGGAGCCAAAGGTGTCAGTGTCTTAAGTCTTCTGCAGTGTTAGGTGATTCTAATCCTCAGGTGCCTGCTAGTTTTCCCCACATATAACTTCTTACAGGGGCATTGGATCACAGATATCACACCTGAGGTGTTACAATTTATAAAATCCTTAATGTGGAAAATTTTCCCACCTTGATCCTCAAAGGTCTTTAACTTCAGGCTGTACGTACAATTTACGCACTGTCCACAGGGATAATTAGCTGTAAGCTTTCTACCATCCAGTGTGCTCTGAGAAAGTGAAGGGAGTCTTACCCTAATTATATGATCCCCCACATTCCTGCCCCTTTTATAGGCAAAAAGCAGAGGTGCCCAGCACCCTTCAATGTAGTCAATTATATAGCAATGTGCCAATATACTTTTTCTAATCTCATTGGTGCAGTTATTGAACGTTGTATCAAAGACCACTTTATTAGAATCCTGATCCTTTTTCTGATCCAGTCTGTAACAATGAACTTCTGGAAAGACCAGCTGCTTTCTGCAGATTATCTGCAATTATGTGTTGGGGATACCCTCTTTCTGCAAAATTTTGACTCATGCCAATGACCTCCCTCCTAAAACGTGAATCTTCAGTACAATTACACTTGATGGTTCTGAAATGACTAAAGGGGATGTTCCTCAAAAGGTGTCTAGGGTGGTGACTATAGTACAGGTCCACTAGCACCATAAAGTTGTGGGCAAATATCCTAGAGGATCCAAGGAGTGACTGCTTCCTGCCCCTGTCTCTGCACTCACTCTTCTTGGCATTGACAGTGGGGGCTGCCCACAAGCATATGAAAGACACATAGGTGGCTGCCCATTTGTTAGGCTGAACATGCTAAACACGTGAGTGGGGGCTGCACAGACTGATCCTGGGCTGCAGCGGACTATTGGGCATTAATATACATGCAGCTGGCATGGTATCTGCACATCCCAGGGATGGGGCCACCCCCAGCTGGCTCAGGTTGGTGAATGGAATAAACATTTGTTCCTGTGGCCTGATCTGGTCAGGGCCCCCAATAACACGGGACCAAGTTGATGCAAAAACAGATGTGCCCACCTGGTTCGGCCTGCTCTGGCTTACCTGTGCAGTTTTGGGGTCTGGACTTTGTGCTTGGTTCCTTCCGGGCCCATGTTTACAGCTCAGCCACCTACCCTGCTGGGGTCTGAATCAGGCCCACATCTGGCGGGCCCAAAAGAGACATGCTGGTTCCATGCTGACCTAAGTGGGCCAGAGCATTCTGAACTGGGCTATGTTACGTTTGAAAACACTGAGGCCACTTTTACACATGACAAAAATGGGTTCTTATAAGTGCTTGAGATAACACCGGGTATTAACATCCTAAACTAGAGTGCAACAGAAAGAGAACAGAAGAGGCCAACATGAGCCAATGAGCTAGGCTCCTGCAATAGCAGAGATTTAACCCAGATGACTGATGCAAGTGAGCCATGCCCCATATAGCAAGAGCTGAAAACCCTTTGGGGATATCAGTCAATCTGACCTGGAGAAATACTCCTACCTAGCATAGTACTCAGATCCTGAATGAGTAAGCAAGAACCACAAGCCAAGCAAGCCACAGGACATTTGTTCAGTATCCTGTGTCTCATTTTCATCCATGGTCTTCTGTGATGCTTCAGTGGAAGAAAAGGTAGAAACCAGTCTATCGGAGGGAAAAAAATTCTTCATGACCTCTGCTGGAAACTAACTGAAGCATCAGATTGGGAACCCATCATACAGATTCACTCAGGAATCTATCAAGTTGAAAACTAACTGAAATATTGGATTAGGAACCCATAATGCAGCTTGTGATGGAGTCACTGGAAGTCTTTACAGGACCATGGGTTGAGGTAAATCCCTACATGGGGGTGGCCCTACGGGAGGGAGCTGGACTCCAGCAAGTATCTAGCCCTTTAAATGGCCAAGTGCATAGTAAGTCAGTTGAAGTCAGCTGTGTGGCTCTAGCTGAGCTGCAGCTATGGCCGTTAATACACGGACAGGGGTGGGTGGGTGTGGTGGGTGTTTTGGTGCAGAGGGTGGAGGTAGGTGGGTGTCCCTTTACACAGACACACACCCACCTCCACCCATCTCCACCCACGGAACCTCCTCCATTTTATTGGAGGGCTTCGTGGGTGGAAGCAGGTGTGCAATGGGTGGAGGTGGGTGTGCTCCAGGAGCGTGCACACACAAACACCCACCGCCTGTGGTGTTTACACTGGTGCACACCCAGTGCACACCTATCCCACCCCCCACTGGCTGTGTATATGGACTGCCCCCTCCGCTGCACACCCGCCCAAACACCAAGCAGGGGGGGAGGGGGGAGCCTCTGTGTAAAAAATGGTCTAAGTAAGGCAGATCTGGAAAGCTTACAAGACTAGATCATCTGGGAGAGGCAAGGAAGAAGCCTGAAGGTTATGCCTCAAGAGGGGTGTGTGCCTTGAAGGTCCAACTGAAAGGGGCAGTGAGCCTTCTTCCAAGGTCCTTCAGCACACAAGGCTGCCCTGGGAACTGACTGGCAAGGGGCCAAGTCAGTGGTCTCTGTCCAGAAAGGGAACTAGCTAGGGAAGTGCGAACAGAATTCGGTTCGCATGTTCGGACATTCGGTCGTTTAGTTCGAAACCCGAGTTCAGGTTCGGTTGTTCGGTTCAGCGGAGTTTGATTTGGCCAAACATTCGAAAATAGTGCTATCGATACAGAATTCGAAGATTTTTTCAGTATCGGTAACATTTGGCCCTGAAACAACCCCTGGTCTCCACCCCTGGTTCCAGGAAGTCTGCTCCTCAGCTGCCTCCCCCTTCCAGTCATGTTTTTCCCGCCCAAAGTCAAGTTTTTCCCGCCCCTGAACTCACCTGAACAGGACCGAACTGTTCGGCCATTTTCGAGTTTGGTTTGGACGTCTGAACAGACTGAGTTCGGTCCGAATTCCGAACATCCGAACGCGTTCGCACATACTTAGAACTTGCTGGCAGAGAATGTGCCAGACCAGGAGGCCTGTGCTAACAGGTGCTCAGAAAACCCCTTAAGGGGGATGGTGAAGCAGTGAAGGTGCTGTGTTGCATATCAATATATTGAAAAGCACTTTGCAAGGTATAAATAAAAGGCACATTGCTGTAAGAAAAAGTGTTTGAACCAGTGATTGACAGCAGAGCTGGAGGCAACTTATGCTGGGTGCAGGGAGAACCTCTTACAGATCATTTCATGAATCTATCAAGTTTCATCTCAAAACTAATCAGATTCTTTGCCCCCACAAATCTCTTTGGGAGACTATTCCAGAACTTTACTCCCTCTATATATATTAGAGATGGATGTGAAACAAAAAACAAAGATCTGAAGAACCCCAAAAGGATGCTGTATCAGAAGATGGGTCTAAGGTCAATAATGAGAAAATCAAAAATTCTGTTATTTCAAATTCACATTTACAGTTATATGTAAATGAGTTTTTGTGAATTTATCCAATCGGTGTGCTGGGATATTATGATGTGACTCATCTTAACAACTATCCAGACAGTGCAGCCAATATTTCAAATTATGTGATACCTGGGAAAGAATTAACAAATCTCTTGTACATTGGAAGTGGCTTTCCGCTAAGGGACGGGTTATGAATGTTCATGTGGTCATTAATATAGTGTATGTACATGTATGTATGATGTATGGTTTTACTATGGGGCCAAGGCAGAAGCTAGTGCCTATCAATAAATTATTATTATTAAATTATGTGATGCAAATTTGTATAGAACTATCCTTTTCGATCATTAGAGTAAAACTTAAAACCTTGGTCTTTTGTTTTTAAAGAAACATTAGTAAATTATCTAAATAAATTGAAAGAATTTTTTAAAAGGAAAACATTGCAATTACTTCTGGGAGCAAAAAGGGAGGCTAAATAGACCAGCCAATCTTTGTATATGAGCATGTTTTACCTTGATAATATACAATTTAGCTAATTGGTATGGAATATATGCTTGCTCTTCTTTTGACAGGCATCTGTGCAGTTCAGCAGGTCCATGGTTGTCATGAGAGAGAACTCCAGAAGTGCCTGGATGATCTACTAGATGTTAAAAAAAATGTCTTTAACAAACTGAGCTGTAGAACAAGAACATACACACTACATTTGACACTTTTTAACCTAGAAAAAATACAGGGTTTTAAAATGCATATTTTGTTTGACAGATTTGACTTTTTAGGATTTATTTATTACAAAGATTTGTAATCCGCACTCTCCTGCCAAGGCAACTCGGGGCAGCGTACATACAATTTAAAACAAATAAAATAACATTATAAAATAAAATGAAATCTTAGAAAACAGTTAGAATAGAGCCAATAAAATCAAATAAAATCCACCCCACCAACCCAATCCTCCCACCCACTACCCTCACCAAAAGCTTGGCGGAACATCCAGGTCTTACACTGTCATCTAAAGGAGGGGAGGTCCAGGGCCAAATGGACTGCAACCAGGAGGAAGTTCCACAGCCTTGGAGCGGCCACTGAGAACGCCCTCCCCATCATCGCCACCCAAGACACTCGGAGGACATTGAAGAGGGCTCCCCCAGTGGACCGCAGGGGTCGATCTACGATTCAATGGGTGAGGCTGTCCTGCAGGTAGGTTGGGTCCAGACTGCATAGGACTTTAAAGGTAAGGACCAACACCTTGAATCAGGCCAAGAAGACTATAGGCAGTCAGTGCAATGAATGGAGCACAGGTGTTGTGTACTCACGATGACCCATTCCCGTCAGGAGATGGACCACTGCATTCTGCACCAGTTCTAGTCTCCAAACCATCACCAAGAGTAGTCCCACAGAGTGCATTACAGTTGTCTAATCTTGAGGTGATGAAGGCATGGACGAGAGTGGTCAGGTGGAGTCTGAGACGTATGGCCAAAGCCACAGTACCAGATGTAACTGACCAAATGTGCTCCTTGTCACAGCTGCCACCTAGAGATCCAGGTGGAGCTGCGAGTCGAGGAGCACCCCTGACTCTAAACCTGAGGAACCAAGGAGGGACAAGCCCCATCAATGAGGGGGGCCCCCAACCCCTTGGCCCCTCCCATCATCACCTCTGTCTTGTCAAGATTCAGCTTCAGATGGCTCACCCTCATCCAGTCCCCCACAGCTGCCAAACACTGAGTAAGCACCAAGACTGCCAGGCCTGGGTCTGCTGAAAACGAGAAGTATAGTTTGAGGACACTGAACATCAAACCCTCTCACAACCTCACCTAAAGGCTGCATATATACGTTGAACAGGAGAGGGGACAGAATATACTATTGAGTTACTCGGATATACACTAACCTGACTCCAGTCACCAAAAATGATTTTGTACAGAGGAAAGTTAATGCATATGCAAATCATGCGGGTAAAACCCTCTTGCAGGTTACATCACTGGCCCAGTTCATATGACCCAGGCCCACAGAGAGGCATTCTCAGTAGCTGCCCCACAGCTTTGGAACTCCCTTCCCTTGGAGGCTCACCTGAGCTGTAATTTGCATGTCTTCCGGAGGCAGTGCAAGACCTTTTTATTTGGCTGAGCATTCAATGGGCAGGGATAGACTGGGGTGTGTGGGTGTTTTTATCCTTGTGGGGTTTTAATTATTTATTTTATATTTTAATTGTATGTATTTATTGTACGCTGCCCTGAGCCTCAGGGGATAGGGTGAGATATAAATCAAAATAAATAAATGCATACATAAATAAATGTAGACAGAACCAGAGAGACTGGATGTGGACTCAACTGAAAGTTTCCCCCTTTAATCTTCTGAACCATTTACCATAACTACTTTTCATGGAAGGGTGGTTTTAAACAATTGACTCTGTTTAATCTCAAGAAGATCATAATTTAGCAGTCTCACCTTATTCAGCAAAGCAGCTATCACAGGCCCATTGGATTTGTGCTTACATGCTTTGCGGAATTTGTCGAGTCCCCTAGACACATGTTTAAAGGCTTTGGTGAACTGGGGTTTAAGTTATAAAGAAATTCTATGAAGGTGAAATTTTAACTTGGAATCTTGGGGGCCAAATCTGGCCCATGGCCAGTTTTTATTTGCCCCTTTCTAGTTCCTGGATCTGGCCAGTGGATCTAGTTCCTACCCTGAATCACTGAAAGAGTGAGCTCAGCAGAAGGATGTGGAGATGAGGAGGGACATGAAGTCAAGGAGAGGGGGGCAGAGCCATGGCACAGATCCATGATCTGGACCTTTCTCTTCCTGAATACACCTGGTAAACATCCCCATCCCAATTCTGATTTGGCTGTGGGAGACTGTACTAATTTTCAAAGTGGTCTTGGGAAAGAAAAGCTTTCCCCACCCCTGATTTAGAGCATGATCCTGCAACCATTTGATCATGGCACTAGTCATCATTAGTATGAGTGCAGGGCCCATTTAAGTGAATAAGGCCCTTTTAAAATGGACCAGGAAGGAGCTGTGGTTAGTGAGGGATGGGTGGAGGTGGCAACGGGTGGGCAGCCCGTCACACGGACTCCCACTCACCTCCATGCACGGAGGCACATCCGTTGTCTGTAATGCCTCCGTGTGTGTGGGATCGGTGGAGATAGATTTAGGTAGCTGGAGCGTGGGAGCATGCATGCACCCTCACCCACCAGTCACTGTGGTCAGATGGACGCCCCCCCCGCTTACATAGTTGCACACGTGCAGAAGAGCGTCTGTGTAAAAAAGGCCAAAGTGAATCCATTTCAGGATGATATTGCACAACTTCAAAAGGAATAAAAATCAGAAAGACATGAAGAAATTATCTGTGCTCTGCTGAGAGTGCAGATTACAATATTAGTACTGCATGGTAGAATATTTGCCTGTACTTGTGTTGAAATACCTTGTTCTACAGCTGTGTTTTCTTTCCATCCAATAAGACATTTTAAAAATGCCAGCTTGTTCTTGTTGATTTTAAGTTTGCTCAGCCAAGTTTCTTCCTGCCCAACTTCACCTGTTCAAATAAATAAATAAAATAAATAAATAATGCAAGCACAATCTTTTGAAAAGTCATAATGAAACTTTGCTTGTGTGTTAGTATAATTGCCCCCATAGCATATTTTGGTTGTGGGAGGGAATGCGCAAGCCAGGATATGTGCGGGGTTCGGCCGGTCTGAAAGCCGCCCCCCCCCCCCACCATGCAGCTTTGCTGGCAAGCACACACAGAGATACAGAGCAGGATTTCCTAGAAAAGGAGGGTAAAATATAAGGTGATCATTGACTAACCATGAGAATTATTGGCTTAACCCAAAGCCCGGAACTAATGCTTGAAGACCCTTAGGGTTAAACCCTAAGCAATGGTAAGTAACCCTACTCTCTCAGACATACCCAAACACACACACAGGTGAGAAACTACATGTCTACTCATTCGGCCTTATTCTATGCATGAAAAATTCTACAACAAACTATGAATTTTTCAACCAATGTAGGGCTGCTTACCCTGTCCAGATTCCTCATCCATGGTCATGCTTTTAAGCACACATGAAGGATGAGCTTGCATTTCATCCAAGTAGTCGGTAACACTGCCTGGTAGAGGGACAGATGAGGTAAAGGTTGCCTGTGATTTTGGTTCAGCATCACTTCTGAGTGAATCTTCAGTTACTTGAGAGCTTGAAGGGATAACTGTTTGCACCCAAGCCTCTGAAATAAATAAATAAATAAATAAATAAATAAATATTTATTATTTTAAAATTATAAATAGTAAATAAAATATCAATTATTAGTATCAACCAGTGGCCCCCAGGCAAGACTGAGGAGACTTGATACACAGATAGAATAAGAAAGCTTTCTTGCTCTGAAACGTTTACGAGGTGTGTAGAGAAAAAAATAATCCATTTTCATTTTATTTTCATTATTTTCCACCCATTAATTATTTATTTTCATTTTTGTTTTACATTGGCTTCAATGGGGAAACACTGCAAGGAGTGCAGAGCTTCCTTGACTTTCAAAATAGAGGTTGGGTGTTTGCCTCCCTGACACTTTCCTCTTCCTGAAACTTGCCAAGAGTTCCCTAGGGTGACAGAAATATCAGTGAGAGATTTACACACAGCAGGCAGGCACAGGACAGAACAGAAACTGGTAGGCAGCAGGCACCCCCCAGGCACTGAAGCTGCAGTTGGCACTGTGCTCCAAAGCTTCAAGCTGAAGAGAATGCTCCCAGGAGGCAAAATATCAGACACAGACTGGCACGCCACAGGTGGGCACAAGATAGATCAGTAGGCACATTGGCATTGTACTCCAAAGTATAGCAGGGATTGCAGAGAATGCCCTGGTGGGCAGGAAGCATCAGAGACACACAGAAACAGAAACTTAGACTGGAGCACCAGGAGGCATTCAAGCTAGGTATGGTGCTGGCTGGCAGCTGGTATCATCCTTGCTTGGCACTCCAAATTGTGTGGGGTGTCAACTTGCAGCAATGGCCCCTGGGTGCATTGGCACCCCAAAGTGCATGGGGGCATCTATCAACTTGCAGTGATGGCTCCAGGGGGGACAGCATTGGCACCCCCAGTGTGCGTGGGTTTCAACTTGTAGAGATGATGGCCCCTGCGGGGGGCAGGACATCTGGGGGAGAGAGAAAGACTGCAGGCAGGCAGCAGCAGAATCAGGTAGAGGAGGCTGGCACTGGTGGTATAGATGGAGGGGCAGGCAAGCAGGCATGGCTGGGCAGCAGTTTGTCCCAGGCTTTGTCATTGCAGGCACCCCAGAGTGTGTGAGGGTGTCTGCCAGCTTGCAGTGATGGCCACACAGGGAGGAGGGACAGCATTGGAATGCATAGGGGTAATAACAAAAACAACAAAATCTTTTTTTGGGTTATTTTTATTGTTATTATTTTTTGTTATTTTAATAACAAATATGAAAATGAAATTTTCATTATTGTAATAATGAAAATGAAATTTAGTCCCTCTAGTTTACACTCTAAATAGACAAGTTAGGTAGGAGGTACGGGATAATGCAGGTTGAACAAGGCAAAACATTAGTAGCTTCATGTTTTTAATTGTTTTGTTGAGTAATTTGTGTTGGAAATGCAAGGACTGTGAGATCATTGCATCCATTTGCCCAATGCAGAGTTTACAGAGGAGTGTGAGTAGCTAATCATCAAGAAGCAAGCAGGAAGCATACTTAAGCTTAAGTAACTTTATTAGAAAAAAACATGTAGGATAGGAAAGCCCTACATCTATACTAAGTCCTAAGACTAGGTGTGTTCAGGAGGGAGGAAGGAAGCTCGCTGAGACACAAAGAGATGAGAAACCTCCTGGGGGGAGGAGATTGACCAATCAGCTCCTGTCAGGAGTAGGACAGATAGGATGGGGGAAGGGTTCCCTGATCTGTCTGTCTACTCCTGGTGTTTCTAGCAAACAATCAGGATGAGGTGCTTAGGGGGGATGCAACCAAAGGAATGTATTTCCAACA
>QEPC01012913.1:5151016-5178253 GCA_003113815.1 Sphenodon punctatus
CTTAAGCTTAAGTAGCTTTATTAGGAAAAAACATGTAGGATAGGAAAGCCCTACATCTATACTAAGTCCTAAGACTAGGTGTGTTCAGGAGGGAGGAGGGAAGCTCTCTGAGACACAAAGAGATGAGAAACCTCCTGGGGGAGGAGATTGACCAAACAGGTCCTGTCAGGAGTAGGACAGATAGGATGGGGGAAGGGTTCCCTGATCTGTTTGTCTACTCCTGGTGTTTCTAGAAAACAATCAGGATGAGGTGCTTAGGGGGGATGCAACCAAAGGAATGTATTTCCAACAGTTTGAACAGTAGGAGTGACACTGACAAGATAGGGGATCATGGGGGCAGGAAAATTAATTAATTATTATTATTATTATTTATAGAACACTTTTAGTGTTCTAAATAACTTACAATCCTTATGTAGTTCACCCTCACAAATGTAAGGGAAATTATTACCATTATTCCCGTTTTACAGTTGGGGAGCTGAGCCTGAGAGATACCGACTTGCCCAAGACCACCACTCTGATCTCACTGGTATAAAGCCAACAATTTACTCTCGGCTATGGTAATTCTCAGTGAACAAAGCTGAAGATAGGGTGTTTTTAAATGTGACACCCGCATGCATAGACCCTCACCGTCCATGTGGGGAAGGTCTTTTTTGAATACAGGTGCGTGGAGGTGCATGCTCCTGTGATCCACGCACTGCCCACTGAGTCCATGCAGCGGGCACTCTGGGAAAAGTCAGAGTGCCCCATGTGGGGACAGGGTGGGCAGTGTGGGGATGGAGTGGGTGGTGCCTAAGGCAGCCTGTTTGAAGTGCTCCCCCATGCACAGTGTCCACTCACCTGCCCTCTGCACCAATCACAGACACACAGACCATCTTGTTTAAAAATACCCATGGTCTAAGGGAGATGCTAAAGGTCTATGTAAAACATGACACATTTGTCAAAAGCCTAAAATGGAACCCGAGTTCGCTGATATGTTTAAGACGTGCATGTGCCTTTTGGTGAACCACCAAAAGTGGTTTGAGTAAATTGAATCCAAACTTTAGGTAAATATAGACTTAAGTAGAGTTCCAGAGGGTGATTCATGGCTTTGGGTGGAAGCCAGAAATGTGACTCATCTGACTCAGAGACAAAACTTTGTTATTTTCAACAGGTTTTTCCTTTGCTTTGAGTTTTCACATTTATTTGAAACAAAAATTTTAAAATGTCATGGAACCCTTGTGAAGCATCTGAATTTTTTTTTCAGCTTTCATCAGATATGCATGAAATCTCCAATGCACACTCCTCACTGAATATTTACTGGCTAAATTATGCCCTTTGTTACAGTAAATTCCTTTCACTGGCAGTTCATGACAGCTATTTTTGGGAGACAAATTGATCAGCTACCAATACCTATTTATTTTATTTAGTTCTCAGGTGTCTGTCTCTTTAATATTTTGGCACTGAACTCTTTCTAACATATTTCAGCAAATTGCTCTCCTCCTGCAATGCATTAAAAGGCCACTTCCTTGTAACTTTCAAATGCTGTTCGTTTCATATGGCCAACTTCATACCTCGTCTGGAAAAAGATACTGTTTGTATTGTCCATCATAAAGCTCATCCACAGATCACACTCCTTTTAGGGGGGAGGAAAACGGAGTTCAGCCCATGCTATCTCCTTACTTGCTGAGGGTGTTGTGTGAATTGGGCTGTGGCACCACAAGTAAACCCATGTAAAGCAACTTGACACCATAACCCCCCTTCCCACAACACCTGCAACATGTGGGGAAGGCAGCATGGGTTGCCTTCCATGTTCCTTCTTCCACTAGAAGTGCATTTTCTGAACGTGCCCATTGAGCAAAGGTTCCCAAATGGTGGGCAAGGACCCCTAAGTGTGGTCATCCCATCTGTGGACAGGGTCCCACCTGAATGATATTTGATTTCCTATGCTTGCAGTTGTCAGAAATCACAAAATTATATTTGTCTTGCAAAATGGAGTGTCACAAGCAACATTTTGGGAATCACTGTCATAGAGATAAGAAAAAACAGCCAACCAAACAAAAGATGAGATTTCCACTCTGTGAATAATATCCATGCAACTGGATGCCTACTTTTTTGCTTATGACTCATATGGATGCATGTGCCTCTCTGATAACTAGGCACTGAAATACATCTAATCAATAGTTTCAGGTGCCCAGGGGAAGTGCAGCGAGGTTATGCAGCTGTCTATAAAAACAGAATCACAAAATGATAGAGCTGTACAGTTATCTAGTCCAGTCCTCCTTTCCATTAAACAGGACCCAATGGGTGTTTTTAGACGGACAGACGGCTCTGGTGCAGCCTGTTTCACTCCCGGGTGGCCTGTCCATCTAACAATGCCCCGCCAGGGGAATCTCTGCTGACAGCACTCCGGAACATCCTGGAGCACTGTCAGTGGAGTGGGTCAGTCAAACCCGGGGCCTGGCCTGAAGTGAAGCAGCTTCTGTTTGATGAATGGTCCCACACTGCTGCTCCATTTCCAGTTGGTTATTACCCCAGGCAACACCATAGAGTTGCAGATTCTGTAGTCTGAAACTCTGCAGTGGTGAGGTGCCATGTGGGTGGACTGCAGGCTGTGGAACACACTGGACCCATCTGATCTGGACCTTGGGGTGTGGGGAGTGGGCAGGCATGGGTGTGCACCCCCGTAACAGCTCCAGAGGTGGCCAGCTCCACGTTCATCTGAAAACACCCACTATGTACTAACACTATTCCTGAGAGGTGAATTTCTAACCTATTTTAAAAGTCTACTGCAGATGGGTCTTCACAGCCTTCCTGGAGATGTTATTCCACTGCCTAACACCCCTGGTAGTTAAACAATTCTTAACGTTTAACCTAAATCTTTTCTAGCCTTCAATAGCCTTTTTTTTTTTTTTTTTTTAAGTGCAGTTAAGAAGAACTAAAGCCTCTATGGAAGGTTACTGCAACCAACATTGATGGTTTACACAAGAAAAGGAGTGTTTGTACATATCACATGATAGTCACAATGTTTTCACATGGCAAGTCAAGCGAAATACAGCATGTCTTCAATTTAATCTTGAAGATAAGGCAGATCAAAACAAGTAAACCATGCTGTTGGTTGGATTATTCAGATATTTATTTATTTATATTAAAACTTATATGCTGCCCCCACCTGCCTCAGGCTTCTCAGGGCAGATAACATTTTAAAAACTGTTAAAATACACAGTAATAAAACTACAATTAAAACAACCTAAAAAGTTCATTCGCACCCACCCCATATCAACACCAACACATTGAATTGGGCCCAGAAAACTATCGGCAGCCAGCACAGAGAGTGAAGCACTGGTGTAATGTGCTCGCGTCAGCCTGTCCTAGTCAGGAGATGGACTGCCGCATTCTGCACTAGCTGAAGTTTCTGAACCAGCCCCAACGGTAGCCCCACGTAGACTGCATTACAGTAGTCCAGTCTCGAGGTATGTACATGCATATCCCGTCTACGTTGTAAAAGCTGCCATGTTGGAGTGTGGTGGAGGAGAACCTACTTGCAATAGCTCTGTGCATAGGTCAGTCTCCGATGGGGCTGTATTAGCAGTAACCCCTGTCACAGAGTCTGAAGACATGGTTCAAATGCAGTACACTGCAAGACCAAATTCAATTTAGTTGTGCTAAATGATTAGCTTGCTGTCACTGAGTCCTGCAAAATTCTTATAGTTGATCCACTAATAATACTTTTTATGGCAGGCTCTTTCATGGTGTTTACTGAGATGCTGTAGAAAGATGCATGGGGCCTCCCTTTTCCTTGCAAACTCTGCTCAGTTCAGAAGCCGGTTACATATTCAACCCATATACTTGGAAGAGCTCTGGGACTTTTCTCACTGTGCTTTTACCCAGGACCATCATCATCCCAAAGTGGCTGAGAAGTAAGGGGGCAATAGCCACTACTATGAACATGAGATTGCCTATAGTATTGTCACTAGGGTGGCTACTGATGCATCTCCAGAATACAAGACATGGAGGGAGGGGGTGTGAGGGCACTAGCCTTGACAGGGTCTTGCTGGGACCGATGTGGAGCTGGGCTCTGCAGCAGATCTGGCTGGAACGGCGCTTCAGGCACACTAGAGAACAAGGAGCCACTTGTTTATGGCTGGGATGGGGCGGTGTGTGTGTGTGTGTGTGTGCACCATGGGCGAGCCTTTCCCAATTGGAGCCAGACTCCCACCCTGCATGCTTTGGGGATGCAGATCAAAGTTGCAGGTCTCCTAGGAGCCTCTCATCCTCCAGCCACCACTGCCTCCTTGGCCAAACCAGCTGGGCCAGCCATCTGCCTTGTCCTCACCTGATTCACTCCCCCAGCCCCCTTCCCAGATCCTCCTCTCCCCACTACCCCAGAGCATGTGGCGCCACCTGGAAACTTACTAGGGCTTCTGCGAATGCTGTAATTTCTACTCTCCCGAGTGCAGTCAGGGCTAGTGCCGGTAGCGGGGGATGAAGTAGGCAACTGGGGTGGGCAGAGGAGAGGAGATTGGAGAAGGAGCACACCTGGCTCAGGGCTCCTTCCCCTAGCTGGGGATGAACAACAAGCATTGGGTGAAGGGTGGGGAAGGGGATGCAACAGTAACGGAAAAATCCCAACCATAGGTGCATATTTTTTAAAAAATCACATGGATAGGGTTGGGCAGCTCAAAAAAGGAGTCATGTCCTGGAAATTCTGGATTATTATTATTGACAAACATTTATATAGCGCCAGCACTGTACATGGCACTTTACAAAGTAATAAAAATAGACACAGTCCCTGCCCCTAGGGCTTACAATCTGAGCGACAGGAGCTGGGGGAGAGACATAGGAAGGGGAACAGAGGGAGAGACAAGGGGTCTAACAATCATGAAGATGCGAGGTCTCAAGTGCACGTACTTGGCTTGGTTACGATGAGAATGACAGCAGGCAGGTCCATGTGGCAAGGATAAGGGTAAACAGATCTTAGGTATAGGAATAGTGGCTCAGCAGGATAAAGAGTCAGACAGAGCAGAGCGAAAGAGGTGAGTTTTAAGGAGAGATTTGAAGGTATGAAGGGAGGGGGCAAGGCGGATGTGGACAGGGAGGGAGTTCCAGGCATGGGGAGCCTAGCTCCCCCCCCCCCACGCTGGGACCACTGGCTCACCTCTGAATCCACATGCTGCCAATGCCACTGTTCCTGCCTGGAAGTAATGATATCATGATTTTCAGGGGGGAAGTGGCAGCACCAGCAGCACGTACAAAATACAGGACAAAAACAGGTATGGAAAGGACAGTGGACAAATCCTTCAAAAGACAGGACTGTCCTGCATAAAACAGAACCAATGGCCATCCTAATTGTCACCAGGCATAAGGTGTGCCTTGCAGTGTAGTGTATCCCCATAGACCTCAAACTGCTCTGCCAGGGGAAGCCAGCCTCAAGTGAACGAGGTTTGATCTGGCAGAACGTTTTGAGAGTTGGAGTCTTATAGAGCAAAAATAAAATTCTCCTCCGATTTAGGATTTTTAAACTGCATTATTAGGCTACGATGTTTCTGGTGGTATATTTTCAAAGGAAACAAACATACAGAGTCTTCTAGAGGTAATAATTACTAGGGATGTGCGTACAGAACATGATTTGGATATTCGGCCACTCGGTCCGAAAACCGAGTTCGGGTTCAGTTGTTCGGTTCGGATAGCACTATTGGTACTGATATCGATACCAAATTCAAAGCTTTTTTTTGGTATCGGTATCATTTGGCCCAAAGACCACCCCTGGTCTCCACCCCTGGTGCCAGGAAGTCTGCTCCTCAGCTGCCTCCCCCTTCCAGTCACATTTTCCCCACCCGAATGGGCCTTCCAGTCACGTTTTTCCTGCCCCCGAACTCATCCGAACTCACCTGAACATGACCAAACTGTTTGTTTGTTTGCGAGTTTGGTTCGGACGTTCCGTTTGGTCGTCCGAACAGACTGAGTTCGGTCTGAACTCCGAACATTCGAACCGCGTTCACACATCCCTAATAATTACCAGGGTACCCACATGAGAGCTCATCCCAAAGTTCACCTCAGTGGAGGGTAGTTCAAGGCCTATGGGACACACATAGCCCCCAATCAATCAGTGACTGTATAGTCTTTAGCCAGACAGGATCAGGGAACAAGACGGGAGCTGGGGGAAAACAACAGGGAATGGATCCCCCATTGCGACCTGTTGGGTGCTTCTCCCAAGCCACCGTGATTGGCCACTGTTGGAGATAGGATGCTGGGCTTGATGGACCATTGGTCTGACCCAGTATGACACTTCTTATGTTATGTTCTTATTTAAATTAGCGCTCAGCTCCCATTGACATTAATGGTGTGCCCTGAATCTACGTGAGGTTGAGATGGAAGTAAAGTTTGGAGTCACATACCAAGGCAGAAGTGGCAGACATGCAGATGCTACTTGCTGTAGAGAGACAGAGCATGGCAAGGCTCACGATGTACTAATGCTCTCAGTTATGCAGCCCCTTCATTCCTCCTCCTTGTTCCCTCCCCTCCTAAAACAGTCAGAAGATTGGGAGCTCTTCTGGGTGTATGCTGAGCAGCAGCAGAAGCAGCAACAACTGCAAGGAACTTTCTTAGCCATTATGACTGTGACTTTGGTAAAGGAAGTCTTGTAGCCATTTGGGGTATTTGAGGGGAGAGGTGGCACACTCTTAGCCATACCCTCAGCCAAATCAGTGAAAGCACATATTGCCAGTGTATCTCCTGCTCATGCCTCGCCTCACCTCACCCTCACTGTTCCCCACAGCACACACCATCCCCTCCAGGAAGCAGACAGTTCTTGGAGGGTTTGGAAAGAAAGAGAAAGGGAGAATGTGTTCACAGGGGACCTGGGGAAGTGACCAAGCAGAACAAGTGAGGACATTGTACCTTGTCCCCTACCCCTTAAGCCTGTCCTGGTTATGCCTCTGTTTGGGGCCCAAAGCTGTGGCCCTCTGATTAACCTTCATTGCCCACCACTGCCTAACATTATAGAGTCCATTAATTAAATGACTGATTTTTTTAAAAAAAGAACACAACACAACAAAACAAAACATTTTCTTCATTTTGAAAACGTTTACATCAACCTTATTGATGAATACATGTAAGTTGAAGCAAAGCAGACTTTGGCAAGAGTGATAGAAATCTGTTATCATATGCTAAATTCCTGATGCAAGAATTTTTGGCAAATAGGGAATTGTCACAAGATTGCACCACTGCCCCCAAAGAGACTCAGCCATGCAGTTAAACTCCTGCTTCATTGCCATTTTGCACATGAACTCCCACAGAACCCATTTTAGGGCCTTTTCGCATGGACATGTGAGTGGGTCGGGTGGGGGCGTCTGTACGATTGTTGCAGAGGTTGTGGGGGGGAGGGGGGATGTGTCTGTTTGAATGCTGCGGCCGGGGGTGCCTGTGCGCTCCCCCCTTGACCCACACATGGAGCAATGGGCACCAATGGCAGATGCTCCATGCATGGAGATGGGTGGAGGTGGGTGGGGGTCCATGAGAACGCACCCACACACTGTCCACCCAATGTGCTGCCCACCCATCCCCCCCACAACCCCATCCAGTTGAAAAGGACCAAAGAATCATAAAGGAAAACTTTAGTCAGCAAGGGGAGAAACAGTCACTCGAGAACTATGAGAAGTCACCTTTGCTGTTAATATTTGTTAGACTGACAGATTCGGAATAGCTTTAAATTACTGCAAAATGCATTAAAATAGTACATGTGATAGTAGCATGCTGAGCCCTTTGACTCCTATCTTTAAACAGCTTTGGTGCTTTGTTAGGTATTTGTGAGGCACTGTTCCAAATGAAATTGTTCTGGTGTATATGCTGAATGGGCAAAGCATGGATCTGTTCATTTTGAGATAGTAGCTTAACCATGTCTGAAATATAATAATAATAATAATAAAAAATAATAATAGCACATCTTTATTCTCAAGACACCACCCACAGTTTATTATGATTTACGGTTTCTGGAAGCATAATTGTTATGAAATAATCGTATTCCTGCTTGACAGAAAAGATTGTAATTTGCTTTTAGAGCGATATTGTGTATAAAGGCCCATCTGTCTGTAATAATACAAACCAAGAACAAGATGAGTCGACCTAAACCCAACCCATGGGCCTCACATCACAGTGGTGGGAAGATTGCTAACCCATGAAGAGGATTGTTTGGAGAAAGCTGGTATAAACAAAGCAATATTTAATGCTACACCCATGGCTATTCAAGCGATTGTAAGTGCAGACTCAGTTTGTGTGCTATAATTGAAGAAAATGTATGTAATATACTATGAGATTTGTTACACTTGGAACCAATGGCCATATTTGAAAAATGCATCCCTGCTCCCCTAATCGCCTTCGTCCATTCTCCCTTGCTGCCCCCCATGCCTGGAACTCCCTCCCTGTCCACATCCGNATGCCTGGAACTCCCTCCCTGTCCACATCCGCCTCGCCCACTCCCTCCGCACCTTCAAAACCCTCCTCGAAACCCACCTCTTCCTCGCTGCCTTTCCCGACACCTGTTGGTACGTTCCTTTCAATATTTGCTGTCTGCCCTCCCCGCAGTCTCCTGCCTAACCGCTACCAAGCCAAGCACATGCACCTGAGACTTTGCATCTGCTTGAATGTAATTTATCCCTGGTCTCTCCCTATGTCCCCTAGCCTTGTCTTCCCCCTCCAGGTCTATTAGATTGTAAGCCGTAGGCAGGGACCGCGTCTATCTTATTGTTCTGTAAAGTGCCAGGTACACAGCTGGCACTATACAAATGCTTATAATAAATAAAATAATAAAATAATAATAATAATAATATTGTACCAGAACTTTGAACACATGTACTGATACAGTAAGCAGGATTTCTAGAAATAAGCAGATTGACTACGTGTGGGAAATAATCTCTCAGGACTTTCACAAACTCCCAACATATTACCATGTCTTGCAACATCTGTGATTTACATCATCCTGTTGCTAACTCATCTTGACCAACTGCACACAGCCTGGAACAAAGAACTGAGAGTGTTTAAACAAAAGCACTTGATGAGAAGATGCTTGTATGCAACTTGAACAACAGAAAGCACCCAGTGACCAGCTGCCACAACAAAGGAGACTTCTTGGCAGGTATATCTGTTCCATGTCTGGAGGGGAAGGAGTAGATGTTCCTGCCCAGGGAAATGCCAACTGATAAGCAGCAGCCATTCAAGTGACCATCACCATCACCCCCCCCCTTTTCCCTCTTTGTTAGAGCATGAATTGACAGCTGCCCACAGCACTGTAGGCTCGGAGTGCATAGGATTGATACTGATACAAAGTAGGCATTCCCACCTGTGGTAGTACTTAGGTTAAGATTCTCCACCTGGGTTTTAGACTATTGCCTCAATTAATTGAACATTTAGATTTTTAAAGGTAAGGGTGTTGGGACCTGTTTTAGGAAGCTTCGTTTGGAAGTGAGGAATAAGGTTCAGCCAATTCGGCATAGTGAAGACATCATAAACATCACTGTAAGGTTTGAAAAATTTTCTTTTATTTTAGTTAGTTGGTAGACATAAATAAAGTTGGCAATGAGAGTTTTTTACACACGTTTGATGGTTTGTCTCTCAGTAGAAGCCCCAGCCATTGCGGAAGAAAAGCTATAGAGAAACACATCCAGCAGGGCAGGTCTTACCAGCAAGACGCTACACTAGGGTGAGTTCATGAACGCCATTACCCCATCTGGCGGAACTCTTCTTTTTATGAAGTTAACCATAACCTGGGAAGATAGTCTACAGGGAAGAAGAGTACAAGGTGGTGAGCAGTTACCTTTTCCATGCACTTGAGCTAATTTAAATTGTAGCTGTGTATCATATTGCATACTCAAGTGGCAGCGCAGCACAGGACAGGAAGGAGGCAGCTTCCCCGTGTACCTATGTTTTCCGTATATGTACACTGTACTGTATTTTATTTTATTAAAGAAGCTCCATTTCGAAAAAAGTAAAGGGAAGCAGTTCAATGGTCCACTGGGCAGGATGTATTAGGTATTCAACATAAAGGGTGAGTCTGTTACCTCCCAATTTGTTCCTGGTATGTAACTGTAATAGGAAAGTAGCATTTGCTGAATTCAAGAGCATTGGTTGCACAAGTCTTGGTGGAATCAGTAGTCGTTTTGTCATCTTATTGAGCTATTGTTGTATATTGTTTTGCCATAGGGAACGTAATCACTTTTGTATAACAACACAACTATATTTTTGAAAGTTCTGTTGCACGAGTAAGAACAGCAGGACATCATATTTCTGAGGAAGCATTCCAGCGAAGCATCAATACTTTCACCTTCAGAAAAGTGTTATTGTTTCCTGCTTCATTTCTCTTTCCATTGCTACATTGTGCCCCTGTTTGTTATACAGATTTTGTCTGTGCCATGTTGTAGTAAGGAAGTTCTTTGTGTCATTGTTAAATTTTGTATCCCTTGGTTTTTGTGCACATTAATCTGTTCAGTATATATTTTTACGTTTTTTGCGGTGTTTTGTCTCATTTTTTCTTTTAACATTTGTTGCCATTAACGTACTGGTTGTTGGTTTACTTATATTTTCTGTATGTGGATACCTTTTTGTGGCAACTGATAAGCAGCAGCCATTCAAGTGACCATCACCCCTCGGCACCCGCCTGATGAAGATGATTGATAACAGGAAAACAAGCACCAGGAATTTGGGTCACAAAAAATCAGCCAGAACACTATAAAAAGACTAAGCCAAATCCCAGAACTTTGTCACAGCACTTGAAACCTACAATGGTCCTCATGGGTTGTGACCCTTTCTGGGGCTCCTCCATAGGGGGTCCTACAACTTGACCAGACCCGGCCGCCACCTATGTCTTGTTCCTTACAGATGACAGCCACCGTATGAACTTGCAAGACATGTAAGACTCTGACTTTGAGTGTGGACTATTAGCTAGCTGGGCTATTGCTGCTGGATCAACAGCTTGATTCTATGCTTTGCTGTGTGCTATAATAAACCTAAGACTTGATTAAGATGAACTTATGTACATGTCTATTGACTCAAGTGAAACACGGTGTGTGGGTCCTCGATCCCAGGTGGGAGCTAATTTCCTAGATGACATTTTGATCGAGGGACCCACACACCATGTTTCACATGAGTCAAAGTTCTTGTGTCTGATTTTATTTATTTATTAACAAATCTTATATCCCGCTCTCCCTGCCTCAGAGCAGCTAACAACATTATAAAAGTATAAAACAATTCTGACATTTTAAAATATCAATCATAAAACAAAAACTCAAAAATACACAGCTTCCCATCTTCCCCCCTCCCTTCTCCACCCTACCCCTCTCCCTCACCAAATGTCTGACGGAACAGTCAGGTTTTGCAGTTCTTACGGAAGGTTGGGAGGTCCAGGGCCAGATGCGCCCCTACTGGGAGGGAGTTCTGCAGGCGCGGTGCAGCGACTGAAAATGCTGTGTCCTGCGTGCCCCCCCCGGGAAACCCGGGAGACCTCCAGAAGCATGCCCCCAGCCGACCGTAGGGACAATCCAGGTCCTGGGAAGTGAGGCAGTCTCGCAGATAAACAGGGCCCAGACCGTGTAGGGCTTTATAGGTTAAGACCAACACTTTGAATTGGGCCTGGAAGACTATTGGCAGTCAGTGCAGAGACCTGAGCACTGGTGTAATGTGCTCCCGGCACTCCAACCCCACCAGGAGCCAGGCCGCTGCATTCTGTACCAGCTGCATCTTCCGAGCCATCACCATAGGTAGCCCCACGTAGAGCGCGTTGCAGTAGTCTAATCAAGAGGTAATAAAAGCATGGATGATCGTGGCCAGGTCTGGGACCGAAACCAGTGGCCGAAGCCGCGGCACCAGATGTAACTGGCGGAAGGCACTCCTTGCCACAACCTCCACCTGGAGATCCAGGCAGAGCTGTGCATCGAGGAGCTTCCCCAGGTTCCGCACCTGGAATGTCAGCAAAGGGCAAATTCCATTGATCAATGGAGCTGTCAACTCCACTGATCTATCCACAAGCATCACCTCCATCTTGTCAGGATTCAGTTGCAGTTGGTTAGCCCTCATACAGTCCCCGACAGCTGCCAAACACCCGGTAAGCTCCGAGACAACAGGGCCTGGGTCAGTTGAAAATGAGAGATACTGTTGGGTGTCATCCGCATACTGATGACATCTCACCCCAAACTCTCTGATCACTTAGCCGAGCAGATGCATGTATAGGTTGAACAGGAGAGGGGACAAAACCGAACCCTGTGGGACCTCACATGGGAGGTCACAGTAAGATGAAAAATTATCACCGAGTACCATCCGCTGAGTTCTTCCAGTCAGGAATGAGCGGAACCATTCAAGAACAATCCCACCCACCCCTGCACTGTCCCGCAGGCATGTCACCAACATCTTGTGGTCAATGGTATCAAATGCTGCCGAAAAAGCTAAAAGGACCAATAGGGTCGATTGACCCCAGTCCTTTTCTTGGTGAAGATCATTTACCAAGTCCACAAGTGCTGTCTCAGTGCCATGCCCCAGACGGAAGCCAGACTGTGAAGGATCAAGATAACCAACGCAATCAAGATGACCCTGGAGCTGCTGAACCACTACCCATTCAATAACCTTCCCTAAAAAGGGAAGGTTAGAGACAGGCCGATAGCTGGCAGGGGAGCCAGTGTAAAGCGATGGCTTCTTGAGCAGATGCCGTACCACTGCCTCTTGAGATAGCTCGGCACTCTGCCCTCCTGCAGGGAGGCGTTGATCACCCCAGCCAGCACTGGCCCCAATGTCTTCTGGCAGCCAGGATGGGCACGGATCTAATTCACAAGAGGTGGCTCAAACAGCCCCAAGCACCCCCACCACATCAGTGGGTGTCACTGACTGAAAGTAATCCCATAAAATCGGACAAGCTGGGGCTTCTATGACCTCTACCTCCTCCCCTGCATTAAGTGCGACATTGAGGACTTGGTGAATCCAAGCAATTTTGTCTGCAAAATAATCCACAAAAAGGTCACTGCGGGCGGGAGATGACTCAACCTCCGGGTTGAGGGAGATTGAATTGACCAACCCCCGCACTACTCAGAACAGCTCCACTGGATGGGATTTAGCGCCTGCTCCGAGGGCAGAAAAGAACTCCTTCTTTGCTATCCGCATAGCCATGGCATAGGCTCGTAGACTAGCTCTATGTCGCAATCTGTCAGCTTCTGCGCGAAAATGACACCACTGTCGTTCCAACCATCACCCCTCTAGCTTCAGGACCTGCAGTTCCTCAGAGAACCAAGGAGGCCTGCGGGGCCGCCGCCTGGGCAACGGACGTCTGCGGGCTGTTTGATCAATGGCCTCTGTTAGCAAGATATTCCAAAGCTTAACAAGGTCATCAATGAGACGGACATCAAGGTCAGAGGATTTGGTCTTTTATAGTGTCCTGGCTGATTTTTTGTGATAATCTCTTTCCTCTTCATGGGTTAGCAATCTTCCCACCACTGTGATGTGAGGACCATGAGTTGGGTTTAGGTTGACTAATCTTGTTTTTGGTTTGTATTATTACAGACACATGGGCCTTTATATAAGGCTACACAATCTCTCTCTAAAAGCAAGTTACAATCTTTTCTGTCAAGCAGGAATACGATTATTTCATAACATAATGACAATGACAGCTGAAGTTATTTAAGGCAATTTTTTCCAATTTCTCCATTGAGACAAAATAAGGTTCAAGAAGGGTGGTGGTTGGTAACCCCTTTTGATACTGTAAACTCTTTGGGTTTTCAGACAGATGAGGGACTGCCCACCCCCAGAGCTGCTTTGGGGGTGAACCTTTACATCCACCCACTCCCAGCCCCACCAGCGTCCGGATCAGACAGACCTGGCATGTTCCCTGGCCTGCAGTCCACCCGCACGGTGCTCCCAACACACACGCACACCATAGGGTTGCGGGCTAGAACATCTGCAACACTATGGTGTTGCCTGGAAGTGGAACAGCAGCATGGGTCTGCACATTAGATGGACTGCTATTCCGCTTGGGCTGGTGCCCCGGGTTTGGTTGGCCTGCTCTGCCGGCGGTGTTCTGCGATGTTCCAGAGTGCTGCTGGAGGGGCTTCCTTGGAGCAGGTGCAATCTGCTCTATGCCTGCTTTGCCGACACATCTGGTGGGGTGCCTTTAGATGGACGGGCTACCGGGAGTGAAGTGGACTGGTGTGACCAGCATTAGAACAGCCCATCCATCTAAAAACATCCTTTTAAAGTAGGAACTTACATCTTTCCCTGAACTTCAACAATGCCTAGCCCATTTTTCAGAAAAAATTAGTTCAGGTGCAGGACCAGAGTAACCATCCGGGCTGCCTAGGGTGGCATGTTGAAGGGGGCATCAAACCCCCCACCCCAAAGTGTTTTGGCAAGTGGGGAAACTGACCTGGGGGGCAGGAGGTGGGGGAAACAGGGGCAACAGCCCCTTGCAGTCCTGGGAAGCAGCTCTGGGTCTGATTCAACACTCATACACATTTGCATGTATGCCCAGCATCTAAGCAAGGCGGGCGGCAAAATGTCCTTTCTGTGGCAAAAATCCTCATGCTGGTCCTGATCAGTTGGTATCTTTTATTGGACTAGTTAAACTTATTATTGTGATAGTGTCCAAACATTCAGGCCACATAGATACTTTTGTCATGTATGTAACAAGTTAGAACAATGGTTTGAGACAATAGAAGACTGGCATATCTAAGCAAAACTTGGGAGGTCTTGGAAAATGCTCATTGGTATTTCAAACACCTTTTTTAAACACTATCAGGTTAAAAAAAATAATTGAAAATGAGGTTTTAAAAACCATGAGCACATAACATAAAATGACCAACATTAAGGAAGGGTCTAATGTGAAACAAGTTTCAAGAATGTGAGGTTATTCCCTGTTCAAAAGGAATAGAACAGAAACAATGCAGGCAACATAGCAGGTGAGTATAAGAGAAATCAGTCAGTAATAAATACTTACATATTTCCATAGTTCCTTAAAAAGCCCAGGTCTGAATTAAGCACATTACTTTTAGCACCTAATAAAGTTATAAACATTAGCTCCCAGACCCAACTTTTAAAGTTTTTGGTACAGGGTCCTTTTCAGGACAAGGACTGAGACCAGAAATTGAGCATTTGACTCAGGGAGAAGTGAGCACCCTGTAACAGAACAGAGATGCTAAGTGCTCCTAGCTCTTTCAAGAGCACAGTTAATACCAGCTAAAGAACAGGGGCTAGCAGGGCTGCAGGCACTTCTGACTTCAGTGAGCAGTGCCTGAGTGGACACAGCTGTGCTGGGCATGGCCAGCCCAGCCAGAGAGCAGATAAGCTGAGCTGAGAACTTGCTCAAGAAAAAGTTGCTGACTTGAGAAGATCAAAAAAAGCTGTGGAGCTAAGAGGAACTGGGAGAGAGTACTTCTGGTGAGTAGGTTGCCTAGGAGCAAGGTAAAGCCTGGGAAACTCAGCACCTGCTCCAGAGGGTTCACGACACTGAGTGACTAGCATCTCAAGGTAAATGCCCGGTGGGGAAAGACACTGAAGCAGTAGTGGAAACCTGGCTAAAATTGGGAAGAGACTATGTGTGTTTAAGCTGTGGGGTTGCTGAAGACTAGAGGAGGAGGAGGTGCCTGACCAAAAGCTTATTATATGAGTCAGTGGCTTGATTTCTGGCTGCAAGAACTTTAAAGCCAGAGGACTGAGCCTGGCTTGGGAGGTGACTCGTGATTATGGCTGCATCCATTCACATCTATGGCGGCAGAGAGAGCGGTGAGGGAAGATGCAGCAGTGGGGTGGAGCTGGATACAGGAAAAGAGCCAGTGTGAACAAGGATCTGCCGTGGCACTAGGTTCTCTCATGCATGTCAAGGCCCAAAATCCTGCCATGTGTAAGAGAAACTGTGGCAGATCCCTGTTCTCACTGGCTCTTTTCCTATCATCTGGCTCCTTCCTTCCTTCCTGCTGCTTCTTCCCTCGCTGCCACAGAGGTGAATATGGCCTACGTGTATTTTTATTTATTTATTTAATATATTTATACCCTGCCCCTCCTGCAAACAGCTTGGGGTGGCTAACAAATCTCAATAAAACAATATTTTAAATATTTAAAACATATCATAAAAATCTCAACAATTAAACCAGGGAAAAACAAGATTATAACCCAAAAAAAGGAAGGGTAGGGGGATAAAAACCTACTAACCCATCCTCCCACCCTTCCCAAAGGCCTGGGCGAACAGCCAGGCTTTACAAGCTCGCTGGAATGTTAAGAGGCTTGGGGCCAGGCGAACTTCCTCCGGGAGGAGGAAAACTATGTGTATGGTAGAAAACTCTGCACGTATCTAGAACAACTATAACTGTGTTGTGTTGAATAAAAGAAACTGGAGTGGAAATCCCTAAGAGTGTGTGATTTCAAAGGGGTTAACTCTGACAACACTTACCCAAAGCAAGCCCGTCCCTGCTACACACCCATAGTAGAATCAGTGCTTTTGCCCATGACTTGTTTTCTATGTGGATTCATTCAGTTATTTACAGATTGATGGGGTTTAGTTTACCAACATAGTTTCCATGGGGGTGGTTACCACACTGAATTAAGTACAATACATTACTGGATTTAGGAGTATGTCCCTTTCATTTTGTATTTGTGTTTTTGGAGTATGTCACAATGTAAACTACTGCTGCTCATAGTGCTACCACTTTGGCTGGGGACATACTAAAAAGGACAACAAATGGCCATAGGAGTGCATTGACCTCGCTAGAATGTCCCTCTCCCAAATGGCCATAAGAATGCATTGACCACTATTCGGAGAAATAGAGGAAGGAGGATTACACCCCAAGCTTCCTATGCTCTCCCAATGCTATACTAGGTCAGAATGCAAAATCAAACATGGATGTTTACCAGCAGCTACTTGATGTGATATAATTGGAGAGAGGGGTCCCCTGCCATTTACACTAGCCTCTATTTGTAACATGATGATTATAATAATGATTGTGACTACTGCTAGCGGACACGGTACTACTGTCCCCCTAGTTGGGACACTGAATGGCCATAGGAATGCATTGATCACTCCTGAATGGCTATAGGAGTGCATTGACCTCTTCTGAATGACCATAGGGATCCATTACAATGGTTATAGAGATCCATTGAGTATTCAGATTTGCCAAAAGAGTGTTGGAGACACACTGGGAGACCTCAGGTGCAGTAGACACTCTTCCCACCCCCCCCATACTCCAAAATAATATTGGGAATAACTAGCTTCCATTTACCGACATTCACTAGATAATGTCTCGAGCTTCTGAATGGCCATAGGAATATATTGGGACATAGTGGCTTCTGGCCAAACAAGGTTTGGAGCACACTGTGGAACCCCCATACTCAGGTGGGGCCAATGGGAAACACTCCCACATAATGCTGAGGCATAAGAAGCCCTCCGCTAGCCATAGGGATCCATTAAAATATGTTGTGATCCTGCCAAAGAGTATTGAGGATACACTGGGAGACCTCAAAATGTTCTCTGGGGTGCCTCCACCCCATGTATTCAAAAATATTATTGGGGAATAACTAGCCTCCATTTAACCACATTGACTAGATAATGGCCCATTTTAAATGGACCACCACTGTGGGGAGGGCAGTCTGTGTGCACGCTGCTGCAGAGGCAGAGCCGGTGCAGACAGGAACTCACCCATCCCCACCCATGGAGCAAACTGTGTTTCCAACGGTTGCTCTGTGCATTGGGGGTGGGTAGGTGGGAGAATGTGTGGGTTGCAGGATCCCTCCACATTTATATGAGATGCTCGCCTACATGGACACTGGGTGTCCATGCGTGGGAGCATCATGTGTACATAGGGCCAATGTCTCAAGACCTTCCGAATGGCCATAGGAATATATTGGAATACGGTGGGATCCGGCCAAACACTGTTTGGGGCACAGGAATATATTGGGACATGGTGACTACTAAATAAAGAATTTGGGGTACATCATGAAATCCCCAAACACGCATGTGGATCCAATGGGAAACCTTCCCGCTCCCTCCCAACTAATTGAATCCCTCTGAATGGCCATTGGAATGCACTGATTCTTCTAAATGGCAATAGGGATCTGTTAAAATATGTTGAGATGCAACTTGACAGTTCTGGGAAAAATATGGGGAGACCTCAATGTTCTCAGGGGTGCAGTGGGACACACACACACCCAACTCTATAATATTATGGAATGACTCTCCTCCATTTACACGCATTGACTAGATAATTCAGAGGGATTTACTGAATTGGGACAGGGTGGGCAGCTGAGGGCTTCTTACACCTCAATATTATTTGCGAGTGGTCTGGGAGTGTTTCCCATTGGCCCCACCTGAGTATTGGGGTTCCACAGGGTGCCCCAAACATTGTTTGGTCAGAAGTCACTATGTTCCAATATATTCCTATGGCCATTTGGAAGATCTTGAGACATTCTCTAGTCAATGTGGGTAAACGGAGGCTACTCATTCCCCAATATTATTATGGAGTATATATGGGGGTTCCCACTGTACCCCTGAGAACATTGAGGTCTCCCCATATATTCCCAGAACTGTCAAGCTGGTTCCAAGAATGTTAAGAGGTCCCTATGGCCATTTGGAAGGATTCAATGCATTGGGAGAGAGTGGGCAATCTGGGGTCGTCTTATGCCTTGGTGTTAATTGTGAGGACAGTCTGGACATGTTTTCCATTGGCTCCACATGGGTGTGGAGCGTGCCCCAATAGTGTTTGGCCAGAACCTACCATGTCCCAATATATTCCTATGGCTATCTGGGAGGACTCAAGGCATTGTCTAGTCAATGTGGGTAAATGGAGGTTAGTCATTCCCCAATATTACTATGGAGTACTCAGGGGGAGGGGGAACCCTCTGCACTCCTGAGAACCATTTAGGTCTCAGAGTATATCCCAAGCACTGTGAAGCAGGATCTCAACATATTTAATGGATCCCTATGGCCATTTGGAAGAATCAGCCCATTCTTATGGGCATTCAGAGGGGTTCAATGAATTGGGAGGGAGCAGGGAACCATGGGCTTCCATCTTATGCCTAAATATTATTTGGGAGGGGTCTGGGAGTTTCCCATTGTTCCATGTGGGTGTTTGGGGGTTCCATGGTGTACCCCAAACTGTTTGTTTTGAAGTCACCATGTCCCAATGTATTCCTATGGCCATTTGGAAGGGCTCAAGGCATTATCTAGGCAATGTTACCCCAATATTAGAATATGTGGGGGTTATGGAAGGTCTCGCTGCATCCCTGAGAACATTGAGGTCTCCCAGTATATCCCCAAAAGTGTCATGCAGGATCAAAACTTATTTTAATGGCTCCTTATGGTCATTCGGAAGGATCAATATACTCATATGGCCATTCAGCGGGATTCAATGAATTGGGAATGAGTGGAGACCTGGGGGCTTCTTTTGGCTCAATGTTATTTGGGAAGGGTCTGGGAGTGTTTCCCATTATGTCCACATGAGTGTTTGGGGGTTTCACAGTGTGCCCCAAACTGTTTGGCCAGAACCCACTGTATCCCAATATATTCATATGGCCGTTCAGAAGGTCTCAAGACATTAGCCCTACGTACACACGACACTCCCACACATGGATACCCAGTGTCCATGTGGGGGAGTGTCTTGTGTAAATGTGGAGGTGCACACTCCTGTGACCCATGCATCCCCCCCACGCATGGAGCAACCATTAAAAAAACAGGTTGTTCTGTGGGTGGGGATGGCTGAGTGCCCATCTGCACCTGCACCCCTGATCTGTCCCTGCAGTGGTGCACACACTGACTGCCCCACCCCCAGCGGTGGTCCATGTAAAAAGGGCCCTTATCTAGTCAATGTGGGTAAATGGAGATATGGCCATTTGTGAGAGGTTAATGCATTCCTATGGCCATTAGCAAGAGGTCAATGCATTCCTATGACCATTTGGTGTCTGTCGTCTTTGTCTTCAGTTTTAATGCACTATCCTTTCCTGAATGGCCATAGGAGTGTACTGTCCTTTCCCGATTGGACATAGGAATGCACTGGCCTCTTCCAAATGGTTGTATCTCCATTTACCCACATTGACTAGATAATGGCCCTTTTTACATGGACCGCTGATGGAGTGGGTGGTGGTGGTGGGGGCAGTCAGTGTATGCACCATTGCGGGGGTGTGGGTGCAGATGGGTGCTCAGTCATCCCCGTGCACGGATCAACCTGTGTGTTTGATGGTTGCGCCATGTCTGGGTGGTGGTGGGGATGCGTGGGTCACAGGAGCGCACACCTCTACATTTACATGAGGCACTCCCCCAGCCCCCTCTCCCTCCCAATTCATTGAATCCCTCTGAATGACCGTAGGAATGCATTGATTCTTCTGAATGGCCACAGGGAACCATTAAATTATGTTTCAATCCTGCCTGACAGTTCTGGGGATATACTGGGAGACTGCTACATGTTCTCAAGGGTGCGGTGAGATTTCCCCCTCCCCCTCATACTGCATACAAATTTTGGGGAATAACTATCCTCCATTCACTAGATAATACCTCGACTCCTTCCAAATGGCCATAGGAATATATTGGGACATCGGTTCTGGCCAAACACTGTTGGGGGCACACGCCACACCCACGTGGAGCCAATGAGAGACGCACCCAGATCTCCCCCACAATCAACACTAAGGCATAAGAAGACCCCAGATCCCTCCCTCCCAATTCAATTAATTCAATTCATTGAATCCATCCAAATGGCCATAGGGAGCCCTTAAAATGGATCCAGCTTGACAGTTCTGGGAATATATGGGGATACATCTAAATGTTCTCAGGAGTGCAGTGGAAACCCCCACACATATTCCATAATAATATTGGGGAATGAGTAGCCCCCATTTATCCACAATGACTAGATAATGTCTTGAGATCTTCTGAATGGCCATAGGAATATATTGGAATGTAGTGGCTTCTGGCCAAACAATGTTTGGAGCACACTGCGGAACCCCCATACACTCATGTGGAGCCAATGTGAAACTCTGACCCCTTGCAAATAATATTGAGGTGTAAGAAGTCTTCAGCCGCCTGCTCCCTCCCAATTGATTAAATTCCTCTGAATTATCTAGTGAATGGGGGTATATGGAGGAGAGTCATTCCCTGATACTATAGAGTATGTTTGGGTGGTGGTGTCCCACTGCACCCCTGAGAACATTTTGAGGTTTCCCTATATTTTCCCAGAACTGTCAAGCTGCATCTCAACATATTTTAATGGATCCTTATTGCCATTTAGAAGAATCAGTGCATTCCTATGGCCATTCAGAGGGATTCAATTAGTTGGGAGGGAGCGGAAGGGTTTCCCATTGGATCCATGTGGGTGTTTGGGGGGCTTCATGGTGTACCCCAAAAAAGTCACCATGTCCCAATATATTCCTATGCTCCAAACAGTGTTTGGCCAGAACCCACTGTGTCCCAATATATTCCTATGGCCATTTGGGAGGTCTTGAGACATCGGCGCACACGGACTCCTCCCCCCCCCCGCCCATGGTGGTCCATATAAAAAGGGCCATTATCTAGTCAATATGGGTAAATAAGGCTAGTTATTCCCCAATATTTTGAAATATGTGGGGGGCTCCTGCACTCCAGATAATACTTTGAGTTCTCCCAGTGTATCCCCAATACTCTTTGGGAAGATCTCAACATATTTTGAGATCGTCCCAATTTTGAACTGCTTGCAGGAGGGGCTGGGTATAAATATATTAAATAAAAAATATTTTACTAGATCCCTATAGCAATTTGGAGGGATTGAATTAGGAAGGAGTGGAGGGCTTCTTATGCCTCAGCATTATTTTGGAGTTGTCAGAGAGTGTTCCCCTATGACTCCAGGTGGGTATTTGGGGAGTCACTCAGTGTGCCCCAAACAATATTTGGCTAGAACTCACCATGTTCCAATATATTCCTATGGCCATTTGGGAGGACTGATACATTATCTGTTGTTTCCAATAATGGTTATTCCCAACATTATTTTGGATGTGTGTGTCTACTGCACCTGAGGTCTCCCAGCGTGTCTCCAACACTTTTTTGGCAAATCTGAATATGTTTTAATAGATCCCTATGGCCATTTTAATGGATCCCTGTGGCTATTCAGAAGAGGTTAATGCACTCCTATGGCCATTTGGTGTTACCACTAGGGGAGACAGTAATACTGCTAATAGTAGTCATAAACATGATTATAATCATCAACTGTTACAAACCGAGGCTAGTGTAAATGGCAGGGGAGCCCTGTCTCCAATTATAGCACATCAAGGAGTTGCTGGTAAAGGTCTGTTTGATTTTTGCACTCTGACCGATTATTACTAAAGAAGATCATAAAGAAAAATAGCATTGGGAGAGCATAGGAAGCTTGGGGTGTAATCCTCTAACTTAGGTCAATTGGAGGTGAGCCGATGACCTCAATGGATGGAGTGCATATCGTGTGCTTTTTAGATGGATGTGAAAGCTGCCTGCCCCATGAGCTGCTCTGGTGGTGCACCCCCATATCTGCCCTCTTCCAACCCCAACTGGGTTCACTTTAGATGGATTCATCAGTTTCTCTGGGCTGCGGTCTACCCGTACAGTGTGCCCCTCCCCCATACCATAGAGGTGTGTCCACTCAGCCGATGCTTGAGGCTGGTGGATGCAACTCCATCATGTTGACCAGCCAGCCATGACCATGACTCCATCATGTTGCCAGCTGACCAGGGTGCCAGCATGGGGTTGCATTGTGGGTCCACCCAATAGATGGACAGCAGCTCCACTTCTGGTCAGTGCCCCAGGTTTGGTTGACCCAATAAGCACAGCATGCTCTGGGATGTTCTGGACCCCCACCAACGGCGCTGTCCTAGAGCAGACACAGCTTGCGAAACTTATACATCTGGCAGGGCACCTTTAGGTGGACTGGCCAACCTGGGGGCAAAGCGGGCTGGCACAGGCAGAACCAGAGCTGCTGCCTGTCTAAAAGCACCCATTCTGCCAATGGTTTCTTCTCAGTTTGTTAATTCTTTTGCAGAAATACATTTATGCTCACAGTTTGCTTTCACATTTTTGGGTAGGACTGAGAACAAGTAATATGCCACCAAGAAACATAACCAATTCCTGTCTGCTATTGTCTTTCCTGCTAGAGACTGGGCAGTGACAGGATGAAGTATTTGAAAAAATGAAAAAGGGTTTTTTGGATACCCCTGAAAATGTAGATACATTTAAGGGTGCTGCCAGGATTTTTATTGGAGTGGGGTTATGACACAGTGTTGGAACAAAGGGTGAAATCAAATGATATGACAGCCCACTGGAGTCTGTGTTTGGTCCATGTAGCCCCCACACAGCTGCTATTCACATGTTTAGCACATCCAGCATAATAAATGGGCAGACTCCTTCCTGTATTCCATATACTTGCAGCAGCGTCCACCAGTGGTGCTAGCATCTTCCCTCCCTGCAGCAGCCTTTCAGCTGAGATGTGCTAGGGATCTCCTTCCCTTCCCTGCAGTCTCCCTCCCTGTGGCCACCTCTCAGCTGAGAGAGGTGTGTGTGTGTGTGTGTGTGTGTGTGTGTGTGTGTGTGTGTGTGTGTGTGAGTGTGTGTGTGTGTGTGTGTGTGTGTGTGTGTGTGTGTGATCTCTAGCACACCTCTCAACTGAGAGACGTGTGTGTGTGGGGGGGGGGATTGCTACTGCTACAGCCTCTCAGCTGGCCTAGTGTGGTAGGTGGGACTAGATGGTGCTGACAGACCTGGATGCAGGTGAGGCTGTGCATGAACCTAATTGAGATGCCAACACGTGGGTGCCCATTAACCGTGATTGGCCTGCATGGTGGTGCAGCAATGTTCCTGGACTCCGCCATGAGTAGTGGCTCTGTGGTGACCACATGACTGATGCTAGACACCTAATAGATGCAGCTACAAAGGAATGTGCCTGGTGAAGGCTAATGTGGGCTATCATCTCATGTGATTCCACCCAAAGAGGATCTCTTGCCTTGTCTCTGACTTGAACCACCACCATCAGAGCATTGTGATAACGTGATGTTAGGCGTGTGCATGTCGTTTTCGTTATTACAATAATAACAAAAATTGTCTTTTTTTCTTGCAATAACGAAAATGACAAAGAGAAGAATGATAATAAAAATGACAATGTCGTTATTGTTATTATTATTTGTGCTGTGGCAGTTGGGTTTTGGAGGGAAAATGTGGAGAGGAGGAGGGAGCAGACATCTCAGAGCCCTAAACAGGATTGAGTTCTTGAACTGTGCCTGTGTTGGGAGGAGTGAGCAGCTCAGCAGTATCTGATGGCTAGATAGCTGGTCAATGAGCAGCGCAAGTAGGCCCCAGCAGTCTCATGGCACTCTGTGTTTGGTTGTGGGAGGCAGCAGTCATTGAGCAATCAGGGGGGGTCTGGGGGAGGACACTGCAACCCTTTATAATGGGAGGGCCAGGCTTTTTCTCTCTGTTCTGTGAGAGCTCTGCTTGTCAGGTTGCGCTTACAGAACTGTGGTGCATGCATACACAAAATTCTCCCTAGTCCTCGCTGTATTACCAATTTTACCTTCTCCCATAAAAATAAATTCTTCATTAATAATGATAAAGATAATGACATTGTCATTGATGATGATAAAGATAACAGCATTTTTAAATAACAAAACCAAAAACTGAAAATGACATGGGGAGCCTGGTGCACACCCCTACGTGATGTTATGAAAAGTGTGGCCACATCAGAAAGGGGTGGGAGAAGCCCCTAGCCCTGCATCCCTTTCTGATTTTTATGGAGTGTTGTAATTGTGCTTCAAAGAGGTGGGGAGAGGTGAATTCCATGGGAACGTTCAACTCTTCTTAGCACTAAGCATGCTGGGACAGAAATCAATCCAGCTGTCTATAGGCTTGTATTTCTTTACATTTCCAAGGCCAAATTCACAAGAATGACACTTTTTTTCTTTTTCAAATGAAAAAAGGATCTCCCTTTACGTATGTACTTCCCAACACAGAGGTGCCTCGGGGTTTGGACTTAGTGGAATCTAAAAGCCAACTGAGCAAATTAGAGGCTGCAAGTTACATTTCATTGATATCAATGAAACACAGACATGCAATTTTCTTGTCTCTCTCCTTTCGCTAATGGGGAAGTCAATGCTGTGCAGTTGGCAAAACCTGCTGATAAATGCTTTGACAAATGGCATAACAAGACACACTTGAGAATTACTTAACAAAGAACAATGGGTGAATGAGCATAGCTTGAATGGGTGGAACTAAATAGGTGGGATTATCAAAATAGTATATTGCTTCTTCTTTTATTCCATTCATGAAGTCATAACATGTAGGAACAGGACATGAAGGAATATGTAGGAACAGGACATGAAGGAATATGTACAAAATTGTCTTTGGCCTGGCTCAGTTCCATGTCCCTTTTGTATTTTTGAAAGGGTAATTCATTCAGGCCTCTGAGTAATGACTTTTGTGGATCCTTTCTGGCAGCCTGGGGCACTGAAAAGGGAGGTTGGACCAGTTCCTTGTACACGCTGGCTTCCATTTCCTCATGTCCTTTCCCATACTCCAGCTTTTCTGTCTTTGTATCTCTGTTTGTTTTCTGGGATCGTGAGAGCCAGAAATAGTGTGAAAACCCTTTGTGGTCCACTTTGTCTACAATATTTATTCTTGTGTAGCTTGTTGCTTGCTTGTTTCAGCCCTGTTCTGCAGATGCACAGAGCCAGGAAGATTGCTTCTGCTTCCTAGTTTCCACCTCTGTGGCTATCTGTCAGTAAGGAGGAGGTTCTAAAGCAACTGTATGTAAAAAGTACCTTTTGAAACTGGAAATTCCTCCATTAGTCCTTTCCCTCTCTTCTCTCTATCTCGGACATCGAACCATTGAATCCTTCTGTTTTGATTTGGCCGGAGACAGACCGAGAGGTTGGGACAGGTTGGGGATTCTGCATCTTTACTGTGCACCCCATTGCACGGCAGCATCCCTGACTGCTCTAGCAGCTCTGGTCTTGAGGCCTCCAAAGCTTATTGTCCCAGCATGTATATCAAAGGCCCTCCAGGACTACACTGCATGGGGTGGAGCAGGAATTCATGGCCTCCATGGTGACCATACAGCTCTCCCAGGTGGTGGTGGGACCAATACATGAGGGGGGGCATACTCTTGACTTGATGATATACACTGACCTTGAGTAATGGGAAACCAATGATTGGGGGTGTGGAGTGTACTCCCTTGCCATGGTCGGACCATTGCCTCCTGTAAACCTCTATCCCAGCACACCTACCTGATGGTAGGGGTGTGGGACCAGTTAGGCTAGTCCACCCACAGAGGCTTATGGAACCAGAGGGGTTCCAGAATGCTCTGGAGGAGATACCTGGTAACCTCAGCAGCTGCCCTATCAATGGTCTTGTGGGCTTTTGGAACAGCTGGCTGACTGAGGCCATTCACTGGGTGACTCCTAGGTGTTCGATCCCAGCGTTTCATCACAGCAGGTCTCCATGGCTTAAAGAGGACCTGGGGTAGATGAAGCGTGAAGGGAGGCCGTTGGCATGATGGTCACCATACTCGTGATCAATTGCGACATAGAGAATTTTTGAAAACCTATGCCATGGCACTGTGGACAGCAAAGAAACAGTTTTGTGGCCCTCATAGCATCTTCTCAGTCATGTCCAGCAGAGCTGTTCCAGATGGTGAGGGGGGTTGGTCAGTCCAACCTGTCTCTGCCTGGAACCATCCAAGGCCCACTGTGACATGGTTTTTAATGTACTTCGCAGATAAAATAGCTTGCATTTAGCATGACATTGACTCTGGCACTGCCTCTGAAATGGAAGAGTCAAAGGTTAGGAATGCCCTGTCTGGTCATGATTTACAGGATGAATTTCAATTAGTGACACCTGCTGAGGCAGCAGATGTCCTGGGGTCTGTTCAGGCCACAATTTGCGAGTTAGATCCATGCCCATCCTGCTTGGTCAAGGCCTCCAGAGTCCAGGGAGACATTCGGGCTGGTGCTGGCAGCGGGTTTAAACACCTCTCTTCAGGAGGGAAGAGTGCCAGATTGCCTCAAGGAGGTAGTGGTCCGGTTTCTCCTCAAGAAACCATCTCATGATGTTGATGCCCTGGTGAGTTATTAGCCTGTCTCTAACCTTCCCTTTTTAAGGGATGGCTATTGAACAGGTGGTGGCCCATTAGGTGCATCTGGGCAGCATCAGTTTTCTTGATCCTATGCAGTTGGGCTTTCGTCCAGGTTATTATTATTATTTTATTAGCATTTATATAGCACCAGCGATGTACCTGATGCTTTACAGAGAATAAGATAGACAAGGTCCCT
>QEPC01012913.1:5180448-5227451 GCA_003113815.1 Sphenodon punctatus
CTGGGGGTGATACTGGATGCAGACCTGCACCTGGAGCGACAGGTGGAGGCAGTCGCTAAGGCTGCCTTCCGCCAGCTGTATCTGGTGCGTAGGCTGCGTCCGTTTGTCTCTGGCCCGGACCTGGCATCCCTCATCCATGCCTTCGTCACCTCGAGGCTAGACTACTGTAACGCGGTCTAAGTGGGACTTCACTTGTTCCTGGTCCGGAGGCTGCAGCTAGTGCAGAATGCGGCGGCTCGTCTCCTTACGGGGACGGGCTGTCGGGGGCATATTACACCTGTGCTCCAGACTCTGCACTGGCTGCCAATAGGGTGCCGAGCCAGGTTCAAGGTTTTGGTGTTGATCTATAAAGCCCTACACGGTCTGGGCCCCTCATACCTCAGGGACCGCCTCACCCTCCGTGCCCCAGAGCGGCTCCTTCGGTCTGCTGGGGGTGCCTTCTTGGAGGTCCCCCGTGTTAAGCGGGGGGCCACAATGGAGAGGGCATTCTCGGTGGCTGGACCGCGCCTTTGGAACTCCCTTCCAGAGGAAGCTCGCTTGGCCCCTAGCCTGTTGACATTCCAGTGAAGTTGTAAAACCTGGCTGTTCGCCCAGACCTTTGGGGAGGGTGGGAGGGGAGGGTGAGGGGTTTTAGCTCCCCCACCTGACTTGTTGGTGGTTATATATTATTTAGCCCTGTTTTAATATTTTAATATTACTGTTATGATATGTTTTAAACTGTTTTTATTGTATTTTATTGTTGGAAGCCGCCCCGGGCTGTTTTGCAGGAGGGTCGGGGTATAAATCTATCAAATAAATAAATATGCTGATGACACCCAGCTATACCTCTCTTTTTCAACAGACCCAGACCCTGCAGTCTCTGTGCTTACGCAGTGTCTGATGGTGGTGGGGGATTGGATGAGGGCTTATAGGCTGAAGCTGAATCCCGACAAGAGAGAGGTGATTTTGGTGGGTAAGGCGATGAGGTCTGTCCTCCATTGGTTCCCCAGGTGTGGAGTCTGGGGGGTACTCCTCGATGTGCAGCTCTGCCAGTGCCTGGATGTCCAGGTGGAGGCTGTGGCAAGGAGTGCCTTTCACCAATTACACCTGGTACGTCAGCTTTGGATGTATGTTTCAGGCTCCGACCTGTCCAGTCATCCATGCTTTCATCACCTCTAGACTGGACTATGGTAACACACACTATGTGGGGCTACCCATGGTGATTGTCCGGAAGCTGCATCTGGTACATAATTGCGGCAGCCCGTCTTTTTGTGGGACTGGGCCCCTTGGAGCACATTACACCAGTGCTCCACTCTTTGCACTGGCTGCCGATAGTTTTCTGAGCCAGATTCAAGGTGTTGGTATTAACCTATAAAGCCCTAAACGGTCTGGGCCCTGCCTACCTGCGGGACTGCCTCACCCCCCGGGTACTGGACCGGCCCCTGTGGTCATCGGGTGATGCCCTTCTCGTGGTGCCCCAAGTCTTCCGGGGGGCCATGCAAAGGAGGGCTTTCTTGGTGGCCACACCGAGGCTGTGGAACTCCCTTCTGGTGGGGGTGTGGCTGGCCTAGGATCTCCCCTTCTTTCGCAAAAGTTGCAAGACTTGACTGTTCCATCAGGCATTTGGTGGGGGAGATGAGTAAGGGGGAGGGAGGTGGGGTGGTGAATGAGATGGTTTTATATTGTATGGATTTGTTGTAAGCTGCCCAGAGTTGCCTGTGGCAGGAAGGCCAGGGATATTAAATCTTTTAAATAAATAAATAAATGAATACCATGAACCATGAGATACTGGTGACTCATCTGCATGACCTGGCCAGGGTGGATGGTGCTGTTTTGCAATGATTCAGTTTCTACCTCATGAGTAGATCACAGTGGGTGGCACCAGGGGACTGTACTTCGTTCCCTGGGGATCTCTCGTGTGGGGTCCCTCAGGGTTCCATTCAGTCCCCTCTTGCTCAATGTGTATAGGAAGCTTCTTGGGAAGGTTGTATATGGCTGAGGGGTTTGTTGTCAATATGCTGATGACACCCAGCTGTATTTATCTTTTTTCACCCTCCCTTTTCCTTGCTGTCCCAATGTTTGGCCATTGTGGGGGATTGGATGAGGTTGAGCCGATTTGAAGCTGAATTCTGACAAGACAGAGGTGATGCTGGGGGGTGGGTGGGTGTAGATAATCTGGGTGAGGGGAACACTCCAGCTATTGAGGGTGCTTGCCCTCTGTTGGTTCCATCTGTGCAGAGTCTGGGAATGCTCCCGGATTCACAGCTGCACCTTGATTCCCAGATGTTGGTTATGGCCAGGAGTGCCTTTTGCCAACTATATCTGGTGAGGAGGCTCTGCCTATATGTCTGACTCTAATCTCTCCATGCCTCCCATGCATTCATCACTGCGAGACTGGACTATTGCAATGCACTCTACATGGGGCTGCCTGTGGTGATGGTTTGGAAGCTGCAGCTAGTGCAAAATGTGGTGGCTTGTCTGCTTACTGGGATGGGCTGCAGGGGGCACAGTCAGCCAGTGCTCTACGTGTTGCAGTGGCTGCCTATTGTCTTCCGGGCACGATTGAAGGTTGGTTCTGGTTTTGACCACCTACAATCTGGGCCTTGCTTACCTGAAGGATTGCCTCACCCCCTGGGACCCTGGCCAACCCCTGTGGTCATCCAGGAGTGCCCTTCTGGAGGTCCTGCATTATTGGTGGGTCTGAACGGACAGGTGGGTGTTCTTGGCAGCTGAACCATTGCTATGTAATGTACTCCTGGCAGATATTTGACTCATCCCAGATCTCCTTGCTTTCTGATTAAATTGTAAAACCTGGCTCTTCTGGTCAGGTGTTGGGGGATGGGTTGGGGGGGGTAGGTGGGATATTTTTTTACAGATCACATTTTATTTTTTATTTGTATTTTCATCATTTGTATCCCACCTCTCCTGCCTAGGCAGCTCCAGGCAGCTTACAAAAATTAAAATATTAAAAAATATACATAAAAGGAAAGCATAAAAAAACCCCATCCTCCCCACCTACCCCCCTCACCAAAGGTCTGGCAGAACAGCCAGATTTTGCACTGTTGCCAAAATAAGGCAAGGTCTGGGGCCACCCGGGCCTCCACCAGATGGGAGTTCCACAGCCTGGGTGCCACCACCAAGAATGCCCTCTCCATTGTAGCCCCTCCGCCCCCGGCACCAGCTGGGGGACATCAAGAAGGGTGCTCCCAGCAGACTGCAGGGGTTGATTCAAGGCACAGAGAGTGAGGCGGTCTTGCAGATAGGAGGGGGCCTGACTATAGGGCTTTATAGGTAAGCACCAACCCTTTGAATCGGTCCCGGAAGACTATCGGCAGCCAGTGCAGAGCTCAGAGTACTGGTGTAATGTGCTCACAGTGACCTGTCCCCATAAAGAGACAGGTTGCCGCATTCTGCACCAACTGCAGTCTCCAGACTGTCACCCAAGGTAGCCCCGTGTAGAGTGCGTTACAATAGTCTAATCTTGAGGTGATGAAAGCATGGCTGACAGTGGCCAGGTCGGAGTCTGAGACATATGCCCGAAGGGGTGTAATTGGCAGAAAGCACTCCTCGCCACAGCCTCAACCTAGAGATCCAGGTGAAGCTGTGTATCGAGGAGTACCCCCAGCCTACAGACCCGACAGACCAGTCAGGGATGACCACTATCAGTGATGTCACACCCACCGCCCTCCCCACCAACGTCACCTCAGTCTTGTCAGGATTTAGTTTCAGATGGCTTGCCCTCATCCAACTGAGGATGGGTTTTAGGGTTGCTTTTAAGGGTTTTTATATGCATTTGTATCTTTTTGTATTTTATATTGTATTTAACAAAAAACCTACCATTTAGAAGAAATAGTTATGGCAAGTTCTTCCTACTTAAACACCAAAAACTAAGGAAATTAATTTTTCCTAAGCCCAGCAACCAAAAACAAAATTCGAAACCACAAAGAACAGCTGTGTGTGTGTGTATTATTTATTTATATATAATGCATTTTTAGTTGTGAATATAGTAGCTTTCTTGTTGGCTTGGTTTTGTGCTACTGTAGTTTGTGGTGTTACCTTCATTTTATTGTGCCTTAGAGCGTTTGTAATTATGCCTTTCTCCATAGCGGAAAGTGGCTTTTTTAGCTTCTGTTTTCTCATTAACCCACTCACCAAATTGCTGAAAATCCACCAGACCCTAGAGGACCCCTCCCTTTATTTTTTTATCTCCTTTGGGGAAACTTACTCCCTGAAGGGGAAAAACCCAGACAAAAGAAACCTTGCCAACTGGGAAGTAGAGCCTGAAAAATCCAATACAAGTGAATGGAGGCACTTGCATTGGAACTCCTACCCGCCTTAACTAATAGATTCTAACTAAAAGATCCGCTGCTGTGGCTCTATAATATGTTGTTGTTTTGGTGGCATTACTACATATGTTAGCTGCCCTGAGTCACCTGATTGCGAGAGGAGTGTGGTAAAAATACAAAAAATATATAATAATGATAAATATTCTTTTCCACACTGATTTCCTGCTGTTCTATGCTTTTGAGAGACAAGAAACAACCCCCAACTTTTCAGACAGGAGTATTGTCTTCTCTTGCTGGTGGAGGACTATTTCATGGGAGCAACTTCCAGCTGTGTATAGAAAATCTGCTACTTCAAAGTAGTACCCAAATCAGCCAGTAGCAACTGTCCTTTCTTAGCTGAGAAAGTTAATCTTTTTGGTACTTCAGACAGCCAAATGAAGGAAACCTCTTTAATGAAGCATCCTTCCAACATAACATTTCAGTGCATTACAACAGTCAGTACCCTATTGATGTCAAATCTTCAGCTCTCACCTGAACTGCATTACCCTCTCCAGATTCAGCTCACTGAATTTTTAGAGAACAATTAGGTTAGTGCATTTTGGTTGGCTACCAGCAATCCTAGCTAGCTGCATCAGCTTATCTGCACTTCAGTTTCCCAAGAGCAGCTCAATGCTGTTGCGAGTAACACAGCGTGCTTGTCTAGGGGCGTTTTTAGAGGTGCATGAAATTTGTGGGTTACAGCAATCTCCTACAGTCACAAGGAGTCCTCAGGATATGTGCAAGTGCTGTCCTACCTCCACCCCCCTTTTCCATGGAAAAAAAAGTGTGGGGAAAAGAGTCACGCAGGACCTGCAAAGCCACATTTTGACAATGACAAGTGGAGCAAATGGCAATTGGAACGTTCAATTGGATTCAATTCAATTAACTGGAGCATGTGAATGCTTTCAAAATGGCAAACGTGATATCATGTGGGAGGCCTTTAAACATTAATCCGTGTCTTTAGTATGCGAGTTTGGGAATGTGCATTCTGGAACCCTCAATATCGTGGGTTCCAGAAACCGGATTCCTACATAACCTGCACGAGAGTCATTCACCCATGAGTAGGCGCACATTTTAATCTTATTTTAGTTGCCTTCTTGTGGGAGTTTCTTGTCCAATAATGCCCTTAGTTTGGTCTCTTGCTTGCATCCTCTCAGCCCTCATACCCCACTTCACTCTAGACTCCTGCCAGGTTCTCGGGCTACAAACCTTCTAATTGGTTCCAGATTCTGGCTTGGTATACTCCGGCACTGTGCCCACTTACTTGCCCATTTTCCTGACTACTGATCTCGGCATTGATTTCAGATCTCCATGTATATGTCCTGGTTTATATATCTCTTCTGCATGTTACGTGGGAACTTTTGTGTCTTAATCCAGTCTGGTTAAAGGAGTTTCTATTATATATGCATTTTTGGGTGTGTTCTTGGCTGTGACAGTAAGTAGTATTCTAACAAGTGATTTTAATCTCTTACACTGCACAGACACACTACTGCTATTTTAGATCCTGATTCTGCACTCATTAAGCAAATAGCAGCTTAACCTAATGACTAAATTTTTTGTTATGTTAAATTCAGTGACACAACAGCTGTTCTCGAACTGAAGTAGCATCCAGAGCGACCTAGCACTGGATTGTAGTGCATTGTTATATAACTACAAAGATATTTGGTCCAACCACAGCTTATTGCTTTCAAATATGACCTGAAGGGAAAGGCCCTAAGGCAGAAATAACGTTTTCCATTAAAACGCCACAAATATAATAAAAATACAAGTAAAAAGGAAATACTTGATATTTGAATCTCAGTTTTGTATCTAAAATTAAGAAAATGACTAATTTGTTCAATATTCTTATTCCTCTAGTCAATTATCTTTTAACACACAAATATTAATTATGGTACTTTATATTGGGACAAATTGTGGACTAGCTAGTTTGGCAGCACAGGAGCTATTACAGGTAGCAGTACAAGAGAGTATCAAGAACTACAGGTATCGAACATGGCCCCTGTGCTACAATGAAGCACGAACAGACCAGAGAAACCATGGACTATACTTCACGTGCTACAACCATCCATCTAGAATTGTCAGGTGACCAGGAGCAAGTTCTTGTTGAGGCCACTGTCTGAATAGACACTCTCTGTATGAGTCAATGCACCTGTAACATGAGAGCCTCAACCCATAGGTTTTTTTCAGGATCCAGTCTTCCAAGGAACATGACAATGCACTAGATTTTCCATTAATGTTCTTTATTTACAGTGCAACTCAGATGTCCAATATACAGTCCATTAGCATTACCCTTTTCACCAGGCTTCCAGACTCAGTCTGTCACAGCCCCATTCCAGGTTCACCTGTATGCTTACAGTCGGCACTTTCTTTCCTAGTGATCAGACTGCACCTTCTGGGTTTTCACTTCTCTCAGGTGCACTCTGCTCCCCCAAGCATGTTGGCTCAAGGCTAGAGCCCTTGTATTCTGGAGTCTTCTCCAACGTACTCTAACCTAGCTCCATAGTTCCTGTATTTTATATTCAGTCTGGTCCCTGCTGGTTTGTAGTTTCCTGCCACTCTCAGCTGGAGCAACTTGGCTGTCTATTACAGGACCCTTCTGCTGCTGCTGTCAAGGCAGGTCCCTTGGTCTAGCTCTGCTCTGCCAAACCTATTCCTGGATCTACACCCAGTTTCCCTGCAGATAAACATGACATGTGATGAAACTTAACTCGGGGTAACTGATATCAGCCATACCCTTGATTCAGCCAGGGGAATCTTCTTCCTGGGGTAAGATTACTTTTTACCCAAAGATTTCCGATGATCTCCATTTCATTTGAATGATGCCTGAACTTCCCATTCATGCAGAAGTTGCAATCTTTTATTGAAGTACTGAAAATTGCTTCCATGTAGTGAGCTAGATTTTCAGCTATGCTGGAATTGCACAAAGGACAAGTCCTGGACCTCTTTGAGCAAAACTAACTTACATCTTCCATCTTGCAATGCCCACACCCTGAGACTGTTCTGTGCAATGCTGATTCCCATGTGCTGAGTTAGAATAACTGTGGGATCAAAACCACCTCTGGGGATAGATACATCGCATCCTTGCCTCTGCCTCCCTCTGTATCATCTGTCTAACTAGAAGATCTCTCTTCTACTAGGGTAAATCTCCTAGGATGGTATATTCCAGTTTTAGGATGTAATTCCCAATTTATTTTCCTTTATTGATCCCAAATGAAATATATTTATATTTTAAATATAATCACGTGGCTCCAGACAGCACTGAAGACATACAAAGTATCAAATATCAATTGAGAGGGTGACTACACCTCTGAATGGCACAATCCCACTTGGAGTTCCATGCCATAGTTTGGAACCATCATGATTATATGGCCAGATAGCAATATCATGACCTATCCCATTCAAAGTGCCAATCAAGCAAAATTTCAATGCTTGCTTGTTCTGAAACATTCTTCTTGGGTTGTACTTCCAGGAATGCAGTCTTTACGATCAGTGGCACCCCCACTAATTAGAGCAAAAATGCTTGCTCTATCCTGGCTCTACAGAATTTACTTTTGATCATTGCCTAACCTTGTTGCGGCAGTTAATCATATTCATAACATGAGGTTGCTATTACCTGTTTTGCACTGACTTTCAGTTGCAGGAAAGACAGAATTTCTTTTCTTCTTCCAGAACCAAGATTGTGATGACATAGGGATATTTTCTTCAGAAGCGAGATGCATGGCTAATTGGAAATGAAACAATTGAAATGTATTTATTTTAAACTTAAAAACAAAAGAAATGAATTCTTGCAAAACTCAAACTCATTATTGTGGAAAGGAAAATGCAAATAGAGGGAGGGTAATTCCCCCAATATGCTGTGGACCTCACACCACTTATTCCAAATAAGTCTCACTGGAGCCCAGTAGATCACAGCGTATGAACAAGTAAGTCATCTAAAGAAGGCCACTTGGAATGATGACTTCTAATTTACCATGTCTCAATAACTGAACAAGGGGCATGAAATGATATTTTTAAAAAGGATGATTAATCAATCTAAAAGCAAAAGGTTTGAAATAATGGGTTTATTGTGTAAAAAACCAAAACAAACCCTAACAACAATGTATATAATTCACAGGTGGAGAGGGAGTCTAAAGGCATGTTCTCATGAAACAGAACCTTCCCCCAGGTTATTTTACTCGTGAGTAAAGCTGTTTGTGTGCCTGCCCCAACCCAGGGGTTAATTATTCTCACCTACAACAATGAGCCCTTTTCGCATGGGCGTCTCCCCTGTGTAGGAGGGGGTGCCCGTGTGAACATCGCGTCAGGTGCAGGGGAATGGGTGAGTGCCCGTGGGAACACCGTGGGTTGGGGTGCATGCACACTCCAACCCTCCATTCGCCTACACCCATCACCCCATGCACAGAGCAACAGGGTTCCATTCATTTTGAAAACGATACAAATTGCACACCCTACAGCAGTGTAGGACAATAATTAATTTGATCCAAGTCACCTGTAACACTGTCCAATGTCAGGCTGTTGTAACCAATTCAGGGAGAACTGAACACCTGCAGCTTTTCTTGTTGCCCAATCAGGAAGCAGCTACCATAAACCACCACAAAAAACTTATTGTGGCACTTTAACCACAGTCTCAACTATTATACCACAAATGAGAATTAAGTCATAGTGATTACAATTGTGCAAAGGGTTCTGGGACCCAAAATATGGGTTTCCATCTATTAGCAGATGCCATCAATCACCCATGAAGGGAGGGGGTAATCCCTTGTTCTGCCACACTGCGTTGATCAATTTCTAAAATATTAAAATAACTTTGTTACGAATTATCTCATAATTTAGAACTGGTTCTGAGCAGAATTTAAGAAGAACGTAAGAAGTGCCATACGGGGTCAGGCCAGTGGTCCATCTAGCCCAGCATCCTGTCTCCAACAGTGGCCAATCACAATGACTTGGGAGAAGCACGCAACAGGTCACAATGGGGAATCCATTCCTTGTTTTCCCCCGGCTCCCGTCATGTTCCCTGATTCTATCTTTCAGAAACTTGTCCAAGCCTCTCTTAAACTCCGCTATAGTACTGGCCCCCAATTTGTTGTTACTTTGGTGTATGTACTGGCAAGACTTCTTCACTGTGGCTTCTGTGTGAAATTTTGAATTTCTAAACAGCATCCTTCCCCACAAGTGTCTGCTTTGCTGCCAGAAAATGAAGACTCATGGTAGCATCTGAGAGGTGGGACAATGTTTTGTGGTGGAACTGATTGAGGTTTCTTTCCTATGATCTCTCCAAACAGCAGTAGCACCAGAAGCTGGGTCCTACTATTCCTGCCAGCTTTGTGGACAATGTGTAAAACAGACATGACAGTGGCCCACTTTGGTCCAGGACTCACCAGCATATCTGTTTGCGTGCCACCAGATATTATCCCAGGGTGGGTAGGTGACTAGTCCAGGCTGCATCCTTTGAAAATCTCTGAGCTAAGAGCCACTTGGGCTAAGGGCTGCCCACGTGGGCCACCATGAGCCAATGTGGGCTAGCATGTGTGTTCAGCCTTGCCATAACCACCTCAAGGCAGGGATCACCATGGCTGAGTGCCATGACTCATCACCAGAGCTGTGTGCAGGGTTGGGGTGGGGCCAGTCACTGGCATGTTTATCTCCTCACCTTACCCAAGGAGTGTGGGTGGTGGGATGGTTCTTCTGCCACGGTCATGTATGTTTGGCTACACCACCTGAACATCTGTTTTTACCCAAGGTTGAAGCCAACGGTAAGAGCTCCAAGTCCCTGTGACAGCCTGAAAGAGTGCAAGAACCAATGGTTGTTGCCTCCTCCCTCTGCCTGCTGTAGCTTTTTGCTCAGCCAGGACTCCCTGTGTTGTAACTTGGAGGTATAGTTTATTGGTATATTGTTGGTGGAGAATTTTCACCTCTTCTTGTTTCTGGGTGGTTTAAGAATTGCAGTCTCTCTCCCCTGTAGAGCTGGTAGACTCATGTAGGTCCAGGATAAGTATTCTCAACATGGCTGAGATCCCAAGATTATCACCTTAGACACAGGTGTGCTGTGCCTAGCCCATACCACTTACTTTAGTTTACATAACTCTGTAATCGGGTGAAAACCGACATGATGCTAACCAGCCTTTAATCACCCTTGGTGGTTATTTATGCATGTTGCAGGCCTGCATAGGACACAATACAGCCCTGCAACATGCGTAAATAACCACCAAGGGTGGTTAGCGTCATGTCTGTTTTCACCCATCAGGTCATCATTGTCTAGGAATGAATGACTATCCATTTGCCATCCAGTCTTCTTTCTGTTATACTTCTTTCTGTTATACTCTACTTTTTTTTATTCTTGTCTACATTATCTGTAAATCTTACCTTTACAGATTTTTCTGGAAGGAAATATAAGTTTTGTAGACAATTGTGTGAAAGACGATGAACAAAGAATGTGTATGAGCATGGTTATAACACCACGTTCTTTCACACATCCTTTGTCCATCGTCTTTCACACTGGCCAAACCACATTTCTCTCTTTTCAGTTTGAGTTCTTTAGCCTTGAGCAAGAGTGTTGCCTAACTGCATTGCCTCAAAGGACTGACACGCAGCATTGTTAGTTTTCTACAAAACAGCTCGGAGACTGGGAGCGGCTCATACTAATAGCAAAGAGGCATTACAACTGACTTCTTGTGTCTCCTACTTTGGACCAACAGTGCTGCATACGACTAGTAGTGCTATAGAAATTATAAGTAGTAGTAATTGGATAAGGGGTGGATGAGAGTCCTCCTGAATCCAACATTTCTCATCTGTTTGTCTTCTGGATTTGCTTGCCTGAAGGTCAAAGCTGAAGCAATCCACTATGACGCTGACTGTTACGTAGCTGAGCATTGTTCTCTTCAACATTTGTAATGATGTGATGGCCGGCTATTGCTTAGTAATTCATGTCTACTGCTAATCTTTTTAAACATATCTTTTATTCACATGAGTAGGAGTAGTTACACGTGGTTCACAATCTGATTTGTCCATTTTGAAGGAACTGAGATGCTTAGCCAGTTCAGCTTTGTTAGAAGATTCAGAGAAGAAAAAGGACCAATGATCCATCTTCTTCTTAGTATCCTCCTCCCAAGGCTGCATTATTTATGAGAAATGGATTCTCCCCCAAATATAGTGTCTGTTATAGGCCTCTGGGGCAGAGGCTCTGGGAAAGAATGACTATTGCTTGTGCATTTGTCCCTTTATAGCCATGATAAGTCCACTAAGGGTGTTCTAGGGGTGTGTATGCCACTTTTGTTACAATAACGATAATGATTTTTTTGTTATCGTTATTGCAATAACAAAAATGACAAATAATAACAAAAATAGAAATGAAAATGACATTTTGTTTTTGAAATAAAGGGAAAATACTGAAAAATGTATTCCTGGCTATATCTTTTTTGTTTGTTTCTTCAATTCTGATGAAGCTTGGGGAGCCTGTACCCCCAGTGGTTGGCACTGTGTACCACATTATGAAATGATTAGATTAGATAAAGGGAACTGATTTTAGAAGCAATTGAATGTTGTGATTTTAAGAAAAGCTTCATACACATTCACAGCTACAACTTCTTTATCTTGCATCCGCTTTGCATGAAACCTGTGAATAGTACGTTCCTCCACAAGCTTAACACTTCTGCTGATTTTCAGGGTACTGATGGTATAAGACTTTAACTTGAAAATACATTTTCAGCTGTAACATGTTTATATTCCATCCTGTTTACAAGATATTTGGAAGAAATGCTTCGCATACCTTCCCTGTCATCTCCACCAAACTACAGGACAATTTGATAAAGGGACCCAATTTTAAAAGGAATTGATGTTTTCCCTGTGAAGACCATTATTCAGATAAATAGTAGCACATTCAGTGTCAGTCAGAGGCAGGCACCCTGCATGGCAGGGGGAGAGAGGCTGTAGGAGGGAGGATGTGGAGCAACCCAAAAGACGGACATACAAATTCACTGGCCAAACACATTACTGCATGCTTCTAGCTTTACAGGACCAATTGGTAGTGGCTTCAAGGTGGGCATACGGGGTGGCCCTCAGGTGGGCATAAAAGGGACATAACTGGGACTTTGGGGATAGCATCCCAGCAATCAGGGGACATTCAGGCTGATCAATTATCATCACAATCACATCCTGAAGCACTGTGACAGAGGACAGAAGAGAATCTCTTTTGGCTCTTTCCTAAACAGATGCTTCTGACTTCCCACTAACAACTGGGGGAGAGATGTTGGGATGGTCACAGCGCAGAATGAGGATATTTGGTTGACATTTCTGCTGACCAGTTGTCACAAACCAATCTTATACCACAGTGACACCAAAGAGAATCCCTGGCATAGGCTCCTTTTCTGCATATGCTGTACAGGCATATTAAATTGGGACCCTTTATCACATCTTTCTGATACGTGGCAGAGATGATTGGGAAAGTGTGATATACACCCATCCCAAATTTCATGTACACAGGTTGGACTGCAAAGATGTTAGTCAGACATACATTTACAAGTTTCTTATACCATCAGGACCCTTTATCCAATCCTTCTGAAAGTTGTCAGATAGTAAATATGGGAAGGGGTATAAACTTGTCATGTTTCATCTACATTAAATGTGAGGCAAAGAAGTTGCACCTAAGAATGTATAAAGACCTTTGCAAAATAAAATAATTAAACTGCTTCTAAAATTAGATTCCTTTATCAAATCTTTTTGTAATTTGGCACACATAATACTGTCCATTGGAGGTATAAGTACTCCAAGGTTCAGCCAAGTATAGTGTAAAAAAAAAAGTTACAGCCAAAAATGTTTTACATTGAAACCAATGGAAAAACAAGCGAAAACGACAATTTGATATTTGTGAAAATGACAGACTTCAACACTGTAAATGGAAAACAAAAATGAAAATGACATGGTCCCCTGGTGCACACCTCTACAAGACATACTCCACCTATTACCCACCCACCATACACGTTAGAGCACCCATAGGGCAACACTGCAGCCCTGCAATATGTATAGTGGGTGGAGAGTGTCTTTTGTGAAAACGACCTAAGTCTGGCTGTAATTTAACCTGTACTACCTTTTTCCACAGACATTTTTGTAAAATAGGGTACCATGTTTTTAAAATAGAATTCTAAATGTGTGCACCCAGTTTGACACCTTAAAGCAGCTTGATTTTCAGTAACTGTTGAGCACCCATCTTCTGAAAATTTATCCCCCTTTGAAAGTAAAGGCCAGAATTTTCCTGAAATGCTCATGCACTCCAAAAATGTCTTATCTTTTATGTAAGTCTATTTTTCATCGGAATATAAATTTTATTTTATAGCATGATTCTTCTAGTACTAGCACTTAGGGTGAGGGAAAAGCTCTATCGGTTCAGTGGAACGCATGCCCCACACTCTGTGCTAGTGCGGTCACAATTAGCTTGGAGGATCACACCATTTGTCTTGTTTTTATCGAAGTCATTTTTTATTTTTCTGTGAAATTCCTGCTAATGACTTTCATTTTTTTATGTGCATGGTTCGTATAGTATATGTTGTAGACAGAATGTAATATAACTTTATCATTTTAAATAAAAAAGGAAAAATCCAATAAAAGTAAAATAAAAAGAAGCATCCTCCCCATTCCTCTGTCAACAAAATTGCTTGCCTTGCAATGATTAAGAGGTAACCAATAAGAGACCATAACTTTGGGTGATAAACAAGCAGCAGCAACAGGAGAGCTAGTGAAAAATGAGATTGTTTTTATGCAAATGGGTCTTGTGATTAAAATGCCAGGGAGAAAAGCATGAAATGCATGATGTATAAGCAGGGTTATTTGCAAGTGGAATGTGCATTGGAAGATTTCCATAAGATATCAGCAGACACCTTGCATGGGTTTTCTAAATCTTGCTCCAACACTCCCTCGGCTATAGAGATCATCCTGCATGGCAGAACTGGATGAACTTCATTACATCCTCTACAGTTACAGAAACGGAAGGTGCTTTTAGATGGACTGCACCCATGCCTCTGATCCAGTCCACCTCGCACCCACCTCACACCCACAGGCAGGCTGCCCAGTTGTGAGGTGGGGCAGCAATGGAGCAGGTACTACTTGCTCCATGCCAGCTCTGCTTGTGGTGCTCCAGAACATCCTGAAACACTGCAAATGGAGTTGATCTCTTCCCTCCCCCCCCCCCCCCCAAACCTGGAGCAGTGCTCCGTCTCCTTGATGGATAGGCTTCTTCAGCTCCGCTTCAGACCAGGGTTGCCCCTATCAACACCACAGAGCTGCAGGTAGCAGCCTAGAGCGGCAGCCAATCCACCCACAGCTCTATGGTGTGGGGGAGGGGATGCTGCACGGATGGACTGTGGGCCCCAACAGCTGCCAAGTTCATTTAAACCTGCTGCCTTCAGGGATGTGCATGGGGGATGAGGGCCAAGGGGTAATTCGTCTGAAGATACCCTGTGTGAACATGCGTGGGTCTAGATTGGCAGACTGGATCAGATTGACTGATCCAGAACTCCTTAAAGTTAAAGAAATATCTCCTTTGACTTCAGGAGACTTCGGATCAGATTCTTAGCCCAATAAAAGAAAAATGTAGCTAAACAGCGAGCACAAACTTCCATCCGTTAAAGTCAATGAGTCAGCTCCCATTAACATTAATAATTCATTTTACCGCATCTTTCCCCATGAAATGGCACTGGGAGTGCTTCACAAAACATAAAATACAGTAAAATAATATAAAATCCATTTAAAAACCAAGGAACCAACAGCACCTAGAGAATAGGTTTTCAGGTACTTCTTAAAGGTGAACATCGGGGAGTGGGAGGCCTGCCACACCAAAGGTCCAAGCACCTGATAATTTCAGGTGTGATGGCAGTATCCCCAAACAGCAGGTTTCTGAGGACAGCTAGCCTTCAGGGTGGGGTTCCAGGGGCAGGTCTCAAATATAGCCAGGGCCTATAACAATTGGGGCCCTGAAAATCAGGGCATTAATGGTTAGAGCACTACACACACCATTTTTTCACTCACAAGCATGTTTACTGTATTTATCATCATTACAGCTGAACATAACCTCCAAAACAAGCAAAGTCCTTGAATCTGAACAATATGTTCTGAAACAAATTAACTGAGAACTTAAGTGCCATTAGAGTTGCCACGTCTTGCGGTGTGACCCTGACCCTGCTTTTAGACGAGTGGACAGGGAAGCGTGTTCTTCAATGCGCAGGTAGGAGAAGCTGCGCGGGGTGCGTTTACATGCACTGGAAGTGGCCGTTTGCCATAGGAATTGGTAGAGCGCGTGACCTCCCACGGTCTCTTTAAAGACGCGTTCTTGAAGCCTTGATATTGGGGTTTCCAAAATGCATCTTCAAAGAGGCTGCAGGAGGCTGCATGTGCCGCTGATTCCTATGGCGGTCAGCCACTTCTGGTGCGTGTAAACGCACTCTGCGCAGCTTCTCCTACCAGCGCACTGAACATGCGTCCCTGGACACTCCTCTAAAAGCGGCCTGAGACTCCTATAGGCCAAAATGGGAGTCTCGGGATCAAACTGTAAAAAGTGGCAATCCTAAGTGCCATACTGGGTCAGAGCGATAGTCCATGAAGCCCAGCAGTCTGTCTCTGATAGTGGCCATTGTCTGTTGCTCTGGAGAAATACCCAACTGGTCATAATGAAATGATCCATTCCCTACTGGTCCCTCCCAGCTCCCAACAGTCAGAGGTTATATCTGTGATGCTCTAACCTCAAAAACCAAGCCTCCAGGGTGTTGGAGCAGCACCCAACCACTGTCACCACCTCCTATAGATCTGTCTCCAGCCCAGTCCTTCCCTTCCTTATTTTCTGTTCTGTCTGTTTTCTAACCCGGCCTATCTTCTCTGTGGCTCTGCCCCCTGGCTCCCAGGTTGGTTAATGGTAATATGTATCCTTGTACCACCCATTCTGGCCCTGCTCTTCTCCCCTTTGGACTCCCTTGTGTTTTGTCTCCCAGACTCTGGCTCTTGGTTTCCTGACACCCCACCCCCCATTCAATTTTCTTCTGCTCTGCCCCACTTTTTCCTTCTCTGTAGCTTTAGTTCCTGCTTCCCTGTTGTCCCAGCCTTGTTCCCCTCTGATATCCCTAGCTTCTGTTTCCTTGGTTCTGGACTCTGTGGTAGTTCCCCTTCTCTCTCTGACCTCAGTGATCACTGATTAACCTTGCTCTGCCCTTGTACCTGTGAGCCACTGGAGAGCTTTTGACAGGTTTCCCTTTCCCTACTCAGATCCCCACACTACTGGGTCTTGGCCTGTCCTGTACCCCCTTTGACCCTGTTCCTCAGCTTCCTCTAGCTCTACTCCCATTCTGCCCCATCGGCCCTATTACAATACCCCCCAAACTACTTGGCTATTAGCCATTAATAAACCTATCATCCAAGGACCGTGAACAGAATGCTGCTTGATTACGCATTTTTGTCTTTTGGGGTCATTCAATTTGTTAATTTCATTTATTTTATTCATTTTGACTTTTCAATTTTTACCCCTCCCATTTGCATTGATCCTGATGAAAATGACTGGAAATAAATGGACACACTGACTGACCTGAAATTGCAAACAACTGGTTGCTTGAACGTTAATCTAATATTGTTTCGGTCAACTACACCCTGCTTGAAATCATGAAAAAAAAAAAGTGAGCATTTATTTTGTTACTTGTTTCAGCTGTAGATTATAAACATACTGAATACTAAATTCTCTCAGTTTCCACACTATTAATTAATGGGACCAATCCATCCCTACAGTAAGCTTGTTGAAGTCAGTTGAGATAATTTTAGGTATAAATTTGGTCCCCTGCATTTATCAAATATTATGAATTTTGCATTAGAAGTTAAACTGTTTTATACAAATTCTAAGCCAGATAACATTTGTAGACTGCTTATCACCACAAATGTAATGCAGACAGCAGAATGTTTACCCCTGTGCTAGATAGCCTTCCAAGCAAAACCACCCTCTTTTGTTGATGGTAAAATTGCATAATTGTTGAGTCATACGTTAAGTGCAATAGTCTTGTCACTTTTGGGAGCAGATTACAGCACAGAGAGAAAAAGGATTGCACAGCACACACTGATGTAGGTGAACACAGTTTAAAATATTTGCAGAACAAGGAGTGGCTTTTCAAGTAGCAATAAATTCTGAACCTGTTTTTGAGATCACCCCCCCCCCCCCCAAAACCTTCTGAAAGCAGTACTCAGACCACCCTCTTCCCATAGTAAAGCTGTGAGTCACTAGGCCTAATTTAAAGGTTAAACATTAAAATCCTTAGTGCAAGCAAGCTAGCTGGCAGAATGATTAGTTTGTTAGTGTTCTCATATTTATATCAATGTCTATTTCCCCGCACCCACTGGCAAGTAAAATTGTATATTTAAAAAAAACAACTTATGTGAAACTCAAATCATCTTAGTTTTACTGAAGACTTTTTTCTTCAGCTTAATATTCTAAAAAGCAAAGAGTACATAATGAATCCTTTTCAAGTTCTGAATGCATCCTCCATACACACAGAATCAAATTGTATTAATAATGTTTGCTTACCACAATCTTTCCACTCCCAATAAGCTGGGCATAATAATTTGAGTAAATATTTTAGCCTTAATTTTTTCACTAGAAGATATCTAAAGCAAATTTACCTTCCACCGTGGTAAACAGTCTGCAGATAAGGGAATTCGATCCAAACAAGTAAAAAAATAAACTCTCGTGAGTGCAGGAGTCTGACCAAGGTGTGTTTTAAAAATGCAAGAGCCTCACTAAGCAACAGGATAGTGTTTCTAGTGGAAATTAAAAAATGCTTTTGATGAGGATCATGTTTCTTGTTCCCCCGGTGGCCACGCTATTAGTTAAATTGGTGGTGACATTTCTTCCTGTATGCTTAGTTTACCTTTACACCTATACTGGCAAAGAGAAATATCTGCTTTTAAGTTTTTAAAAAAGTAGGCTAAGTTGGAATACTCAAAGGAAGTTCAGAAGCGCAGAGGTATCCTGTAACGGGCTCAGACTGCCCTTTTTAAGAGATAGATAGCAGCATGGGCCTGGAGGGCGTAGCCACCGAGATGGTGCCTGAAGGGGCCTCAAATGGAAAGCTGACCCCTAAGAGAGAAAACTGGAAGCTCAGTAGAGGGCTACGGCTGAAGCATGGAGCCACGGAGCAAGGTCTCTGCCTCTAACTGGCTTCAGGAGGGACTTTGCCAGTGTGCCTGACCAATGGAGCCTTAGGGGGAGGCTCTACATGAGAAGGCTACAAGATGTAGGTGACTGATCACTGGTAGCTGGGCTACTGGTTAGGCTACAGGGTGTATGCGACTGAGCCGATAACCCGAGCTGAAAGATGGAGCAGTGGGACACCAGGGTTTGATATCTGGCTGGGTGGGACTGTGCTTAGCCAGGCAGGGCCTTACGGGGAAGCACCCAGATCCCCATGTATGTGGACTGAGTGGACATCAGGTGTTTTCAGATGAACAGAAAGTGAGCTGAAATCCTGGAGCAGGTGTGTTGGTGACCCAAACTGGAGCTGCATGCAACCACGTATTAGTCATCTTCTGCCCACATTCACAGACAGGCCAGTGGGCAGAGAAACAGAGTGCACAGATAGTAATACTCAACATGCTTTCTCCCTGGGTTGGGAACACATGGAGAGGCAGGCTAATACGGGGCACATCAGGAGCAAAAGGCAGACGATACGAAGTGGTCAAAAACAACAGGAAAATGGGAAGGGAGGAGGGAAAGGCATGGTTCTACCAATTCCAGGCCCAAACCCCCATGCAGGGATTACAAGAGTGGTGCGAAGCTGCCACCCATATGGCATGGAAGGTGAACAGGGAGCCATGGCCCCTCAATGCGTGGTGTCACTGCTTGGAGGCTCTCCGCAACAACATCAAGGTCAACCCTTGAGCCATCCAACAGCTCTATGATGCCTGGGCAGTGAAGTTAGAGGTGCATTACAACCAGTTCTGCCAGTCTGGTGCCCACCTAGTTGCTGACAACATGCCGGTGGTTCTGTCAGTGATGGGAAGCCCTCCTGTGGCAGTGGGCCTTGCAACTACGAATGGTGACCCCACTTGGGGCATGAAGATGAGCAGTGACATTCCTTTCTGGGGACACCACCAGGATGGTCCACCACCAGCAAATGGACTTGCCCACCCAGAGGCAACTCAAGACAGGCAATTGCAGCATGGACTGGTGGGAGACAATAATGGGCACCTGGCAGGATGAGGTTTGGAGGAAGAACTTCTGGATGCCCCAGTGGCTGCTCCTCTGCATCACTGAGATCCTGAAATCCCAGCTGCAGAGGGAGGCTATGGTGATGAGTCCCCCACCCCCTCACCATAGAATAGGGGAGCATTGCCATATGGAATCTCACCACCCTGGACACCAAGCTCACCGCTTGGTGAGACAGCAATTCAGTGTCGGCACCACCACCATATCTACCATCTTGGTGGAGGTGTGCACCACCCTGATGAAGGTGTTGCTAGAGTGGGTATTGCAGTTCCAGAACTTGCAGGTCATTATGGATGGCTCCTGGCAGGCAAGATTTCCAAACTGCATCAGGGCCATCGATGGGACTCATGTCGCCATCCTCTCCCTGCCCCACACCATGGAGGACTACCACAATTGCAAGGGGTAACATTCCAGAATGGCTGCCATTTTGTAGATGCACAGAGTATTTTAGAGGTTTTTTTTAGAGTCTTGGAAGATTTTAAGAAACCTGCACTTGTACAGGTACAAAATGTACACTTGTACAAAATGGCCACTGGGTGCTGCATGTGCACAGAATGGCTGCAGTGGCTATTTTGCGCATGGCCAGAACATTTGTTGAGGTGGTTTTCAAGAATCTTGTAAGATTCTTGAAAACCCTGTCAAGAACATGTGAGATCTCGCCAGGGATTGCGAAAATCTCACTCCACTCTTGTGAGACTGTAATCACATTTTCATTTCAGCCTTAGCCCATTCGCCCCCCCGCCCCCTGTTCCTTTGTCCCTATCAATAACATTACTAATGTGTGAAATGTAAGTTGAAGCTACTGTGGTGGACTTTTGAATAGATAGCAGGCTTACCAATGGTACTTAGATCCTAGCAAGTTGACCTGAGCATGACTGTGCTCCTCCACTGCCACCATGAGGAATAGCTAAAGCCTTCTTTCCTCCACTGGGGATGTAGAGAAAAAAGAGGTGCAGAGTTAAGAACTGGTTAAGCATAATATTTGGTTATGGCGCAATACTTGGCCACTCCCTTTCCCTCCATTCTTATAAATCCCCCCCACCTTTTTCTGACAACGTATGTGGAAGGTAATCAAAAGGGGGTGAGAGTGGAAGGGCTGGCAGGAATGGAAGAAACAATGAGGACATGGATAGGGGCCATATAAATGGTACACACCTATGGGGCAGACCCTATGTTTCTTTAGTTCAGCCCTTCTCCCATGTGGCCAATTGGACTGTGCACTAACTTCCAGATTGGCCCCCTTGTGAAGAAAGGTTCCCAACCCTGGCATACATTGTGGCGAGTACCTGTAGAGTGGGGAATGAAAGGCCCAATGCTCGAGCAATACCTTTTTAATGCGAGCCTTTGGCAATTGGCTATAACCCTGAGGGCACCTGTTTAGCTGGGCGTCTGGTGAGAGAGTTGGGTTGTGGCTTACATTGTGGCATCTCGAGAATAAATGGTGATATCCCTGATGACTGCTCTGCGCCACCTGCCCTCTCTCCTGAGGCAGCAGAGCTGGAGCGATCTCATGCAGTTGTGTTGGGCATGACTCAGAACACATGGAAACTGTTTACACATCCGAATATGGGGATGTGGCTAGGTTGCCTGGGCTCCTTCCATGTAGCCATTGGAATACATTATAATAGGGTCGGTCCTACAAAACTACTGTTAGAGTGAACACAGGTATTCCATTCTCCACACTCCTACTTTTTACTAATAGGAAATGCCAAACCGCTTCTCCCGCCTGCCCTCCTGGAACAGCAGTCCACTCTGGGATGTCTTCCACCTGCAGTCCCGGAGAAATATTTACATACAGATCATGGGGTTCATCTTTGCATTCACTGTCAGGTACCGGGTCAGCTTGTGCTTCACCTTGGGTAACTGCTTACCCACCCCTACCCTGATGCATGTCATTACCTTGCAACACAATCCATCTAACCATTCTTCCCTGACAGCTAACCACCTCCCTCCTCTATATCCCCCATCTTCCCCATAAAGCAGGCAGACCCTTCCCTCCATAATCCGCCCCCTCCCCCATTACCACCCAAGAACCGAGACTTAACACTCCTCCCGTGACCTCCCTAGCTATTTAGCATACAGACAGGTACACATGATTGAACAGTAGGTAACCTGGCTCACCCCACTCTTTTTGCCTCCTTGCCAGGATGGGAACTGTGTCCTCCTTCCTGATATCTAATGGTGTTCAAACTCTAAGCAAACAACTGAGGATTCTATGTGCAGTGCCTCCAGTTGATGAAGCCTTACCTCTGAAAAAAGGGGAGGAGGGCTTCACCAATGAAGTCAATAAATTCTGTGGTAAAATAACTAGGCCCGAATGCCAACTCCCCTCACAATCCCAATAAAAGGAGATCATCACACAGGCAAGGAAATGGGAAGGAAGAGTAAAGCTTAGACTAGTGTAACCACCAGGAACCAAATGGAAATACAAGCGGGTAGATGGAGTCGTGGGAGAAGGGGGAAGCAAAAGAGGAGAAGGCAGGGCAAGTGGTACTGTGGGAAGGGGTAACATGTCTCAGAGCATGTACAAACACCCACCACCCATGGTGTTTTACATGGGTGCACACCCATCCCCCCACTCTGCACTAGTCGTGTACATGGACTGCCCCCTCGCTGCACACCTGCTTAAACACGGAGCTTGGGGGAGGACGTTGGTGTAAAAACAGCCAATGTCTTTATTTTGGCATGGGCTTTCATCAGCAAGAGTTGACTTTCTCAGATATCGGCTGTTGCGGATGAAAGCTCATGCCAAAATAAAGAAACTTACTTGTTAGACTGTTTTTACATGGATGCCCCCCGCCCCCCAACTTAGTGTTTTGCCGGGTGTGCGGCGGGGGGGGCAGTCCGTGTACACAGCTGGCAGTGGGTGGGGGGGATGGGTGTGTGTCCGTGTAAACACCATGGGTGGTGGGTGTCTGTGCGTGTGTGCTCCCAGTGCACACCCACCTCCACTTGTCGCACACACCCCTCCACTCAGCCCTCATGGACACCCACTCACCTCCACCCACCGCGTCAAAACACCCACCCCCATCTATGTATTAACAGTCGTAGTCTTTTTTTTTTTCTTTTTTTTTTTTTCCCCTGTTTTTGTGTGTTAGAGCTACAGACTAACATGGCTAATCTTTTGGAAATAGCTTCTGCACCAGTCTTTTCAAGGTGTTGTACAGGACAAGGACTGAAAAATTGGAACTAGAGTGGTTCGTCTAGGAAAAGCAAATACCCACATTTGATGGGATATCCTTGCTCATCATTCCCCTCCCCCCCCCCCCCCCCATGAGCACACAAATGGGGATAAAGATAATAGGTGGGGGAAGGTATCTGTTTCTCCTGCTAGAACTTGTACTAAGCTTCTTTGTATACATGGGGCCAAAACATGTAACGGAGGAAAGAATGACATCATTAACTTACTCACAAGCAGCAATTAAGTTGCTAAGATTTTGATTGCAGGACTGACTGCCATGGCCTTTGCGGCTTTGAGATCATTAGTCACTACTTCAGTTTCAGGAAAAAGATGAGTCAGGCAGCCCAACCCTTTTAAAAAATGGATTGTGTACAGCTACTGCAAGAAAAACAAAAAAATACGATTTCTTTATTTCAGTAATTTCTGCAAATAGGAATGGAGGCTTTACAGACAACGCAATAAAAAGAGGAACTATTATGGAGAGGAAATTTTTAAAAAGCAATACCCCCTCCCCCATACCCTGTTTAGAGCCTTACTTAATAAATATGTCACTGTTTCCTGTTTAAACAGCCCAGTAGGAATTGTTTCCATTAATCAAAAACATCAGCAGAGTACTGTGCCACTGTGGGCCTATTCAAATTTATTCCTGGCTTATTTCAGTAATACAAAAGAATTTGTGGCTTGAGAATACACAGGATATAGAGAGATGACTGGTTTTGAAGATATAAATTGCATCATATCAGCCATGCTAATTAGTATTACTGTACAATGGAGGCAGTGCTAGGAGAGGTAGACAAGGTAAAACTAAAACTGAGAGCAATTTAATTACCATAGCATTTTCCTTAAAAGGGCAGAGGACCAAGGAGAACAAAACACTGAGAACAAGATGCAAGGATAATTTGCACAGCGTCAGAGATAGAAATTATTCAAGGCAAGATTTTGTCTTTATCCTGTAGAGAACTCTGAGAAGGAATAACCTGGATACCTTATATGAGTCTGGCTCAAAGACAAAAATGTTGCTTCCCCCTTTTTCTAGAACAAAAGAATTTCCTCTTGGCCTCATCGTACTCAAATCACAACACACTATTGCCAACTCAGTTGAGCTACCCAATGGTGAGAGAAGGGCAGGGTTTTGACTCCACCCATGTCCCACCCCTCATTGTCCTCCAAGATAAGCAGGGTGTACGGAGCAGAGAGTAGGCACACAGGTAGTTCAATAAGGTACTTAAAGGGAGTGTTATATGGAAACATGCCTATTTTGCTATTGAGCACGTGCAGACCTGTCTTTCTGAATGTGCCCACTGAGAATGCACACATACGTGATGGAACTAGACTTAGTGAGGTCCTCGCCCCTTGTCCTCAGCTTCCATGAATATAATGTGCCCTCCTCAGGTACACACAGGAGTGAAAGCTGGGTTGGGAGCAGTCCATCATAATATTAACTAATTAATTATTCTTTTTACAAAGTATTTATATAGCACCAGGCCAGCAATGTATCTGGCTCTTTACAGACAGGTCCCTGCCCCAGTAGGCTTACAGTATAGGAGAGAAGGGAGGGGAACAGAAGGAGAGAGAGGAATATATTAATGAAGTTGAGAAGATGCAGATGCACTTCCTTAGCTTAGTTCAGGGCCGGCCTTAAGATTTGTGGGGCCCAGGGTGAAGATAAAATGTGGGGCCCCTGGTGTCCCCTCCCACTTGGTGGCAACATCTGCGGTGCCCTGAATGTGGTCATGTCTGGGGCCCCACTGAGAGGGAGTGGTGCACCCACAACCTGTCCTGGTGAAAATAGAGGCCACTTAAGGACCTCAGAAAGAGCGGGACCCAGGGTGGCCAACCCAGGTCACCCTGTGATAAGGCTGGCCCTGGATTAGTTCTAGGAGGAGAAGGGGACCCTGAGTAAATCAGGGATGAGAATAAGAGGATTGGGGCTAGGGAAAGTCTGATGGGAGAGGCAGTGGCGTAGCAAGGCTGTGGTGGGCCCAAGTGTATATCTCAATATTGGACCTCACTAAAAGCAAGAGACAGTGTCTTCCCTAGGTGGTAGCCCTCCCAAAGGGGTTCTTAGCCAACCTTGGTGGTGGCACCAGCCTGGCACTCAGTAAGCCGCTCTGGAGTGGAAGAAAAGTGGGGTAGATGGGAGCAGTGCCATCACTCCACCCCTGCCCACTCTGAAAACTTCCTTCCTGGCAGGACCCTTTACAAGCAGGTTGACCACAGCTAGGAAATTTTCAGAGTGGGTAGGGGCAAAATGTTGGTCCTGCTTCCTCCACTACCCACTCTGAAAATTTCCTAGCAGTGGTCAGGCAGCTTGCAAAGGGGCCCCCTAGAATCTAAGGTCTCCATGGTAGCTACGTCCCAGAGAAGAGGTAGGTTTTCAGAAGGGGTTTGGAGGGACAGAGCAGAATGATGAATGTATCCAGGGAGGGAGTTCAAGACTTGGGAGAGGGCAGAAAGAGAAAGGTACGTTAATTGTACAGGCTCCATATCCTTGAAAATTTGTCTCCATGGGATATTAAAAAAATGAAACCCGGAAGGGGGGGCATACTTTTATGGGGTCCCCATAAACTATACACATGGTACTGGAAGTTAGGATGGTGGATGAGCATATTTTCATACAGAGCACCTTTTCACACAACCTTTCTTTCCAGTGCAGATGAGACAGGTCAAGGTACGATTTAGTCCTTTAACTTCCCTATGGGTTCATCTTAATTACACATTGAGTTGGAGGAACATTCTACATATTCTAAGTGGGGTTGTGCATTGAAGTTTGGATAAAATGCATAAATACTTTTTTTAAAGAGTCCTTTTCAACTTCTGTATCCGGAAAAGACAGACTGCTCTGCCGTTTCTGTATAGAAGTGGAAATTGAGAAGCACAAAGCACACTAACTTGATGTTTTTAATTGTTGATTTAGCAGTTCGAGCATCTCTCAGGATTCATGATATGAACTTGGGCTGGTCAACCACAACAATGGTGATCTATAGGAGTGGACTATGTTGGGTTTACTTTTGATATCCGAGTGCATTGCAATTCAGGAGCTTGGTCTGTTTGCACAGACAGTTGCGGGTAAAGCAGCGCTCAGGGAATTGGAGGGAATAGGGTGAGGGCATGAGATTCTGCTGTTGCTCTGGTGCTCACTGATACCAAGGTTCTTTGCTGTTTGGTGTTTGTTTGTTGTCACCCCCAGTGCGTGTGGTATCAAGACTTTTTTAGCATTAACAGAGCTGCGTTCACTCACTTAACTATACCGTAGCATATTTCTAGAGAAAATAGACATGTTCTTTAAAGGGCCAGAGATTAACTCAACACCCACAACTGAGACTGGATTTTAAAAAGAGATCACACATCACTTACCCAGAGTGCTGGTGTCTTATGAAAATCTGGCCCTAAATGACAGTGGCACAATCAGATTGGCTATGTGCCAGTACTCTGAAAATCTAAATCTAAGTTGGGAGCTGACCTCACTGGATAATTTGTTCCTGATTTCAGGTGTTGAGTAGATCCAGAGCCCTTCAGAATATCTGGCCGTACATTTTATAGCATACTTCCACCTTGCCTTCCAAGTTCACACAAAAATACTAGTGAAATTTTATTTATTTGAAACACTGAATAACAAACCATAAAAATAAGTGATGCTTATAGTATGGTGGAGCTTGGATATTTAGTAGGACTGTAACTCGGACTTCTGGAAACTTCAGAAATTGCCGAACATTACGGTATTTGGTTTGGAAAGTCTGAAGTTCTGAAGACCAAGGCAGTTATCTGGAGAACTTCGGAAACTGCTGTGCGCGTGGGAGGCTGGTGGACAGTTGAGCTGCTTCTGGAAATAAAACTTAGTGCCCTATTTAGTAGGAAGGAGGTATGGGAGGGGACAGTTGAGTGAGGATAAGCCAGATGGGAGTTTTGATTGACTGGCCAAGCCAGATGGCAAGTTCTTGATTAGCTGCCAGAGCAAAATAAAAGTGGCTGCAGCCATTTTGTCCATTCTCTTTGGTGAATTTGGCTGTGTGTTACAGTGCTGCTGGATCTGTAATCAGCTGGGCTGGGGGGTGCTTGGCTTGGTATGGTTTGGCCTGTCCTGTCCATGGGGCCAATGCTGGGGGATGGGGGTTAAGTTTACCTTTACCATGCCATGCAATTTTTTTTTAAAAATAATAGAGTGCCACATTGCTTCTGTTAGAAATTTTCTGCCTGCTGCTTGGCTGGCACTTGGTACCATGAGTCCAGACTGGGATTTCTCTTGTCTGGCTCCACTTCCCTTTGCCTGGTCTGTTCAAGTTACCAGTGCCACAGTACCAATGCTTTGCCAAGAGTGTGCCCCTGGGGGGTGTGTGTGTGTGTGTGTAGCTTCTTAATTTTGAGACTGCTGGGGCCTGATAGGATTTATTTCTCCATGCAGTTGCAGACTCGGTTTTGGGGTTGTTGTATTCTTCTTGAGTGAATGTCCCTTGATAGCCTGCATTTTTGTGCACTGCTTGGTTGATATAATTAAAGTGGGTGCACTCACTGCTGATGGTGGGCCATGCTGTGGGTACACTATTATTGTTTTTTTATTTCTGCAAGCAGTTGCACTTTTGTGGGGTTGTCTTCTGGAGCAATTGTCCCACTCTTGCCAGCCTGCTTTTCTGGGTAGTGCTTTGGCTGTGGGTTCAAGAACTTTGCAACAACTTTCTGAAGTTTTCCGAGGTCCGGAATTCAGAGTCCAAATTCCAAAACTTCAGAAACTATGCCAAAAGGCCACCAAGTACTTTGACTGATTACTCAGAACTTTGGTATTCAGCCCAAGTACTCAGAAGTACTATTTGGTACAGTCCTAATACTTTAGTCAGTCATGTGTTGAGTGATATCTCTGCTTCCCTCTTGGAAGTGGGAATGCAAGTTCTGAAGGTATTTACAAATTTTGTTGGCTCCTCGTCTTCTGTTGCAAACTGCCCTCCAGGATGGGAACATGTACTCCACCCTAGTTGTCATGATAAAATAACTTATGTAATAAGGTTCTGGACTTCTTTTTAGACCTCGAGGAAAGGAAGCATGAAAGCTCCATTAACTGAAATTTTTTGAAGACACCCAAGGAGAGGGTATTTCCAAAATGCTGGAGAGCTAAGAAAACCTGCCTGGTTTGAGATTTTAGGTTATTGTTATTATTTAAATTCCCCAAATATATATTATACCATTATTTTAATATTAATAATAGGGCTGAAACTCTACCTGGGATTACTCGGTTTTCATGAAGTATCCCAGTACTTGATTCATTTTGCCGACTACTGAGTAACCGAGGAATTGGCCCTGGTAGCTACTCAGCAACTCCTTGATCAAGGAATATGGGGAAGAGGGGCATCAGGGGGCAGGTGAAGGGAGCAACAAAATCATTGGAAAACAGAGGGAGTTGGCACGCCGTGGTGGAGTACTCTGGGAGCATAGAACAGTGGCTGTGCTCCACAGTGCATGCTGGGTCTTCCTGCTAACTCCTGCCTCCCCTTCCCTGCCCCTTCTCAGGGGGCAACAAACTCACCAGAAAGCAGAGGGAGTTGGTACACTGCTGTGGTGTGGAGCTGCTGTTTTAATGCTCTCTGGGAATATGCTGGGAAATGTAGTCCAGCCTGCTCCTAGAGAGCCAGCCGTGGTTGCGGTTGTTCCTGCCTCCTCCTTACCCATCGTGACGCTTTAGTGGGTAAGTTGCTGCAACCTCTTCATCTCAGGGACTGGAATTCTGACTGTCCCTTAAGCGCCACATAAATTGATGGGAAGAATCGAATCCATTACACGTATTCTCCCATCTTACTGCATAGCCGCATAATGTCTTGCCCGATGAGAATATCATCAGCTATGCCCACAAATCACTGGTTTTGTCACAATCCCAGTGAGAGAGAGCAGAAAAACTTCATGGAGGGAGAAGTTGATATCTATGATGTCAGACGTTGCAATCCTAGCTTGTGAGAGAACCATGGAGATCTCGTCATCTACTGTTGAAATCAGAACATTGAGATTACATTACAATTTTATAACTAGACCTGCGCATTTCCGCTATGTCTTCACTGTGGGTGGACACATTTTCTTCATTTTGTAGATGGAGTGCTTTTCTTTCAGATGCTCAGAAACCTTGTGTGGCTGACTTTTCAGCAGTGTGAAGAAACAGAGGGTAGTAGGACAACTGTCTAAACTGGCAAATAAATTTCCACCTAGGGGGAAAGAAAACTGGTGTTTCTCCCTGAATTTGGAGACATTTAAAAGGATTCCAAGCATAAAGATTCTACAAAGTTAATTTCAAGGAATATTATCCTTCATTGGCTGGAGAACAGATGACCTTTCCCAACTCTTCACTTCCATGGTTCTTTAATTCCTTCACAGTGCAGCATAGGAGAATCCGTCAAATTGTTTAGAAATCTTCACTGTTTGTGAAGGTTACCATTTTTACCTTGGCTACCTAGATTTTCATTATTTTATCTTGCACCAAAAGCAAAAGAGGCTCAATAGTCCTTTACCGTCGGAGGAAAACTAATTCTCTTGGCCTTGCTCTTACTGTCCTTTTGCATCTCATAGTTGGGTGTCAAGACATAGGCAAATCACATCTGAAAATGGGCCTGTCTTTTCAGTACAGAATCAAATTTATTAACTGTTATCCCACTGTGGATAACAGAAACCTTCCTTCCTTTTTGAAGGGAAAAAAAAAGATGGGAAAATGCCATTCTATCTTTTCTAGCTTCTGTTTTAAAGGAGTACCATTAATTATCATGCATTAAATCATGTCTCAGCTCTCTCTTGTATACCTGACAGTAATACAGTATACAAGTTATGTATATTTTGTTGCAGGGGCATGTCTAGGTGGGAATGGGCCTCAGTACAGAAGATGGAATGGGCCCCCTTCCGAAGTACTCCATTCCAGTGTGTACATGCATGTAGCCCCCCCACCCCCCGTCTTGCGAGACCAAGTGCAGCTGCACCTGTTATGGCTATGTCCCTGTTTTGCTGTCTTCCACAATCTTGTATAAGTTTAGGGACATTCCAAACTGGGTCCTGCTGTATAGGTATTCTTCTGCAACATTAGACAATGCTTTGCTATCTCCTAATGAAAACATTTGTTTTCTAAGATGGAGAAAAGATCACCACCTTTCTGGAGGAAGACCCATCTTAATAATGATGAACCCTGAAACCGAAGACCCTCGTTCTGGATATTAATAAACTTTGGCCAGTTTGAGAAGAATCTGCAGTCAAACTCAAAGCCTAGCATGTGTATTTTGCAGCCAGCCTCTCTCTTGCTGTTTTTACAAGGACATGGGGTGCTCACCCCCACCCTTCCAGCAAGTCTAGGGGTGCACCCCCATGTCTATCTGCTTGAAGCACCACCTGGGTCTGTTTTAAATGGACCCGGAAGCTGTTGTGGCCCACAGTCTGCCTTCACATCGCCCGTCCCCCACACCATAGAGTTGCGAGCAGATTACCCTGCGGTTGGGCTGTCCGCTCTGCTCTACTTGTGATGCTCCTGGATGTTCTGAAGCTCCACCAGTAGGGCTGCCCCAGAGCAGGGACAGCCTGTCCTGCCTCTCCTCTGCCTACACAACTGGTGGGCTGTCTTTTTAAATGGATAGCCCACCCAGGTGTGAGTCAGGGCAGAGGCAGGACAGCCTTCTGTGTTAAATGACAGTAGCAGGGAGGGGGGATTTTGTGGCCGTGGCGTGGAATGGGTGCAGGGTGTCCATGCATGGTAAGTACCTGGGGAGCGTTTCATATGGGTGGCTCCCTGCGTGGCTGCCCTGTCCGTGGAGGCAGCCACCCTGCTGGCCCACACAGGACACTCCGGATTTTCCTGGAGTGCTCCATGCATGGCTATGCATAGCCAGTACATGGGAACATACCTCCGTACGTACCAGTTCAAATGAGCCATTTGCTGTGTGTGGAGGTGTCTCATTTAAAAACCCTTTTTGCGAAGACTAGGAGTAGAAGCTCTGATCTAAATCTGGATTTTGTACCTCAGACCCATTTGTACTGGAAACAATTCTGACTACTGCCATTTAAAATGTCCAAGTTCTAATTCTTTTTGAAGTCCTCAAGCTGATATCCTCCCCTTGAAATATAAAAATCTGTGAAAGGAATGACTTGCCTAGAAAGTTACCAAAACTGTAACGTTTAATTTATATTCTATCCATGTGTAATAAAAACTCTGGTTTTATTTATTTTTAAGCCCCAATGGTTGTGGAGAAACACTTGAGAATGTGACTGCAGTGCCCAAAAGGCAAATTAAAAGAACCCAGAAATGATTTATATTTTTAAAAAGCATGGTGTTTTGGGCCCAAGCTCATAATTTTGAGCATTTGAGGTTGTCATCCCTGCATCTGGTGAGCTTTTTGGTTCTGGGTCTCATCTGTGCTGACAACTCCAGTGAATGTAGAATTGGAGGCAAAGCAGTTCTGACTGCTCATATCACCCCTTCCTTGGGCATCCTGAAGCCCTTAGGGTGATATCCTTGTTTTGTAGCTTTGCTTTTAAGCTGTTTAACCAGATGTGTCAAATTGTGAAAGGTTCAAAGGATTTATACTCAACAAGGAAACTGGTTTTTTTTGTTAAAAAAAATATCTCTCTGGTTTTTAACTACATTGACCTAGATGGATGTGATTTACACCAACCTTGGGATCTAGCCTTAAAAGTTTAAAACATATAAGACTAAAAGCTTTCTGTTGTTCCTTTCACTCTGATATCTGCTTTTAGTTCACTCCAGTGAATAGTTTTGCAAGCTGTGTGTTTGTGCCAGTGGGTATGTTTTGGATAGATTCCATATTTAGCCTTCTGACAAAGGATAGCCAATCACTGGAGTTGTAGAAGTAGGTTTTGGTTGCTAGGTGTGGTTTCCTGATGGCTTTATAAAAACTACAAGCCTAAGGCTTGGCTATTCCAGTCTGCACTTCCTGAAGCAGTAGCAGTAAGGCATTTTGTGAGGCATAAAAGGTATGTTCCTTTAATTCTTTTTATGCTCTCTCTTGAATTTTGCAAAGCTTTCTAACTATGGAGTGCATTAACCAAGTGGCTTGACATAGTTGTCTGCATTTGTTGGCTCTGCCACAGATGGGTGTGGTCATTTTAGCAAAGAATGTCTTCTTTTTAAAGTACTATTGTTGCATTTAAGGGATGGAACCGTTACCATTGCTTTTCTTTCTTTGATGTGCCAAGAAATCTTGAAGAAATAGTTTTTTAAACACTAAAGAACAAGCTTGCTTGCTTGTTTGCTGGGTTTTTTTTTTTTTGGGTTACCATGGAAAATTGAGCTATTTTTAAGCTGAAGTCTGAGACATCGCGAAACTAAGATGCCTTATATGGAAACTTTTTTTTTTTTTTTTAAAAAAAGCAAAACTGTTGTGGTTACAGCAGCAGTTAACTGCTCAAGAACAGTAGAGTATTTCACTACTTTCCAAACTTCAGCTGAACTTGGAAAAACCCCAGAAGATATTAGCCAAGAGGTGGCGGAGGGGCAAAAGAATTACAATTAATTACTCGTATGTTGTAAGTGCAACTCAGTATGAGTAAGGGTTGTAGAATCTCACTGCTCAAACTTTCCATGAATGCTTGAAAATAGGGTGAGGCTTCTTCTCTCTGGCTGCTAGTTCTTTTGTGCCTGGACAAGTTGTGCAAGTTTTTGGCACATTCTGAATTTAAAGAGAAACATGATTTCCTGGAGGTTGGCAAGAAAGTATGGAAGGTGTGCACAGTAGGCATATCTAAGCTCAAGCTTTTGCCAGCATAGTGCAGTACTAATGGAACCTTCTTCAAGATCATTATTTTCTGTTCACAAAACACCTTATGATAAATTATTATTTATGGCTCCATGCCATGTTGCCAGCTACATTAAAGGTGGCATGCAAAGATTTGGCCTGATTCTGATCTTACCTTCACCATTATAAATTCCAAACTAACCCAGAAAAATAAAGATACTCCTACTAGAGTAAACCAGTGTAGGATCAGAAGCAAACCTATATTTTGTCTCTAAAATAATGTAGTTGTTTAATATGAGATTTTTAACTTAAGCTGTAAAAAGACCCAGCTTTGAATACTGGGACAACGTCACACCAAAATGCTCATATTTAGGGTAAGGTCTCAAACCTTTTCCGGTACTTATGAGAATGTAATCACTAGGATTTTTTTTTTGATGAGCACAGAAACACAGACACTTATAATAGGGTTAAATGTGGAGGTGATAACTTTGGGTGAAAACAAGAGACAGCTGCATTAGCCTGGGAGTCACCTGCTCATCTGGTATACCACTGCCAGATGTTCACCAACTATAGCCTCGGGACAGGTATGGGATGAATGGGCTGATGGCGATCAGCTATGCAGCCTGGGGAAGGCCCAGCCACCTGGGCTAAACCGGGTTAATAATCTCCTCATATATTCAAGTCTCGCCCAGCGGATTGGGCTCAGAGGAGTGCCCTCATCCTGGCCACTAAACAGTTGGGGGGAGACCACCCAGTGGAGCACCCCATAGCAGCTGTTTTGCACACACACACCTCTGGGTTGTGATCTCTAGGGCCCCCCATCAGCTGTTTTATGGCAGCTCTTTGTAACAGGGAGGAATCCATTCCTTGGGTGACTCTGGCCCTTTAAGAAAAGCTAGAACCCACAAGGTAGCTGGTGTGCTAGCAGGGATGTAGGTGGTGGGTGAATAAGAAGACTATGTCTAATTGCAGACTCCAGCTGGGTTATGGCGTGGCAGTAGCCAGCCCAGAGGAATAAAACCTGAGTTTGGGAGCTCAGTAGAAGGTGGCTGCTGAACTACTGGAAGGACCAAAGGGGAAAACAGGGACTTGTTGAGCGCTTTGCCTAAGGATTTTGAAGCCAGGGAGTAGGAGTGAGGAGGCAGTCCTGCTAATAGAGCAAGTCTCACCCCAAGAAGGGGTTATTAAAGGTGTGATGGCAGTGTAGGCTTGGAGGAAAGTGTGAGAGTCAGAGTGTAAGAGCTAGATGGTAAGCTCCGTGACTAGCAGGACTGGAAAGAGCATGCCCAGGAGCTGAGTCTGGCTAATGGGTTTGTGCTAAGTGGTGGAGGCTTGTAATAAAGGACTGTGAGTTTAATTCCCCCATCAAGAGTGACTATTGGTCTGAACCAGGCCCAAGACTTACCACAGGTAGGTGCATCCCTGCTACTACTCTTCTGGGGGCCTGGTCCTACTGTGCAGCAGGAATCCGGCTGTCCTGTCCCGTATGGATGGCTCCGCAACCAACCCATGCCGTGGAGGGACTTGTGATGGCAGCCTCCACCTGGAATACCGGGGGGCTGCTCATGTGAACCACCTTGCCCACCATTCTGAGGAATGGAAGTTTGCTGTGGCCTTCTAAGGAGAGGTCTGGGGAGCCCGCTCAGCACCACCTCATTTGATTTCCCCCTTTGTTAACTAAATAACCAGCTGTTGTACTCAGAGTTGTTTCATTGGGGATTTCTGTTGGTAATGAGGATTCCTTAGATATTAGGAGAGTAGTCAGTGGCCCCCTCTACATCCATGCATCCGCCAAGGAACTGGCCAGAAGCCAGGGTCTCACCTTGCTCCTCTTAGCTGCATTGCTAGTAGAAGACAATACATGATATGATGGGGGGAGAGGCTCCTGGTTCCTCAGGCACATAGACATATCTATTCACCATGCCCTATATATTGCATGAATGTCTGGAACTAATGCCCAAACTGCTTTTTGGAGTTTTAGCCCCCCCTCCCCCATAGGACCTTTTCTACCTCCCAAAGCCACACTGGAACTGGCAAAAACTGCAGCAGATATACATTAATCCAGGCTGGATCCACAGTAGAACAGAAGTGTGCACTAGGGGCCCATGTCATTTTTGGTTTTGTTTTCGTTATTTAAATCTGTTTTCGTTTTCAGAAATATCAAACTGTCTTCGTTTTTGTTTTCCATTGGTTTCAATGGGAAAAAAACATTTTCGGCTGCACCTTTTTGTTTTTCACTATATTTGACTGACGCTTGGAGTGATTATACCTCCAGTGGAAGGCATTAAGTATACCAAATTCCAAAACGATCGAATAAAGGACTCCAATTTTAGAAGCAGTTGAATTAATTTATTTTGCAAAAATCTTCCTATACATTCTTAGGTGTAACTTCTTTGCCTCACATTTAATATAGATGAAGCATGGCAAGTTTATACCCCTTCCCATATTTACTATATCTGACAACTTTCAGAAGGATTGGATAAAGGGTCCTGGTGGCATAAGCAATTAACTTATAAATGTATGTCTGATCATAACATCTTTGTAGTACAACCAGTGTACATGAAAGTTGTCAGGACTGTATATCATACTTTCACTATCATCTCTGCCAGATAAAGGGTCCCAATCTTATATGCCTGCACAGCATATGCAGAGAAGGAGCCTATACCAGGGATTCTCTTGCGTGTCACTGTGGTATAAGATCAGTTTGTGATGCCAATTGGCCAGCAGAAATGTCAACCAAATATCCTCATTCTGTGCTGTGACCATGATCCCACCATCTCTCCCCCACTTGTTACTAGGAATTCAGAAGCATCTGTTTAGGAAAGAGCTAATAGAGATTCTCTTATGTCCTCTGTCACAGTGCTGCAGGATGTGATTGTGGTGATAATTGGCCAGCCTGGATGTGTTAACTAGGGGCTCTTTTAGATGAGCGGCGCTCCGTTTTGCGCCGGCGGCATGCATATTTTGAAACCTCCGCCTGGTCTAATTAGATGAGACGGAAGTGGCTTAATATGCGCATATTACGGTGGAGGCGCATTTTTTAAGTGCGCGAATTAAATACCTCGATTATGAGGTATTTAATTTGTGCACTTAAAAAATGCGCCTCTGCTGTAATATGCACATATTAAGCAACTTCTGTCTTGTCTAATTAGACCAGGGGAAGGTTTCAAAATATGCGCGCCGCCGACGCGAAATGGAGCACCACTCGTCTAAAAGTAGCCTATGTCTCCTGATTGTTGGGATGCTACAAAGTCCCAGTTATGTCCCTTCTATGCCCACCTGAGGGCTGCGCCCTATGCCCGCCTTGAAGCCACTACTGATTGGTACTGTAAAGCTAGAAGCATGCAGTAATTGGCCAGTGAATGTCTGTCAGTCTTTTGGGTTGCTCCACATCCTTCCTCCTACAGTCTGTCTCCCCCTGCCATGCCAGGTGCCTGCCTCTGACTGGCACTGCATGTGCTGCTATTTATCTGAATAATGGTCTTCAAGGGGTCAGCTTCAATTGCTTATAGAATTGGTTCCCTTTATCAAAGTGTCCTGTAGTTTGGCAGTGATGACAGGGAAGGTATATGATATATTCCTACCAAATGTCTTATAAACAGGATGGAATATAAAAACGTTACAGCTGGAAATGTATTTTCAAGTGAATGTCTTATATGATCGGAACCCTTCAGCCAAGTTTCTGGACATTGGCAGGTGTATTAAGCTTGTCGAGTGACATAATATTCACAGCTTTCATGAAAATTGGATGGAAGATAAAGAAGTTATAGCCATGAATGTATATGGAGCTTTTCTTAAAATCACAATGTTCAATTGCTTCTACAATCGGTTTCCTGTATCTAATCATTTCAAAGATTGGTACACATAGTGCCCTCCATTGGGGGTACAATCACCCCAGGTTTCATCAGAATTGAATAAGAAACAAAAAAAAGCTACAGCCAGAAATACTTTTTTCAGTTTCCCTTTATTTCAAAAACAAAATGTCATTTTTGTTTCTATTTTCATTATTATTATTATTTTATTTATTATTAGTCATTTTTGTTATTGCAGTAACGATAATGAAAATGACAATTTTCATTATCATTATTATAATAACGAAAATTACAGATACACTCCTACACAGGAGAATAGACTGTGGCCTCCAATAAATGTGATCCATGAGTAAACTTGAAATAAATAAATAATACACAAACAATACAAAAACGAATGAATGGGATCCATTAATAAACTTGAAATGGCAACGCGAGTGTGAGAAGCGCTGGTGTAAAAGATGGTTCCTGGGAATGGGGTGCCTGACTTTTGAAGGGCCTCTGGCAATTCACGAGTGTTCCCCCTACATAAACAGACATAGGGGTAGTAAAAAATTAAAAATAAATAAATAAACATGGGGCTCATCAACTAGAAATAACAATACATGCTTAATGTTTGGCCCTGCAATTCAGGGAGCCCTGCCCCATAAAGGGGATGTTATGTTTAATTGAACATTTTCCTTTTCATAATGGGGGAGTCATCAAACATTAATGTTAATCCATCAAACATTAATGTTTATTTTATTCCCTGCCCTTCCCCAAGACTGTGTGACTTACAACGTATGCAAAAGCATGTAAAAATCTCCATCCCAACTCCTTAGCTCCCACCCCTATCCCTATCTGCCAAATGCTTGGCCAAAAAGAAAGGTCTTCCATTGCCTTGGAAAAATGCTCGGGCTCTGACAGACGCCATGGGGAAGAGAGTTCCACAACACTGGGGCAGCAACTGAGAGTGCCTCCCCGTGCACTCTTGTTGACTAAGAGGTGGTACCCACAGGAGAACACTCATGACCAACCACCGGGATCTCAATGGAGCATAGTGGGAGAGGCCGTTGTCTTGCAGAAATACATTTTTCTATATTAGGAGGGGGACCCTCACTACTATTTTTCACATGACCCCAACTTCCCTGGATCTGACTGCATTAATCTTCCCCTCACCTGGTTTGTTTATATGCAAAATGACCACTGCACATGTGCAGACTGACTGCCCTTTTCCGAAATGGTGGAGACACTGCCCCCACCATTCTGGAAAATGGCATACATGCGCAGAACGGTCTGGCAGCCATTTTACACATGCACAATGATTTTTGAATGTTTAACATTTTAAAATAGTTTTTATACATTTTTTTTTTTTCTTTTTTTTTTTTTACAAAAATGAATGGATGTGCCCTGTCCAGTCTGTCCAGCTGCTCAGTCTAGTTTGGTCATCTGCATTGTCCACTCATCTACCCATTTGTCCTACCCCATGGTCCATGTGCTGATCCTTTTGCAAATTCCTGGACCAGATCCTGCTCTAAACTTCCTGCATTTCTTCCATTTGGACTCAATCCTACACAACTTGCTCTGTAATCTGATCCTGCTTTGATTCACCAGACCCCTAGTTCTTACCCCTGACCGTATGATCCACCCACTTTTGCACAGACCACTCCCCTCTGTCTTGTTTGTCTGGATTTGCCCACTACCCCTGCCATTTCTTGTTTATCTTAGATCTGCAAAAACCTACGCACTCCTGCACGCGCTCTCTGATCTTCCTCTGTCCCCTCCCTCACTCTCCCTTGTTTCTCCTGCTCACCTAATCGCCTTCAACCCTTCTCCCTTGCTGCCCCCCTTGCCCCCTCCCTCCGCTCCTTCAAATCCCTCCTCAAGACCCCTCTGTTCCTTGCTGCCTTTCCCAATCCCTGCTAGACGTTCCCATATACCTACTGTCTGCCCGCCTCTGCAGACTGCTGCAACCTGACTGTAACCAAGCCAAGCACACACACCTGAGTCTTTGTACCTGCTTGAATGTTTGTCGGTCTTCTCCCCAGTCTCTCTCACTGTCCCCTCTTCCTGTCTCCCCCTCCTTGTCTTTTAGATTGTAAGCTACAGGCAGGGACCGCGTCTATTTCTATGTTCTGTACAGCACCAGGTCACACGACTGGCGTTATATAAATGATTATAATAATAATAATTAATAATCCTTTGCAGGGGGGTGATACACGGACCCTGGCCTTGAACTGGCACCCTTGGGGCCAGGAGTGCAGGAGGCTAGCATCTCCGTGTTACCAAAGCACTCTGGCTAGGGCCAATAATGATGGCTTTCCACCACTCAGGTCAGGCTACGCACACCCTCAGCCCTGCTTCATGCCCCCGGCTTCCTGTCTGACTGCTGGCCTGTGTATAAGGCCAATCAGCAGCCTCAAGGAGCTGGGTGGATCATTGGTCACTTCCTGTTTTTGTGTCCTTGTATTTCCTTCTGATGTTTCTTCCTGATGTCTGTCTGCATGATCTTTGTACTGGCTCTGCACTCCCCCTTCCTAGTGTGTCTTCTGGGCCAGTGGGAGGTTGGCCTTTCTGAGCTTCCTTTTCAGAACAGAGTCCTTCTGTTCCTTGTTGGTGAACCTGTCTGCCTGTTACTGGGGCTCTGTGTGCTAAGATGGGGGTCTGGTATCTGACAGAAGCACTCCCTAGCAACACTTGGGAGTAGCCTCCTAGCGATGACCTGGGAACTGCCCCCCGAGATGGTTGAGACACTGGGCTGGCCTGTGCCCATTGTGTCACTGAGTTCCCATCTCTTAAAGAGATGTTCTGCTTTCTTGCCCATTTACAAACCTCAAAACTACCTCTGTGGACATCACCTAGAGTGACCATGGTAATGCCAATTATCCAGTAGGCCAAACGCCTCCCGTCTGGAGCCAATAACTATAAGCACTGTTCTGAAGTGAGCAGCCAAGTAAACTGAGGACAAGCACGGTCCCAGGGAATCAAAGGTGACCCTCCCCCTTGTTTCTGACCCTCAGCAAGGGGAGTCTAGGCATGAGCACCCCACCCTGACATAGGTGAACTCTGGGGATAGGAGGGGGTGGGATTAAGTTTGTTAGAGCATTAGCAGGCAGAAGGCAGCTAACCAAGTCCACCTCAGGAACCTCATGCCCAGTTGTTGTAGTTACGTTAAGTTATGGAAGTTGGACCCAAGTTTAATAGGGAAAGAAGGCGGGGCTGACAGGCCCCTCCCCTCATGCTGTTCGTTTAGGGTTGCCATACCTCCCCTTTAATCCTGGCAGTTTATGAAAAATACATGATGCAGGGTTGCAGAACCAATGCAGCCCTGCAGCATGTATTTTTCATAAACTACCAGAATTAAAGGGGAGGTATCGCAACCCTATGTTCGTTACTGTTTTAGCAATAAAGAGAGCAGCCATTTAAACCTATAAACTGTGTCCTTATCTCCTTCTGGGATGCAGTGACAAATGGCATCATCAATGGACTATACAAAAGAAAATGCCACACATCTGTTTGGGGGCCATATTTTTTTGAATTATAAATAATGCTAATGATGATATTTTCCTTTATATCTGCTGCCTTGGATATTCTATTTCTCAGGATAAGCCTGAGGAAAATCACACTAGAGGACATGACTAAGGTATAAGCAATAATGAATGGTGTAGACAAAGTAGACTGGACACACTGCTTTTCATCCTTTTTCAGAATAATTTATTAACTTTGATAAAAATTTAAAGGTAGTACACTTAACACTGGTGAAAGGAAATGCTTTTATAAAAAAAAAAAAACCAGTTAGTCAGATGAACTCATTTCCAAAAGACATCTTGGGACCAAGATGTTTCCAAAGAGATGGCTCAATACAGAAGAGGAAAATACACACTAGTATGTTTGCTGTTGGCTTTTAATATCTCTTTGGAGAGTTATAAATGCTTGCACTTCAGGCCATAAAGCAGCTTCTAATTAACAGGAATTAGGAATAAACTTTCCCTTAGGCTAGTTTAGTTAAGCTCTAGTGACTAATGCAGGTTTTCTTTCACCTTCCTCTGAAGTAGCTGATACTAGTAACTAGGCTGTTGTTGGAGACAGTTGCTGAATTATAAGGACTGATGGTCTATTTCAATGCAGCACATCCTCTGTTCCTAAAAAACATGTTACAGCATCCCAAACAAGATTTGAGTAATTGCTGAGTGTCATTTGCTGCCACATGTGTTGCATCCTCAGCACACTGCCAGTGTCTAATCTTTGGGCCCATACCTGGTAGGGATGTGTAAACGCGGTTTGGGAGATCGGGGTTTGGCCCAAACTTGGGGTGTTAGGCCTGTTCGCGAACACCCCAAATCTGAACTGATCCCCAACCGAACCGACTTCAGGTTCCGAACTCGGTTCGGGCGGGGCACAGGGAGGAACACGGTTTCCCCTCCCCCCTCCAGACTGTGTGGGTAGAAGGGGCGCTGGGGAGCACCTCCCCCCCCCCTCCTGCCCAGCCTGGGATTATTATTATTTTTAACACACACACACACACACACACACACACACACACCCCTTGGGATTGCCCACGGCCCTACCTGCTGGTGCCGGGGCTCTGGCCCTGGGTCCGACGGTGGGCTGGTCCAGTGGCGGCGGTGCTCCAGAGTGCTTCAGGCCGCTACTAGGCCTTCCGGGTCAAACCAGAAGGCTGAGTAGCAGTCTGAAGCGCTCCGGAGCACTTCCATGGCCGCCGGTGCACCTGAGGCCCGGCACCCCCAGGTAGGTTGGTCTCCGGCTCTGGTTCCAGCAGCAGCCACGGTAGTGGCCGTGGGTCCGGCGAGGGCAGGCACTTCAGGCCACTACTAGGCCTTCCGGTTTGACCCAGAAGGCCTAGTAGCAGCCTGAAGCGCTCTGCAGCACCACCACCACCGGACTCGCTGCCGGACCCGCCCGCTACTGGACCCAGGGCTAGAGCCCCGGCACCACCAGGTAGGGCTGCAAGCGCTCCCGGGGGGGTGTGTAAAAAAAATCCTGGGGGGGGGTGCTCCCCGGTGCCCCTTCCACCCGTACAGCCTGGAGGGGGGAGGGAAAACCAGGTGTTCCCCCCCCCCCACCCACCCCCCAAACAGGTTCAGCCCCCCGAACCAGTTTGGTCCAAATTCGGTTTGGCCGAACCCCAAACGGGCCGAACACTGAACCACTCGGTGTTCACACATCCCTAATACCTGGAAACTGCACCTGTACAAAAGCTCCTTCAAGATCCGTACTTATTAATGCACAGAAGTGGAAGAGTATGGAGAGTGTGTAAAACAAATTCTGTTCTAGAGTACTTCACTTTTGCCTTTTTCTCCCCACAGAAACTTGGATCATCATGTCTATGGTGTCGGAATTCCTGAAGCAGGCCTGGTTTATCGATAATAATGAACAGGACTGCATTGTAAGACTTTTCAGAGACATAAAATCTACACACAGATGAATGTATTAGAAATCCAATTAATGGCAACCTTAACACAACAACCCAAACAGATTCCAGCAAAATGACAGACTGTGCTTTATTATACACTCATGGTGCTTTCAGAGTACATTGGGTGTCTTTAGATGGGCCCAGGGCTGGCTACTCTTGGACCTTCTCTGGGGGGTGACCAGCCTGTGCCAGGTTTACATGGACCAGGCAGTTTCTGTGGCCCATGGGGTGCCCCCTCCCCCACACTATAGCACTGTAGACAGATTGCCTGATTCTCTAGACTGCCGCCCACAGCTGTACAACTTTGCCTTGGGCAGCCCCTGGCAGAGAGCGGAACTGCAGTGACCGTCCACTGGCCAAATGGACCGCTGACTCCGTACTGTGCCCCAGGTTATCCCTGCGTGCCCCACCTCTGCTCTGCCTGCACATTTGGCAGCCTGCCTTTACATTGACAGGCCACCTGGGGGAAACCCTTCTGCATTGTCTTTTATGCTGCAGAACACCCACTGCACCCTAAAGTCAGCGATTCGTATAACGGTTTACTTACTTCTGTCTAAAAGCACCCATTGTTATGAAGGAGAGTCTAATATAGAGCAGATTCTATTCTTATTTAAACAAAGTCATGGTGGTTGATTGCTAGCTTGTATCATTTACCTCTTAAACCCAGTCCTTTTAATATAGATAAGCAGCTTCTGTCATTTTCTCTGCCCCAGGGATTTTCAAACTTTTTGAAGTTGTGGAACCCTTCTGCATTTGATTTTTTATGCTGCAGAACACCGCACCCTAAAGCAGGGATTCTCAGCCTGGTGCTCGGGAACACAAGAGTGCTCAGGCAATGCTTGAAAATGCTCCCCAGGCCCATTCATGCAAATTATGCAGTGCTCCCCAAGTATGTCACTCCAGTGCTCTTGCCTGGGAAAAGGTTGAGAACCCCGCCCTAAAGTCAGAGGTTCATATCGCATTTTACTTCTGTTAATGCAGTGTGTGGTTTTTGCTTACCTTCGGATAGGACCCCCATGCAGACTTCCACCACACTCTATCGCTCCTCCTCATACGCCTCCCCATGCATACACAGAGTCCCACAACCAGGGCCGGACTTAGGAATTTTGTGCCCCATGGCCCTTCTCAGGCTGCTTCCCCCAAGCCGAGTCCCGCCCCCACGCTGCATATTCATGGGTAGGGGAGCTTGTGTGAATGATATGATGTCCACGCCTGCGGTGACTTGGGGTGCGTGCACACGCCTGCCTAACACACATCTCCACTCACTCCCCCCCCCACTTCTCCCCACGCATGGAGCAACAAGGGGAAATGGAAGTTGCTCCATGGGTGCGAATGAGCGGGGGGTGAGTGGGGATGCATGTGTGGCTGTGTGCATGCCCCGCCCATGCACCAGCGTGCCCACGGACCCCGACCACCACATGGCGGAGCCATGTAAAAAGGGCATGTGAGGAGCCACTTGAAGAAGAACAGAAGGTTGCTGCCTTGTAAACAAGATTCTTCGAGATAGCTTCAGACATTCTCACAATACCCACCCTTCCAGCCGTGCATAGATTTTTTTTTTTTCTTATATTCTTAGAAAGGCTTGGAAGAAATGGCAGCTTCAATTCCATGGTGCTGCAACTCCATGGTACTGACCAGGACAATAGCTGTCTGGGCATGGAACTACACCATGGGTTTACCCAACAGATGGACAGCATCTCCACTTTTGACTGTTGCCTCAAGTTTGGCTAGCTTGCTCAGTGCCTGGAGTTTGCACATATGGGGCTTGCTTTTTACATGAACAGGTCAATCTGGGGGTGAAGTGGTTTTGTGCAGGCAGAAGTGGAATTTCTATCCATCTAAAAGAACCCTCTCCCTCTCTCATATGGGGTGGGGTTGAGGGACGGAAGCAGATACGGTAACCTTCTCACACACCCTGTCCCTTGGTGGTGGTGGGAACCTCGTATTTTTTCCCAGGTGCATCCAGGGGGAGGGAGCAATCTTGATGGAAGGAACCTGACTTATTCACTCTTCATTCTGACGTGCAGAGTTAAGGAACCCACTGCCTTGCTCCCTCCCCCTCCTCCCTGCATGCTGAGAGGTGGCTGCTCTGTATTTCAACTGCTGAATCTGAATTACATTCCCTTATGCTGGTATGGCCACTGAGGCATTGCAGTTAGGAAACTCAAAACGGTTCCTTTGCATAAGATGTGTGTCTTTCAAAACTGACCTAAATTTTGTTTTCTTTAGAAAAATTCCAAAGGTGGATCAGCACTCAATTCATACCCTAATTTCAACCCATCAGCTGATGCTGCCGCCCTGGACAAAGCGATCACTGCTAAGGGTAAGAAGAGAGAGAATATGATGAGTACAGTGCAAGGGTTTTCCCTAGAAAAGTGAAGAATGTATAAATGGCAGAAGCAGAACAATATGCAATGCAGAAAACTTTTTCTCTAAACCAAACTAGGATTAAGAAATCAGGAAGGTTGAGAAGTGTACTCATTTCCAGCATTCTCCTAAACATGATGTCTTTTGAACACAGGGAAGAAATCCAATGTTGGGGGATGACATGCAGCCCCCTGTTCTTACGAAATTACTAGGATAATAGCAGAGTTTCGTTTTGCTAACACTCTTAGCCTTTGCTTATTGTGATGGTTCAGAGCCCTAGAAGGACGAGGTATTGGTAGTGTTGGCATTCACTTACATAAAGCAATGTTTTCAAACGTTTTCCTCACTTGCTAGTTAAGGTCAATGGATTTTATTGACTTCGATAGTAATAGAGTTCAGCCAACACTGGACACTGTATAATATGGTCTTGTTATATAACTGTATAATATCACATAATTTAGTTATGTTAATTTACTAGAACTAAGTTGAAAAAGTTCAAAGGGAAAATTAGAATAGGAGGCATAGACTTAACCTTCACTACTGAGAAGCTGCTTATCTATAGTCCATCTAGCAGCGCAGCCGTGGCCTTCAGAGCAGTGTGAGAGAAGGACGATAGGAACTGGAGCCGAAATTCATATTCTGAAAAAACAATCACATGTCGAATTAACCCTACCTGAGCTGAAAATGGCAAAGCTGGTAGTAACTGCTACCCATTTCCATTCCATCAGGTATTTATTGTTGTGATTTGGGGTTAGTGTTTTTTTTAGTTTGGTTATTTCAGGTTTTTTGTCACTTTGGTATTTTGGTTTCGTTGTTTTGGCAATATTAGCACTCTTGCACATACACAATTAAAAAAAAATATGATAAAACCAAAATACAAAAGTGACTTAAAACCCAAAATAACTAATCCAAAAAGCTGAAATAAACGAAGTAGAATATCCCAAGAACCAGATATGCCAGTACCTGTTTTGCTCATGGGCATTAGTTGCATATTTGAAGGCCTGAAACTGTGCTTAATAATCCACAAATAATAAATCTAATTACTAAATTTCAGCTGTAATCAGAACAATAACTACAGAGGAAAGTCAACTGAAAGAGACAAGCTAGTGAAGGTGTGGGAGGGAAGTGGGAGTTTCATAATTTCTGGGGGGATTTTCCCCTTGATTGAGTATTGCTGTAGACAGTGCCAGGAGAAAACTCTGAAAGCCTTCATATTGGCTGTAATAAACAGGCTACAGCTTTACTAAACCACACAATTGATATTTCTCCAACCTTCATTGTCTAGTGCAGGTTAGTTTCATGCAGATCCACAACCACTTGTGGGAGCAACAATGAGATCCCCTCAGCGCTGTTTTGGAGAGTTTCTCACCGCTGCTAGTCTATTCTAACTGAGAGAGTCAGTAATCTCAAACCTATTTTGGGCGGGGGTGAATCAAGGTTCAGAGGATCTCTAGGAGAGACTTACCCAGGGAAGCGGAGCAGCCACCAAGAAAAGTTACCAAAAGCAACTCTTTCAGTCTTGCTGTAATAAAGTTCTGCTTATCTTCACAAGTATATCTGGGACTTTTGTAAGTTCCTTTCATGCTGAGTACATCATGCAGAAGGTTTGTTTGTCAGCCTACTGCATATTCAAAATACTATATTCTGTATGTGCAGTCTAATAGAGAACCTTAGATTCTTGGTTTCTTTACAAAGTGTTTTAATTACAGAACCTACGATTGTATCAACATAATTTTTCATTTATTATATAAAGATGACAATTTCACTTACAGAGAATCAGGAACAAATTTTATGACATGCTGAGTGAATGCTTTTGATGTGATTTCCAGGAAATTCCTTTGAGATTAAGGGGAAGCAAATTTGCTGATGCTGTGCTGTTTCAAACACTCCTAGTTTTAATGAATTTCACTTTGGGTGCTTTGCGTATAACATGATTTATTTTTTTTCCCAATTATATCTACTGAAATTAAATGTGTGATATCTAATACCTTTTTTTGTTGTTGTTTGGAATGGATTCCTTAGTTTGGGCATTTTCATTTACTTTGGAGTATTTACTGAAGCAAGAAAAGACTCCAGTTGATTATATTAACCTACTAGCCTGCTTTTTTTGGCTTTAATGTAAACCTAATAACTAAATTATTTCTATTTCTACTTTGATAAATTAATTATGTCTGACAGTCCGAGCACTAAGAAAGCAAGACCAACCTTAGACAATGAAATGTGCAAGTCATTCTCTAATTAAATGACTTGTCAAGGAAAATGATAAACAAAAGGGAATGTTTATGAAAATGATTTACAAAGACTTGTTTTCCATCACTTTCAGGTGTTGATGAAGCAAGCATCATTGCTATCCTGACCAAAAGAACAAATCCACAACGCCAGCAGATCAAAGGAGCCTACCAGCAGTCTAAGGGGAAGGTACAGATACAAGACTGTACTTACAAAAAGTTTGCATTTATTTTTATTTAGCAGACTGTTCACTTCTATGCCTTCATAAAAAAAAATATTGCAGAAATTCTTCAACCCTACTTACTGAAGACTAGAGTATGGTCTGGTGAAGTTGAATAACACTTATGCTCTAAAGGCAATGAACATTTTGACCTAGTGGACATCATCATTTTGAAGTTCTTAAATATAAGGGTCCAGTTCTGAAAAATCCCCAAAGCCCCATTGGAGTAATTGAGAGCTGAAAATTAACACTAAGACTTTGGAAACAATCAGCATCTTGTGGGACCATGCTCCAGATGTCTCTGCTATGACTAGGAAGAAATGACTGCTTCTCTTTTTACCAGTAGAGGGAGTATGTTTGCCGTGTTTTTGGTCCCAAAAATAGGTAGTAGAGACAAAATAGCATGGTGATATCTTTTATTGGACCAACTCAAGTTGGTGGAGGTTCACAAGTTTTTGGACTTCATAGGGTCCTTCGTCAGGCAGGTCAGGAGTCATGACTGCAGACTTTTTACCAGCTCAGTTGGCCATCGCTTGTCTAAGATCAAGTTGTG
>QEPC01012913.1:5227501-5237711 GCA_003113815.1 Sphenodon punctatus
GTGTGTGTGTGTGTGTGTGTGTGTGTGTGTGTGTGTGTGTGTGTGTGTGTGTAGGGGGTAGAAGAAAACTTTCCACACCTTTTTGTTCACTTGTTCAAGAGTTAATCATATGACCAGTATTTATGAAGGAGGAATTAACATCCTCTTGAAAAGAACAGGGAGGAAGAGGGGTGATGACCTGTTCCAACTGCTATGTCAACCCACTTAATATGGTTGTTTCCAGCCCCTACAGCAATGAACTGTCAAATACCCAAAGCCTCCCAAAGAATGTGTAAAAAGCCTTGATTATATTAACATTAGCTTCTGACAAGCACTAGTAATTAGACTGTATCTGTCTGTGTTCAGTGTGGTATGTAGGAGAGAAGGAGCACTTCCAAACACTCCCTGTTAAGTGACTGTGTGTGTTGGTGGTCCGCTGCGACCCACTTAGGCCTGTAAGCCACCAGCACATTTGCTGGCAAGCTGCCAGATGTTGGCCTGGGATTGCGATCCTGGAGACCTTTGAGATCACAGCCTGGGCAATGACCCACTAGACTGGACCTAAGGTTACAGCGGGCTATTGTGTTAGTCCACTGTTCCCAGTCCAGTCCAGTCCAGTGTGCTTCCATGACTGGCCAGTGGCCACCATGGCTGTCTGTCATGGGGGGGTGGGCGGGGGAGGGGAGGCGGGGTGCTAGGTGTAGCGCGAGGGGGGAGCCAGGCAGCCACACATCCATACATCTTCCCGCCCTCCCCAACAGCCCAGCCACCAGCACATTTGTTGTGCCAGCCGACCAGGTCCAGACAGTGGTTGCAGCGTGTTTCTGTCTCAGGTTGGATTTTGATGGTGTGCTCCGCTGTCACTTCTGTTTACACCCAAAGAGTGGCACCAACAGTTTGGTGAACAAAAATCAGATATAATGCATAATGTTTGTAACATGACTCCTTCTTCTAATGGAGATTAGATTCTTTATCATAGATAGAAGGTAGTGGAGTTTGTTTGTTTTTTAATGGGCATCTCCTTGAAGCAGCATTAATTATCATTCTGAAACATTATAAAAAATCTATAATTTTCCTTTGTAGTCTCTGGAAGATGCATTGAAGAAAGCTCTCAAAAGTCCTCTGGAAGATGTTATTCTGGCTATGCTGAAGACTCCAGCTCAGTTTGATGCTTAGGAGCTGAGGGCTTCCATGAAGGTATGACAACAGAATACCAGCAAAACTCCTGACTTAGACTACCTTTGTTATGGTCTTTTCTTATGTACATAATAGACTAAAGAGAGAGTGTGGTTGCCATGTTGGTCTCAAAAGGAATAGATGGAGATGAACTACTTCAGATTTCTTTCATTGGACCACCTTCTGTTGGTGACTTTATGCAAGCTTTCAAACCACACAGAGCTCTCCTTCAGGCTGGGACATGCTTACTTCCAGCCTAAGGAAGAGCCCTATGTGGCTTGAAATCCTCCCCAACAGGAATTGGTTCAATAACCGATATCCTCTCTACACTAGTCACATTAGCATACTCTGCAGCACTGAACAGAGACCTCTGTAAATGTACGGTATCAAACAAGACTGGACAGTTAGTGGTAAGAAATTCTGAGATGTGAGTGCAAATGGTGCTTATTTGAAAAATCATTTTTTTAAAATATGGTGCTCACAAGCCATAGCATTTGCAGAAGACAAAGCACTGCTTCCCTTTTGTTCTGCTTCATGCTTACAATTCTTCCTCGTGTCGCTAGACATCTGATTTTACTTGCATCCCTTTGATGTGCACAGATTCATCCTCTAGGAATTTGGCTCTTGAACACATCATATTGTGGATGGGATGAGAGACAGAAATTGTTTGTAACGTGCACATTTATTAAATTGCCTTTACCCCTTCTTTTATAAAATGTATAATAGCAGGATGGGTTCATTTTTCAAAGGCAAAGTTCTAATCAGACCGAGCAATAACTCTGATGAAGAAACTCATTTAAAGCTCGGCATTTTAGAGAAATTTACCCATGGGCAGGGTCCATCAACAGGATACAAGAATGGCTTTCTTTCCCTTCTGCCATTTCCTGATAGCATTTAATCAATTACAATATATATAATAGAAGGAATTCTATTTCTCCTGCTTGCTGTTCCCTCTCTTCAAGACCTGCTTATAGGCTGATTTATCTTGGTAACTACTTTCAGGAGCTAGGTGTTTTAAGTATGACACAGAGACTATGTATTAAGGGTAAATTATACAATAGTGAGAATTGTTTATTGTTTCTGATAAACTGCAATTCTCAGTTTACTGAAAATGGACTTGCAGTAACAAATGTATGCCTTTGTAATCAAGAACATTGATTTTATGGCTATTGCATGGTTCTGTGCTTCTCTATGTTGTGTTTCCCTTGTTAAATAATGTCTGATAAAATTCACTAAACCATTTTCCAATAGGGACTTGGAACTGATGAAGATACCCTAATTGAGATTTTGGCATCGAGGTCCAACAGAGAAATCCGAGAAGCCAGCAGGGCTTATCAAGAAAGTAATTCATAAGTGCAAAAGATATAGGAGTAAAAAATGTTGTGTTGGGAGGTGGAAAGGCATGCTTTGAACACCAGTAATTTTGGAGCATCCATTATCTAAGAGAAACAAATTCATGGTATTAAGTTGGGGGGCAGAGGGATAGGGTAGACTATACATGCTTCTGAGGATATTTTCAAATGTGAAACTACCACGGGTGGCCATGCTTTCCCCGGCGTGACCACCCATGGTGGTGTCCTGTCTGCCCCTGCCTGCTAGATCTTTGCTGCAGACGGGAGCAGAGTACTCCCGGACCATGGCAGGGTAACTCAGAGTTGTGCAGTGGGCTCCCTGTCAGCGCACATCCTGGGGTTAGCCCTGCCATAGTCCAGGGAAGGCAACCCTGGACTGTGGTAGAACGGGCCATTATGTCCGATGGCCCGCTGTACCTAACTCTGGCCAATGACTGGAGCTATTCCAGGAAGGTGCAGCGGCTTCATAGGCTGCAGCACCCACACATCAGGAAGCAGCTGAGCAGCACAGGGGGCAGGGCTGTGTGGACCATGTCTGCACATCCTCTCCCTGACCCCTCCACAGCCTCGGCTGTGGGACTTTCACCATGGGCAGAATCAAAGCGTGGAAAAACACCCTGCACCTGCCACATAGCGCAGTCAGATCAGAGCTATCAGCCTTTTTACATGGTCCTTCATGAGGCAGAGGGAGGTGGGTTTATGATGCAGTGTGGAACAACTAAAGCTGATAGTATGGTCTCCATTGCTGGCTTGGATCTTGACTCACAGAGAGAACCCAAAGTGGTATTTCCATTTTGGATGAGGTGGACCATTAAAATAGCCACTATGCGATTTGCAGCTTTGATTCCTAATTTGCCACCGGTACGTTACAAACACCAGATTGGAGTGGTGGTAGTAGTGAATTGAGGGGTTTATGGCTTAAAGTTAATTAACTGGGCCAAACATATGGTGACCAGATTTGGGAACATTGTTATAACATCTGTGGTTGTAAATAGAGGCGCACGTGTCCGTTTAGGCATGTGCAGCTCAAAGTCTCTTTAAGAATGTTTTCTTCAAGTTATTTTGAAGTAGATATGGGCCTAACCCAGTATCCTGAATCCACCCCTTTCCCCCTCCTCGAGGGAATCTGAATCTGACCTTCACAGCTGGTTTGTGAACAAATTAAAAGCAAATTTTGCATCTCTCAAAAATGGCAACAGAAAGGAAATGGCAGCTGCCAATGTTGATATCCACACATACTTATCTAAGAGATTTAGAACTGGGGAAAATAATATGTGAAGAAAAAAAATTAAAATATCATGCAAAAAGATTGTCTTTGGTTTTCTGCAGTTTTTAAGAGAGATCTAGCCAAAGATATCGTCTCGGATACATCTGGAGACTTCCAGAAGGCTTTGCTTTCCCTAGCCAAGGTATGCCATGTTCAAATGAATTTAATCTTTTTTAAAAGAAGAGTTTTGACTGAATTAGATGTCTGTCTGTATATAGACATCTACTTTGGAAAGCATGTTGCACTGCGTATTTCTTATGCATTACGTTATATTAAAAATGCAAAGGAAAAGAAAACTTCCTATGTGGTGATTTAAGTTTTAAACAAGTCTAAGAGTAACAATTTCATTCTACTGACAGTTACAAGACAAGTTTGAATTTAATGTCACGTGTTTCCTTTTAAACGTTAACACACGATCAGTGTGCGCACTATTCTAAAGTAAAATATAAGTGACGGAAAGATGTCATGTGCCTGTGGCTGGGGACCTGCCCTGCCACCCACACGCCCCAGGTAGAGCAGGGAGCACAACAAATGTGTGGGTGGGTGGCCTCAGTTCCCAGTGTCCCATCCCCTACCATGACTTACAGCCATGACAGCCTATGGAGCACAGTTATGGTGGCTGACCATGGCAGACCCCAGCCCAGAGCAGGTATGCCACACCAGAACAGATGTGCTAACTGTGGCCTGCTTTGCCCCGTGGGGGCCACCCTTAGCACAGGCTGTGATCTTGGAGATTGTCCAGAGGTGACAGCTTGGGCTAGGCACCGGCACTCCTGAGGGGAATCCCGGGCCAACATCTGGTGGCATGTTTTACACATGCGGGGGGGGGGGGGGGACGGCTCGACCAGAGTTGACCAAAGTTGCATCTGTTTTTATCCATAGAATAATCCTGCAAAATGTGACTGGCATAAGACTTCATGATTCTTCGATCTCATGTTTGTGTGAGATTTCAAAAAATATAGCACTAGCACTTTAAATATCTCACTAAGAAAATAATTCTTCTGCAGAAGAATGAGGCTTTTTAAAAAAAACTATTCTGAACTTAATCCAGTGTGAATGAATTGTTAGTTTGGGTCCCTGCCCAGTGGGCTTACAGTCTAAGATGGACAAGAGGGGAGCACCGGGAAAGGCACACACTCCCATTTTATAGATGAGGAACTGAGTAAATTGTTGCAGACAGTCTCTAACTCACATGGAACATCAGGAAATATTGTCTGAACGAAACCTAAAATTGCACATACACGTTCCAGGGTTATAATGAATAAAATGGTAATAAGTGAAATTGAAATGTTGCAGGGTGACCGGAGTGAAGATTCTCATGTGAATGATGAGCTGGCTGACAACGATGCAAGGGTAAGAATAGGTTTTGCACTTAAACATTTCCCCTGCTTGATGATCACTTCCCCTGCTTAGAAAACTGGTTTACAAATGATCACACTTGCTCTGGCTAAGGACAATTCGTTATCTGTGCTAGTATCCTCCATCTCCTCACTCAGGATTCTTTGGCCATGATGGACGCTCTACCCCACCCCCACTGGGAGTGCGGGTGGGTGTGCGGTGGTGTCCGTGTGCACGGGACGGCAGTAGGTGGGGGGGATGTCTGTCTGTAGAAACAACACCGGCAAAGGGGGGAGGGCGCGTGTGCTCCTGGCACACACCCATCACCAATGCAGGGAGCCATCTGACAAAACAGAGGAGATGCCGTGTGTGGAGATGGGTATGTGCCCATGGGAACGGGTGCACACCCACCGCAGCTGCACACCCATACCTCCACCCACCATGTTCTGTGTAAAAAGGGCCAAAATCTGAATGTTGGCCAAACTCTTTCATTGTAGACTGCTGTTTTCCATTAGTTACATGCACTTCAGTAGCCAGGGATAATACAGTCTCCTCTGATGCGAGTCTCAGATTTTGTCACTGCTGACCTCAGCGTATGTGATTTTGTTCCTCTATCAGGAAACAAAATCAGCTAACCTTTAATTGTGAGATGTAACTACTGGTCTGTAGTTAGATTAATGTTACTTATCACTTTTCCCTTTTATTCTCAAAAAACAGTAGAGTTGCCAGTCTCAGAGAAGGAAAAGAAGTGTAAATACACTGAGAACCTCACTCATGATGTAAGATAGGAATTAGCTCCCACCTGGGATCGAGGGACCCACACACCGTGTTTCACTTGAGTCAATACACATGTACATAAGTTTGTCTTAATCAACTATTAGGTTTATTATAGCACACAGCAAAGCATAGAATCAAGCTGTTGATCCAGCAGCAATAGCCCAGCTAGCTAATAGCCCACACCCAAAGTCAGAGTCTTACATGTCTTGCAAGTTCAAACATGGATGTCTGTCAGGAACAAGAGGTAGGTGACGGCCTGGTCTGCCAAGTTGTAGGACCACCTATGGAGGAGTTCCGAAAAGGGTCACAGCCCACGAAAACCAAAGTAGGTTTCAAGCACTGTGACAAAGTTCTTGTCTCTGCTTTGGTCTTTTATAGTGTTCTGGCTGATTTTTTTTGTGACCCCAATTCCTGGTGCTTGTTTTCCTGTTATCAATCACCTTTGTCAGGCGGATGCCGAGGGGTGATGGTTGCTTGAATGGCTGCTGCTTATCAATTGGCATCTCCCTGGGCAGGAACATCTCCTCCTTCCGGGCATGGAACAGATATACCTGCCAAGAAGTTTCCTTTGTTGTTGGATCTGACCACTGGGTGCTTTCTGTTGTGCAAGTTGCATACAAGCATCTTCTCATCAAGTGTCTTTGTTTAAACACTCTCAGTTCTTTGTTCCAGGCTGGGTGCAGTTGGTCAAGATGAGTTAGCAACAGGATGATGTAAATCACAGATCTTGCAAGCCATGGTAATAAGTTGGGAGTTTGTGAAAGTCCTAAAAGATTATTTCCCACATGTAGTCTATCTGCTTATTTCTAGCAATCCTGCTTACTGGATCAGTATATGTGTTCAAAGTTTTGGTACAATAGTTACATATCAAATACATTTTTCATTTTGGTCATTGGTTCTAAGTGTATCAAATCTCATAGTATATTATATACATTTTCTTCAAGTATAGCACACAAACTGAGTCTGCACTTAGAATCACTTGGATAGCCATGGGTGTAGCATTAAATATTACTTTGTTTATACCAGCTTTCTCCAAACAATCTCTTTCCTCTTCATGGGTTATCAATATTCCCACCACTGTGATGTGAGGCCCATGGCTTGGGTTTAGGTCGACTAATCTTGTTCTTGGTTTGTATTATTACAGAGACATGGGCCTTTATATAAGGCTACACAATGTATCTCTAAAAGCAAGTTACAATCTTCTCTGTCAAGCAGGAATATGGTATATTCTAGACAAAAAAGCCAGCTGGACAACACTGCCCTTTGGAGCTTTAGCTGTAGTTTACAGCTGTATATCTGCTGCACATCTGACAGGTTGCCTTTAAATGGATGGCCTATCCAAGGGTGAGGCGGAGCAGAGGCGTGGGTGCTTGTCCATGTGAAAAAACCCACAGTGAGAAAACTGGACTCTCCAATCTTTTTGCCTCTGTCAAGACAGTTGAAAACTGTGTCAAATGGGACTTTTTAGAAAACCAGATACTGCTTCTAAACTGAGATGGCAAAAGGTGGTCCAGCAATTTTGTAAGGCACTTTTGAAATATAATAATTTTACTTGTTTTTTTTTATTGAAGTAAACATGAGATAACAATCAGGCTTGTTGCTGACCGTGAAAGACCATTCATTTCCAAGAAAGTCTGTCAGTTGGGGGAAAGCAACATATCACTTTTTTTAAAAATTCCTTTTTAAAGAATGTAAATTTGTTTTTTGTTAAAAAAAAAATGCATAACCATATCAATAGTATGTGCACCACCTATGACTGGTACACTGTAAGGCTATTGTGCTATTAGCTAAGCAGTAATGGAAAGAACAACAATCCTGTAGAATAGTTAGTGAGGAATTCTGTAATACGTTTGAGGGGGAACTTAATCCTTAGAATCATGTGGTGAATACAAATTCAGTGATGCTGCAAATGCCTGTATTTGGCTTTCTGATGAAATATGCACAGTATTTCAGATCCTCTCACTCTTAAGTGTCTCTTCTTTATACTAGGCCTTGTATGAAGCTGGAGAGAGAAGGAAAGGAACAGATATTAGCGTCTTCGTTACGATCCTTACTACAAGAAGCTTCCCTCATCTTAGAAGGGGTAGGTAGAATGAGGCTTTTGTCTCAAAGGAGCTATCTATTAAATGTGGATAGTTTATATGCATTTATGAGTAGGATAATCTCCTACAAGATACATTAGAAATACAGGTGCAAATAACCTTTTGTAGTGTTTATTTTCCATTGACAGCATTTTCACTAACTCCCTTAGATACTGGATTGAGCCTGTTATGTCCATGTTCACCCAAACTGAAAGATGAAATCTCCAGTCCTCTTTCAGATGAGATATAAACCTGTAGACTTGACTACATCTTAGGGGCATGTCAATTGTTTTGTTGTTGTTGTTGTTGTTGTTGTTAATTAGTAAAACAAAGGAAGCCATGAAAACGAAGAAAAAAAGCACCTGTTTCCATTATAAAAATAAGAGATAAAAATGATCACTATGCATGTACAAAATGGCCACTGGGGTCATTCTGTGCACGTGAGCCCTTCTTGAAAATGGTGCCAGCAGCATTGGCGCCATTTTGGAAAAGGGCTGCACATGCGTAGAATGGTCTGGTGTCCATTTTGTGCATACAAAGTGATTTTTTTAAAAATAAAATAAAATAATATTTTTAGTAAAATCAAATGGGAAAAAAAACCACCACCACCAAAGATGAAGAGTTTTGTTTATGAACCCTCCCACCCACCCACCCAAAATAAAGGGGGTTTTGTAAACAAAAGTGAGTGATGCACCTGCTGCACACCCCTACCACATGTTGAAAATCCTATGACTCTTCTCACAATAACTAAAATATAAGTATCCTAAAAATAAAACCACTCTGAGTCAATGCATTCTACCTACTTAGAATTTCTTTGGCAGTTTCAGTTTTATTTTTTACTAAGACTTTGTGCAGTGCTGTTAAATACTCTTAAACCAGGGGTCACCCAGCGGTGGCGAGTGGCCACCCTTGACCCTCCCAGGAGCCACTTTGAAAATTAGTACAAGCTCGGAGGGCCGTATAGAAGTGGAGGATGGGGGAGCATAAGGTATGTGCTCTGGAAGTGGAGGGCCCAGATTGTGGATCTGTGCCATGGATCTATCTCCTGTCCTTGTGTGCATGCCTCATCCCTCCTCCCTTCCCCTGAACTCAGTCTTTCAGTGCTTGGGGGTAGGAACTGGGTCCAGGGATCAGTTCGAGGAACCAAATAAAAACTAACCAAGGGCCTCAGCGGGTCGTCAGGTTTGAGGTTCCCACCCCCTGTGTTAAAAAAAAAAAACCTCTTGTCCTTATTGACTCCATCTGGTGTGGGCAATAACAATAATAATATTACAGCAGTTGGTGAAGTGATTCCAAAACACTGACATTGGTAAATCATTTTACTTACTGCAATCGGCAGGTGAAGGCTGAATTCTTAGAGTAGATTGCTTCATATGCCATCTCTTAGAGTTACTGAAAAGGTTGTATTTTGTATTTGCAAATCAAATTTGAATATTTACATTGTTAGGTGTTGAATTTGGTCCAATTTTGGTCTTGGACTTGGTCCATGACTTTACTTTGTTTGTTTTTGATTTTCTTTGGTACTTTGTTAGGTTAGTTTAAAATTTGATTCGTTTGATTTTCTTTGGTATTTTGATAGTTTTGTATGCCTTAAACCCAGGGTACTCGGAGCATTGATCATGATTGATTGGTCGATTGCGCGACTTTCCAAGGTAGATCCCAGCTGAGCTGGCAAGAAGCTGGACACAGTGCCGAGCGCACTGTTTTTTAGTGAGGGATTCCCTGATGGAGGGCAGAGCAGGAACTGGCTTTGGAGCTGGTCACAGCACAAGGTGCTGTTTTCAGTGTCTGCTTCCCCTGGGCAGCGGTTACTCTGTGTCTGTGTAAGAGTGTCCATGGGTGAGAGTGAGAGGGGTGTGTGTGTGTGTGTGTGTGTGTGTGTGAGAGAGAGAGAGAGATGGAGTTGCTCCTTTCCCCCACCGTCCACCCTCACATGTGACTGACTCCAGGGGCGTAGCAAGGTTGAGAAGGGCCCGGGTTCAAGCCTTAGTTATGGGCCCCTAATGTGCGCGCGTGCAATCCAAAAACCCAAAGTGGGTGGAGCTTAAGGGAGGGGTGGGGCTTAAGGGAGAGGGAGGGGCCTGCCTGTCCCTGGCGTCCATCTAAGCACCGCATGGAACCTTATGGCTGGCAGAGCTCTAGGGAGGGGCTTGTACATTGTAGGTGAAGCCTCCAAAAATCCAGCAACAAGGAGTTTTCAGCGTTAAGATGTGATGGACAGAACATTCGTTAACACTGGG
>QEPC01012913.1:5238881-5261960 GCA_003113815.1 Sphenodon punctatus
GTTCTTTTAAAATTGCCCGCGCCTCGTCCTGACCCCACCGGCAGTTCCCTTGCTGCCGGCTGCTCCTCCCCGCCGCTCTAAGCCTCCTGGAGCTGCAGATTGTGGGGGAGGGGAGGGGAGAGCGGCTGGCAGCAAGGGTGGCAGGGAGGAGCCGGCCGGAGGCATCTGGTCCCATGGAGAGGGGGCTCCCGAGTCCCGACCTGAGATATGCACAGCTGATTTGTTGGTTTTTTGCCGCGGCTCTACCTGGGCCCCCCGGCAAAAAAACCCACTCAGATGGGACTTTTTCTTTTCAGGCCCCATGGCTTGCGGGCCCCCCCCAGAGCAGGGCCCGGGCTCAAATGTGCCCCCCCGCGCCACAGTAGCTACACCCCTGACTGACTCCCTGTACCCCTTCATTTGCATAGCCACACGCCTGGCTGGAATGTAACTATGCCAATGAGGGGGCAGGGTCATGCAAATTAGGGTCAGGCCACACCCCCATGCCGCTGGTAGATCTCTGAAGCTTGATATCATGCTTTGGTAGATCTCTGGCCAGGAAGTGTGAGCACCCCTGCCTTAAACCAAACCCAAACAAGGTTATATTTTGATCTAAGCCAATCAAAGCCAGCAACGGTAGAATCATGCTGCAGAATGTTAAAAATGATTGAATACCAAATACCGGAATGCTAAACAGTGAAAATGCATGCAAATTATAGAAATCCAAATTCAAATTTAATTTTATATATGCAAAGTTTATGGAAGTCCAATTGGGACACAAATATTCAAGCTACCTGTAACATCTGTTGTTTGCAGATTTGAGATCAGCCTTAGCTAATGGTCCGCTCCATCACAGACTTGTATAAAAGTAGAGAAGACAAATGCTCCCTCTACTTAAGTTAACCTTTATGCTGAAATTCAGTCTTTCAGAAATATTCCAAGTACAGCAAACATGACATGAACAAAGTCCTGGACCTGGAGCTCAAAGGAGACATTGAAAACTGCCTGACAGTTCTTGGTAGGTAATAGGTAACTGACTACTTCTAGACTACTTCATTGTCTAAACTACATGAGTCTACTAGATAGATATTGCCGTTCATTGTCCCAATAGGAAGAAAGTCCAATACTATGTCCTGGTTCATTAAAAATAAAATAAAATACTGTAATAACTGTACATGATTACTTAAATACAATCAAAAAGACTTATTTCAAATAAATAAAATAGCATGAGTTACATTTTTAAACTGTGCTTTTTGTGAGCACAGATGCTTCTTTGCTGGCTAATACAATGTTAGAGCTCATCTGCCTGAAGTTGTGTTTAGGCTTTGTTTAAAATTTTATAAGGTGCCAGGCAGATTTTGAGATTTTGTTTTCAGATGGTGCTTTACTTGCTATTCATCTTGAGAGGTATAGATGAATATACAGTACAATATTGTGGACTGTATTGTGTCACAGTGGTTTCCATCCCTTCAAACACCATATCTGCAAATTGAGTGTGACACAGACTCAGGAGTCCTTGCCTCAGTTCTTAATCTTGTTATTGACAAAAGAAATATGGCCAGTTGTAGTGGGGAACTCCACATTGAAGGGGTAACCCAGTAGGTACTGAAAATTGTGGCTGAAGTGCTCCACGCAAGTGTAAAGAATATCATCTTTATCATTGTACTGTGTCTAATGAACTCTGTATGGCTGAAATGAGATTTTGCCCAAATGGAAAATCTTTTTGAAAACCCGGTTCCCAATACCATCTCTGTCGAATCAAAAGCTTCTCAGTACTTGACAATGTTTTAACCAACATTTAAGTTCTTGATTTACCAACCTCCCACTTACCAGGATCCTGTTTACCACTTTGCCATCCATTTCAAATCCTGGGAGGGAATAATGAGACACAACTGCATTTTTTTGCACTCCATTTTCCCTTGTACTTCCTTCTCACTCATTGGCTGGTATACAGATTCCAATACTAATCTGAGATCCAGTTGCAGATTGGTCAGTGCAAAGGGAACAACAATTCTTATTGGAAGCACTGGGGTGGAGGTTAAGGGGCACTGGGGGAGGTTCAGGGTGGGCTATTATCTCAGTGATTGGCTCAGAAATGTGGAAACAACAAACCTGGAAGGAAAATGGTATACTCGGTAATGCGGAAAGCAGTAAATTAATGGCATGCAGAAAGTTGGAAACTCAGGATGGTATCTCACAGTATAGTGAGAATTGAGAAATTGGTATCTGAAAAGAAATCCATAGGGAAATTGATTCCAGTTCCCAATATGGCAAAATTGCATGCAGTAAAAATGTTGCTGCTCATTTCAGCCCTACTCTGCATGGTTGGTGCATAACACAGCAATGAAATCTATTATTTTGGTAGCCAAAGCTGGCTCCATGGAAGTTACTGCCTTGGATTAAAAAATAGATCTGCCATTCCTTGACCCTCCTTTCCCAACAACTTTGCAGAACAAATCTCAGCTTGAAGCTTGCACTGAAGATGGGGTTTGTGTGCTACTGCTCCCCCCATCCCCGCCTCCTCCCATTGATGAGCTGTTTGGTAGGGAGAATGAATCCTTCCCAGACTGTTCTTTTAGGGCTCCCTAGCGTTTTGAGGAATTCTGAGAGTCGCATCTCCTTCTCAGAGCCACAGCAAGGAAGCTACCACCTTAGTAATAGTGTCCACCCTCTCCAGTGGGTGATGGGCCCTGATGCTTGCTTTAGTCTGGCACACTAATGAAAGGGCACACTTTTAATACATTGTTAGAATGAGTATGTGACTGTTCCCTTAATTTCTTCTGAGTTAGAAACTGCTGAAGGTTCCATCACAACATCTCTTTAGAATGAACACATTGATTTCCTTTGTCACTAATGCCCTTTTCACATGAGACCCACCCCCCACCAACATGGCGAACTGGGTGGGTGAGGGGGAGACATCCATGTGACCACTGGTGCAGGTGGGTGGGGGTGCGTGTGCACTCCTGCACTGCACCCATCTCCACCAATCCCCTACGCACCAAGGCATTGGAGAAAACGTCCATGTAATGGGCCGCCCATGTACTGCACACCCACTGCGGCCTCCACCCATCCTCCCCCACCGCACTGCCAGTTCGTTTGAAAAGGGCCTAAGCTGAGAATTTGTGCGGTTTTCTTAACCTCAAGCCAGTAAGCCCCATCCCAGCACTGACTGCCCCCTTTTCCATTAAGTTGTACATCTGATAAGGAAAGCTGCTGACTTTCAAGATTGTTTTCATAGAACTGAAGAGTTTGAAGAGACCACAAGGGTCATCTGGTCCAACCTTTTTGTCTTCAAGCAGAATACTCTACTGAAAGCATCGCTGGCAAATGCCTCACCAGGTTTTTGTTTTGTTTTTGAAAGCTCCAGGGAGGAGATTCCGTATCCTCCCTAGGCAGCTTGTCTCACTGTTGAACAGTTCTAATAGGAAGTTTTGCCCAATATTTAACCTAAATCGACCTTCCTGTAATTTAAACCCATGCTTCTTGTTCTATCCACAGTCCTACTACTTTGTTTCCACACATTTGTTTTCTATTACCTCTATTCTGTTACCACAAATAACCTGTCTCATTATTTCTTTACAGTGAAATGTGCCACAACCAAGCCAGCTTTCTTTGCTGAAAAGCTCAATTTGGCAATGAAGGTAGGATTGCTTAAAAACTATGTGAAGGGAAGAAAGGGGAGAAGTAATTTATTTTAAGGTGGGATGGTGACAACCCAGATCAGATCACCCCTTTCCATGGAAAAACACTCAAGAAGGATGCTAAGGAAAGAGACTACAGAGTATCCTTATGTATCATCCTTATGTATCAACATAAGTATCCTTATGTTATCATCCTCTGCAATAGCAAAGTCAAGGAGAATTATCTGGTTGTGTATATATATTGTTAGCAACTTATCTTTTTCTCTAGGTATCTTTCTATCTGTAGTAGGAACATCTAAAAATATGCTCTAGTTTCAGATAATATAGGGTATTTTCACACGTGACGGGGTGGCATTTGCCCCATCATGGAAACAACTCTTGGATTCCCCACTGGAATCACTCCGGCATGGCCAACAGACGTGCCGGGGGATCCCGTCGGGCAATTGGGGAGGGGACAGGGCCGCGCGGTGGCCATACGGCCCCGGCGCCCCACGCTCCCCCACCGCCCACCTGAAATGACCACGGCCCGGAATCCCGGTGGGGATTCCGGGCCGTGATCGCCATCCAGACATGACTGGCCCCTTCATCCCCGCCGGGAATCCCATTCACCACGCGATCGGTGCCGGCCCCGCGGGTTCAGCCGATCGCGTGGTGAATGTGATTCCCGGCGGGGATTGAGCATGGGTAACATCTGGGGGGAACCTCTGGTTCCCCAACAGACATTATGGGACCATTCCCCACCACAGGGAATTGACTGTGGTTGAGCGTGATCTCGTAACGTCTGAAAATACCCAGAGTGAAGGTAGGGGGGTGGGAAGAAGCAGATGAGATTGCAATATTAGTCTATATTCCCCTAAAGGTGTTCTTCCTTCCTTGTTACCTTACCCTTTTAAATAGTGTTATAAATAATTATGTTTTAACTGAAGTTTATATCATGTAGGGCTGTGCATTCAGGTTTCAATAAATACCAAATACACAAACGAACAAAACCAACCCCTTTTCAGCTTCAATATTCGAAACACGAATATGAGGGCTGTGTATCCGGATTTTGAGTGAACCCAACATTTCCAGAAAATGTAATATCCCAGCTCTCAAACTGGATCCCCCAAATTGCAGCACAGTCTTTCTGAGGATGCAGCCCATAGCAGCCAGCTGTCTGCCCTGCCACATACCGTGGTGTACATCTGGCAGCCACTGGCCACACAATGCACTGCACAATGTGATAAGGCTGCCTGGAGTTGGGTAAGACTGGCCAAGGTGGAGTAGGCATCTCTTGTGGCTGGCTGCACCCCTTATTTATCATATCGGGAATAATGCAGAGAACACAGGTAAGGATACAAATAAATGCAAATGCTAAACACACAAATAATTGATCCCATGCACAGCCTTAGTTTTTATGTTGTAAAGCAGGTCCGGTGCCACTCAGCGACATGTTGTAAAGCACTCCAAGCACCATCTACTATAAAAAATATTGTGGCAATGGTGGTCGTGGTTTATCTTTCTGATATATATGCTTCATATTTATGTGGTTTTATAGGTACTTGTTTCCCCACAATGGAAATTCCTTTGATTTGAAGAGTGCATGGGTTGTCAAAACAGGATTGACAAACCTCATTATCACTTAAGAATAATGTCTTTTGCATTTCTTCAACAGGGCTCTGGGACACGTCAGAAAATCCTGAACAGAATCATGGTTTCACGTTCCGAAGTTGACATGAATGAGATCAAGGGCTATTACAGGCAGCTCTATGGCACATCTCTCTGCCAGGCCATTTTGGTATGTGCCTCCTTTTAACTACACATGAAACTTAATTGGTTGGCTCGGGAAGTTACCAATGGGAAATACGGCCATCCATGTCATAATTCCTGTATTCAACAATAACTCCAAACTGTTGCTTTGTCATGGCTCTTTAGATAAGTACATGAGAATGGATAAAAACAGACGTCGTTTGGGCCCACTTTGGCCCATCACCTGGCGGTACATATAAACATGTGCCGTTAGATGTTGGCTTGGGATTGACTCGGGCATTGTTGGTGGCTAGCCTGGGCTGTGACCTCCAGACAACCTTTGAGGTCACAGCCCAGGCTAAGACCTGCCCGACTGGGCCCAAGCAGGCTAGCATGTCTGTGCAGTCATGGCATACCCAGCCCAGGCTGGGGGCTTCCATAGCTGCCCATCATGGTGGGGAGCTGGGAACACAGCAGCGACGTGGACAGCTGCCTGCACATTTGTTGTGTTCTCAGCTGAGCCCGGGCCATGCAGCTGGCAGGATGGTTCCCTGGCTGCAGTCACTTCAGGTCAGTGTCACAACATGACCTGGCTGTGTCGCCCGAAGGTTTCTGCCATGGGGCAGCCCAGGGAGCATTTCTTCTGGTCGCACATCTGTTTTTACCCCAAAAGGAACTACTTCTTTCCTCCTTTGGTCAAGGAACATTACAACAGCTTTAGCAGGCGACAGTATCTCCCTTTTTGGTAATTTGATTAAATATGCCAAGAAGTGGGAGTAATGGAAGATAAACTAATTTTTCATCCCTTCCCAGGAGCCATGTTGCATTGACCATATATAGACACTTACACTGGCCCACACTTGCCACGCATATTCTGCAGCTAAAATCTGGCATAGAACGTCTCTACAGCACTACAGATAGGACAAATCAATGTCGTGTTGAAAGAACCCATCTTCTCAGAGCAATCAGCTCAGATTTCTGGATTTCAGTGGGGTACTTGTGATCTGGCACAATTTTGGTTATTTAGGTTATTGTTGATGGATTTAACTAGTCAAAGATGCAAATTTTGCTCCCCCTCTAGCTTTTCGTTCACTTAAGTGAACAGCCATCAAACCCGAATTACTTTGTTTGGAAAAAGTCTTGATTGTATAGGAAGCATATTGGTTTTGTGATAAAGGATCTGAATTGATCAATGTTTCCTGGCTGCAAAAACAATGTGTAAATTGAAGATAATAATCCTCTGCAGTCCTTACCCTTTGTCTCATTGTTTTAGCCCTGCATAGTCTCATGCACACACTTTCCTTTAGCACAGCACAATCAGTTAAGCAGATAGCTCTTGGAGGCAAAAGCTGTCGCTTAGTACATGTACACTGCCTATCAGTATAGGGTCTTGGTCTTGGCTGCATATTTCCAGAGCTACTGTAATATTATTCTTGTTGACTTAAATTTGCAGGATGAAACTAAAGGAGATTATGAAAGCATCCTGGTTGCTTTGTGTGGTGGTGACAACTAAGCTCCTCAGCCTTCTGATTCATTCCAGCTGCATTGCCGAGGACATGATTACTTTTGTCTCATCTGTTTACAAAATACAGAGGATTGCAGCAGAGAGGAATCTGGACTAATGTCCAGACTTGATATCTGGAAAAACCGTAGCCTGGAAAATATATTTTGATATTGCTCTTCTGTGTGGTGTTATTAGCTATTTTTTTTATTTATCCTAAGCCAAAGAGTATACTTAAAGGTTCTTTATTGCTTTAGTATAGCTAGCTCTACAAAAGATATGGATTTTGCCAAAGAAAGGCTTATGTATGTAACATTACTAATAAAATTAACCTGCAAAAAAGCTGCCTTCTGTGTTTTCTCTACTGCTTGGGGTTTTACGTCTAATGTAGCTGCATATAACGTATAGGAATAAACTAGAGCTTCAAAAAAAGAGAACATTGTCGACGCACCCCCCAATAACTAGTGATGATCTATAAAGCCCTACACGGCCTTGGCCCCTCATACCTTAGGGACCGCCTCGCCCTTCGCGCCCCGGAACGGCTCCTGCGGTCTGCCGGGGGTGCCCTCCTGGAGGTCCCCCGTGTTAAGCGGGGGGCCACGATGGAGCGAGCATTCTCGGTGGTAGGGCCGCGGCTGTGGAACTCCCTTCCGGAGGAAGCTCGNAGCTCGTCTGGCCCCAAGCCTTTTGACATTTCGGCGGAACTGTAAGACCTGGCTGTTTGCCCAGGCCTTTGGGAGGGAGGGTGGGGGGGGGGGTGATTTTAATCCCCCGCCCATTTATTTATTTTATTTTCTAGCCCTGTTTTATGTAATATGTTTAGATGACATTTTTATATTTGTATTTTAAGTGGTTTTAATATTTTAGTATGTTGTTAGCCGCCCCGAGCTGCATTGCAGGAGGGGGTGGGATATAAATTTGTAAAATAAAAAATAATAACGAGACCGGACTCAGTGTTTGGATTTAACATGGCTGCACCCTTTATTGAATCCAATCATTCAAATTGAATAGGTGAGGGGTGACATCGCCTATTCAACGATAACCCATGAACAATTGAACCATCGGGGAGGTTTCAATATACTCTTGATAACCTTCCCCTAAACAAAAACGTCTCCCCATAGTCGGCGCTTAGTGCGCGGGCACTGGGGACTTAGTCCTTTCCGACTTGAGTAAGGACTAAGTACCTCTCGGTGGTGGGCCATACAATGCCCTCCCACCGTTCCAAGTCACCCCTTCCCAGGGAAAACAACGCCACGCATGCCATACCCTGCAATCATGTTAAGCGTGTCTTCCCCATCTCTTATGGAGATGACTCATATTTCTACTTATCCTAACATAACACGATACTGGACCCCCACCACACAGGAACTGCCGAAATCTATTGGCCGGATCCGGCCCCCCCTCACCTATTCCAGACAATTCAACTTAGCCTGTAACTCTTGCAGGTACACTTCATTACCAGCCGGGGACAGGTGAACACCATCATTCCTAAATAGTTCTGCTTCCCTATGAGTAATTCCGGTATGTCCAATTGTTTCCCTTCCAATCCTGATCAACCATTTTTTAATTTCCCTATTTATTGTCTTTCTTACTTTGTCTAACTTTTTTGCTGGTATCCCTTTGCCCCAACTAACCCTTTCTACTAGCTCAGTCCAAATTAATCTCACCCTTGGCCATAAATGTTTTGCCTCCCATAAATTGCTTTTGATATTCTTCACTTTGATATTCTACCCCTTTTCATTTTGCCAAATCATTTTCCCCAAGGTGGATCACCAAAATGTCGGGTTTGCTGTCCCGAGACTGCCGAGTGAGCTCGGGTAGCAGATGATGCCATTTCATCCCACTTCACCCTAGCCAGCAAACGTTAACCATCCCTGATAGCCCCAGCTGGGTTCCCCATTGAGTATTCTTCGCTGCCGTGGCAGCCCACCGGACCAGGCTATGTCCACAGATCCATATCGTCACATTCCTCCTTCTGTTTTGCTCTGCCAATGGAACATAATACATAGTTAACGTGGGTTACAAGTCGGCTCCATTCGCACATAGGTGCGGTAAGCACGTGACCGCCACCTGCCAATAGCTTGTATGTCCCTGCCTGGCATACCCATTTGGGCTGCAAACGTGGCTGCCCCTATCCTAAAGGAATGTGATCCATATTCCTTATATGGTAATTGCAGCCTGGCTAGTGCCAAGCGCAACACGGACATAAACTGTCGTCTGGTGGCCAGTACCCCATCCTGGTGACAAAAACACGTGCCCCCGGTAGGTGGCCTGACTTTGAAATATTCCTGCATTGCTACAATAGGGCATAACATGGGATCCCCTGCCATAGCCAACTTAACTGTGTGCCCTCCTCCCCGTTGATCAGTTTTTGACTTTCGTATACGCAAGTTCAACTCCTCCCTGCTAAATTAAATATCGTCAGCAGCCATTGCCCTGCTTGACCGATCCCTGGTTGACTCTACTACTAATTCACTAACCCTAAAAGCCCCCCAAAATGCTAACTTGAACAATGCCCCAAACATGCATTCTTCAAACCTGTTGTAATAGACCTCCTGTAAAACACCCGCTATTCTAACTTGTGTGTGTGTGTGTGTGTGTGTGTGTGTGTGTGTGTAATGGGTAACCTGCCATCAGGAGTAATAGGCTGCTTTCTGGTCAAAGACTCGAGCAATCTACAGGCGAAGAAACCCCTATCCGGCGCAGGGTGACCGGCCATCTGTCTCATAAAGCCAATTGCCGACCATTTCCCGGCAATGGTCCTTGCCGCCAGCCCTTCCTTTCACAAAGACATGGCAAACTGTAACACCTGCGCTTCGTGGATCGGGAAAGCCAGGGACCATCCATTCTGTGCCCGAAATTGCTGGAAAGCTTGAAATGCCCTGGCATAGGCAGCTCAGGTCTGAGCAGCCAAGGAGCCCTGTATGGCGGAGCAGAGCTCTACAATCCAAGGTTCCACATGGACACTGGCAGGGGCTCCGGGAACTGGTTGGCCTGGGGTGCCAATAAACGGAAACGCTCCATCTGGAAATGAGAGAGAGCGTCAGCAATCTCATTCTCAAGTTCAGGGACGTGCTTGGCATGAAATAAAATATTGTGGTGGAGACAAGTCATGACCATAGCCCGGATAAGGCCCATGACCTGTTGGGAATGGGATGATAGTGTGTTTACTATGTGTACTACTGCCTGGTGATCACACCAAAACAGCACCACTTTGTTGGCCAGTTGCTGGTGCCACAACTGCACCGCCACCACAATGGGGAATAACCCAAGGAACGTGAGGTCCCTTGTGATCCCTGCAGTAATCCATTCTTGGGGCCACTTGGGTGCACACCACTTCTGTCTAAAATATATCCCAAACCCAAGGGAGCCAGCTGCATCCGAATGCACGTGCAAGTTGGCTTTCAGCAAGATCCGGTCCCGCCACACACTAACCCCATTGAATTCCTTCAAGAATTCAAGTCATACCCCCAGGTCCTCCTTCATTTCCCTAGTCACCCTTCTGTGGTAGAGAGGTGATGGTGTATCAGCGAGCTTACTATAGAGTTGGGACATGAATGCCCTGCCCGGCGCTATGACCCTACAGGCAAAATGTAGACTTCCTATTAGTGACTGCAGCTGTCTAACCGTAATCTTTGCTGCCACAACACAGTCCCTTAGTTTGCTAATCAATGCCTGAATCTTATCCTAGGGCAGGCGTGACACCTCTGCTACAGTATCCAGCTCTATGCCCAGGTATGTAAGGACTGTGCAGGGGCCTTCAGTCTTTTCATCTGCCAATGGGATGCCTAAATACTCAGCCTTCTTCTGAAAGGTGTCCACCAAATGTGCGCACTGGTTCATGCCTGCTTGTCCTATGAAGAGGAAGTCATCCAGATATTTTGTGATGGCACCTCCCCCGGCAGCCTGACGGACCACGCATTCTATCAGAGAGCTAAAGCGCTTGAAGGCAGAACATGAAATAGAGCATCCCATTGGCATGGTCTTATCATAGTAAAATCTCCCCTGAAAATGAAAACCCAGGAGCAGGAAACTATCCGGGTGTACTGGCAAAAGGCGGAATGCTGACTTCACATTGCATTTTGCAAGTAACGCCCCTCTCCCAAAATCTCTTACCAAGGCCACTGCCGTATCAAACGATGCATAGTGGACCGATGTCAAGTCCTTAGGGATGCTGTCATTAACTGAGTGACCCCATGGGTAGGACAGGTGGTGGATCAGGCGGTACTGCCCGGGGGTCTTCTTTGGGACCACTCCCAAAGGAGAAAAAATGATGCCGGGCAGCAGTGGGGACAAACATGGTCCTGCAACTCTACCCTCCTCCACCTCCTTCTGTATCTTCAGACTCACTACTTCCTCCATTCCCAACACGGACTTCAAGTTGGGGGCAATTATTTTTCATTTCACTTCCCCAGCTGGTATGTGAAAACCTTCCCTAAAACCCACTTCCACATAGTTGACCTCCTGCCTGTTGGAGTGCCCAGAGAGGGCCGTTGCCAACCTTTCCACCTTAATTGGTGTTAGGGCTCTTACCTGCCCCTCCCGTGCCCCCGCTCCATGGATTTCCCTTTCCACCATTACTGGTCCTGCCCTTTGGTCTCATGCCAGGCTTGGATCTGGGGCAAGCAGAGTTGGCATGAAATCCCCCACAGGAGGAGCAGATATGCCGAAACCTGCACGATGAGCGGGGGTATTGGCCCGTGCGGGAAAACACCCAACACTGCCCGGCGGCTCCCTCTGTATTCTGCTTCCCCCAGGCCCTGCCTGGATTGTTGATTGGAGTGACCCCCCCTTTTACCAAGAGGTATCCACTATCCACTTTAGGAGTTCCTGTGGCATCACTCATGCAGTTTAACCACAGGTCATGCGCATGAGTGTCCCACCTTAACCCCGGGGTGAATAAAGCCCGATACCGGAAGGCTTCGTCATATCTGAGCCATGCCCCAGGGGGGCCGATCTTATAAGCCCTGCGGATGATCTCCCCGTATTTTAGGAGCACCGCACCTCTCTCAGGAAATAGTTCCAACTGGACCCCCTGGTAAATTGCATAGGCTTCCATCCAGTTGGCCCAATTCCTGTCTGCCTTGGGCCTCTTGTACTTCTTTCTCTTTCATTTCATCATCTTCCCCAGGGTCCGCTATGTGATCACTGAAGAGGAGGGCAAATAAATCAACATACTCACCCCTCCAAATTTTTACATGAGTAGCGGGCAACAGATGCTCACCTATTGGCGCAGATAAGTCAGCATAAGCTCCACCCAGTGGGGCTGGCTGGTGAGTGGTCACCCCAGATTGACCCACCTGCCCCAGGGATCCTTGGGTCCAAACCTGGAATGCCTGATGAGACTGTGACGTGCCCATTGCTGTGCCCGCATTTCCTGGGCCCATTTCTCCCTGCCCAGATGGGTGTGGCGCTACCATCGTGGCCACTGCCGAGACAATGGCGGGCCACCTGTACCCAGGCCCTGTTCCACCACAAGTACTGCGGGGGTTTGTTAGCCAGTGGGGGTCTGAGCCCTGTTCCACCCCAATTCCCTGCTTGCCTGCCGCCCACAATACTACCATAGCCCATATTAGAAGTACTTGAACTTGGTCCCGTAGGGGCATGTTGGGATGAAGGATGCATATTCACCCCCCCCCAACCCCCAGGCACCTTGTCCCGGGTCCCCTTGGCCACATACCTGCCCCCTCCATGGGGTTCTGTCTAGATGCCATCTCACTCCCGCTCCTATCTGCCAGCGCCTGCTCAATCGCTGCGAGTCTCACCAGGATGTGAGGGTCCTCGTACCTTCCTCCCTCTGTCTCCAGATGCCCGAGCAGCCTGTAATCATACTGGGGTGGGGGCGGACCCCCGTGAGCAGCATGGGCTGCTCCAATATCACCCCCGCTTCCCAGTTGACTCCCCTTCGCCCTGCTGGTGTGGGAGGGGGCTTGTGGGCGCATGAGGGTGATCCACATCCCCTTCTCGGCACCTGCGAGCAGGGGAGGCCTCATCCATAAAGTGGACGGGGGGGGGGGACGATGGGCCTGGTTCCATGCCTGAGGGGGGCAGCTCCCACCTCATCAGTCCCTCTGGTGCTTGGCTCTCCTAAGGTCCCTCCCAGAACTCCTGGTGCAAATGCCTGGCCCAACGCCTGTATCACTTGGGGGGGGGGGCAAACCTGTCCCAGCTCCGCCTGCCCCATCAAGCAGTGCCTGTGGGACCCTCTGCCCACATCAAGCAGTGCCTGTGGGACCGGTCCCCCCATCTCCATTACCCTTCTATCTAGTGGGGGAGGTGCCCCCATTGAGGTGCTGGGCCCAGCACCAAAAAGTAAGGCCTCACAGGCTGCAAGGTGCTTGAGTGTCATTCCCCCACCCGGCGGGGGGTGGGGGCTGTACTTGCCCCCTCTTTGCTCCTCTTTGCCGGTTGCTGCCTGCTGCTCTGGGGCTGTGGCTCCCCGCTGCCCTGGGCTTCATTCTCCCCTCCTTGAATTTCGGGCTGGGCCTCGCTTCTTAGTTCGTCCCATCACATTGCTCCTGAACTGCACAAAGTCTACCGCTCCAAGTACTCAGCAGCGTGGTTGCCCTGCTGCTCCATTCCCCGCTCATCCTGGACTGAGTGGGGAACGCAATTTTGGCTGCTAGCCACTCACGTGGCTTCAAAGAGCCAATCAGGCTCTCTCTTTTTTGCATGGTCGGGGGGGTTGCCTAGGGCAACCCTCGCCGACCGCTCCAGCAGCAACATGCATAGCATGCGCTGCACTTTGCAGTGACTGCTGATTCAGGCCGTCCCGCTCATTCTAGGTGGGGGAGGGGGGCACGACAATCACCTCACCGCCGTTTAGCATGGCGAAGGGCAGTTCTCAAAACATTGAAACAGCTGGTTTTCAATAGAGGTAAGTCCTTCACACAAGTGACCGTTTCATATCTCTCAACACCCACCCAGGTCTCTGATCGTAGCAAGCTCTATCATCCTAAGTCCCCTCTATAGCTGGAGCTCCTTCTAACTTGCATCTATTCTCCAGCCTCTAGTTTCTATTAGTGTGTCTTCCCTCTGCATGCCATACCCATGTCATAGCTGACTCCATCTACAAAGTGGTATGATCTGCATACAAATTAAATTATTATTTACTTCTATAGTATCAGCAGCGTGCCTAGTGCTGTAAGACGTAAATTTCCATTCCCATACTCACATAGGGTAGAAACTGATGTGCGGGTGGCATGGCAGGTCCCCAGCCCAGGGTGGAAAACCACAGCTGACATGACCTAGGGAAGGGAGAGGAACTGAACTGATATACCCCTGGCCAGAAGGTTGTTCCACCACCTGCACAGCCCAGGTAAGTGAGTAGCTAAACAAATGTGTGTTTGGCCCCATCTCTGTCCTACTCCCAGTGCCCTACCCCGCCCCCCATCATTTTATATATTTATTTATAAAACAATTTTCTTCCCCTCCCCTCCTGCTCCAAACAGCCTGGGGCAGCTTACAACATTAAAAACATATAAAACCAAAATAATACATTAAAAGAGAAGGCAAAGAAAACACCCCACCCTACACCCCATCTCCCTCACCAAAAACCAGGCAGAACAGCTATGTTTTACACATGCAGTCACCAAGAACACCTTTATAGTGGTCTCCCAGGCCACACAGGGGACCTTGAGATGGGCACTCCCAGCGGACCGCAGAGGGTGCTCCAGAGTGCAGTGAGCGAAGCGATCCCACCTATAAGTCGAGCCAAGGCTGTATAGGGCCTTATAGGTTAAAACCAACACCATGAATCGGGCCCAGAAGGCTATTGGCAGCCAGTGCAGAGCCTAGAACACTGGTGTAATGTGCTCCCGGCAACCTGTCCCCATAAGGAGATGGGTCGCCGCATTCTGCAGTCTCCAGATTGTCACCCTGGGTAGCCCCATGTAGAGCACATTGCAATAGCCCAATCTCAACATAATGAAAGCATGGATGATAGTGGCCAGGTCACTCTCTGAAACATACGGCCAAAGCTATCGCACCAGATATAATTGGCAAAATGCACTCCTCATCACAGCCTCCACCTGGAGATCCAGGTGGATCTGCAGGTCGAGGAGCATGCACAGACTGCAAACCTGGGAAACCAGCTGAGGGAGAACCCCATCAATAATGGGAGCCTCTGCCTTACCCACTACCATCACTTCTGTCTTGTCGTAATTCACCTTCAGTCGGCTCACCCTCATCCAGTCCCCAACAGCTGCCGGACATCGGGTAAGCATCGAGACTGTCAGGTTTGAGTAGGCTGAAAACAAGAAGTCGAGTTGGGTGTCATCGTTATATTGATGACACTGCACCCCATACTGCCTCACAACCTCACTGAATGGCTGCATATACATGTTGAACAGGAACGGGAGCATAATGGAACCTTGTGGGACTCCACATGTGAGGTCTCATGGAGACCACACGCTGAGACCTCCCGCCTAGGAATGACTGGAACCAATCAAGAACGATCCTGCTAACTCCAGCTCGATTCCCACAAGCAAGTCACCAAGATCTCATGGTCAATGGTATCAAAATCAGCTTACAGATCTAACTGAATTAGCAAGGTTGAATGACCCTGATCTAATTCATGGTGAAGGTCATTGACCAAGGTCACAAGTGCAGTCTCAGTGCCATAACTCAGAAGAAAGCTGGACTGTGATGGATTAAGATAACCAGTGCAGTCTAGATGCCACTGCAGCTGCTGAGCCACCTGCCGCAGCTATAGCAACCCCTTCCTCAAGGCGGGTATGATGGGGCTGAATACACATGCTAGTCCACGTTGGCTGTTTGGGAAGCCCTTTGCCCAGGCTGCATCCTTGGAGATACCCTGAGGATGCAGCCCAAGCTAGCCAACTACCCACACCAGACATGCCAGTGGATCCTGGATCTAAGCGGGCCACCGTCATATCTGTTTTTACCCCTTGTGAAGGCTTAAAAGTGTGCTGTGTGTCAGTCTCCACGGGTGGAAGTGATGGTTCTCCCCTATCCCTCTCACATACTGGATCAACTAACCCTGGCTGGTTAACAGCTCTCCCCAGTTGGGGTCAGTTAGCTACATAGTAGGTGGTTGGAGTGATGACCCACAAAAGAATGTTTCAAGACATTCTGTGATAAGAGACACAAACTTCAGTCTTTTATCACAGCAATCCTTTCTCCAGCTCTGTCCTCCCAAGTTGGAGGAAGCTCCCTTTAAACCTACATCCATTCTCCACCAGCCTCGCTAGTTTGCCAGTATATGTTCCTTCTGTATGCCATATCAAAGCATCGCTGAATCCATCCACAAAGCACTGTGACCTGTGCCCACTTACCAGCTTTTTGTGCTTACACTATATCTATAAAAACGAGACATGACACCAACTATGGATGAAATAAAAGCCTTGGCCGCAACTTTATTTTACAATAGAAAAACACTGGTAACCCACCGATGAGCATACCTTGTGTGCATAGTGATGGGGAACCATGCTGAAAAAAGCAAGAATGGGGCCAGACTACCCCCAGCCTTCCCTCCAGGGTGCCTCTCAGCCCTTTGAGGCCACCCTCCCCTTGGGTCAGGGAAGGGATGCGTCCCGGTACTGCCGTCCTGAACCTGAACCGAGGTCCTCACCTCTAAGACCCTCCCACTCCCCAAGTGGTGATGGGATGCTGCAGTGTCCCCCAAGTTCTTAGGGAGTTTCACCACAGCATGGTTCATAAGCCGCTAGCTGCCAGAAGTTGCAACAGAAAGAAGCATATACGGTAAGCACGAATCAGTCCCTAACTGCTGAGAAGACAGCAAAAAACCCAACTGCACCAAAGTCAATTAAGGAGGAGGGAAAAATTCCTTCTCGGTCCTGAAAACAGCAACCAGTGGCTGCCCACAGCAGTTGCACCCTGGATCGTTACATATCTGTAAAACAGTCTGTATGTGATACATGTCTAAAGTGGGAGGGTTTGGTTGGGAAACTCCTGTCCTTGCTGGCTAGATGGGGAAAGAGAGGAAGGCACTGGAAGGCACAGGTATTTACCTGACCCACAACCTGCCCCCAAGGCGCCTCCCCTCTGTCCCCATTGGCCTTGGCAGTGCCTTAAGGAGGGATGGGGAAAACACCCCTGCCCCCTCAACCTGAGCTTGGTTTGGGGGCAGGCAGCTACAAATATCCCCCCCGCCTACAGCAGGCGTTCATTCTTTTGTGCCAACACTATCCATAAAAACTGGACAAGACATCAATATGGATGGAATAAAGGCCTTGGCTGCAACTTTATTGTACAATACAGAACAATATTGGTAACCCACTGATGAGCAGCAAGAAGGGGGCTGGGCTTAGGGATGGGCAAACGTGGTTCGGATGTCTGGAGTTTGGACCAAACTCAGTCTGTTTGGATGTCTGAACTGAACTCTCAAATAACCGAACAGTTTGGTCATATTTGGATGAGTTCGGGGGTGGGAAAAACATCTTTTCAGGTCCAAAAATTAGGTTTTGGTTTCATTTTGGTTTCGATAGTGCTATTTTTGAATGTTTGGCTGAACTGAACCATCGAACCCGAACTTGGGTTTCAAACCGAACATCCGAACCACGTTCTGTTTGCCCATCCCTAACTGGGCTACCCCCAGCCCTACCTCCTGGGTGCCTTGACCCTTTGAGGTTACCCTCCCCTTGGGTCAGGGTGGGTTAGCGCCCTTGTACAGCCATCCTGAGCCTGAACTAGAGCCCCCCCAACACCTCCCGCTCCCCAAGTGGTGATGGGGAGCCTATGTTCCCTATGATCCCTCCAGCTCATAGGGAACCACAGCATGGTGGTTATTATTATGATTATAAGCATTTGTATCGCACCAGCAGTGTACCTGGTTCTTTACAGAACAGTAAGATAGACGTGGTCCCTGCCTACAGCTTACAATCTAATAGACACGGAGGGGGGAGACAAGGAGAGTATACATAGGGAGAGACAAGGGATAAATAAGATTCAAGCAGATGCGAAGTCCCAGGTGCACGTGCTTGACTTGGTTGCAGTTAGGCAGGAGTCTGTGGGGAGGGCAGACAGTAAATATTGAAAGGAAAGTTCTAGCAGGCATCAGGAAAGGCGGCAAGGAAGTGGTGGGTTTTAGAAGGGATTTAAAGGTGCAGAGGGAGGGGGCAAGGTGGATGTGGGCAGGGAGGGAGTTCCAGGCATGGGGGGCAGAAAGGGAGAAAAGGTGAAGGCAGTTAGGGGAGCAGGGGAGATGAGGGAGAGTGAGGGAGGGGGCAGAGGAGGAGAGGAGAGTGCATGCCGGAGTGTGTAAGGAGACTAGGGCAGAGAGGTAAGGGGGAGCCAGGTTGTGAAGGGATTTATAAGTGAATACCAGGAGTCTGAAGGATGCATTCGGGAAGGGGGAGCCAGTGAAGTGAGAAAAGGCTACACATGGTCGAAGCTACGGGCTGAGTGGATGACCCTAGCAGCGGAGTTTTGGATGGAGATAAGGGGGGACAGGTGAGAGCGGGGGAGGTCAGTAAGGAGGAGGTTTGTTTGTTTATTTATTTATTTAAACATTTTTTAGTCACATCCTCCCATGCTTACGGCATCCCGGGGTGACGTACAACAATCAAAAATTCTTAAAACAACAATTTTTGTTTTTTTAAAAACCATTAAAACAGTAGTCAAGGCGAGAGATGACCATTGCGTGAACAAGGGTTTTGGCCGAGGAGACAGAGCAAGGGGCGAATCTGAGCAATGTTGTGGAGGACGAAGTGACAGAACTTGGAACCGAGTCAATGTAAGGTTTAAAGGAAAAGACGAACCCCAAGCTACAGGTTTGGGGAATGGGATGGATGGTGACGCCATCAATAAGAATGGACAGGGAAGAGGGAGAGGAAGGGTAGGGAGGAAAGATAAGGAGTTCAGTCTTAGTCATGTTGAGCTTGAGCTGACATTGGGACATCCAGGCAGAGATATCAGAGAGACAGTTGATGAAGCGAGCTTGGACAGAAGGGGAGAGAGAGGGGGTGGAGAGATAGAGTTGAGTGTCATCAGCATAGAGGTGATATTGGAAGCTGTGTGAGGCAATGAGTTTGCCAAGGGACAGGGTGTAGATAGAGAAGAGGAGAGGGCCCATGACAGACCTTTGGGAAACCCCAACCGAGAGTGGGGGGGGGAGCAGGTGGAATTGGGAAGAGACACATTAAAGGAGTGATCAGAGAGGTAGGAGGAGAACCAGTCAAGGACAGACCCGCAGAAGCCTAGGGAGTGAAGAGAGTCCAGTAGGAGTGAGTGGTCAACAGTGTCAAAGACAGCAGAGAGGTCAAGGAGGACAAGACTGGAGTAAAAGCGCTTAGATTTAGCGACAAGTAGATCATTAGTGATCTTGGCTAGGGCAGTTTCAGTGGAGTGAAGGGGATGGAAGCCAGATTGGAGAGGGTCCAGGGAGGAGTTGGCAGAGAGGAGATCCAGGCAGCGGGAGTAGACAACACGTTCCAGAAGCTTAAAGGCAAAGGGTAGGAGTGAGACTGGCTGGTAACTAGAGAGGTTGAGGGTGGACTTTTTGAGGATGGGAGAGACAGTGACATGCTTGAAGGCAGAGGGGAAGGAGGCAGTAGAGAGGGAGAGATTAATGACATGTAAAAGGGGGGGGTACAGTGGGAGCAATGAAGGTCAGGAAGCAGGAGGGGATTGGGTTGAAGGGGCAGGTGGAGGGGTTGGAGGAAGAGAGCAAAGAGGAGATTTCCTCAAGGGAGGCAGGAGGGAAGGAGAAGAGGGGAGGGGGTAATGAGGGAGCGGGGAGAGGAGACGGGTGGGAAGCAATGTCCTGGCGGATCTTGTCAATCTTTGGGGTGAAGAATGAAGTGAGATCCTGAGCAGAAAGGGAAGAGAGTGGAGGGGGGAAAGGGGGCTTGAGTAGGGAGTTAAAGGTGGAGAAGAGGCGGCAGGGGTCACGAGAGTAGGATTCAGCCTGGGAGGCAAAGTAGTGTTGCCTCGCTAGGGAGATAGCAGAGGAGAGGGAGAATTTATAGCGGAGGACATCAGGATGGGAGCGGGATTTGCGCCAGAGGCGTTCAGCAGCCCGAGTGCAAGAGTGGAAGTACCAGATAGTAGGAGTGAGCCAAGGACGGGGTTTTGGGGATCAAACGGGACAGGAGGAGAGGGGGGCAAGAGAGTCAAGGGTCGTGGTGAGAGAGATGTTGAAAGAAAAGATGGCAGTGTCAGGCGAAGAGGAGGGGGGAGATGAAGGAAGCAAAGTCTTAAAGGGTTAATAGTCTGAAAATCACGGAAGGGGAATGGAGCTGGGGAAGAAAATGGGGGTTGGTGGGAGAGGTTGAAGGAAGAGAGGTAATGGTCGGACATGGGACAAAGGTCAAAGGAGAGGTCAGCAACAGGACAGTTTCTGGAGAAGATGAGGTCAAGAGAGTGGCCACTGGTGTGGGTTAAGGAATCAGTCCAGAGGCAGAGATCAAAGGAGGAGACTAGGGAGAGAAAGCAGGAGATAGAGGGCAGGGAAGGTGTGTCAACATGGATGTTGAAGTCACCCAGAATGAGAGCCACTAGCCACCACAAAAAGGGGGAGGAGCTGCAGCTGCTCATCTCTTTTCCCCACACAGGTATGCCAAACTGCAGTTGCCAAGCTTCCCACAAGTCCTCAACCCAGGTATTAATTCTGGACTTCAACAGGTGAACCCCATTTGACAAAAGAGACTTGCATTGCACCTAGGGATGTGCGAACAGAACCGAGTTTGGAAATTCGGTTAGGTTTGAAATTTGAGTTCGGTTCGGTCGTCTGAACAGACCGAGTTCAGTCAAATTCCGAACTTCCGAACTGAGTTTGGTCATTCAAAACCATTTTTGGGGGCCTTTTATGACCTTCCGAACTGGTTCGGATTCAACCAAACAGTTCGGTCGAATTCAACTTCGGTTCAGAAGATTGGTTCGGTCGACCGAACAGACGGAGTTCACTCTGAACTCCGCACTTCCGAACCATGTTCGCACATTCCTAATTGCACCATAGATCTCACTCGTGGTGTATGATTCTGCCACCAAAGCCTTCAATACCACACCCTACTGCTTTGCTCACTTTGCGCTTGGCCCTTGAGATTGTGGCTGAATTGCCTGCAATTCACCAATACCGCCATGACCACTTGCTGCCAAACCCATTGGACCACCAGATGGATGTCTTTGGCCACCCGGCCCGCAGCCACATAATTCAACCTTTGATGTTGCATTGAGATCCCATGCATTGCCTGATTCAACCCCAGGTCAATCTCGTCCAGAGCCATATTGAGCTGCTGTGTGGAGCAGCGACTGCATCAGTCAGCTGACGCCTCCACATCCTGCTGTTGTAAGACCCAAACAGGCAAGCATACCACTCGTACACTAGCTCTGCTCCTAATTCTGAATCTGCAGTCAGGCGCCCTGCCCAGCACACCATGCTGTGGTCACACACTCAGCCCATCACAAGTTTCCTATTGCCTGTTGAAGATAGGAAAAAAATTAGACTCCAGAAACAGCTGATCCCACCACTGGGAATGCTTATCAGTCATGCATACAGGAGGAGACCGAAGGTGCCTATAAAACCAGATCATGTGGCAGAAGGGGATCGGTTGGACTAGAAATCTCCAGAACGAACTCTCCAAATTCCCTCTTGTTCATGCACCAGGTTGATTCTGCCATCGCAGCTCTAAAGCCTTCATCAAAAATCCACTTCCAGGCATCCCCCAGGGCCTCTGACAGAGGGGTGGACTTCTCCTTTTGGAAATGAGACAAAGCAGCAACAATGTCATTATGCAAAGAGTAACATGTGACTGTCTGAGACATACATGATCAAGGACAGGTATTTCGAAGCAAACCACCCCACCAACCCTCATGATCCTGGGAGACTTACTAGGCTGGTGATTGATGCCATACACCACAGCTAAGTTATCCAACAAGAAACATCCATGGGGATTGTAGGAATGGGTGAACACGGTTCGGAAGTTCGGAGTTCAGACCGAACTGAACTTCCAAACCGAACTCGATTTTCGAACCGNAGAAGGGAGACTGGCTGGTAACTAGAGAGGTTGAGGGTGGACTTTTTGAGGATGGGAGAGACAGTGACATGCTTGAAGACAGAGGGGAAGGAGGCAGTAGAGAGGGAGAGATTAATGACATGTAAAAGGGGGGGGTACAGTGGGAGCAATGAAGGTCAGGAAGCAGGAGGGGATTGGGTTGAAGGGGCAGGTGGAGGGGTTGGAGGAAGAGAGCAAAGAGGAGATTTCCTCAAGGGAGGCAGGAGGGAAGGAGAAGAGGGGAGGGGGTAATGAGGGAGCGGGGAGAGGAGACGGGTGGGAAGCAATGTCCTGGCGGATCTTGTCAATCTTTGGGGTGAAGAATGAAGTGAGATCCTGAGCAGAAAGGGAAGAGAGTGGAGGGGGGAAAGGGGGCTTGAGTAGGGAGTTAAAGGTGGAGAAGAGGCGGCAGGGGTCACGAGAGTAGGATTCAGCCTGGGAGGCAAAGTAGTGTTGCCTCGCTAGGGAGATAGCAGAGGAGAGGGAGAATTTATAGCGGAGGACATCAGGATGGGAGCGGGATTTGCGCCAGAGGCGTTCAGCAGCCCGAGTGCAAGAGTGGAAGTACCAGATAGTAGGAGTGAGCCAAGGACGGGGTTTAGGGGATCAAACGGGACAGGAGGAGAGGGGGGCAAGAGAGTCAAGGGTCGTGGTGAGAGAGATGTTGAAAGAAAAGATGGCAGTGTCAGGCGAAGAGGAGGGGGGAGATGAAGGAAGCAAAGTCTTAAAGGGTTAATAGTCTGAAAATCACGGAAGGGGAATGGAGCTGGGGAAGAAAATGGGGGTTGGTGGGAGAGGTTGAAGGAAGAGAGGTAATGGTCGGACATGGGACAAAGGTCAAAGGAGAGGTCAGCAACAGGACAGTTTCTGGAGAAGATGAGGTCAAGAGAGTGGCCACTGGTGTGGGTTAAGGAATCAGTCCAGAGGCAGAGATCAAAGGAGGAGACTAGGGAGAGAAAGCAGGAGATAGAGGGCAGGGAAGGTGTGTCAACATGGATGTTGAAGTCACCCAGAATGAGAGCCACTAGCCACCACAAAAAGGGGGAGGAGCTGCAGCTGCTCATCTCTTTTCCCCACACAGGTATGCCAAACTGCAGTTGCCAAGCTTCCCACAAGTCCTCAACCCAGGTATTAATTCTGGACTTCAACAGGTGAACCCCATTTGACAAAAGAGACTTGCATTGCACCTAGGGATGTGCGAACAGAACCGAGTTTGGAAATTCGGTTAGGTTTGAAATTTGAGTTCGGTTCGGTC